>OX352313.1:12727178-13927178 GCA_947086415.1 Pammene aurita
GCGAGAGACGCGGGCGGGGGGCACTGGCGCCAAAAAATAGACGCGTGTTCTATTCCGCGCCAGCGCTGGCATGCCGCGAAAAAATGGCGCCGAAAGTGTTTATACGGTGCCTTTCTTAGGCGTCTCAAAATAGTCTCCGTGTATATCGACCTTAAGGTTTATTTTAACATGTTTTGATTAAGTGAATATTTTCAGACTTGGTTTGAAAGTCTAAAAACTTGTGTCTCCGTGTAACATTTGAACCGTAAGTTATAAAAATATGAAACCTTCAAGAAGATACGCCTTAACACTTACTTTCCGAGTTATCTCCAAATAGACAGATTATTTTCTTATTCCAATGAAGGTACGGAACCGTACCTTGTATGTAGTCCAATATGCATTTGGTCTAATATATATATCGGTTGTACAGTGACTATTATGCACACATCAATATATTTTAGAAGGTAAGGGTTGTAAGATAGAGTCGACCAACCTTTGACAAGCTGTTCTATTAGATTCCCCAACATCTTCCTCAGCTCGGCCTGGCAACGCAGCACTTTCACAGCACTCTCCCACCCACATCCCGAGCACACCTCGCATGCCACTCTTGCCTCCATTGCCTAGAAAAAATACGTGAAACTTTTTAGAAAGGGTACCATTTGGCAGAAGCAAGAAGTTCTAGACAAGGAGAATGCTTCGCTTCATCTTTCCAAACAAAAAATTCTGCCATAATCTGAGAGGGACGAGGTAGCACATATGTGACATTTTCTAGTCACAGGTACATCATTGTCGAACTTGAAAACTTATGGTTAAGGAAAGGAAAGCTCTCCAATTCTGCCAAAATAGTATGGAAAGAAGCATGCTGAACACAAGACTGAGAGACGGCATTAAACTGAAAGACATTAGAAAGAGGACAAAAACAATAGATGTCAATTAAGTACATAATGAAAAAACTCAAGTGGAAATGGCCTGGTCACATGCTTCGGGACAACAGAGAGAAATGGTCTAAAGATATGACTACCTGGTACCCCAGAGATGGTAAAAGAAAGGAAGGAGGTCGGAGGATGAGATAGGAATGTGATTTCAGCCACATAGCCAGAGGATATGAATAAGAGAGGCTCTGGATAGTTGTAAATGGAGAGTAATCAGTATTCATTGTCGAACTTGAAAATATCACACATATTCTGTTTATACTTTATAACACTAAATGGAGCAATAGATAGTCGACTTTACAAATGTTAACATATGGTTTGTTATCGGATGCAATCCTTGCAAATGTCTAGGAAACTATAGGTCTAATTTTATTTCTAACTTGATTATGTAATGTTAATATGTATGACTGTTTGTTTCTATAAAAATGAGCTTAGTATCATATTAACTTGTAATTTGAAACAAAATATAAAAGACAGTAATCTTTATTATTTTAAATATGGATAAGTGCAGAGCCGGATTAGCATTTAGGCAGAGTAAGCGTTTAGGCCTAGGGGCCCCACATCAGCCTAGGGGCCGCCAGGGAATCAGCCGCCTGTACAGAGGAAAATTGAAATGTTTTATGGAGTGCAAATGAAATTGAAAAATTTATATATGAATATAAATTATATATTTATTTTATATATATACCAATTTTCCAGTGTGTGTGTGTGAACAGTGGCAAAAGAAAATGTTTAATGGAGTGAAATGAAATGATTGGAAAATTTGTATATATCAGCTAGAGGCCCTGTAAATGAAGACTGATTTGATAAATAAAGTAAAACTATACTTGCATGTCAAATTATGTTCCCTCTTTTTTTTTGTAAACTAGATGTAGTAGAACATTTTTTTACACCTATACACAGTACATAAAGGCATTTTCACGGAGCTCTTCACCCACTGAAAATGGTGAATGAAATGCGTGTAATCGATTTTTGAAATAATTTTTACGTCACACCTGGCCATAATGTGAGTTTTACCTCACGCTATGCGGAGACGCAAAATTGTGTACTCACCAAGGGCAGTAAAAAGAAAGCCCTCTATCGCATATTTACAACCCTCGCCTGCGGCTCGGGTCACAAATACTTGCGATTTCGGGCATTCTTTCTTTTACAGTCCTTGGTAAGTAATGTACTATTATAGACTGATATAATTTTTCTGCCAATACTTTTGGCAAAGGGGAAATATGTTATAAGGCCTCTTCAGGTATGGAGCTTTATGGGCAGAAGAAGCTTAAATGTACAGATTCAATATTGTATCCTTTTTCATACATTAGAATATTATCCATCCATTTAGTTTATTGAATTTCGTGTCTATTTGTATTCGCGTGAGTGCCTTGAGTTAAGGTAGAACAACTGTTAAGCCCAAATTTACTTAGAACGTTTTGTAATCATAATCTGATGGATACTTACGTCTTCAATACTCATACGCGGTCTTCATTCCGTTCGTAGAAGACCTCAGCAGGCGGCAGTGACACTGATTCACCGTCTACATAGTATTTTAAACAGATTTACAGACAACCCATCGTTTAAAACGTCGTTCGACACGTGCTCAATCGCCTCAATCGGCAATGCCGGCGTCAAGCAGGTCATTCAGGGTTTGGGCACAATAAATAATCAGTAAGCCATTAAAAAGATTCTAAATGAACTCCCACTGAGATAGCAATTAAAATCAGTTAAGGCAAATAAATCATATATTCTAGTACATTCAACATTGATGTATTACGTACATTCAACCGTTTCTCAACCAACAACACAAAGCAAGCAATGCAATGTCATTCGGACTCATGGGGATCATGGATGACCAGGAAATATATTATTATGATTTATGAAGTAGATCTAATGTTCACACTATTTCCCTAACCACAGTTGAAACTTATTACCAAGTAAAACAGTCGTTCATAGGTGACTAGTAAAAAGTAGTAAAAATGGTCCGATAGAGAGCATAATGTAGGGGCGTGTCTCACTCGCTCTCGTTACAAAATTGTCACATTTGACACATATTGTTATTTTGATTGACTGATGGCATTTTTACCTCCTTAGCCAAGAAACAAGCCTAGCCTTAGCAAGAAGCTTAGAGAAGAAGAGGAAGACCGAGAATAAATTATTTCAACCAAATAAAAGAAAAGGCTCAGGTCGTGTCATACCAGAAGGTTAAAGAGTTGGCAGAGGACCGGACGAGTTGGAGATTGCTCCACCGACAAGAGCACAGCTCTTAAATGTAAAGAAGAAGAAGAGCCAAACGAGACACAGTCCCCGAGATAACCTTCTCTTTCGGCCTCACTTTGTGACTGGAGAATTAGATCCACTTTATATAAATCAATGATGATGGGGATATGAACAAATCGGTTTGGTGTTCAAGCAAGACTCTAACTTGGCGACAATATTTCAAACTTGGCGGCCTAAACCGGTAACAAATAAAAACACACTTCCCTATTTGTAAAAAAAAAAATACAATAACATATGACAGCTACTAAATATGTTAACCTCAAAGCAAGAATGTCTATGATGTCAAAGTATGTCTATGATGTTAACCATGTTAACTTGACGAAGTGAGGAAGTTGAAAGATCTTGCGTAGATAGAAATATTTTAATCTAGAATTATATTAAATTGATTCAATAAAACACTCGTTTGACGTTCGTATATAACAACAAATTAGATATAAATTGTATTGGTAACAGTAGTGGTAAATGTGATAATGGATGTGCTGAATTCGTGTTGCTGCTGCCTGCAGGCCGCTCCCGACCTGGACCTGACGACGCCGTACACACATCTCGGCAAAACGGAAATATACGCAGACATGCTTAGAGACTGTTTTGATTTACAGGTAAATTTGTCGACAATTTTTTTTATCCAAATTTGCGTTGCTGTAAGTTAACTGTTTACCTAAACAGTTAGGTAAAGCAGTATAAGGCTAAAGCCACATAATTTTGTTAATTCACGCGCATTATTTTGTGACCTATCTATAAATATATATTATAACGGCCTCCTAGCCTAGTCGGTGGTGACCCTGAAGCAGGAGGTCCCGGGTTCGAATCCTGGTCAGGGCATTTATTTGTGTGTTCATTACGGATATTTCCTGAATCCACGGATCCTGAGTTATGGATGTTTTCTATGTATTTAAGTATTTATCTATATTTATCTATTATATATATCGTCGCCTAGTACCCACAACACAAGCCTTATTGAGCTTACTGTGGGACTAGGTTGATTTGTGTAAAATTGTCCTATAATATATATTTTTTCTTTTTTTATTGCTACGCTTGTAAATTCCGCTATATGATGTGGTCAAATTTAAAGAAGACTAAACTATGTAACTTTACCTTTCAGGTTTTTATTTCATTTTACAAAAGTCAATATTATATTATATTCTTCATTATATATATATATATATATATATATATATATATATATTCAATATTATATTGTTAATCAACTTTTATATTTATTTGAAAGCATTTAAATGTGTTAAAGTTATTTGATAATGAGGATACTGCATCACAATTATACAGGAAATGTATTATTTTAAGCTTATTTATAAATTTAAATTATACTTACAGCTGACACAGCCAGGCGATGGCCCGTGTGGGATCTGCTTTACATGTGTGGGGCGCCTGCGGGACACGAGTCACTTCAAGCTGCAAGTGCAGCGCTGCCAGGTGGAGCTGCGGGCACGATTGCAGGAAGTGAGCCACATTGAATGTTAGTCTTGCATTTTTTGTGTATCATGAGGCGTGTCCACACCGGACACACCGCCTCTCGAGGAAATTGCCGCGCGAGGCAGCTCGGCTAGTGTGGACGTGCCTCGCCCAAGGCATTGCGGCCGAGCTTGCGTTTGCCTCGGGCGAGGCACATCCACACTAGCCGAGCTGCCTCGCCCGGCAATTTTCTCGCGAATCAGTGCGTCCGGTGTGGACACGCCTATTAACTACTTAATTACGTTACTACTTAGTTGGTTCATAAGTTCTGTCACAAGAGTTTTGAGTGATAAAATATAATACAAAGCTTTTATTTAAAAACTTGAAGATTGTTGTCAAACCCAAACACGCCGTGATTTATGAAAATTATACTTTACAAAAGTTGGTGAAGATCATTTTTGTAGTTGTCCAGGGGTCACAAATTGTTATTGTTTAGAAAGTAGAAGATTAAGGCATTTATTGAAAACTAAAGTTCCTACGGCAAGGCTTCTTCTCAAACTGGACCATCTGGGAATTAGAGGGAAGCTGTTAAAGTGGATAGAGGCGTTCTTATGTCATAAAACACTCAAAGTGAGAGTGGGTGAATCCATGTCACTGGCGAGAGATATACATAGTGGAGTCCCGCAGGGATCAGTTCTGGGACCTGTGCTGTACGTGTTATATACAATAGACTTGCCTCACTGCTTAAGCCAGTGGTGGGCAAAGTACGGCCCGCGGGCCAACTCCGGCCCGCGAAACCATTTTATCCGGCCCGCCGCAGATACATTGAAATAATTTGTATATGGCCCTCGATTATTATATTTTGAGGATTCAACGGTTACGAAGTAAAATATTTGAATACATATAGATAGATAGATAGATGAATAAGTATAAGAATCAGTTTACCCGCGTTCATGTATGTATATCATGTGTGTCGAGGGCGGATCGCGGGGAGCGGAGAGAGTAACGCAGTGAGAGGCACCAGTGAGTGAGAACAAACTGAAACATTTCAGTCAGCAGTTGCAGAAATTTCACGCACAATTTGAAACTAGGTTTCAAGATTTTAAGAATATACAGTCATCGCTAGTTGTTTTTCGATGCCGTTTAATGTAGATCCCGAGAACGTCTCTGCAGAGTTGCAATTGGAAATTATCGAAATGCAGTGTAGCACCCATTTAAAACAACTGTTCTTGAATACAACTAAGCTAGATTTTTATAGGACACTGCCGAAAGCTCAATACCCGAAGATAATTGCTCACGCCCAGAAAATTATGGCTATGTTTGGGTCATCGTATGCGTGCGAACAGACATTTTCCGCCATAAAATTGCGAAAAAGCTCAATCAGAAACCGACTTACTGATGAACACCTATTCTCACTGCTGAAAAGTACTTCGTCGCAACTCGAACCTGCATTCGATGATATAATGGCAAAACAAAAACAATTTCATATGTCTCACCCACCCGGGCCTTCAAAAAAATAAAAATAAAAATTACCGGAAGTCTATAATTTTGATTCTTACATGTGATTCATTGAAAATAAATGTATACTTATAAAAAATATATATTTATATATATACATATATATATATTTTTTTTTGCTGTAAAAAAGAGTTTGAGAAGTTTCAAGAGGAAGGCCGGAATTGCAGCATAATTGTACTTTTATATAAAACCATAAAATTTAAAAGTTTCCAGTTTTGCTGCAATTCTGGCCCTCCTCCGAAATTTCTCAAGGTTTCTGGCCCCCCATAAAAAAAGTTTGCCCACCACTGGCTTAAGCTGTAACATTAGTATCTTCGCGGATGATACCAAATTATTTGCCATCCCTTTGCTTGATTTACAAAGACATTACAAGAACCATCAGAAAATTAAAATGGAAATGGGCAGGACATACAATAAGAGGAGTTGAAAAGTGGTCCAAAACAGTAATGTTCTGGTTTACAAAACACAAAAAAAGAAAACGTGGTAAACCCAAAAGAAGGTGGGTTGACGAAATAAAGAAGGAAGTAGGCGGAGGCTGGACAACATTAGCACTAGACAGAGAGAAATGGAAAGAGTTGGGGGAGGCCTTTGCCAAGATAAGGCACACAGACAACCCATTACATTTCAATTCAATTCAATTCAACTCAATTCAATTTATTCATAAAAAAAAACGTAATATTACAGGTTAAATCCCAAGTCATTACATTTTCCATAATTTCAGTTATATAATTCCATAATGCAGTATACATTAAATAATATATATATATATATATAAGAGGAAGCATGTAATGTCTGAAATAAAGGCTATTTTTATTTTATTTATTTTTTGCTTGATTACAACCAGCTGCTAGATGACCTGAACCGAGTTTCAAACTGGTCTAAAGAGTGGCTCTTTAACCTGAACTCGAAATAAATGTACTGTGCTGCATATAGGAAGAAACAACCCTCATAGGATATATAAACTAGAGAACACCCCGTTGCAGGCTGTCAAAACACAACTCGATCTGAGGGTCAAAATCACTGAGAATCTGAAATGGGAAGAACATATAACTGCAATCGTCAAGAAAGCAAGGAGCCTTATCTACCTCATAAAAAAAGCATTTGGACACTTGACACCAGATATGATGCTCAAAATTCACAAGACGTATGTCAGACCGGTGCTGGAGTATGCCTTCCAAGTATGGAGCCCCTATTTCAAGAAAGATATTGAAATGCTCGAGAAAGTACAGCGTAGTTTCACTAAGTTACCGAGGAAACTCAAAAACAAGCCCTACGAAGAGAGATTGCGAGTTTTGAAGCTCACTACCTTGAAGGAGCGCAGGGAACGTGGAGACCTGATTGAGACATATAAAATACTAACAGGACACTATGACCTCAGAGACTTTCACGAAATATTCCAACGTAGTAACAACAACCGTCTCAGAGGTCATCAGCTAAAGCTAGTCCCTCGCAGATCCTACAATATTCCTCACAAAAACTTTTTAAGCAACAGAATTGTAGAAGCTTGGAACAAACTACCAGAGGACACAGTGTTGGCTCATAGTGTCAATGAATTTAAAAACAAATTAGACAAGCACAATAAAAAATCAAATTAAAGTGATACATTTGTCAAGAGCATACTGGATACAGGCACTATCAGTTATTACAACTGCTTGCCTGCTTACAAATAATAATAATATATTTAGTTGACTTACAAGTCTGTGCTTCAGCTATTCTCCTCCTGAATCTTAACGTATTTTTCAGTTTTGAGCAAAACACGATGATTTTGATGCCATACATCAAGGTAGTCTTCCAAAATTGTGTATCAGCCTTCTTGTCAGTTAGACCTAGTCAGTTAATTATATATTAAAATGAAGGTAAAAGATCAAGCTAATGCAGTATGAAAGAAAGAAAGAAGAAAGAAAGAAACATTTTATTCTCAAAAAGCACACATTACAGAACAAAAAAAGGAAAGATTACAAAACTAACACATAGTAACACATTAAATACAGAAAAGAAAAAAGAAGCTCAAATATAAATATGGGAAATGCTGGTGTTTCATTAAAGTTCCACAATGTGTACAATCAAGAACAGTCAAAGACTCAGCATAATGTTGCAAATTGCAGGTGAGAAATTTGCATCGCTGTTATTCTGTCTCAGCCTTGCGAAGTGACATAAAACCAATGCAATACTAAAGCCTCTTAAAATTGAATAAAAATAATTAGGGTCAAAATCAACTCGAACAGGGCACGTGTTTTTGACGTGGTTTTTTATTACGCTTTTTCGTATGTTATAAGGAATTGTGTAAAACTGCCACAACTATTTGCATTAAATAATATCGTAAATCGATCAATGTTAATTAGGCTTTTTAACCATATATTGACATAGTAACCAATCTCTAACAGTTACTATTTTACCAGTCAAAACCATAGTGACAGAACTTATGAACCTAGACTGTGGTTATCTATCAGGGATGATTAAGACATGGATTGACAATGCCTATACTAAATCGCGTTTCTCAAACCTTCAGGTTATACATCTGTTTTCGGTACTAAGTGCCACAGCGCCATCTGTCGAGTCTGGAGTCAAGTTATTCTGTCAGCGTTAATCGCCCAACAAAATATTAGAAACTAGAATTTAGTGTTTGTTGTGACCGATAGATGACGCTAGTGCTTTAACCTGAAATAGGGGAACGCGATTTTGTATGGATATTGTCAATCCGTGTCTATATCATCCTTATTATCTATACATGTATGTATAGTCTTTGTCTATATCAACATATTTAATTAATATTTTGTCATTACACACACACACACATTAAAAATGTATTAATAGATATACAAAATTGTAACCCAGTCATATTAATGAAGTTTTTGGGCCATATATGAACAGTTTACATGTACTTTATTACTATTACTTTGCTAGATGTGAAGTTTCTAATTCACTATACTTGTATTGATTTGAATTGTATTTTGCTGTACATATCAATAATATTTATTGGGGAACATATATGTACACAATAAGACTACAATAACAATAAACGTTTAACCCTTTAACGGGCAAGACTGAAAAAAATCCTCAATTCAAGCTTCATCGCCAATCTATAGTCCTAAAGATTCTGTACAAGAAAATAATACAAAAAGATGATGTTATATATGGTCTTTTTTGAGACTGTTGCCCTATAGAAGGATATATAAAATAAAATAAAAAACAAAATAAACTTGAATTTAATTTATGCGTTTATGTTGCAGGTGAAAAAGTTACTATTAAAGTAGAGAGGGAAAATTATGGCTCTGAAGAAGAAGAAGCTGTGTCACGTAAGTACTTTAATCCCTTTGTCCGCCAAAGAGGTCAAATCACAAGCCCGGAAAGTCTTGCCCTCGGCGCCAGGACGTGATATCACGTCCAAAATATAACCGGTTTCCCTTCGCGCACTGGCGCTGAAGGGGACGCTTTTTCGTCTGATGCTTGGCGGTCAAAGGGTTAAAGTTGTGGTTCAGTAACAGACTACAGCTACACAGACTACTCGTCATTAAGCTTTTACAAAGAGCTCGGGGTCACCACACATAAGCGCAATTTTATTCGTTAATTTCTACGATTCGAACAGCTCATCTCAAAAAATCAAATAGTATTCTACACCATTTTGTAGTATAACAATCCAGATTAGTCCCTATAACTTGATTTTTGTGGATATTTTTAATTCACAGGAGTAATGATCAAAAACGTTAACTCAAATGAAATAAGCGGTCGCGCTCTCGTACTAAATTAGTACGGGAGCGCTGATGTGTGGTTACCTCGAGTTGGACTTATGATCTATCTAGTGGTTGAGGTTATCTGTGGCTTCAGTTTTAATCGTTATCCTGTTTTGTGTAACTACTTCTATATTTCTTACTTCTTAGCGTTTCTCGGGGTATTTTGTCATGGCAAATGTACTACAAAAGTGACTGTCATCATCTGTCTTTCCAACCCAGTTGGTAGTTCAAAGATTAGATTGGATAGGATTAAGAGTTGTCAGTTATTTAGTAGAGAACAGTTTGTTTGGTATATAAATCATATAAATAAAATTTCATCAGACCTTTATTTTGATAGTGTATTTTTATTGTGTTTTGCACTTTCTCAGATGAAGAACCTGTAATTGTGAAGTCGGAAACTATTATTGAAAAGGAAGCGGCTGAAAATGTCTGTAAGTACCTGTGTAAAAGTAATTATAATTATTTCATTTACCAATTTTAAAAGTTAGGGAATGTCTTCTCGGATCATTTTCCTGTAGTGGCATCTGATCTCGTAGTTGTCCTTGCTGACCCATTCATAAAATCCAGCCTGTAGATTAGACAGATCACAATTTTTTAGCTTTCCGAAGCAATAGTTGCTTGTCTCACAAGGGGAAAAAATTACTGAGCGAGGAAGGGTGTCAAGCGTTAACGCCCGACTCGCCCGAGATGAAAATAATTTTACGACTATGTGACATATACTGCTTTTCACACACTTTGAAGTTCTAGAAAAGCAAAGTGGTAATTTGCTTCCTCATAACGGGGAAAAGCCCTTATCCGAAGAGATGCTGTGATATTTATTTTGTTTTTATAGGTGAAGATACCCTAGTCAAGTCGGAGTTTTCGGATGGTGTTCAGACATTCAATGATGATGCAATGTCATCAGGAGCAGGTATATAATAATAATATACAGTCCATCTAACATTCAAATCAATAGCCTTTTGACCTTAGCTCCCATTGCAACACAAAAGTGCTGCACTGCAATAGTCTTTGCACCTGGCGGAGACCATCTCCGGATGTATCATGTTGTGCGTTCGGAGATGGTATCTGCCATGTGTATCCCTTACTTTTATATTATATCGTTTTAAAGGGCATACATAGGCTGCTATTTATATATCCGGAAACCGGGATTACAATCTTCTTAAATAGCATATTTGACCTCCATGGTAAAATTTGAACTTTTTTAAGTACTGGCCGGTATATTTTTTCTTTCTTATTAACGCTCGTGTTTTGTTTTTGACGGGTTTTAAATGTCATCTCGCAGCAAGAATGGAACTCACTCGTGAAAATATTCGTGCTATGATTTATTATGATTTTCGGCGTGGTTTAACGCAACAACAGTGCATAGATCAACTAACTTCAACTTTTGGTGATGAAGCCCCATCTAAAACTACTGTGTATCACTGGTTTAGTGAGTTTAATCGTGGACGTAGTATGCTTACGGACGAAGTTAAGGCAGGTCGCCCGAAATCGGTCGTTGTACAACAAAATATCGAGGCTGTGCGAAAACTTATAATGGACGACCGACATGTTACGTACTGCGAGATAGAGGCGACTCTGGGTATTTCTATGACCAGCATTAATAGCATATTACATAATTATTCGGCTGTAAAAAAAATTTGTTCGCGTTGGATACCCCACAACTTAACAAAAGAGCAAAAAGATGCTCGCGTCGAATGGTGCAATAAAATGTTAAAAAAATATAACCGTGGTGACTCAAAAGCCGTTTATAACATCTATTCAGGTGACGAATCCTGGATCTATGCATACGATCCCGAAACGAAGCAACAATCAACGGTATGGGTGTTTCAAAATGAGCCGAACCCTACGAAAGTTACTCGTGCAAAAAGTACATTGAAACAAATGGTGGCCTGCTTCTTCGGTATTAATGGCCATGTAGCTACAGTGCCACTAGAAAACCGTAGAACGGTTAATTCAGAGTGGTACACGACCATTTGCTTACCGGAAGTATTTGAACAAATTCGTAAAACTAACCAGCGACGAAGAATCATTCTTCATCATGACAATGCCAGCTGTCATACGTCACGCGAAACAACTCTATTTTTGGAGGGTCAAAATGTGGAATTAACGGGTCATCCGCCGTACAGCCCTGACTTGGCACCCAACGATTTTTATTTATTTCCAAATATAAAGAATAAATTACGCGGTCAACGATTTTCGACCGCTGAAGATGCTGTCGACGCATTCAAACAACACGTTATGGAGGTACCTCAGGCGGAGTGGCAGAAGTGCTTTAAAAATTGGTTCACGCGAATGCAAAAGTGCATAGATCATCAAGGGGAATACTTTGAAAAACAATAAAACCATTTTCAGCCGTGTACGTTTGTTTGTTTTTTTGTTTCCGGATATATAAGTAGCAACCCTCGTATGCGCTGTTGGTTTCGGCTCCACGCATGCCTCCCAAAGGTCCGGGACCCCATGGTCCCGAGATATGGAAAAAAACGTACAAATAATAATAAGTAATCAGTATCTGCACTGCCTGCCTCTTCAAATTTATTTGTCAATGCGTTACTAGGTTCCTTTGAGATACTACCGAGAAACTCGGGCAGGAAAAAAAATATTAATAAAATCCACGTCACTCAGCCGTGCAGCGAAAAGGTATTCATTGGTCAAACGATAACGGATTGCAAATGGCTAAATGGATTACAGGTTCGGAATGCGTAGAGGTGTTCAGAAATCTCTATCTCATCTTAGCGGTTTTCTAGTTGAATCTCAAAGGAACCCAGAACTCAATAGTACGGCTTCAACCCATATTTTCGCCTTTTTACTTTTTACAGTTTTCTTTGTTTATTAGCTACTCGTTCTTACTTCTACTTTATCAGTTACCGCGGGGCTACGGGGGTACGTTTGTGATTTTTAAAACTAAAAGATTTGAATTTGTTCCAAATGTTGGAACCAAACAAAAGTCGACAGACTTTTTTGTCTATGACTTATGGATTATAACTATGACTCTCGTCAGCCTAAGGTATTCAAATATTTATAACATGTTTCAAGCAATTTACATTGATCATTTTCACGAGCGCCCTCTCGCGGCTACAACCTAAATTACATGACTAACTGGTTATAAATATTTTTTTAATATATGAATTTGATGTCTCCAAAGAAGTTTTATGGAATGCCATTTACGTCTCATTTGGCTATTTTAATGAGCCAGAATCGTCATAACATTAACTGTTTGTTTTATGTGTCCATGCAGTCCCGTTGGACAGTGCAGCCGGCGCGGAGACGGAATCGGCGCCAACGTCCTACGACGAGTTGAACCTCTCTGGTGAAATGAGCGACGAGGACGATAGTGAAGACCCCACCGATGATCAATCTAGCGACATTTCTGAAGAACAAGATGTGGACCAACAGCGCCACCCGTGCGGCCTGTGTGATAAGGACTTTGTAAATAAGTCGGCCTTGAAGCGACATCAGCGGGTCATCCACGCGACTGAAGAAATGTACGTTTGTGAATATTGCAATAAGAAATTTACGACAAAGGAATATTTGGATAAACATAAAAACTCGCACAAAGGGGAGGAATCATTCAGCTGTGATGTTTGCGATAAAGTTTTCAAGAATAAAAGAAATTTGGATTTGCATAAAGTAACACACATCGGTAAGAGACTGTATAAATGCGAAAAATGTAACAAGTCATTTGTACGTGAATGGTCTTTGCAGCAACATCAAATAAATCATTGTATGCAGAAGTACGTCTGCGATGTCTGCAACAAGGAATTTGCAAAGAAAATGGTTCTTAATAGACATATTTCAATTCACAGTGGAATACTGCCATATGAATGTTCTGGATGTGACAAACGCTTTTCGAGAAGAGATTTATTAAACGCACATGTAAAAATACACTCTAGTGAGAAAGCATACAGCTGCGAAGAGTGTGAAAAACAGTTTTTTAATAAAAGAAATATGTTGCGACACAAATTGACACATTCAGGAAAGAAATACGAATGTACAGTTTGTAATAAACTTTTTATACGCGAAGATTCTCTAAAGGGACATCAAAAGATCCACACTGGGGAAAAACCGGCGAAAAAATTTAAATATCCATGTAAAGATTGCAACAAGCAATTTTTGTCGAAAACGGATTTAAACAGACACGCGAGAATTCACACCGGTGAAAAACCATTCGCCTGTGAAGCGTGCCATAAAAAATTTAATCAAAAAATACACTTAGCCACACATTTAAAATCATGTATTAAGCATTTAGGTATACAATAGACTGGTCATCATACCCCTAACGTTACTCCTGTCTTATTGCCTCCGCTGCATGAAATTGTCCCATGATATGGCATGGGCACCAGTTTTCTCCACCGAGGAACTGCACAACCTTATTCCTCCGTCTCCATTTTACCATCGGACTACCAGACAATCGGCACTCCGGCATCGCTTCATGGTAAGTATTCCACATATACGCACGAAGCGTTTTGCTTCAACATTCTTTATGCGAACTGCCAAGGAGTGGAACGGCCTGCCCGAGTCTGTGTTTCCACTTGAGTACAATTTGGGTCTCTTCAAAGCGAGAGTAAATAGGTATCTCATAGGTAAGCGTGCTCCACCGTAGACCGCATCATCACTTACCATCGGGTGAGATCGTGGTCAAACGTCTG
The DNA here is from genome assembly GCA_947086415.1 of Pammene aurita. Taxonomy (NCBI): domain Eukaryota; kingdom Metazoa; phylum Arthropoda; class Insecta; order Lepidoptera; family Tortricidae; genus Pammene; species Pammene aurita. The sequence continues at coordinate 12,741,660 of OX352313.1, forward strand.
CCTATTCTCCATAAGAAAAAAAAACTTGGCAATCGTACAGGACAATAAAATGTATCCAATGAAATCACTTTATGTAATACAATATTTACCCAACAATAGGCCGGCTAGCGCTGTACCTAACTATTTTTTAGCCGTGCGATGGCCAGGCCATTCTATTTATTATAAAAATATAGTCGCAATGAAATATTGTTACTGAATTCCAGTGGGGATTGAGTTCTATGGACACCGGTTTCGTTTTTGATTACATCTCAATACTTTTTGCGGTCGAAGAACTGCGTTGCGAGGCTTCCATTTTTGTACATGTTTATAGTTTTCTTGGTGGATCCTGTATATATGTATATGGTTTTCATTTACAAGAAGTTATCATTTTGCGGGGGAATCGAATTCTTGATTTTGAATTATTTGTCTGTATGAAATCCAAAACTGCTATGTTTTTATGCATGGACGTATATATATATCAAAGTGCGGTATTTGTGTTTATTATAAATAGTGTACGTTTGGTAGGTATACACAGAACCAGCTACGAATAAAAGGGGTATATGATTAGGTTATTTTAAGAAAATTATTGTATAGGTACCTATATGTTTCTTAAAATGTGTATTGATTATTTTTAATAGAAATATATTAATATTAGTGACTTACGTATTTTATTTACAAATCACTTCTCTATACTTATATACATCCATAAGGTTTGAGATCTTATATGTATATATGTGTGTTTACTTATTATGGACCTATGTATCGGCACATTTTAGTCTTAGTTGATATCCTGCGCCGAGGCGCGAGACTTGAATTATCGTGGCATCATGACAAGTTTTTTTCTTCAAATATTTCATTTTATGACAACATTTTATTGCCAACTGTACCTTATAATGTTGGGTCATTAAGTAGATCCTATGTCCACCTTCTGGCTCCATCATCAGATCAGCTCCATGTCATCATAGTTTTAATTTAATAACGACTATTCAAGATTCATGTCGAGAAAGTTTAATCGTACTGTACCAGAAAAACTTTTCGAAATTTTGTAAAACCGATATTATACTTTGTAATGTGTGGGGCCCGATATTTAGTATATGGGCCCGATCAAAGAATACAATACTCACTAGGAGCCCGATCTGTTGGATAGGGAAGTGTAATAAAAGTTAAGGAGTTGAGTTGAAGGAGAGGAAGAAGACAAATTAATATAAAGTAGTACACAAGAGAAAAATAAAATAAAGAAATTCCAATAATATCCCTTCTTTATTTGTATAAAACTTGGCAGTAAAAAACCGATAAAACACGCAGTCTGTTCCCTACCAGATAAAAAAACCTACACCACATAACCGGGTATTAGACAAAGCAATTTGTAGGGCCCAATCTGTTGTGTATCCTGCCTCTCCCTTCCCTCCTTCAGCTCCCTACGGGACCTACCCCCTATTACACCTCCTCACCTGACAGATTGGGCCCTACAAATTGCAATGTCTAATACCCGGTTATGTGATGTAGGTTTTTTTATCTGGTAGGGAACAGACTGCGCGTTTTATCGGTTTTTTTACTGCCAAGACAAATACCTACTTAAACCTAATATCAGACATTGCAATTTGTAGGGCCCAATCTGTTGTGTACCCTGCCTCTGCTCTCCCTAACACAACCTTCAGCTCCCTACGGGCCCTAAAAGCCCTGTTTCACATGTCCTAGTTAGCTTCCTAAATGATTGAGGTTCTAAATTTAGTTAAGTCAATTTACAATTGAAAAAAGTTAGGATCCTAATTAGGTACCTTACTGGATACTAAAAAAAGTAAAGTGTAATATCTGTGAGTGTAACAGAGCTTTAACTCTTATTCAAAGAATATAACATTCCTCTTATTACATCTCCCAACCTGACAGATTGGGCCCTACAAATTGCAATGTCTAATACCGGTTCTAATTACTTAACCAACCAGAGCCGCCATTAAAACAGCTATTAGACATGGCAATTTGTAGGGCCCAACATGTTGTGTACCCTGCCTCTCCCTCATCCTCCTTCAGCTCCCTACAGGCCCAACCTCCTATTACACCTCCCAACACAACATGTTGGGCCCTACAAATTGCCATGTCTACTAGCCGTTTAACAGGTGTTCCCTTGCTGTATGGACTGACGTTCTGTTCTTACGTCATTTACATTTGACGTTTCCCTCCCACGCAAAAATCGGCAATTCGGCAGACTTTTTTTTTTGTTAAGAAAATAACAGACGAGGCTACTCCGTAAATCGTCAACTGTTTTGCATTGCACAGTTCGCTTTGGTTTATATTGGTTGCATTACTTATTTTTATTATTGCCAGTGGCGTTAACATACAGTAAACTGCCCTACTTCTTCTGGAGAACCGCTCTTATAAAATTAGACGGACGGTCTTAGAAAAACGCGTGACAAAAACATTTAACCATGTTTGTACAATTTCAAGTCTCGCTCCGGTTTGGTGTACAGTAAATACAATGGAAACAAGAGGCACCTGTTGCTGCTGCTTGCTGCGGCCACCGCACAGAGATATGAAGACGCCGTACAGCAGCCGTTTAGACACTGAGAATACTGAGATATACACGGACATGCTTGCAGACTGTTTCGGCATACATGTTAGTATGAAAAATTTGCCATGTTGATTTTAGACTAGCAATATGAATCAAATACAAGTCTAACTAACTTTCTAGAGTCCGAACTTTCCAAGTGCAACATGGACAAGTCTGAAGTCAGCATAAACATTAAATTCATATGGTAATATGAAGTTCAGACGTCTGTTCCACATTTATCCATTGGAGGTCCATACAGAACTAATGTGGTCTTACTCTATTTCACCTTTCTTTAATTTGCATAAGAAACATTGTCAGCTGATGAAATAGTAGTATTGTTATATGATTATACACTAATCCCAGATCTCTTCAAATCTAGGACCCTATTTTTAATAGTATTAAGACCAATAGTATCAGTGTGACGTTTTGTGGACTAATAATATTGTAGCCAAAAAATAAGCCCCTATATTATATGAGAATGGTTTATCTTTTAAAAGCACCTAAGTAAACTTATTTGTACAGCCATAAGAGCATGTAGAAAGATTGTACACCCTCATGTGTTGGCATTAATGCGGGATTATATGGACTAAGAGCTGGCCACGTCTGATATGACACAATAATGAGAGCAACAAAACCCATCTATACTATCCTTATTGCTAGATTCAGGCATCTGGCAGCTTTTAATGGGTTTTTTTTTTTTTTTTTTATACTACGACGGTGGCAAACAAGCATACGGCCCACCTGATGGTAAGCAGTTACCGTAGCCTATGGACGCCTGCAACCCCAGAGGATTCACATGCGCGTTGCCTACCCTTTAGGTACCTATTCACTCCTTTTTTGAAGAACCTCATACTGTAGCCCGCTGGGAAAACCTCGGCAGGGAGGTAAGAGTGACAGACAAGCAAAATTATATATAGAATGCTCAAAATTAAATGGACGGATAAAATAAGTAATATCAGAGTTTTGGAAAAGAATGAAAAAGGACCTAGAAGTAGTATTAACAATTAAGAAAAGAAAAACAGTATATTTTGATCATATATACAGAAACAATAAATACAATCTATTAAAATTAATAATTGAAGAGAAACGAGGCCGCGGTAGAAGGCGCACTTCATGGACTAAAAATATAAGAGACTGGTTAGAGGTGGAGAGCATAGATAGACATGACTGAAGATAGAGAGACATATAGACATATGGTCGCCGACCTCCTGGACGGAGACGGCACATGAAGAAGAAGATTGTTTTTGGAGTTTTATCGTGCTTCATTGCGGTGGCACGTCAAGTTGCTTCAATGCTTGGCGCTCAAAAGGTTAATTTTATTCACGTATACGAAAGTTACTCGGCACAGCCCTGAGCGTCAGCGTAGTGCCCGCCTAGTAGGCACGCCGCGTGCGGCATTGCGTTGCACCGCGTTGCCCGCCTAGCGAGTTCTTTCGATTTCTGGGGTATTGTTTAAAATTATGCCCGGTTGCGAAAGTGTTACCATAAGAACAAAAAACATTTCATATTATTTTGAATACAAAAACAGTAGGCGAAAAACTATGAATTACATCTTTAGCACTACTTTCCCACAACAGAAACTTTTGACTATGATGTACCCGAATTATTTATATAATTTTAGAACTCTTAAGATTTTTATTCCTGAAGTGGTTTGCATTCGTTGACATCCACCACTTGATAGCTGCCAGATTTCCGGATCCAGAAATAAGCATAGTAGCAAACTACCTAGAGGGGTTTCGTTGCTCTCATTATTGTGTCATATCTGACGTGACCAACTGCCAGCTATCCGTACAGGGATTGTACTATATATAATTTTAAACAAAAAAGAACCGACTTCACTTAGCATCCACCTTTCCAACAGCAAATGCTCGAGCTGCTGTAAAAAATACTCAAATCACTATAGGTGTGCCTATAATAGTTGAAGAGTTCCTTCGATTTCTCCAGGATACCATCATCAGATCCTGACCTGGTTACAATGGGACCAACTGTGAATACTCTTTGTGTATACTCTTTCAAACAAAAAAAGAATTTTCCAAATCGGTCCAGGCGTCTTCGAATAATCAGTGCACATACATGATGATTGTTTTGCTCTAGTCTCCACTACCCAAAGGTTGTCTGGAAGAAATCGCTCATTAGCGATAAGACCGCCTGTTGTTACCTCTACCTAAATTTATCTAATTGTAAAATTTGTGCTTGTAACTGTATGAGGTGTGCAATAAAGAGTATTTATTATTATTTATTTATTATTATTATTATATGATGATGATATCCTGTTGTCCCTCATCAGGGACATAGGGCTCTCAGAAGGGATTTCCATTGGTCACGGTCCTGTGCGGCTTCCTCCAACTCCGTCCAACCAAGGCCAGTTGATGCAGCCTCCTTCTCAACTGTGCGCCTCCAGGTGGTACGAGGACGACCTTGCCCCCTTTTTCCAGGGACTTGCCAAGTCAGCCCTTGCTTGGGTACACATACATAAAAAAAAAAATAGCAAAAACAAAGACGAATTGATAACGTCCTCCTTCGAAATCTTGAAGTCAGTTGAAAATAAACATATACCTTAATTAATATGGTAGGCTATTCAAAACATTGTAAATGAATATAATACTAATCGGATTAATAGAAAATATGTGAGGAGGCTTTTACCCAAAAGGGATGCACATCAGAAAATTAAAACTAAATGTATAACCTAATATTATGTAAACTCTAAAAATGTGTAAGTAAATAAAAAGCTATTTCATTATAATACTACTTGCAGATAATACTGGGCAACCATGAGTGCGGGATCTGCAAGGTGTGCGTGCGCCGCTTGCAGGACGCGAGCGATTTCAAGCTGCAAGTGCAGCGCAGCCTGGACGAGCTGCAAACACAACTGCACTCTGAGATTCATTTCAAAGGTAAATACTGCACCTTAGTCTTTTACCATGACACAGCCTGTTTATACATACCATTACCATACAAAAAAAGATCTAATCTTAATAGAGTCCGTTCAGAAAGAAGTTTTTTCGCAATTGTATTAAAAAACGTTGTTCGACACACGTGCGGAAGTGTCATTTTCACTCGTCCCGTAACCTCGGTACTCGTGTATAGATGAATTATCGAGATCATGGAATTGCATTTGTAGTGGTTGTACCGTTTGCAACAAAAGGAGAATAATTTTCTCTTAATTTAATAAAATTACATACCCTTAAGAAATGGAATAAGTAGTAGTCCTCTGTTTTTTGCTTTTAGTCGCTATCATGTTCTTCATCTGAGCTGTCACAAGTATTGATAATAAGATTGTTTGAAATTAGATCCATTTCCCCTTCCTGACATCGATATTTATTTTCTTCACTTTCGACATGGCGACAAATATTTTCCCAGTCCTCAGCAGTAATAGTATTCATTCGTTCAGTTGCTAAACTCATAATGGCTTGCGTGTTTAATGAAACGTTTCTTTTCGCTACATATCCTTTTACCATGGACCAAATATTTTCGATCGGATTGAATGTCGGGTGATACGGTGGCAATCGTAAAACGGAGTGGCCATGTTCTTGTAAAATTGCATCTATGTGGTACTCACGAAACCGCTCTTTATTTTGTTTAATTAAATCATACAAACTGGTTTTGTACATCAACGGGCTATACGAAATGTTGTGTTCTGTCAACCAATCCATCATTTCTTGTTTATGAGAATTTGACGTTGGAGCACGATTCAAAAGTTTGTTGTGATAGGACGCATTATCTACGATAACTACGATAAGTACGCTATTCGGTTTAAGGTTCGGTATAAATTTTTCTTTTAATCATTTTTCGTAGTGGACAAAGTTCATCTGGTCATGGTAATCTCCCGTTTTTTGGTTTACCTTAAACATTAACAAAGCGTTGGGAATAAAACCATCTTTTCCTCCTGCGTGCACTATTATTAACCGCTGGCCTGTACTGATTTGTTTTTTTACACCGAATTCTGTTCCATCCCAACTAGCAAAACCATGGTCGAGTACACGTTTCTGCCGCGACTTTTAAGTGTTAGTGTATGGTCGAATAAGAGTCGAATACACGTTTATACGACGGCGTTTGGGCACAGTTATATTGCAATTAAGTGGAGTAGGTGACAAATGAAAACACCGCTATAGATCAGGAATACTGAATAGAAGTTCTATAAATGTCGCGCAATTACTAATTGCGTGTAGTAGTGGCTTCTATCGCAATATTTATTCGGCTTTTATGTCGAGTTGCAGCAGCGAGAACTCCACTATGCAATTATTTGATTCAATAGCGAGTTTTGGAGCAGCGGTTACTCGACTTTTTTTATCAACACGCGCAAGTTCGTCACAATTGTCACAAAGCATAAACTGAAAGAGAAAAAATAATAATTTCGAAATAAGTAAAGTGCATTTTGATTTTGTTATACGTTAAGGATAGTGACTTGAGGTTTATCGATTGTGGCAGTGAAGTTTACCTGCAAACTTATTTTTATGACAAAACATATTATAGTTTATTTATTAAATTTTAATGCCCCTTCATGATTTTTAGTTTTAAGTGATTTATTATTTAATTATCTAAACAAATGTATCAGTAAGCGACATTAAGCATCTTCGTAACACCTACGCGACTAGTATGTGATATACAGCCGAATACGAGTGCCCCGTTACTACATTATTCGACTATTGTTTCCGCCATAATGCCAACTTTAAGGCCGCCATAATGTAAACCCTGGATTCGAAAGAATATCAAAGAAATCCTGTGGTAATAGTTATTGTGTTGAGTTATCGGTACTAGTATATAAATAAATACTTTGATATAATGTTATACTTACAGATAATAAGTATTTGGTTGTCTGGAAGAAATCGCTCATTAGCAGAGAGTATTTATTATTATTATTATTATTATTTGTGTGATTTTAAGTACTTTTAGCTACTTGTGCTAAGATATGTGAAGTTTTTTGTGTATCATATTATCGATATTATATTTTTGACAAAACTATGTATACACGTCATTGTTGAGATTCAGGTCATATACCCATACTATGTCAAAAAAAACGCAATGATCTTGTCTGTACCTACATACAAACAATTATCATTGTTTTGTTTGTGGTACTTTTTCCGACTTGTCGTAATTTAAGAATTTATGGAGTAAATCCAGTTGTTGTAATTTATGTACTAGAAAGTTAAGGGGCTTTAACTGTTCCAAATTGTAAAAACTGGATTAATTGCTAAGCAACTAATTAAAAAAAAACACAAGTTTTTTTTGTTTAACTGTTATAAAAATAAAAAAAAGTCTGAAAAATTTGCATGCAAAATACAGTTTTACAGTCTTCTAAGGGACCCTAGTAACATATTAAAAAATGCAGCTTTACATCGTGCTTTGCGTGATAAATTGACAATTTAACTGTAGAAATTAAAAAATCTGTACGGAACCAGTACTCGCATTGAAATATTCTGGTTGACATGTTTGATGCTGAAATCACGGCGGTCGTGCAATGGTTATACGAGTTGTGGGTCAGTAAACGTTATATCTTGGCATCTATAACACAAGCTGTGAAATAAAAGTACTAAACAACTACACTTACACAGCATAAACAATAATTAGTCAGATAATTATACCCAAAGCAACACTTATATCATTATGGACTCTATAGAAATCAGTATGAAATCTATTACTCGATTGTGTAGTAATCGTATTTATTTACTACATTTACATTGCTACATGTGGAATAAAAATTACTTTAAACTCTTTTATACAACAGTTTTCTGAATAAAAGTTGCAACTTACCATGGCAATATGACTAGTCCTATAATGGCAATATTAGAAACGTAGAAACGGCTGTTTGTAACATAGCTGCAGTATAATATGCTGTAACGCGATCAATGAGCTGTATAGAAGTAATATTGATGATGGCTATAAAACTGTAGTAAAACAATCGCATAACAAGGTCATATAAACGTTTATTCCACTGTACTATTTGACTGAATTGTTGTATAAGCTAATTTGTAATATAATCAGCTACTATACGACATATTATCGCAGCGACTACTGTTACACTACCTTTATCTGACTAAATAGCTCTATAATACCAAGCTTATTCAGCATTTTTGCTGGTTGGGATCGGTCCAAGCCTCTCCGGACACATGTGAAGTGTGGATGTAGGTTTCATCAGTATAAACTAGTGGTCTATCTTCAGACCGATATTCCGCAATTTTGGTAAGGTAATTTATTCTTAGCAGTCGTATGTTGTGTCTTTCCATTAATATTTTTCGGTTGTCCTCGGTCTTTTTCCATTTAAATCCTAATTTTTGTATTTGTTTTCGTAAGGTGGAAATGCTAAATTTGTAATCTATATCGGATTTTAACACAGAGTGAAGTGCCTTTAAGGTTGGAAATTGCAAATGGGACAGATGAAAATCGTATATAGTTCTCCGGATGACTTCCTGATCAAAATCGTCTACTGCTGATGACGGACAAGTACGTAAATTTTTATTTCTCGGGGAGGTGAATTTCTTTGTTGTTGCGAATTTCTCACTATTGCTCTCAGACACAATGTTATAAACAGTAGAGACAAACACCTGTAGCTTTTTCAACTAACTGGGCAGCGGTGTAAGGGGAATTTAATTTTTTCTTCAGTTCAAGTTCAAAATATTTATAACAGTTAAAAATAATTTGCTTACTTTGACTCTCAATCGGACCAAAAGTACTCACTGCCATATTTTTTGAAAATTATGTAACTTACACTTAGTCGTACGGGCTGACACAAAATTATTCTGATAATTGTGAGAATACAATAAAATCAGACGTAAAAATATATGCACAACGTAAATAATATTCACAATTTGACACTGACATTATTTTGGTATTTACTTCTTCAATATATAACAAACCTCTTTTTATGCTGATAGTACGAGAAAATAGAAAATTCAAATATAGAATGCCTGTAAACATACAATACTACTACATATGCAATTCCATGCTCTCGTTAATTTATCTATACAATGACATACTTCTCGCACTTGTATCGAAAACTACTATTTTAATACAATTGCTCAAAAAGTTTAGTTTATGTAGCTGCAAATCGTGCGTAAAGTTTGATTTTATGCACTAGTGCTAAAAACTAATCTGATCTGCAAATCGTGCGTAAAATCAAACTTTAAGCACGATTTGCAGATCAGAATTTTAAATAAATGAGTATTATGCGAGACCCGCTTATAAATGACCCACCTGAACTACGCGCGATTGGGCATAAAGGAGTATTATGCGAGACCCAATAGTATTACTTGAACAACGCGCGATTGAATGAAGCTGTCTTTCGTACACTGACAGAATATAAATGTAATTTTATTTCATTGTAGTTTTTTCGCAATTGTATTAAAAAACGTTGTTCGACACACGTGCGGAAGTGTCATTTTCACTCGTCCCGAGTCTTGATACTCGCCTCTCGGCTCGGGTCAAATAACCTCGGTTCTCGTGCAAAATGACATACTTCTCGCACTTGTATCGAAAACTACTATTTATATAACATTTATAGATCATCACCATCAGTGACTCCCACACTAGGCTAGGCTAGGCTAGGCCTGTGTCGTGGAAGTCAGAAACATACGAATGTTACCAAAAACAAAGCGGCTTTTGGAGTATAAAGTGCATGCAACTTCTTCTAGGATCGATATTTTGGAAATTAAACCTGAAAAACGCGACAAATTCAAAATATTATAATTATCTCCTATGTTCCACGTTTTACGGCATGAATGAAGAGAAACAAAGTTGTAAAGTATCAAATACTGAACAATTTTGGTTCCCACCTTTTTTCCCCCAAAATCGATATTATGGAAATTAAACCTGAAAAACGCGACAAATTCAAAATATTATCATTATCTTCTATGTTCCACGTTCCACGGCATAAATGAAGAGGACTAAACTTGTAGAGAATCATGCAAATTCTGAACAATTTTAGTGGAAAAAAGGTGGGAACCAAAATTGTTCAGAATTTGATTCTCTACAACTTTGTTTCTCTTCATTCATGCCGTAAACCGTGGAACATAGGAGATAATGATAATATTTTGAATTTGTCGCGTTTTTCAGGTTTAATTTCCAAAATATCGATCCTAGAAGAAAAATTGTAAGGACCAAACTTGTAGAGAATCAAATTTCCTACAATTTTTGTTCTTACGGTTTTACTGTAAAATCAAAAATGGCCGATTTATTCAAGAAAAACCGTTTATTTGGAAAAAAAAAACATTTTTCGAATATACGCAGGAGCCTGATTCAGTCTACTTTTTGAATTTACACTCCCAGTGACCCCCCCGAGGGACCTACGAAAAAAAAGTCCAAGAACTGATTATTCACGGGTCAAAATCTATAATGACATTAATGACTGAACTATAATTATTGTTTGAAATTAGTATAAATTAAAGTAAAAACGTTTTAATAGCTATTATTTTATGTTTTTTCGACATTTTGATTACAAAATAACGGTAAATATTATAGCTGCATCATCCCTATTGTTTGAATTCACTCATATTCAGTGCTTCACTTTTGGAGCGTGCATACCCCATCTGTAATTATTATATATCATAGTATGGAGCAGGAACACATAGCCAAGATATCTCGAGAACCGCATAATTGACCGTAATATCCTCGAAGATAGTTATACAACGAATTATTTGTGTGTTTTTTGGGATACTACATATTTTATTAAAAAATAGTCTCACGAAAGTTTTATAGTTAATACTAGGTACATATTTTCGTCACAGCTGCTGATTTTTACGAAAACAATGTTTATCGTTATTTTTCGCGCCAAATCGTCAGAAATTCATAAGTCAGTATAACAATGCTGGGTAAAACCTATTTCAGACAAAAAACCAAAAAATTATAATTTCGATTTTCGGTCCACAGTGTGACGCATCTTTATATGGCGCGTTTGTATCGATACAAACGCGCGTTGACGGAGCGTTTTTTTACGGCGCGTTTGTAGCATAGCAATACAAACGCGCAGTAACGGCGCGTTTGTTTGTAGCGTTACACTCGCGCATCGCCTGCGCGTTTTTTCACGCCTAATTTTTAACTAAGTATACATATTCATTCCAGATGAAGAACCAGAAATAAAATTGGAGATATCAGAAGATGACAACCTTGAAGACATGCTCATGTTAAGTAAGAGTCTATTTGTTTACAATCTTTTATGTAGGTCCATTATATGGCTACCTACATAGACATATAAAATAAGAAGACGCAGTGCCGTGAAGACCATAGTGAAGACAAAATTGTGATTCATAATAAGCCGATTTCCTCGTGTTTTACGCGCGACACGCACACATAAAACTCGTGGACGAGCGTTGACTGTGTTTATCTCAGATATTCATTCCCGAGTAATGGATGTTGTCTGAGTATTTATATCTACTATATATATCGTCTAGTACCCACAATACAAGCCTTATTGACCTTACTGTGGTACTGAGACTTAAATATATGTCATATACAAAGAAAAAACCGGCCAATGTGCGTGTCGGACCACGCGGCCTGCGTTGGCAATGTAAGCGCAAAAAATGTGTTTATTTACGACATCACATTAGAAACCTCTAAAATTATCAGTGTTTCTCTGCTATATTATGCATATATTATATATATAAACCTTTCTCTTGAATCACTCTATCTATTAAAAAAACCGAATCAAAATCCGTTGCGTAGGTTTAAAGGTCTAAGCATACATAGGGACAGACAGCGGAAAGCGACTTTGTTTTATACTATTTAGTGATATCGTAGACTTGACTCGCTATTCACTTTGCTATGAGATTTGATTAATGTTGATTAATTGCTGTCATTTCAAATTCAAAGAATTAAAATATAAGTTCTTTATTGGAAGCGGAGTAAGAGTAGCATTACTTCTTTGCCATCTTGGTATCCACTTCCTGAAAAACGGTGTGGCTACCCGGTCGTGACACGTGCTGAGTGGCAACCATATCAATATAATAGTGTTTTGTTTTTTGTATCCTATTGGAACGAAGTTCCTTATCGGATGGTTGGCGGATGAGGGCTAGGCGAAAAAAAGTGTCAAATTTGACCGCCACGAAAACCCGTCACAATCACAACCCATACCCAACACATTATATACAAAATATGTAATGAGAATGGTTTCTTCATTCCAACCGAGTGTTCCACGAGCCACGACATTCACGCATTTTATGTATTTGGTTTTATATTTGCACCAAATAAACATGCAAATATAACGGCCTCTTAGCCCAGTCGGTAGTGACCCTGCCTACGAAGCAGGAGGTCCCGGGTTCAAATCCTGGTAAGGGCATTTATTTGTGTTTATCACGAATATTTGTTCCTGAGTTATGGGTGTTTCCTATGTATCTAAGTATATATTTATCTATATAAGTATGTATATCGTCGCCTAGTACCGATAGTCCAAGCTTTGCTTAGTTTGGGACTAGGTTGATTTGTGTAAGATTGTCCCCAAATATTTATTTATTTATTTTTCATTTTTTTAAATTTTCTTTTTGTAACATGATTTATGTGCGAAGTTTGTTTTTACTAATTACATACGATATAGTTAAACTGTGGTTTTTTAGATGAACCAAGCAAGTCGGAGGAGCCGGATGTTATGAGCGATGACGATTATTTTTCTTCAAGTAAGTAGGTATTTATTAAAATTTTAAAACATCTGTGTTTGTTTGTGGTTATTACGGCATGATTTTTGAATGAGGGTTAAATAAAGCCTGACCAGAAATATATGATCCTGCGCCATGTTGCGGAATTTCATTGGAACTAATTTCTTGCACTGGCAATCATTTTACTGACAGAATGATATGCATGTGTGAGTGCATGTGATAGGCTGTCAGTGTCATTGTCGCGGTTTATTTGAATTATAATAAAATGTTGAAAATTAAATAATAAAAGACAAGAATATCCCAAAATTATTCATAGTCAAGAGCGAAACATTGTAAATAGTGTATGTGATTGTTGTTGGGTCAGGATCTTAGCAGTGTCGATCTGTACCGCGAGACACCAAGGCAGGAGAGCGAAGGGCTAGAGCTACAAGCCGATGTAAATACAAACTCACTTGTTGGTCTTGAAGTAAACTGTGTATTTCTCAGAATAGACATTCACTTACAGTCGTCAAATATAATAAAATCTAATTAAAGTTAGAAGGCTATGTCTACTCATCGCTGACAGAAAAAGAAGAGAGCAAGTCACCATAGATAACATGCAAACATAGACAAGCAATGTTGCTATTGTCAAATACTTAAGGACTCTACATACAACATGATGCAACGAGTACAATACATATTCTAACACTTCCCCTTATTGTACTCAAGACATATTATCAAATGCAGAATATAAAACAATCACAAAACAAAAAAAACTACATTTGATAGATATTGCTCTATGTGACTCTACATTTGATAAGACATTGCTCTGTGTAACTTTACATTGAAAAACACAACCATAAATAACATACACATTATAAATGCTTATATCAAATTAATTGCAGTCACAAAACGCTCATGCTTGACCTTAGATAATGGTTTAGTTAAAACATCTGCCATCATCTGTTCAGTAGGCATATACTTAACATCAATCAGTTTCTTATTGATAAGATCCTTAACATAATGAAATCTTAAGTCTATGTGCTTTGTGCGCTTATGACAATATTCATCAACATGCAGTAATCTTTGTGCGGACTGGTTATCGTTATACACTACATATTTAATTTCCTGTGTAGGTAAAATTTCAGAAATAAAATTTTGAATAAATGTGACATCTTTACATACATCACTTATAGCTAAGTATTCCGATTCACAAGTAGATAACGCTACGCACCTTTGCTTGCGCGATTCCCAGTTGACCGTATCATTGCCCAATTTAATCACAAAACCAGTATAACTTTTCCTATCGGTTACATCATTTGCCCAGTCTGCATCTGTAAAGGCATTTAAAAACCAATTCCTACTTTTATGATAACATAAAGAGTACTGAATTGTTCCTGCCAAATAACGCAGAATCCGTTTTGCTGCTAACCAATGAGTTCTATCGAAGCAGTTATTGAACTGGCTAAGCTGGCTGCATGCATACGATATATCTGGTCGTGTACACACAGACAGATACATCAGGCATCCAAGCAGCTGACGATAGTTGTAAATGTCATCCTGCAAACTATCATTACTTTTAGACTTCAGTAGCTTGCAGTTGACTTCCATTGGTGTGGATACGGCCTTACAATTTTGCATATTAAAGCGAGCAAGCAATTTACGTATATATTCACTTTGGTCGAGTTTTAAAATGCCTTTAACTCTATCCCTAGTGACATTAATGCCCAAACAGCTCTTGAGTTCGCCTAAGTTCTTTACATTGAATTCGTTTTCAAGAATTGAAACCAATAAACTTTTAATATGGCTGTTTGGACTGTAGAACACATAAAAGTCGTCTACATACAAAGCAATTATTACAATATCATTACCAGAGCACTTCATATAGACGCACGGTTCACATTTTGATTGAACAAAATTATGTTTGCATAACAAATTGTGAATTTTACAGTTCCACATCCTACTCGCCTGTTTAAGGCCATAAATACTTTTCTTTAACAAGCAAACTTTATTTGGATCTTTATCGGTAAAACCTACTGGTTGCTCCATAAAAATAATTTCATTAAGATCGCCATTCAAAAAAGCTGTGGCGACATCTAAATGATCTATGTTTAAATTGAATTGATTAGCAATTGAGAACAGAATTCGCATAGTAGAATGACGTACGACGGGTGAAAAAGTTTCCTGATAGTCTATACCCTTACATTGTGTAAAACCTCTGGCAACTAAACGCGCTTTAAATCTATCAAATTTACCTGATGCATCGTATTTGATTTTATAGATCCATTTGCATTTAACAATATTTTTGTCTACGGGTCTATCTACTAGTTCCCACACATTGTTGGCAACCAGAGCGTCATACTCACTCTTCATAGCTTGCAGCCACTCTTTGCAGTGTGCAGAATTCATTGCTTCTTCGTATGTAAGTGGTTCGGAGATAAGAGAATCTTCGTAGACCAAAAGACTTGTACCTGACATGTCGTAGTCTAAAAATCTCGTAGGTTGTACGTTACGTGTGGAGCGGATTGGACGACCAGTGTGCGGAGCGACAGTCACCGGACCAGTCGCGGCACCATCCCGAGCCGTAGTCTCGCATGGCGGAGTTAAAGACTCGCAGCTCGACTCGCCTGCAGACAAACCAGCGGGGTTGGACTCGTCCTCGCTTCCCGTACAGTACTCTCCATCTGAAATTGAATTATTTTCACTATTGATATCATTTTCATTATTTACTTCATTATCACTTACATTTAATTCATCATTATTATTAAAATTAGATTCATTTATGTTTTTATCACAGTTCTGTTGTATATCACAGTCAAAATTAAAAACATTTATTAGCTCTTCACTGTCAGCTTCTGATGGTTGAGGATAGGAACCTCTGAACTTGTTCTCAATAAATGCTACGTTGCGAGAGATAATCACCTTAGTAGGACACAAGGGATCAGCTAGGCGATATCCCTTTGAAGTCTCACTATAACCAACAAATATATATTCCTTCCCCTTAGCGTCTAGCTTATCCCTTTTATTTTTAGGAACAAGCGAATAAGCAACACAGCCAAAAACCCTGAGATGGCTGAGGTTGACTTTTGACCCAGACCAAACTTCTTCAGGAATCTGTCCGGAAAGAGCAGTTGTGGGAGACCTATTTTTTAAATATATAGCGGCCATGACAGCTTCTCCCCAAAAACGCTTCTCCAAGGACGATTGCTGTAACATGCAACGCGCTTTCTCAAATACAGAACGAAAATTTCTTTCTGCCGTACCATTTTGAGAACTGGAATATGGTACTGTGGTTTGGTGAACTATACCATGTTTTTCAATCAAATACAAACACTGAAAACATTGAAAAAATAATCAACCCAGCAGGATTTGAACCTCGCATCGATACGCCTTACCGGGGCTCGATCGCTTTACCAATCGATGCGAGGTTCAAATCCTGCTGGGTTGATTATTTTTTCAATGTTTTCAGTGTTTGTATTTGATTGAATAACATACTATTGTATGAGTGGAATGCCCCACTTTAAAAAAACATGTAAAATAATTATGAGTTGATAGCAGCGCCATCTATAATTTCCGTTGTGACACTTGTAAAAGGGTCGGCGGGAAGGGTATCTAACTCTAGTAGTTAGCACCTAGATGTCGCTTACGGCTGCTATAAAGTCGATGTAAAAATAAATGCAAAAAGATGATTGAAGGCATTGAGAATTTCGTCAACTCAGTAACTGAACCCATAGCTTAATTGGTAAAGCGATCGAGCCCCGGTAAGGCGTATCGATGCGAGGTTCAAATCCTGCTGGGTTGATTATTTTTTCAATGTTTTCAGTGTTTGTATTTGATTGAATAACATACTATTGTATGAGTGGAATGCCCCACTTTAAAAAAACATGTAAAATAATTATGAGTTGATAGCAGCGCCATCTATAATTTCCGTTGTGACACTTGTAAAAGGGTCGGCGGGAAGGGTATCTAACTCTAGTAGTTAGCACCTAGATGTCGCTTACGGCTGCTATAAAGTCGATGTAAAAATAAATGCAAAAAGATGATTGAAGGCATTGAGAATTTCGTCAACTCAGTAACTGAACCCATAGCTTAATTGGTAAAGCGATCGAGCCCCGGTAAGGCGTATCGATGCGAGGTTCAAATCCTGCTGGGTTGATTATTTTTTCAATGTTTTCAGTGTTTGTATTTGATTGAATAACATACTATTGTATGAGTGGAATGCCCCACTTTAAAAAAACATGTAAAATAATTATGAGTTGATAGCAGCGCCATCTATAATTTCCGTTGTGACACTTGTAAAAGGGTCGGCGGGAAGGGTATCTAACTCTAGTAGTTAGCACCTAGATGTCGCTTACGGCTGCTATAAAGTCGATGTAAAAATAAATGCAAAAAGATGATTGAAGGCATTGAGAATTTCGTCAACTCAGTAACTGAACCCATAGCTTAATTGGTAAAGCGATCGAGCCCCGGTAAGGCGTATCGATGCGAGGTTCAAATCCTGCTGGGTTGATTATTTTTTCAATGTTTTCAGTGTTTGTATTTGATTGAATAACATACTATTGTATGAGTGGAATGCCCCACTTTAAAAAAACATGTAAAATAATTATGAGTTGATAGCAGCGCCATCTATAATTTCCGTTGTGACACTTGTAAAAGGGTCGGCGGGAAGGGTATCTAACTCTAGTAGTTAGCACCTAGATGTCGCTTAGGGCTGCTATAAAGTCGATGTAAAAATAAATGCAAAAAGATGATTGAAGGCATTGAGAATTTCGTCAACTCAGTAACTGAACCCATAGCTTAATTGGTAAAGCGATCGAGCCCCGGTAAGGCGTATCGATGCGAGGTTCAAATCCTGCTGGGTTGATTATTTTTTCAATGTTTTCAGTGTTTGTATTTGATTGAATAACATACTATTGTATGAGTGGAATGCCCCACTTTAAAAAAACATGTAAAATAATTATGAGTTGATCGCAGCGCCATCTATAATTTCCGTTGTGACACTTGTAAAAGGGTCGGCGGGAAGGGTATCTAACTCTAGTAGTTAGCACCTAGATGTCGCTTACGGCTGCTATAAAGTCGATGTAAAAATAAATGCAAAAAGATGATTGAAGGCATTGAGAATTTCGTCAACTCAGTAACTGAACCCATAGCTTAATTGGTAAAGCGATCGAGCCCCGGTAAGGCGTATCGATGCGAGGTTCAAATCCTGCTGGGTTGATTATTTTTTCAATGTTTTCAGTGTTTGTATTTGATTGAATAACATACTATTGTATGAGTGGAATGCCCCACTTTAAAAAAACATGTAAAATAATTATGAGTTGATAGCAGCGCCATCTATAATTTCCGTTGTGACACTTGTAAAAGGGTCGGCGGGAAGGGTATCTAACTCTAGTAGTTAGCACCTAGATGTCGCTTACGGCTGCTATAAAGTCGATGTAAAAATAAATGCAAAAAGATGATTGAAGGCATTGAGAATTTCGTCAACTCAGTAACTGAACCCATAGCTTAATTGGTAAAGCGATCGAGCCCCGGTAAGGCGTATCGATGCGAGGTTCAAATCCTGCTGGGTTGATTATTTTTTCAATGTTTTCAGTGTTTGTATTTGATTGAATAACATACTATTGTATGAGTGGAATGCCCCACTTTAAAAAAACATGTAAAATAATTATGAGTTGATAGCAGCGCCATCTATAATTTCCGTTGTGACACTTGTAAAAGGGTCGGCGGGAAGGGTATCTAACTCTAGTAGTTAGCACCTAGATGTCGCTTACGGCTGCTATAAAGTCGATGTAAAAATAAATGCAAAAAGATGATTGAAGGCATTGAGAATTTCGTCAACTCAGTAACTGAACCCATAGCTTAATTGGTAAAGCGATCGAGCCCCGGTAAGGCGTATCGATGCGAGGTTCAAATCCTGCTGGGTTGATTATTTTTTCAATGTTTTCAGTGTTTGTATTTGATTGAATAACATACTATTGTATGAGTGGAATGCCCCACTTTAAAAAAAACATGTAAAATAATTATGAGTTGATAGCAGCGCCATCTATAATTTCCGTTGTGACACTTGTAAAAGGGTCGGCGGGAAGGGTATCTAACTCTAGTAGTTAGCACCTAGATGTCGCTTACGGCTGCTATAAAGTCGATGTAAAAATAAATGCAAAAAGATGATTGAAGGCATTGAGAATTTCGTCAACTCAGTAACTGAACCCATAGCTTAATTGGTAAAGCGATCGAGCCCCGGTAAGGCGTATCGATGCGAGGTTCAAATCCTGCTGGGTTGATTATTTTTTCAATGTTTTCAGTGTTTGTATTTGATTGAATAACATACTATTGTATGAGTGGAATGCCCCACTTTAAAAAAAAATGTAAAATAATTATGAGTTGATAGCAGCGCCATCTATAATTTCCGTTGTGACACTTGTAAAAGGGTCGGCGGGAAGGGTATCTAACTCTAGTAGTTAGCACCTAGATGTCGCTTACGGCTGCTATAAAGTCGATGTAAAAATAAATGCAAAAAGATGATTGAAGGCATTGAGAATTTCGTCAACTCAGTAACTGAACCCATAGCTTAATTGGTAAAGCGATCGAGCCCCGGTAAGGCGTATCGATGCGAGGTTCAAATCCTGCTGGGTTGATTATTTTTTCAATGTTTTCAGTGTTTGTATTTGATTGAATAACATACTATTGTATGAGTGGAATGCCCCACTTTAAAAAAACATGTAAAATAATTATGAGTTGATAGCAGCGCCATCTATTATTTCCGTTGTGACACTTGTAAAAGGGTCGGCGGGAAGGGTATCTAACTCTAGTAGTTAGCACCTAGATGTCGCTTACGGCTGCTATAAAGTCGATGTAAAAATAAATGCAAAAAGATGATTGAAGGCATTGAGAATTTCGTCAACTCAGTAACTGAACCCATAGCTTAATTGGTAAAGCGATCGAGCCCCGGTAAGGCGTATCGATGCGAGGTTCAAATCCTGCTGGGTTGATTATTTTTTCAATGTTTTCAGTGTTTGTATTTGATTGAATAACATACTATTGTATGAGTGGAATGCCCCACTTTAAAAAAACATGTAAAATAATTATACCATGTTTCATCAAATACTGACTAAAATTTAAATTACAGTATTCTTTACCATTATCTGAACGTAAGCATTTAATAGGCAAATTTAATTGTTTCTCAACTAAGGCTTTAAACTGAATAAAACAAGTCATTACCTGCGATTTATTTTTCATAAGGTATCCAAAAGTCTTCCTCGTGAAGTCATCGGTGAAGGCGACCAGGTAACGCGCCCCACCCCAGCTTGCCTCTGGTAGTGGTCCACAAACGTCGCTATGTATGAGTTGCAGCGGTTGGGTAGTCCTGCTGGAGCTGGCTTTAGGGTAAGGCTTGGTAGCCATCTTCCCCTTAAGACAAGCTTCACACTTGTCATAAGCTTCACCCTGAAACACGACACCACAACCATGCTTTCTTAACCTATTCATACCTGCGGCGTTCAAGTGACCAAGACGACGATGAAATAAATTGGATGAGACAGAGGTAGCGACTGCTGCACTCGGTGCCTGCTGCCTCTCTTGCAGGAGCAAAGAGTGCATCCTATTGGGCATGTTACTGTCATTTTCACATACGATACCATCTAGTTTATAAATGCCATTAGTACAATGAGCTTTTGCTAAATAATTGCCAGAACTTTTACTGTTCCTATCATATATGAAACAACCATCTGAATTAAATTCTACGACATAGCCACTTTGACATAATTTAGAGACACTTAAGAGATTTACTGATAGACTGGGGACAAACATAACATTTTTCAATTGTCTAACCTTATTATTCATTAAGAGGTTCAGCTCGCCTGCACACGCACTAGTCATCTGTTGTTTATTAGCAGCTGATATCACTTGCACACTAGTGTCCTTAATGTTGCTTAACAGGTTCTTGTCCTTCACTAAATGGTTTGACGAGCCTGAGTCCAAGTACATCTCAGCGGCAGCATGGGCTAGGTAAGCAGTAATGGGTGGTTCCTTATTTTCCTTCTTCTTAACCATCTTCTCACGTCGTAGCTTAAAGCACTTGGCCTTCACATGGCCTGTCTTTCCACAGTATCTGCAAATGATCTGCTTCTTGCTTACAAACGCTGTAGTAGTCGGTGAAGAACCATTGACGGAGCCATCCTTCCGCTGTGCTTCTTGCAATAGCCTAGTCCTTACTAGCTCACTTGAAAGCTTAGACGATAAACACAGGGTCTCTAAATTGCTTACTAGCGAGTCGTACTCCTGTGGTAGACCGCTCAGTAATATCTCTGCTATCTCTTCATCCTCGACAGTCTTGCCTATATCTGATAACTGGTGCACAAGAGACATTATTTTCTCAATATAGGCAGTCATGGAACTGAAGTCATTGAACTCAATACGGTGCAGTTGTCTTAATAGAAGAACACGCCTATACAGGCCACGATCCTCGAAGACATCAGACAGCTTTTTCCAAGCTTCACGTGCTGATTTAGCCTCACGAACATACTGGTATAGCCCCGGCTTTAAGCTTAAACATAGGCGAGCCAGCGCACGTTGGTCGCGAGCGGCATCAGAGCCTGTAAGCGGTGTATCATCAGTTTTCTCGACAAGGTCCCACAATCCTTCCAACGTGAGTAGCATCTTTAACGAAAATTTCCAGACCTGGAAATTTTCAGCCCCTTGCAGCTTCTCCATTGTGCTTGCGCCATTCAACATAACCGCCGACGTATTTATTGCTGCACCCGTAGCCGGCGTAACATCAATATGGTCATCACCATGTGGTGGCATGTTTGTAGGTTGCTTTGAGCACAAAATCAGGTCGCGCTGATATTACAGATCTCGGATGTTAATGGATTTTAATATTATTACCTGCTGGGCCCATAACCTGTTGTTGGGTCAGGATCTTAGCAGTGTCGATCTGTACCGCGAGACACCAAGGCAGGAGAGCGAAGGGCTAGAGCTACAAGCCGATGTAAATACAAACTCACTTGTTGGTCTTGAAGTAAACTGTGTATTTCTCAGAATAGACATTCACTTACAGTCGTCAAATATAATAAAATCTAATTAAAGTTAGAAGGCTATGTCTACTCATCGCTGACAGAAAAAGAAGAGAGCAAGTCACCATAGATAGTATATGCAAACATAGACAAGCAATGTTGCTATTGTCAAATACTTAAGGACTCTACATACAACATGATGCAACGAGTACAATACATATTCTAACAGTGATAAACAGCTGGAAATGGAACTATTTCGCTCTGAAACATTTTCAAATTAACATCAGAGCTGACAAACAACTCAAGATGTCACTATACCATAGAGAAATAATACGCTCTATGGCTATACTGAACTGTTGCCATATAAATGAGAATAATAGCGCCCTCTTGGCAATAATCATTTCTGGTCAGGCTTTACATATTATCTAGTTACGTCAAAAATGTGCTGTCAAACCTAATCGAAGACATCGCTCAAAGCAAGAATGATCATTGCTCTCTTGTTGCACGAATTACTATTGCTAGTTATAACCCTGTGTATCTGTGTATTCATACATAGTTATTATTAACAGAGCTGATGGTGCAGGGAGGTTTTCGTGTTGGCAGACAAATCAAACAATCATCTTCATGCACAAGGATCATATTGCATAATTAATTGGTATTAGGTACACACACGACGACATAATCTATTAAACATTAAACTTACAGCTATTACGATAGGCAGCTTGTGGCTTGACAAAATGACAGTACGCTCTATGGGCACACAGCTTTTTAGAGAGAGGGAGCATAGACAATGATAAAAGTAAAAAGTATTTTTCTAACAGTTATCATGTTTAATTTTTATTTTTGTTTCACCGGCAGACAAAGAAGCGATGGCCCTCACTCGGCGCGAATCGCCTGTGTCAAATCTCTGCGAGGAACATTTAAGGCAGACTCCTGTGAAATTTGAGGAATTTAGCGATGATGAGGCTTTACACCAGACGCCTCAAGAGACATTCAGTAATCGGGCCAGTCTCGCCACACAAGTGGATCAAACACACAATTCTCTCAGAAATCCACCAAATAACAACTTTAAAGTCCGTAAACAGAAGAAAAGGCGTAACACGCGCCAGGTACAATCAAAGAAAGAAAATGATATGATCCACTCTCTACGTAGCAAAATCACGTTTAAGGGTAAACGCCCGCTGAATGATTTTAGAGATACTAACTCAACCGGACCATACACCTGCGAAATCTGCCAGAAGGTGATAGCCACAAAACGCTCCATGACCTGCCATATGCAAAATCACCTGGAACCTACATTTGAAATTCGTGAAGACAATAAATGGGACTGCGACATTTGTGAGAAGATATTCTCGACGAAAAAGACCATGAAAGCCCATATGATAATCAAACACTCCAAAAGAATATTAAAGTGTGATATATGCTCTAAGCGATTTGCTAGTACGTGGTATTTGAATGCACATAAACGTGGACATAATGAACGGCAAAAGAATTACTGTTGCGAAATTTGTGGAAAGCGATTCGTAAATAAATTTCATCTGTTTTCTCACATACAGGATCACTCAGAGAAGAAACAATACACTTGCGATATCTGTAAGAAGCCTTTTAGTAAGAAATATACGCTGGTAGGACACATTAATGTACACATGGGCGTGAAGCCTTATTCGTGCAAATGTGGAAAAAGTTACGCTCATTGGTCAAGCTACAGAAAACACGAGCTATATCAACATAGGAAACCTAGACATGAGAGGGAGAGAGCCTTTTTATGCGAAATTTGTGACAAGCGATTTCTAGAAAGTCATCATTTAAAGAAACATAAATTTGTACACACCGGCGAGAGACCGCACGCCTGTGAAACCTGCGGGAAGCGGTTTAGTGTCAAGTCTTATTTAAAAACCCACCGTCTAACCCATGTCAAGGATAAAACTTATTCTTGTGAACTTTGCCCTAAAAAATATTCGACTAAAGAAGGCTTGAGGCAACATAAACGAATTCACACCGGTAAGAAAAATATGAAAACAAAACGTAAAAACAAAAAGGAGTAACCGCTTATAATTTCAACATTAAAGTCTAATTTTATGAAATAGCTATTGTATTCTTCGATAGTATTTAGAGTTGTGCCGTTTCCGAGAATGTTACCGTATAATTACTATTACATATGTGACTGCGAATGGTGCGAAATTGAGACCTTCAAGTCGACAGTTGTCTCAAAACTTCAGATTTCACGCTCAATACAGAAATTTCTTTAACATTTGAAGGAAAATTATTATTATTATACTCTTTATTTATTTTCCTTCTTAGGCTAGGCTTTTTACAATATGTATTGGCAATAATACACAGTAGAAGATTTTAAACTTGTATTTATAATAAAAAATAATTATTTGCAACCGGTACAACACGCCATAGCACGAAGTTGTCTAAGAAGGATGAAGGGAACAAAATGTTGCCAGTCTACAAACTGACCAAAGACAAATTTATACAAACTAAGCTTTTGTTCTTGAACACGATAGTTTTAGAAAAGTAAAGTATAAAAATACATCTAAAACATAGAATTATAAAAAAACCTAACCTAGGGTGCCGCGGGCAACGCAGCAAGGCCCAGGCTGCCGGTGGTTAGGGCCGCAGAGTGAGGAATCTTCGGACTAGGCACGCCGTGTGGTGAGCAATCCGTGTATTGACTCCGATCCAGGGCATCCAGCTCGGTCCGAGTCCACCTTAGTATGCCAAAGGAGTATGTGAGTAGGGGCATCACCCATGTGTTGAAGGAGCGCACCTTGTTGCCACCTGACAAAAGACTTGAGTACTTTTGTCAGCCGACCGAACAAGCGCTCCTTCAACGCCTGTTTAATACCCGCATGCTCAATACCCAAGAATTGTGACATACCAAGGTATTTGTAGGTTTCTGATTCAGACATAGATCTAAACTTCATTGTCTCAAAAAGCTGTAAATTTGTTGAATTTACTACTTTCCCTGCTGTACATGCATAACCGCACATTTATCAACACCAAACTCCATCTTGATGGAACTACTAAAGAAGGGATGAAATTTCATAGGAGAGGGATGGCATTTGGGCATATCGTTTGCTACATAATACAAAACTCAAAAAACAAATGCCATCTGATTTCGACGATTGTAAGTGCGTTTTTCCTAAGTTCTCCTCCACCGATAGAAAAATTCGCCTTGCGTCCGGCTTCCAACTCTGATGGTTCGATAACTGCCCGGCCTGAGCGGATGGCAATTTGTTTCCGGTATCTGTATGTGATGAAGAACAAGCATGCTAATTTTCAAGCGGTTGCCTGACAATTTGTTTTTTTTTTGCTCTCGTACAGGGTGCCAGTCCATCAACCAGGAGGGATGGCATTAAAATTTTGTTATATAACCAGCGTACATTCTTTCAGGCAACCGCGGTTTCAATCGGTTGCCTCGCGATAAAAAAAAAATTTTGCACCCCCCCCTCCCTCTATTTCCGCCCCAGTCCAAGTTGGGTCACTTCGGGTTGCACAGGGCGGTTCCTCATCACTTCGGGGGCTTAAATACCGCGAGCCATCATCCGGTTGCCTCGCGGTCACTGATACTACGCGTCATTGCTTAACTATATGAGGAGAAGCTCTTTAGTACCACGAGACCCAACCTTACATAGGCTGCTATTTATATATCCGGAAACCGGGATTACAATCTTCTTAAATAGCATATTTGACCTCCATGGTAAAATTTGAACTTTTTTAAGTACTGGCCGGTATATTTTTTCTTTCTTATTAACGCTCGTGTTTTGTTTTTGACGGGTTTTAAATGTCATCTCGCAGCAAGAATGGAACTCACTCGTGAAAATATTCGTGCTATGATTTATTATGATTTTCGGCGTGGTTTAACGCAACAACAGTGCATAGATCAACTAACTTCAACTTTTGGTGATGAAGCCCCATCTAAAACTACTGTGTATCACTGGTTTAGTGAGTTCAATCGTGGACGTAGTATGCTTACGGACGAAGTTAAGGCAGGTCGCCCGAAATCGGTCGTTGTACAACAAAATATCGAGGCTGTGCGAAAACTTATAATGGACGACCGACATGTTACGTACTGCGAGATAGAGGCGACTCTGGGTATTTCTATGACCAGCATTAATAGCATATTACATAATCATTTGGCTGTAAAAAAAATTTGTTCGCGTTGGATACCCCACAACTTAACAAAAGAGCAAAAAGATGCTCGCGTCGAATGGTGCAATAAAATGTTAAAAAAATAACCGTGGTGACTCAAAAGCCGTTTATAACATCTATACAGGTGATGAATCCTGGATCTATGCATACGATCCCGAAACGAAGCAACAATCAACGGTATGGGTGTTTCAAAATGAGCCGAACCCTACGAAAGTTACTCGTGCAAAAAGTACATTGAAACAAATGGTGGCCTGCTTCTTCGGTATTAATGGCCATGTAGCTACAGTGCCACTAGAAAACCGTAGAACGGTTAATTCAGAGTGGTACACGACCATTTGCTTACCGGAAGTATTTGAACAAATTCGTAAAACTAACCAGCGACGAAGAATCATTCTTCATCATGACAATGCCAGCTGTCATACGTCACGCGAAACAACTCTATTTTTGGAGGGTCAAAATGTGGAATTAACGGGTCATCCGCCGTACAGCCCTGACATGGCACCCAACGATTTTTATTTATTTCCAAATATAAAGAATAAATTACGCGGTCAACGATTTTCGACCGCTGAAGATGCTGTCGACGCATTCAAACAACACGTTATGGAGGTACCTCAGGCGGAGTGGCAGAAGTGCTTTAAAAATTGGTTCACGCGAATGCAAAAGTGCATAGATCATCAAGGGGAATACTTTGAAAAACAATAAAACCATTTTCAGCCGTGTACGTTTGTTTGTTTTTTTGTTTCCGGATATATAAGTAGCAACCCTCGTACATCCATTTTGTGCGGAGTTCAAAATGTGCGCGTTAATTTTTGCTCTCAAAATGGATGTAAGGAGCTGGTAGAGCGTAGGCAAGCACGTGATGGGTCGGTCGTTCTTTGCTTCCGTGGTACTACCGGACTTATAGAGCAGGAAGGTTACACCAGTTGTTAAGGAGGTGGGAGGGAGCCGAGTTCGAGGGCTTGTTGAAATTGCGTTGCCAGCCGCGAGTGCGAGCATCGAAACCATTTTAGCCAGAATTGTGCAATCCATCCGGGCCAGCAGTTTTCCAGTTCTGGACAGTACGGACTGCACAACTTACGTCATCGGGGCTGATTGTGATAGGCTCCATAGGTTCGATGGACTCGCACTCACGTTCGACAACGCTCATCCAATAGCCCTCCGTGCGTTCAACGGGCGCTGACCAGATGCTACGCCAGAAATCAGTCATGGCAGTAGCATCCAGCAGTCGCACGTCGGACACACGGAGGTCAGCCTCCTCCCACCCTCGGTATACCTTCCTTTGGTCACTTTGGAAAAGACGATTCTGCTTGAATCGGTCCACAGGTCCACACGCTCTCTGTAACGGCGAATACGGCTTGCCCATCATGCATAAACTTTCCGCTTCAGAAAGTCGATGCGCTCTATGACATTGGCCATGTAGTCGCGGGGCTTGATATCCGCCACCGCGAGCGGGTCCCCTTGGGGCCCACTCCGACCGACGAAGACACGCCGGAGACGGAGACCCTGACCGACTGACCGACCGACCCTGGAGCACTCCGGTCCGCGGGGTCGTCACTCCCCGACAGGTCGCCACAAGCTGCCTTGCCAGCTTATTATTATTATTATTATTAGGAGCCTGTAATGTCCCACTGCTGGGCAAAGGCCAATAATTAAGTAATATATTTTATTAAAGGGAATTGAATGCTATACAACGCTTTTCCGGCATTTGTTGTTTGGGTGCATCGTCGAAGAGTTATCTTTATCTGGTCAAAAAGCCAAAAAATGTGAGGCATATTTTGACAAAACGCGGGATTTAATCGCGTACACTTGCTGTTGTTGGGTCAGGATCTTAGCAGTGTCGATCTGTACCGAGAGACACCAAGTCAGGAGAGCGAAGGGCTAGAGCTACAGGCCGATGTAAATACAAACTCACTTGTTGATCTTGAAGTAAACTGTGTATTTCTCAGAATAGACATTCACTTACAGTCGTCAAATATAATAAAATCTAATTAAGGTTAGAAGGCTATGTCTACCTACTTATATACATATTCATCTATGTACTCATCGCTGACATTAAAAAGGAAGAGAGCAAGTCACCATAGATAACATGCAAACATAAGACTATATGTTGCTATTGTCAAATACTTAAGGACTCTACATACAACATGATGCAACGAGTACAATACATATTCTAACACTTCCCCTTATTGTACTCAAGACATATTATACATCACTTATAGCTAAGTATTCCGATTCACAAGTAGATAACGCTACGCACCTTTGCTTACGTGATTCCCAGTTGACCGTATCATTGCCCAATATAATGACAAAACCAGTATAACTTTTCCTATCGGTTACATCATTTGTCCAGTCTGCATCTGTAAAGGCATTTAAAAACCAATTCCTACTTTTATGATACCATAAAGAGTACTGAATTGTTCCTGCCAAATAACGCAGAATCCGTTTTGCTGCTAACCAATGAGTTCTATCGAAGCAGTTATTGAACTGGCTAAGCTGGCTGCATGCATACCATATATCTGGTCGTGTACACACGGACAGATACATCAGGCATCCAAGCAGCTGACGATAGTTGTAAATGTCATCCTGCAAACTATCATTACTTTTAGACTTCAGTAGCTTGCAGTTGACTTCCATTGGTGTGGATACGGCCTTACAATTTTGCATATTAAAGCGAGCAAGCAATTTACGTATATATTCACTTTGGTCGAGTTTTAAAATGCCTTTAACTCTATCCCTAGTGACATTAATGCCCAAACAGCTCTTGAGCTCTCCCAAGTTCTTTACATTGAATTCGTTTTCAAGAATTTATACTTATATAACCACTCACGTGCCCTGCGCAACTACGGTTGCATTTTGTCAAAACGCAAAGTGCTCTCGCAACACTAGTTGCGAGTTGGAGTACCAACGGTTTTTAAATGATATCTATGTGCAACCTGTGAAGAGCGTTTTTCTGTTGACTTAGTTAGGCAGAGGATTAACGTGGCAACATTAAAAAAAATAAAAACCGCAGTCTGTGGAACATTTTTACAAACTTCAGATTATTGTTTTGGTGACTGTCAAAGTTCGGTATGTCAGCGAGGGAGCTAGTCATTAAAAAAATGCCATCAGTACTCAATTTCGCATATTTTAATTAGCATTGTATATCAAATTATTCATTGTTTACTGCTCCATACGATAAAGCATATATTTCAATACTAATTTAAATAAAATGTGATAAATTGTTTCAACAAATTAAGTCTAGTGATGAAAATTTTGCGTGTTTGATTTTGAATCGTACATTTATTATACGATTACGCCATATTTCTGTCTAGGCTATTAGAATAAGTTAGTTTGTCTATTAACCTAAGCGTAAATCCTCTTTAAATGAGTAATTATGTATGTTTTGAACAGGATTAGGTGAAATAAACTTGTGATGTCTGTAAGTACAACTGTACGCAACAGTAGTTGCTCGAAGCATTTTAACAGATCCACACAGGGTCCGCGTTTTATGTCATAAGGCATGGTGCACACTGGGTTTTGGTTGCAGATTGATTTAATTTAGCTTAGTCAATTTTGAGTGTTTTTATTTTCATTTGTGGAGGCTATTACTCATTTTTTGATAATTTTTAGTTTTTTTTATTAATCAGCAAAGGATGTTTTATCTTCTAAATATATAAAAGATGAAACTGACTGACTGACTGACTGACTGGCATATCAACGCACAGCCCAAAGCACAGGTTCTAGAGATTCCAAATTTTGCACGTAGGTTCCTTATAAGGTCTAGGGGTGCACTAAGAAAGGATTTTTCAAAATTAACCCCCTAAGGGGATGAAATGGCGGTTCAAAGTTTGTATGGCGAAACAGGATTAGTTAGACTATTTTATTTGAAACTTCACAGGAATATTCCTAACGATAAATGAGTAAATACGTGTTTCAGGTTTTTTGAAAATTCAACCCCTAAAAGGGGGAAAGGTGATCACAAAGTCTGAAAATCAACATGGGTATTGTTTCTATGGTTTATCGAGTCGTTGATTACGAAAAAGATCATCATCATCATCATCATAATTTTAAGAGCCTGGCTCTTGTCGGTGGAGTAATCGCCATTCCTTTCTGTTCTCCGCTAATTCTTTTAGCTCTTGATACGTCATGACGTTGGCTTTTTCTTTGGCCTGATCTAGAAACGCACGTCTTGGTCTTCCTCGGTCTCTTCGTTTCGGTGTTCTCCCTTCAATAATAGTTTTTATGTAATCGTCATGACGTATCAGGTGCCCCAACATATTTCCTCTTCTGTTTTCAATCGTTTTAAGCAGGCATCTGTTCTCTCCTACCAAATTCAGAACAGATGCCTGCTTAAAACGATATGGAGTAATGGGTATGTCACAAGTAATAAATAACGAAAAAGATAACGATTTTAAAATCCAACGTGGCGAACGTGAAATACCATCCGCCATGTTGAGGTGAGATGGGGTTGAAATGTCTAAATATCAATATGGGTGTCGATTTTATGGTATTGTGGGATGTTAATTACGAAAATGGCATCGATTATGAAATTTAATATTGTGGACATGAAAATTCTTGAAAGTATTTGTACGAAATTGCAATCTAATAACATTAGGTAGCTTTCATCCAGAAAATCAACCCTTAAGGGGTGAAAAGTGGGTTGGAAGTTTTTATGGCAATTTTTTAACAGGTGAACCTATTTCGATGAAACTTGGTATACAGATAGTTTGAGTCCCGGGAAGGAACATAAAATTGTTTATATCGAGAAAATCAACCCTTAAGGAGTGAAATGGCAACGCTGGCAGCTTTCTCGCCCAACGCCTTAGTATTGCGGTTCAGCGAGGAAATGCTGCCAGCGTCCTCGGCACGATCCCACAGGGGCCCATTTAAGAGATAGATTTTTAGTTTTTAGTATTTTTAAGTAAGTTAATTTTAGTTTATTTAAGTTTTATCCAGGAGTGAAATGGGGGTTGGAGGTTTGTATGGAGAAATTTTAACCGCGAACCGATTTAGATAAAATTTGGTATGGATAACCCTAGGGGTAGAAAAGGGGTTGGTTGTTTGTATGGCGAATTATTAACCGCTGAACAGACGATGGAGATAAAACTTGGTACATAGATAGTTTGAGTCCCGGGAAATAATATAGGATAGGTTTTATACCGAAAATACCGCTTCAGGGGGTGAAACTGTGGGTTGAAAATTTGTATGCGGAATTAATAACCACTGGGCCCTATTTAGAAGATTTGGTATGGAGATAGTTTGAGTTCTGGTGAAGGATATATAATAGTTGTTATCCCTGAAGTCATTCCTTAAGCGGGTAAAAAGGAGGCTGTTTTGTAATTCCACGCAGACGAAGTTGCGGGGAAAAGCTTCTATTTAAGAGTAGAAATCTGCATTAATCATAATCTCTTCGTAGTAGTAAGTCGTTGCTGGTATAACAATTCAACAATTATTGCAATCACCTTCACCAAAACATGGTATACCGAAACCTACAGAGTGTAACAAATACTTTTCCGAAAACCGCATATAAATCGGTTCAGCAAGGTACATACAAACATACAAGTCTAACTGAGAATCTCCTTTTATAGTAATTTTAGTACGCGGGCGAAGCCGCGGGAAAAGCTCGTTATTAATATAAATGGTGCAAATTCACGGTGATGCTGATCGTACAGTATATAATATGTATAAGAATAAAATGTTATATGCATAGCTTATTTTTAACAGAAATTTTCATGTTGCGTAATATTTTTTTGAACAACATAATCTTGTAGGTACGTAAAAAAACCATTAGCTTACTTGTGAATTGTAACTCCGTTCAAAATTACTCAAATCGGTCAGTTAATTCTGGTTTCAGTAATTTACGAGTAGATAAGCTAAAATCTGCACGTACCCACTATAACATACTATGTTAGTCTTTTGTGTGTAGTTTTTGTTAACATACTATGTTAGTGATATAGATCACTTCAGCCACTGTTATTAAAATATAATTTATTAATTCAGGAAAATCAAGTCTGCGGTTCTGCGTGAGTGAGCCGCTGCGCATAATATTTAATTTCGTATCAGCATTTTATACTTAAGTTATAATTATTCATAACTAGCTGACCCGGCGAACTTCGTACCATCAACAATTTTTTTTTTAATTTCTCCAATATTTTAATAACTATTCTGCTTTCGAGGCGAAGATAAATCCAACAAATTAATCATCATTAAAATCGGTCCAGCCGTTCTTGAGTTATAAATGGTGTAACCGACACGACTTTGTTTTATATATAAAGATTGATACAATAAAATGTAAATAATATATAATTTCAATGTTGAAGATGTGATTTCGTTGCTTGTGTATGCCGTCCTTATACCGCCGCCATCTTGAATGATGGCCCCGCGAGGCCCGCCCGGTGACATCTAGTATGACTTTTGACACTCTGCACGTGGGTTTGTTTACTTTTGTAATGAAAAAAAAACAGTACATATTGAGTTGGTAATCGTCCTGATATGTATTTATTTGTAAAGTGTGACATGTGAGTGTATTTATGTTAAGTGTATATGTGGTTTGAACTGGTGGGAATTGTCGGTAATCGGACGTCAAAAAAGGTACTCGTTACGGTAGGTATGTAGGCCTATTTTTTGTTATTGATAATTTGTGACATAAATTGCTGCGAATTTGACAAAACTGGCACATGTTATTTAAAGATTAATAGTATCTCTATCTACGTATGACAATATTTTTGTCCTAATTTACCTAAATTATTCGTAAAAAAATCATAAACAAACCACGCGGTTTGGCGGTCAATTGCGAAACTGACATTGTATAAATTGCAAATGAAACAAGTTTTATGCTAAATATTTCCCCGCGATCATATACTTTATTTGGTATCAATCGAAGCGTAAACTATTTAAGTTTCAAATAAACATAAAAAATACATATGTTATCGATTTAGATTTTTTTTAATAAATATATTTCTGGAAAAAGTCCCCATTCGAAACTGTATGTCAACTTTGTGATTTTTTTTAATTATTTTTACTACTATGACCTATTTAATTATTTATATAAACAAATTATCCGTTTCTTTAGCTTTACAACTTAAAAATAATCATTACAAAAAGTTCAGTGAAAGCCAAGCAATCGATTTATTAACAAAACATGACACGGTGCCGCTGGCGCGCGGTAAATCTTGGGCACTTCACAGCACCTTTTTTTGATTCGCGGGCACTCAAGTGGATATAACCTTTTCATATGGCTGTTTGGACTGTAGAACACATAAAAATCGTCTACATACAAAGCAATTATTACAATATCATTACCAGAGCACTTCATATAGACGCACGGTTCACATTTAGATTGAACAAAATTATGTTTGCATAACAAATTGTGAATTTTACAGTTCCACATCCTACTCGCCTGTTTAAGGCCATAAATACTTTTCTTTAACAAGCAAACTTTATTTGGATCTTTATCGCTAAAACCTACTGGTACTGCCATAAAAATAATTTCATTAAGATCGCCATTCAAAAAAGCTGTGGCGACATCTAAATGATCTACGTTTAAATCAAATTGATTAGCAATTGAGAACAGAATTCGCATAGTAGAATGACGTACGACGGGTGAAAAAGTTTCCTGATAGTCTATACCCCTACATTGTGTAAAACCTCTGGCAACTAAACGCGCTTTAAATCTATCAAATTTACCAGATGCATCGTATTTGATTTTATAGATCCATTTGCATTTAACAATATTTTTGTCTACGGGTCTATCTACTAGTTTCCACACATTGTTGGCAACCAGAGCGTCATACTCACTCTTCATAGCTTGCAGCCACTCTTTGCAGTGTGCAGAATTCATTGTTTCTTCGTATGTAAGTGGTTCGGAGATAAAAGGATCTTCGTAGACCAAAAGACTTGTACCTGACATGTCGTAGTCTAAAAATCTCGTAGGTTGTACGTTACGTGTGGAGCGGATTGGACGACCAGTGTGCGGAGCGACAGTCACAGGACCAGTCGCGGCACCCTCCCGAGCCGTAGTCTCGCATAAAATAAAAATAAAAAAGCCTTTTATTTCTGGGTGCAAAAAAAATAATCTAATATAAATTTCAAACTTAGTCTAAATTTAACTTAAATTTGTTGGGTAAAAGAAACACACCAGAACCCTCTTACGAGATATAGGCCTCCTCCAGAGTCTTCCACCTCTCTCGATCTTGGGCCACCCATACCCAGTTGGCCACCTTGACTATATCGTCAGCCCAGCGTGCCAGTGGCCGTCTTGGTTTCCTTTTACCATCAGGACTTCTCCAGGCTGTTGCTTGTATAGTCCATCTTTCGTCCTGGAGTCTGGCAACATGGCCAGCCCATCTCCATTTTTGTTTCCGGGCCTGGCATAGTGCATCTATAACCTTCGTCTTGTCTCTGATGATAGAGTGCCTGATCTTCTCACTTTTCTTTATTTTTAGCATGCTCCTTTCCATTCCCCTTTGGCATGAAACTATCATTCTTTTCGCCTTCGATGAGAATTTCCATGTTTGACATGCGTAGGTTAAGGTTGGGAGTAAGCACATGTCCATTATCCTCTTTCTTCATGGCGGAGTTAAAGACTCGCAGCTCGACTCGCCTGCAGACAAACCAGCGGGGTTGGACTCGTCCTCGCTTCCCGTACAGTACTCTCCATCTGAAATTGAATTATTTTCACTATTAATATCATTTTCATTATTTACTTCATTAACACTTACATTTAATTCATCATTATGCTCTTTATTTATTTTTCTTCTTAGGCTAGGCTTTTTGCAATATTTTTATAAAAGTAAAATATAAAAATACATCTAAAACATATAAAAACAATAAAAGCATTATAAAAACCCTAACCTAGGGTGCCGCCGGCAACGGAGCAGGGCCCAGGCTGCCGGTGGTTAGGGCCGCTGAGTGAGGAACTTTCGGACTATGCGCGCCGTGTCCAAGATTACCGCCTTCTGAATCTGACCCTTAATCCAACCACAACCCCGTAGCGAAAGTCTCTTAAGATGTTGGTCGAGACTCTTCGCTATGAGACCGTTCGCAGAGACAACTATCGGCACAATGATCGCCGAATCGACCTCCCACATGGCGGTTACCTCGTGAGCCAAGTCTAGGTACTTGCTGGACTTGTCCTTCTCGGCCTTCACGAGGTTCTCGTCACATGGGACGGTGATGTCGATGAGCATGGCCCGGCGTTGCGGTCGATCTATTACCACGATATCAGGCTTATTGGCTACAATAGTCCTGTCCGTGATAATAGATCGATCCCAATAGAGCGTGGCACGACTATTTTCGAGAACTGGCGCAGGTGTGTACTTGTAGTACGGCACTTCGTGGTCCACAAGACCGTATAGGAGAGCAAGCTGCTGGTGTATAATCCTGGCTACGAGGTTATGTCTGTGCAAGTACTCGCCGTTAGCAAGATGAGAACAACCGGAAATGATATGCCTGAGTGACTCTCCGGGACGGCGGCATGCCCGACAAATGTCGACCGTACTGTCCTTCAGGATATATTTCCGGTAGTTATTCGTCATGATAACTTCGTCCGCAATTGCACAGGCAAAACCACAAAACAGAAAAAACTATAGAAACGTAACGTATGCGCGGCGCGTGTGGCAAAGGTAAGAGTAGCAACTCAAACCCTGACCACAGATAGCAGTCAGTTCGTCACGGACGGCACGAGCGGTTAAGCGAGACTGATGTGCATTGAAAAGTATAGAAAAATATACAAATATGCCTTATTGTGCGATTTTAGAGTACAAAAACGAGAGCCGGAGGTCAAATCTTGCCCATCGTTAAGTCTTATTTTCATTATTTTTTAAATATTTATTACATATTTCGTTTTGCGGAAAACATTTCTTAACACGTTATAGAAACTTCAACTGTATCTTAAAGAAGTAAGGTCGATATCTGTTGTGTGCAGACCGGATTACCACGTTGAACCAAGCAGCGCTGACCCGCTGTACCATTTACCAGGTCATGTAGGGAGATGAATAATAACGCTTATTTAAAATTGTAAAACATTTGAGCAGTGTAGTTTTAGCGTGCTCGTACTAGTGGCTGGTATGTGCCGTGTATGTGAGACATTTATTGGCTAATAAGCTTACAGTATTACATGTTTGTAGGAGGGTTAAAATTGATATTTATATAGGACATTTCTTCGTAAATTAGTACAAAATTCTTATAATCTAGACATTTTGCGTATTATGACATGATATCAATAAAATTAGACACAGATAAGACTTAGCAACTAGACATAGAAACACAATATTTATACACGTTATTAACACAAACAAATTGGTATAAACCGAGAAAATGATTGACTTAGATCTAGTTATACACAAACAATGGCAATTTTAAGCTATCTGCGACAATTCTCCCCCACGTGCGTCAGCACAGTCGATTGGTGCAGAGCAGATGAGAATGAGTCTGGAAACCGGGCGGCGAACTTCTCCTGCGCGAGTACGTACAATGGCTACTCTTATGTGGCCATCAGGACCTGGAAAGAGCTGTGCGATCACGCCTCTAGGCCAAGTACCTCGTGGCATCGTGCCGTCGGCTATAATTACTACATCTCCTACGTGTAGTTTCGTCGCGTTCTGGTGTGCACTGGATCGTGGCATCAGGTTTGGACGATATTCTTTCAGCCAGCGTTTCCAGAAGTTGTCAGCTAGTGCTTGAGCTGTTTTCCAGGACGAAAGGCTCATATTTTCGTCGGAGAAGACTCCCAGCGGGGACATAGCGTTCGATCGGCCGATGAGAAAGTGGTTCAGCGTGAGCGCTTCAGCCTCTAAGTCAGGATTCACTGGGGTCAGCGGTCTGGAGTTTACCAGGTGTTCAGCTTCCAGCAATAGCGTATGGAGAACTTCTTCATGGGGTGCTCTGTCT
Source organism: Pammene aurita (assembly GCA_947086415.1). NCBI lineage: Eukaryota > Metazoa > Arthropoda > Insecta > Lepidoptera > Tortricidae > Pammene > Pammene aurita. Next base: position 12,778,781 of record OX352313.1, read on the forward strand.
TTTAGCGTGACTTTCAGAGCTGTTTTCACGCTTCCGACTAGACGCTCCCAAGCCCCGCCGGCGGAGGGGTTGCCAGGCGGGATCTTCTTCCAGATCATGCGTCGTTCGGTCATAAATTGTTTGAGACTATCGGGCAGAGAGTTTTTGGCCTCTGATAGCTCGCGTTCTGCGCCGTAAAAGTTTGTGGCGTTATCTGAGTACAGAACGGTGGGTGCGCCGCGTCGAGACATCATTCTTCGTAGCGATAGGATCATAGAGGCTGCCGATAGGGAGGCGGCTAGCTCTAGGTGCACGGCTCTAGTGGTGAGGCACGTGTAAAGGACGCCCCATCGCTTTTCTCGGCGGCGGCCTATGACAATTTGCATAGGACCGAACAAATCTACGGCTGCTGCGGTAAATGGCGGTTGATTCGCCTTGAGCCTCTCTGGCGGTAGGTCGCCTACAGGAACCTTGAGGGTAGCTCCTTTATAGGTCCGACACCATTGGCACTTATTCGTCAGATAACGAATTGTACCGCGCAGTCCGACTATGTAATATCTTTGCTTCAATTCGTTGATCACCGTCGCATGATTTCCGTGGTTGAAAAGTGCGTGGAAATGATGGATCAACAGCTTGGTAAATGCCTCCTTAGCGTGCAAGACAGGTATATGGGCTTCGTCTCTGTCTATTCGGGCATCTAGCACAATTATTCCGTTCTTATCAAGCTTCATAGCAACTCGATGTAATGCAGACTTCCTCGGCAGCGCGCGCCCGGCTTCCATTAGTCGTATCTCTTCGGCATACGACTCATTTTGGCTCCGTTTAATCAGCAGTATCTCCGCTAGACTTATGTGTCTTTTATTCATTTCTGTTTCTGGATTTCTATTGACAGACAATCTGGCTTTGAATACCTCGGCAGCAATCAAAACTCTGGCCGTAGTGCGAACCAGCCTAGTGAACTTCGAGAATCTACATGTCTCGGGCAAGTATGCGAACTTGTTTTGAACGGTATTTACAGAGCAAATCGGTTTTATGACGCGCTCTTCGCACGTTTCTACGACGGGTTCTACTGTTTTCTCGCGCGGCCAATGCTCCTCGGCTTGCCGTATAAAATCAGGCCCTATAAACCACCGGTGGTTAGCTCCGAACTGGGCCGGGACGCCCTTAGTAGCGTCGTCGGCGACGTTTAACGCGCTAGGTACCCAACGCCAATCGGTAGGTTTAGTTGTGTTTTCTATTTCGGCTACTCTATGTGCGACAAAGCTTTTGTACCGACGTGGATCCGACCTTATCCAGGATAACGCTGTCCGAGCGTCGCTCCAGAAATACCTATGTTTGATGACATAATCGGACTCCTTTACTACTGTGTCGGCTAGCCGTGTCGCTAGCACACAACCTTGCAATTCTAACCTAGGAATGCTGACAATACGCAACGGTGCGACTCGCGCCTTGGCGGCTACTAAGGCTGCGGACTTTTGTCCGTCCGGGCCTTCGCTAACTAAGTATATCGCGGCGGCGTATATCTTTTCGCTAGCGTCGCAAAAAACGTGCATGTCGGCCTCTCTATTTCTCGCGGGTACGTATCGCGGTATTTCTAACTCCCTAAGTTGCTGAATATTACTCACGAATGAATTCCACGCGGGTGCGAGCGAGGTGGGTATAACGGTATCCCAGCCTATCCCTGTACGCCAGACTTCCTGCATCAATGCCTTCCCTAAGACAGAGATCGGGCTTACGTAGCCTATGGGATCGAATATCGACATCGCGCTACTCGTCACCTGTCGTTTAGTGGGTAATTTCGTACCGTTGAGCACGTCTTCGGGCGTGTTGCGTAAATTTACGTTAAACCCTAAAGTGTCGCGTCTATGGTTCCATTTTAAGCCTAATGTGCGCTCGCTTTCGCCTCCCCCGATGAGGGACGTATCCTCTTTGCTAGGAACTACGTCAGAAATTACGTTTGGGTTGTTAGAGGCGAACCCGCGGAGCTCGAACGACGCGCGTAAATTAAGCGCGTAAATTTCGTTTACTATGCGCCTAACGTCGCTCTCACACTGGTCAAAAGCTACGACTAAGTCGTCCATATACGTGCTTTTTATAGTTTTCTCAGCGGCGATCGGAAATTCTTTCGCATGTTCGTATGCGTTTTTGTTTTTGACGTACAATGCCGTCGTCGGCGAAGCCGCGGACCCGAATATCAGTCTTTTCATCCTATATTCTTGCGGTGAGGCTGAGCGGTCCTCCCCCCGCCAAACAAAACGTAACGAATCTCGATCGCGTTCTACAATCTCTATCTGCAGGAACATTTCTTTAATGTCGGCTATTACCGCGGTCCTGCCTTCCCTAAAACGGACTAACACGCCGAATAAGGATTCTAACAGATCAGGACCCGCTAGAAGAGCACTATTTAGCGACCTACCGTACGCGGTAGCGGCTGCGTCCCAAACTACGCGCATTTTTCCGCGCTGCGGATGAAACGTTGCGAAATGCGCCAAGTACCATGCCCTAGGCGCGTCCTGCGGGGGCGGCGAGTCTACTTTTTCCGCGTAACCTTTGTCTAACAGGTTATTTATGTGCTTAGTATACTCGATTTTCAGAATAGGGTCGCGATCTAACTTATTTTCCAGGCTGTACAGCCGCCGTAACGCGTGCGCTTTATTATTTGGCAATTCTTCGTTATCGGTACGCCATAACAAACCCGCTCGGAACCTATCTTCCCCGGGGATTTTTTCACATGTCGCTTCTAGTAAATCTATTGCTCTTTGATCGGGATCGGCCCGAGGTAACTTTTTAACTACCCCTAGTGACTCGATATCGAAATGTTCCTTCATGAGAGCTAAAGCTTCATCGTCGGCCGTTTGTGGCCCCATGTGGCCTACAAACGCTACGGTTGCCTCCGATGACCTATGCGGTCCGTGCAGTGACCATCCTAGCCGCGTCAAACTAGCTACCGGGAGGTGCGATTTACCGCTGATAATTTGGCGCGTCACTATCAAATGCCAATTATCTTGACCTATAATTATTGAAGGCGCGGCAGAATCGTAACACAGCTCCTCGGCTATGTCGGCTAAATGGTCGCACTGCGCGACTATGTTTTTGGAGACGCCTTGCGCTCCTACGTTCAATCGATTGATGGTAAGCGCTTCCATCATTTCTAGATGCCTACTGCAAAAGCCGCGGATTGCGAATCGCACGTTACAAGAGTCCGGATCGCTCACGCTCCTATACCTTCTATGTCGAGCGTTTCTCCCCGCTCTCGGGGCATTATACGATCGGCTGTTTCGTGTGAAATCAAACTAAGGGCCGCCCCTTCATCTAACAGGGCTAAGGCTTGCGTAGTACCTAGTGGGCCCGTAACCTCTACGGGCATCATTTTCAAAAACGTGGGCGCTATTCTAATCGCGTGAACGTTACTGACTTTTTTGTCTTCCACGGGCGCTTTAGATGCGTTCAAACCGTGTAGTAACCTGTGATGCCCGGCTTCGCACTGTTGCACTCCGCAAGCCACATACCTGCATTTGAAGCGACCACGGTGCGCCGCGCCTAGACATTTATAGCACAGCTTTTCGTTTTTCGCCCAATCCCAACGTTCGGATACCGATGCATTCAAAAATTTAGTACACGCTTCCACTTTGTGTTCATGATTATGACATATTAAACACTTATCACGTGACGTAAATCGTGCTGGTACCGAATGTTGTTTGGGCTTGGTCCCCGTATACGCGGGCCTTTTAGCCTCGCGGGGCTTCGTTTGAGCTACCGTCGGCGACCTATACTCCCCCGTGTGAGCTCTATCTACTCTATTTCGCGGGCGAGTGCTCTGGTAGCTGTCGTTGGAGTCGCTCGAATAGTCGCGGGAGAACACGGGGGCGGGAGTACGGGTGGGGGCGGTATGACGCCCTGACCTATTGTCCAGCTCAAAGGAAACCGTGTTCACGGCATTTTTCGGCTTCGGACCTCGATGACGACTCGTTCTTTTAGCCGCGGGACTAATTTCTAGCAGAAATTCTGATATCGCGACTAAATCGGGCGAGTTCAAATTAGCTTGTTTGAACTTGCCCCATTCGTACCTAACAATAAGGTTCAACTTATCGACGATCTTGTTGACTAGCTCTGGCGCGTACAAGTATTTTTCTTGCTTTAATGATTTTATTGTCGCTACTGCATTTGCGACGTGCGCGGCAAAAGACACGATATTACTGTTATCTTCGGCTAGGCGCGGCATGCGTTTAACATTATGTAGCTCAGTCAACACGATCTCTTCAGGGTCCCCGAACTGCCTCTCTAAGGCCTCCATTATCTCGTATGGATCCTGGACGGTATACATTATGGATTTCACCGCGGTACGCGCTTCACCTTTCAACGCGCGCCTAATTCGACTGACGTTATTTACGTAACTAAACATGGGCGCGGTATCGTTAAATTCGGCACGGAATGCGATCCATTCTGGGATATTACCGTCGAAAGCGGGTAATTCGGGTGGCCTATGCATAATGGGCGCATACTGACTAGACACATCTCGCGGCGGGCGATGAGTACTCATATGCGGCTCGCGGGGCGCGGGGGCGCTGGGCGCCGGCGCGCTAGAGGCGAAATTACGTATTGTGTGTAACGCGGACGCTTCATTTTTAGTTACGTAATTGCTCTGATCTAGCTGGGACTGTCGTTCTACCCAATTCCTCACGCGTTGCTCGTCTTTTTCGACAAGAGGTTCGGACTTACCGCTAACAGATTGCGCCTCATGCTGGGCAATCTGTAGCCTTAACTTGGCAGTTTCCGTCTCTTTATTAGCAACGGCGAGGGCGGCTTTATGAACCTCGAGTTCCGCTAGCAACAGAGCTAACTTTTCGTCGCACTTTTCACTATACACACTTCGATTTTCGCGCACTTTTTTACTACCGCGGTCGCCGCACTGCGAAAAGCGGTCTTTTTCCCCGGCGGACGTGTTAGGTTTACACAATGTCCCCGGTGGACTTTTAACTAACGTCTTTTCCGCGTCGTCTTCCGATATTTCCGAATAAGCGGGCGCCGGCGCTCTTGCCGGCGGCGGCTGTAGACGCGGTTCGACACTAGGACCATCGCCAAGAGTGCTGGTGGTGCCTTTGTCCCATGTATTGGTATCGCCGGAGGTTGTTTCACCAGACGGCGGGGTAACGGCTCTGGAGGGTTGTCCCTTGTGTGAGCGAAGAGACATCTTGAGCGTATGATCGGACATCTTCTTCTTTCTTCTTGCTTCTTGACGCACGTGGGGTTCCCTAACCTTACCTACCTAAAACCTAATGGCTGACACTGCCTAGTGCAGTGAAAGCGGCCCTACGTTCACTTTACTTACTCGTGGGCGTTAATCCCTGATGCACTGAATCTCGCGCAAAGGCTAAGTGCAAGTGCCAGAGCGTCCGAAAGCAGTGTGAAGACGTCAACCATGTGACGTTGCAACGAAAGTTGCCAGGACACGAACGTGGAGTATGGCCTCTACACGAGCGGTCCGTCCAGCAAGCTGGTAAATAGCACAGGGCTCTTCCGCGAAAGCGGGCAGGTGTATCAGCGGTTAGGCCGGACACCGTATGAAGATTCTGAGCGAAATTAATCCAGCTCAGCGCGTACTTGTTTCTTTCTTCAATTGGCCGCAGTTTTCTGATATCCGGAGCTCGAAGGACCAGCTGTTGTGTGCAGACCGGATTACCACGTTGAACCAAGCAGCGCTGACCCGCTGTACCATTTACCAGGTCATGTAGGGAGATGAATAATAACGCTTATTTAAAATTGTAAAACATTTGAGCAGTGTAGTTGCAGGTGTTTCCCCGCTGGGAGTTGTTGTAGAAGTGAGGTTGAAGTGAGCAACGAGTACGAGTGCTGGCCTCTTTTATGGGTTTTTTAGCGTGCTCGTACTAGTGGCTGGTATGTGCCGTGTATGTGAGACATTTATTGGCTAATAAGCTTACAGTATTACATGTTTGTAGGAGGGTTAAAATTGATATTTATATAGGACATTTCTTCGTAAATTAGTACAAAATTCTTATAATCTAGACATTTTGCGTATTATGACATGATATCAATAAAATTAGACACAGATAAGACTTAGCAACTAGACATAGAAACACAATATTTATACACGTTATTAACACAAACAAATTGGTATAAACCGAGAAAATGATTGACTTAGATCTAGTTATACACAAACAATGGCAATTTTAAGCTATCTGCGACAATATCTATTTAGCATAACACTAAAGAACTTTCTCGAATGTCTCAACTATCGTCCGCTACTCAAGCCAGTGCGAGGAAAATGTTAGAAAAAACTTATCGATATCGATATTTATATATACGTAATGGTTTTTGATTGATGTTAACATTATGTGTTCCTAATAATTTATTTCTAACACTCACTGCATTCCAATAATTAAATAATTTGAAAAGAGGAAACGTACCAATAATAATAGTGATGAATTTCCGTGCGTAAGTACCGTAATTCATTTATTTACTATGTATTTACGTATTTATTATTATTGTCATTCATTTATTACGTAAGACGATTTAGGGGAATAAACTTGGAAATTAACCATGTCTTACTTACGATAGGTTTTTTTATTATTATTCTTGTTTTTTCTTACATAAAGATGTCAGAAAGTGGCAAAAATTGTCTTACATATAATATATAAATATAAATGAACGCCTTGTTGTATAATAAAACCTTCTTCAGAATGTAACAAATACTTTTTTGAAAACCGCGTCAAAATCGGTTCGGCAAAACACGAGATAATCGTGAACAAACGGACATACATACAAACATACAGATCAGATTGAGAACCTTATTTTTTTTAAGTCGGATAAAAACGAAAAATCTTGAGTTGTGTTTCTGCCGGTGAGTAGGATTGCCAAAGAAAGAGCTGTAACAGGACGAGGGATCCTCTCGTTTCTTTAGTCGTCAACACAATGAAACTCCTTTTTGTAAAGGGTCGGCAACGCGCATGTGACACCTCTGGAGTTGCAGGCATCCAAAGGCTACGGAAGCTCCATATTACCATCCGGCGGACCGTATGCTTGTTTGCCTTCATCGTGGTATTAAAAAACGACAATATAATTTATTTATGATACATAACCTTTTTGAACAAACAAGTTCATGCTACTTATAAAAAAAAATATTTCACACGTCATGTCGAAAGTCGCAACTATGTATTGTTATATGTATTGATAAAAAAATAAGTACCTAATTTACTTGGGAAACTATACTAATTATTATTTCACGATATGACACCGACTCTTCTACATCACTATTGCATCCTACGACGTAAAGCCCTACCTCCATGTTATCTCGCTTACTCTTACTAAGACCACGCAAGTGTAAGGGAGAAAGAATATAGACGAAGATTTTGATATTTGTGACATCTGTTGTCGAGTTGCTGAACTGGAAATACCGTAGGTCAAGCTATTCGACGCTAGATGACGCTACTTTGTATGAAATAAGTATTACGAATACAATTTCGACTATGTGGTATTAATCATAAAGTTCAAATTATATAACCGGTCATGGCTCATATTACTTTTTAAACAAGATAATTTAGCCAATCATCTTTAAGATACTGATGTGTTTGTGTTTAAAGTAGTGTGCGTTTTGGCGACACTGGTTCACGAACTAATCACGACGTAAGCCGCTTCTACCGTTTTTTCCGTTTTGTGGGCAAAACCTTCGGTTTCTCCGAAGAGGTCCCCGAATCGTAACCAGTTCACCGACGCAAGCAGGTCCACGTCGGGTCCCGTGAGGGCCCTGTAGAACCGCCCGTGTAGCTCCTTGCTCTTCCATACCGCCTTGCGATCCTCGGTGCTTAGCACCGCAGGTTTGCGCCAGTTCTCGTTTGCCAAGGAGAGCGGCGTGAGACCCTTATCTAATGCCACCACATCACGATGCATCCCACACTCGCTGTTAAGAAAATAATTCCTGAGATTGTACACCTCACGATTGTGGAGATTTTTGGCGTCAGTAGCTCCAACAAGTCTCGGTTATTTGGTGCAAATAATTTGAGATCGTCCATGTACAGAAGGTGAGATATGACTTCACCCTCTCTCCGAAGCCGGCAACCTAGCCCCGAATTCTTCAGCAGATTGCTGAGCGGATTTAGAGCTAGGCAGAACCACAGGGGACTCAGACTGTCGCCCTGAAATATTCCTCGCTCGATCCTTATAAAGTCCTGCGGGCCAGGGGGATCATCCCCGCCTCCTGGTTGACGAAGGACTGTGGTCCACTGCCTCATACACGCGCCAAGGAAGGATCTTAAAGCTGCATCAATTTTATACAGCTCTAAGATCCTCTCCAGCCATGAATGAGGCACCGTAATTCATCATTATTATTAAAATTGGATTCATTAATATTTTTATCACAGTTCTGTTGTATATCACAGTCAAAATTAAAAACATTTATTAGCTCTTCACTGTCAGCTTCTGATGGTTCAGGATAGGAACCTCTGAACTTGTTCTCAATAAATGCTACGTTGCGAGAGATAATCACCTTAGTAGGACACAAGGGATCAGCTAGGCGATATCCCTTTGAAGTCTCACTATAACCGACAAATATATATTCCTTCCCTTTAGTGTCTAGCTTATCCCTTTTATTTTCAGGAACAAGCGAATAAGCAACACAGCCAAAAACCCTGAGATGGCTGAGGTTGACTTTTGACCCAGACCAAACTTCTTCAGGAATCTGTCCGGAAAGAGCAGTTGTGGGAGACCTATTTTTTAAATATATAGCAGCCATGACAGCTTCTCCCCAAAAACGCTTCTCCAAATTTAATTGTTTCTCAACTAAGGCTTTAAACTGAATAAAATAAGTCATTACCTAAGATTTATTTTTCATAAGGTATCCAAGTCTTCCTTGTGAAGTCATCGGTGAAGGCGACCAGGTAACGCGCCCCACCCCAGCTTGCCTCTGGTAGTGGTCCACAAACGTCGCTATGTATGAGTTGCAGCGGTTGGGTAGTCCTGCTGGAGCTGGCTTTAGGGTAAGGCTTGGTAGCCATCTTCCCCTTAAGACATGCTTCACACTTGTCATAAGCTTCACCCTGAAGCACGACACCACAACCATGCTTTCTTAACCTATTCATACCTGCGGCGTTCAAGTGACCAAGACGACGATGAAATAAATTGGATGAGACAGAGGTAGCGACTGCTGCACTCGGTGCCTCCTGCCTCTCTTGCAGGAGCAAAGAGTGCATCCTATTGGGCATGTTGCATTGGGCAGTAGCGCTGACAGTGACATTAAAAAGGAAGAGAGCAAGCACCATAGATAACATGCAAACATAGACAAACAATGTTGCTATTGTCAAATACTTAAGGACTCTACATAAAACATGATGCAACGAGTACAATACATATTCTAACACTTGCTTTTATTATTTTCCTTGTTTCGTCAAAATATTAAGTAAAAATCGTGTGAGTTTAAATAAAGTAAAGAGTGGATATTTCGAAAATGATACAAGATATCGAAAAACTTGATTGATTAAAACTTAATCAGCTTTTATTATGTATAAGTAGTTATGTTGCTAGGACGCATAGTTTCCGAGACATAAGCGAAATACCTAAAAGTGGGACCTTCAAATCTCCGCCTGCCCCTGGCTCAAGGGCTACGGCCGGGTCTTTTGATATGTTCACCTCCTAACTAGTCCAAACTAAGTTACGAAGTCAAAAATTATGTTCCAAGTATTTCCCTTTATACTTACTTTTTCGTTACGTGGTCTATAAGTAGGTATGGGAAATATTCTCGAGCGGTAACGATTCCCATACAAAATGGGTAACATTCTTTAAGAATTTTCGGTAAATGCACAACACAACTCTATTCAATAGCCCTTTTCGCGTGCCTTTGGAGTTGTTTCTGAGTTTACCACAGACCTAAAATGGCGCTTACGCTATAGACAAATGAAGTGCGCAAAAGATAAACCAACACGTATATGAACATTCCGCGAGTGCGAAAGAGATACACGATCATTCTCCAAGTACGACAACTTTTGACGTCCCTCTTTACACTCAAACACCCGCGTCGTGAGAGCTAATATTTAATCGTGAAAAATATAATATAATCCGGTGTTAAATCACTTAAAAATAAAATATAATAAGAATGGTGTCATGTTGCGTCCTGGATTACACAACTACTTAAAGGAAAAACCTAGGTAATCACTCGTTATACAGGTAAATATGATATTCCGATCGATGTTTTTGAAACCATATTTTAACAAATTAGCCAAATAAATCATGTAAGTAACCGTCTGATACCATTAAAAATTAATGATTCTTTAACTGCATGTGAATATTTTATCATAATAGTTAATATTAAAGATTATTTTGTGTAAAAATCGAAATTGTTATTCTACGCTAGGGTTTGACAAAATATCGTAGGGACATATATCTAAAATTTTAATTATAGCTTCTAAAGAATTATAATAAATAAATAAATCTTGTATTAACATTATACGTATGAATGTTAAATTGTGTTCTTATTGTCTTTGTAACCGTTTTGAATCTTGCGTGATAGAGCCTGTCCGGAATGAGAAGTGTCGTAAAATGTAGGAGCTCTCATATAAAACACGACACTTCTCTTTTCGGACAAACGACAAGTAGTAAATTTAAACTGTAATACCCGATTTTATTACATTTACTTATTTGTAAGACACGATATATCCTTTTTTTAGGGTTCCGTACAAAATGGCAAAAAGGAATCCATATAGCTTTGTCATTTCAGTCTGTCTCTGTATCACAGCCATAAATATAAAAACCGGCCAAGAGCGTGTCGGGCCACGCTCAGTGTAGGGTTCCGTAGTTTTCCGTCCATCACAGTAAGTGTCCCCACTTAACAGTTAAAATAACACCGCCATGTAGGATATGATATGAGCGTTCCACGTACAGCGACATCTGTCGGCAAATTAAGTAAATAATTGCGTGCGAGCTTAAAGTATAGAAGATGATTTTTATGGGATAATTCTTTATTGCGTGAACCGATATTCACCGTTTTTACTTTATTTGAAAGCACGTCATTTCATTGTGATTTTGTAGAAATTACAGGTACAATAAACACCTGCTTATACGGTTAAATTACAAACTTAATTCAGAAATTATTTTGTATTTTTTTTTTTCAAAAACTATTCAACCTATCTAGTTCAAAATAATTTTCCTAGCAAGATTTTATAAAGTTCTACTTTTGAGATTTTTTTCATAATTTTTAAACTTATGGTTCAAAAGTTAGAGGGGGGGACACATTTTTTTTTACTTCTGGAGCGATTATTTCCGAAAATATTTACATTATCAAAAAATGATTTTAGTAAACCCCTATTCATTTTTAAATACCTATCCAACAACGTTAGGGTTGAAATGAAAAAAAAATCACTCCCCACTTTACGTATAGGGGAGGTACCCTAATAAAACATTTTTTTCCACTTTTTATTTTACTACTTTGTCGGCGTGATTGATATACATATTAGTACCAAATTTCAGCTTTCTAGTGCTAACGGTCACTGAGATTATCTGCGGACGGACGGACGGACGGGCAGACATGGCGAAACTATAAGGGTTCCTAGTTGACTACGGAACCCTAAAAATAGTGATGCCAAATACAACAAGTCAATTATTTATCGATATTGGCCGGTTTTTTTACGCTCACATCGACAAGAGTGTGCGTTAGCACACTCTTGCATTTCAGTTTTCGTCGCACTTTTGATCGTTGTCAAAACATCTTACTATACTAGATCTGTGGAGATTACAAACCTTCAGAACATCGGGCATAGATGTCGCCAGTGGCTTGTGTCACCATTGCAATAATGCAAAGACTAAAGGAGAATGGGCATTTTTGTATGGGGAGTGTACCATGGATGTATACTGTTGAGACGTATCTCGTTTTAAAGCTCGTGATCACCGGATTATTTTATTATATGGTACCATTGGTGGATATCGTGCAGGGACCGAGATATTTAACAAAAAAGAGCGAACATATAAAGAGCATTTTTTTTAAGGATACGATATGTAATCCGTTATAGCATGGTTTATCTGAAAGCATATGAGAAATGGTTTAATTCTGTGTAAAACACCCTATGTTTGAATACTTACAGGGCTAGAATTAATTAATTTAAATTAAGCTTGATATGAATATCGCTCGGTTTAGAGCCAAGGTAATGTGTATACGGGAGGCGTATATTACATGTCAAAGGTATTTTTATAAACTATTTTTCGTAATATATACTTTAGCTCCAATGCATGCAGGAACTAAAATATATCGACTTTGTATGTTAATTAATTGTGCTTAATGAAGTTCTAAGTTTTCTACTCGTCACTAGATGGAGCTAGCTTCCAAAATTCTAAATGACATTATGAAAAACGACGTGCCGGCGCGTCGGTCTAACTCCATCATGACTCATGACAACGTATATCTGCTTATATTATATATCTGCTTACCATCATATGGGCCGTATGCTTGTTTGCCACCGTCGTGATAAAAAAAAACAGTATTATTTTTTGACAGCGCTAAGTCGAAAAAGGAAGTTTAGTCTATCTCCGCTTCATCGCTCGAATTTGCGAAAGGACAAGAGAAAGGCAAATAGACGAATCTTCAAATTCAAATTCTGTTGTTTGAGGTAACCCCCTAGAACAGCTAGTTTATAGTAAACGTTCAGAAACTAACTGATATATAATTACGCGACGTGAAGCCTTAGACCACAGATTTTAGAGCGTTAAAAAGCAATGATATGGAGCCAGCATTATTAATATTTATGTAGTTATATAGACTATATTATAAACTTAGTCGGTTCTTCTATTGCATACAAGATGTCGCCAGTAACTGATTTTAATTAACTGGTTTTAAGTAGTTAATTGCGGTCATTTAACATTAATTAGTCACAAAAAATTAATGACTTATTTTTACAATTAATTTCAGGCGAATAAACTATGTAAATGTGTATAAAAGTTAACCTTTTTTGTATAGGTTAGTTAGTTCCAGTTTTTGCCACAGCTACACACACAGACCACAGCGCAGACACGAAATAATGAATACCGGCTTCCGTGCACCCTTACGGCCTTCGGTGCCATATAACTAATTAATGCTATGATTAAGACCTTTCATTTGAGATAAGGTTCAATTGTATACGCCAGTGGCAAAAGTTGTCCATTTTGCTGCCAAAGCTCCATCTAGTGTTCAATAGAAGAATTAGGCTGTCGTTAATTACAGTTAATTAACGCATAAAACCGTTTTATTTTGGTCTCTGCATAAGTTAGAGTGCAAGTATCATTTACGAAAAATAACTTATAAAAATACCTTTTAGCTGTTACATACGACTTTTGTATACAAGTTAGCTTCGCTATGCTACAGGTGTTTTTACATATTAGCAAATGTTTCATCTACTAATTCCAGCCCTGTACGTATTTTTCCGATGGTGGTGGTAAATAAGCGTGAATCATTTCTTATATTCTTTCATATAAAATACGCTATCACTGGTTATAGACCGGATATTTTATAAATTAACCGTTTATATGCGCAACCTTTTTTTTTAAATAGCTCGGACCCTGCACGCTATCCAATGATGGCGTCATACAATTAAATAATGCACTAGTTAAGACCTTTCAAATGAGATATGTCTCAATCGTATACACTCATGGTACAAAATGCCCATTCTCCTTTGCTGTGATGGATAAAGCGACGCCGGCGTAATTGGGATCACGTTAGACTGGCAGTCCAGAGGAGGTGGGTTCAAATCCCGTGGGTTTCCGGAGTCCTTCACAATTAATTTGTCATTGTATCATTGAAATCGTATATTATGAATGACTTTTAATTATTATTTTTCGTAATTTTCGTCAAAAAGAAGTGATATTTATGGAAGCTGTGGTTAGAAAAGTTCCAACCCTAAAGGCCCTGTTACACTTTACTTTTTTTAGTTTCCTAACTAGCATCCTAATTAGGATCCTAACTCATTTTCATAGTAAATTTACTTGCTAAATGCGATTACACTTGACTAAATTTAGAAAGTAACTCATTTAGGAAGCTAACTAGGACAAGTGTAACAGGGCTTTTACAACTCAAAAGGATTTCACTGGTATATACGCAGATTGTTATGTATCCGCCGTAAACCGGTATTAGATATAACAATTTGTAGGGCCCAATCTGTCGGGTTGGGAGGTGTAATAAGAGGTGGGACCCATTGGGAGCTGAAGGAGGGGGGGAGAGGCAGGCTACACAACAGGTTGGGCCCTACAAATTGCAATTGCATACCCGTTATAATCTCATGACGATCGGTATCGATTTTCATTCTAGCTTGATTTTTACTCTGTATATAGTGCTCGAGCCCGCCTAACTGGAAATTTATCAAAATCCTAACCAATTTTCTTCCATATAGTGTTGTAGAGCCCATCTCGGAGATCATGAAAACATTAGTCTTAAATGGCCATAAGTATGTATGGCGTCAAGTTGAAAATACAATTTTTTGGCCTAAATTTATCAACGAGCCTACCGCTCCAAATTTTGACACATGATTTAGCCCACATCAAATAACCTACATACCAACCTTAAGACCATTCTGGTGGGCGCATCAGATTTTAAGACCAGTTGAAGTTACAATTTTTTGGTCTAAATTTATCAACGAGCCTACCGCTCCAAATTTTGACAGTATTTAAAGGTCCCATTCACCAAACTAAATCCCAATTTTAAGACCATTCTGGTGGGCGCATAAGATTTTAAGACCATTTTAAGAAATAGTCGATTTCATAGAAAAAATAGCAAATTACTATAAATTCGTTAAAGACTATATTTTGCTGGCACAAACACAACTGCATATTCATATTTAAGTGTCTAGTAATTAAAACTGATAAGCGTCAAGTTAGGTTCACTGAGAGTATTTTACTGACTGAAAAAATGACCTAAATTTATTTTAAGTCCTACCATTCCAAATATTGACAAATGATTTAGCTCACCTCAAATAACCCACATACCAATTTTAAGACCATTCTGGTGGGCGCATAAGATTTAAAGACCAGTTGAAGTTGCAATTTTTCGGCCTAAATTTATCAACGAGCCTACCGCTCCAAATTTTGACAGTAGTTAAGGGGCCCAACCACCAAACCAAATCCCAATTTTAAGACCATTTTGGCGGGCGCATAAGATTTTTAAACCATTTTAAGAAATAATCGATTTCATAGAAAAAATAGCAATTACTATAAATTCGTTAAAAAAAATAGTTAGCTGGCACAAACGCAACTGCATGTTTATATTTAAGTGTCTAATAAGTAGTAATTAAAAATGCCTTAAAAGTATTCCGCAATAAGTCGAAAATTTGAGAAATTCGCCATAGCAGTATTTTAGTCACGGGGGTCTTAAAACCCTAAAATTATTATTCATTTTAAACTTAATGGCACAAAATATGATTTGAAAAGCCAGACGTAATGCCCATAGGCATTTTCTACCAGTCACTTAAAACTCTAAACTGATAAGCGTCAAGTGATAGTGTTGGAGCATATGTCGATGGCTGGAGCCCGCCTAACTGGAAATTTATCAAAAAACTTAACAATTTTCTTCCATAAAGCGTTGTAGAGCCTATCTCGTAGACCATGAAAACATAAGTCTTAAAGGTCTTAAATGGCAACAAGTATGTATGGCGTCAAGTTTAAAATATTTTTTTTGGCCTATATTTATCAACGAGCCTACCGCTCTAAATTTTGACAGTAGTTAAAGGACCCATTCAACAAACAAAATCCCAATTTTAAGGCCATTCTGGTGGGCCTATACGATTTTAAGACCATTTTATGAAATAGTCGATTTCATAGAAAATATAGCAAATTACTATAAATTCGTGAAAAAAATTATTTTGCTGGCACAACCACAACTGCATATTTATACTTAAGTGTCTAGTAATTAAAAATGCCATAAAAGTACTCCGCAATAAGTCGAAAATTGTAGAAATTCGTCATAGCAGTACTTTAGTCACGGGGGTCTTAAATCATTAAAATTATTATTCATTTTAAACTTAATGGCACAAAATATTATTTGAAAAGCCAGACATAATGCCTATAGGCATTTTCTATCAGTCGCTCATCATACATAGGCTGCTATTTATATATCCGGAAACCGGGATTACAATCTTCTTAAATAGCATATTTGACCTCCATGGTAAAATTTGAACTTTTTTAAGTACTGGCCGGTATATTTTTTCTTTCTTATTAACGCTCGTGTTTTGTTTTTGACGGGTTTTAAATGTCATCTCGCAGCAAGAATGGAACTCACTCGTGAAAATATTCGTGCTATGATTTATTATGATTTTCGGCGTGGTTTAACGCAACAACAGTGCATAGATCAACTAACTTCAACTTTTGGTGATGAAGCCCCATCTAAAACTACTGTGTATCACTGGTTTAGTGAGTTCAATCGTGGACGTAGTATGCTTACGGACGAAGTTAAGGCAGGTCGCCCGAAATCGGTCGTTGTACAACAAAATATCGAGGCTGTGCGAAAACTTATAATGGACGTCCGACATGTTACGTACTGCGAGATAGAGGCGACTCTGGGTATTTCTATGACCAGCATTAATAGCATATTACATAATCATTTGGCTGTAAAAAAAATTTGTTCGCGTTGGATACCCCACAACTTAACAAAAGAGCAAAAAGATGCTCGCGTCGAATGGTGCAATAAAATGTAAAAAAAATATAACCGTGGTGACTCAAAAGCCGTTTATAACATCTATACAGGTGACGAATCCTGGATCTATGCATACGATCCCGAAACGAAGCAACAATCAACGGTATGGGTGTTTCAAAATGAGCCGAACCCTACGAAAGTTACTCGTGCAAAAAGTACATTGAAACAAATGGTGGCCTGCTTCTTCGGTATTAATGGCCATGTAGCTACAGTGCCACTAGAAAACCGTAGAACGGTTAATTCAGAGTGGTACACGACCATTTGCTTACCGGAAGTATTTGAACAAATTCGTAAAACTAACCAGCGACGAAGAATCATTCTTCATCATGACAATGCCAGCTGTCATACGTCACGCGAAACAACTCTATTTTTGGAGGGTCAAAATGTGGAATTAACGGGTCATCTGCCGTACAGCCCTGACTTGGCACCCAACGATTTTTATTTATTTCCAAATATAAAGAATAAATTACGCGGTCAACGATTTTCGACCGCTGAAGATGCTGTCGACGCATTCAAACAACACGTTATGGAGGTACCTCAGGCGGAGTGGCAGAAGTGCTTTAAAAATTGGTTCACGCGAATGCAAAAGTGCATAGATCATCAAGGGGAATACTTTGAAAAACAATAAAACCATTTTCAGCCGTGTACGTTTGTTTGTTTTTTTGTTTCCGGATATATAAGTAGCAACCCTCGTAACTCTAAACTGATAAGCGTCAAGTTAGGTGCATTGAGAATATTTACTGACTGAAAAATGACGTAAATTTATTTTAAATCCTACCGTTCCAAATATTGACAAACGGATTAGTCCACTTCAAATAACCTACATACCCAATTTAAGACTAATCAGGTGGGCGCATAAGATTTTAAGACCAGTTGCAATTTATTGACCTTAATTTATCAACGAACCTTAGAGAGCGGTAGGCTCGTTGATGACCTGAAATTTTACCAAGACTAAACGGGATGCTCTTATAAAACTCTCACAAAGTGTAAAAGCTAATGTCGGTTGTCATTGGTAGATTGTTGCCTACTACTGAAAGGTCCTATATGTAATAGATGTTTTGAAATTCTCAAACCAAGCATTTTCGTAAGTACTTACGAATAAAATTAATTTGCATAAACAATATATAATTTATGGGTTACTAATGTTTTACCAAAAAGAAATTGCCAAAATTTCAGATCCCAAAAAATGTTTCCCAAAATTTCCTTTGCCAAATAAAGATTTGCTAATATTATTTTTCCCAAAAAATTTTTACGCAAACGTTTTATTTAGTTTAATAATGTTAAGGCAATGAATCACTTACCAACTAGTGTTTTGACCAATTTTTATTAAGTAAAATGTTTCAGTTGGCAAAACATGTGTTACGCTAATAAAAATAAGGCAAATGATTTATATCGTCAACATTCCATTTAGCATTTCTATTTAGTCGGTTGTCCATATATTTATTAGGTGACAATCAATTTGCATCATTATTGCAATGATACAGAAGACATAAATTAAATTGCAACGTTGCTGTGTTAGTGTTATGTTATGTGGGTAAGATGTAAAATATGACGCTCAATTTAATTCTACCGTGCAGGGTTATATTCATCATTGAATTGTGCTGTGTGTTGCATTACAACTAATTTAAAGTAATTACTAATTAACAATGAGTGAATCAGATGATAATACTGATATATTTGAAACTTTTCAATCTACGCGTGGTGGGATGAAGTTATTTAAAAATGGATTCAGCTACGAGAAGCATAATATGGTGAAAAATACGTATTATTGGTATTGTGAGTACAGGAAAAAGAACTTGTTTAAATGTACTGCATCTCAACAAACTACACTGGTGGATGGGGCTCATAAGGTAATTAAAAGCAATGAAAATCACAACCATGAACCAGATCCTGGCAGGAAAATAACCAGTGACATTATAAAAAATATCAAAAGTGATGTTTTATCTGGATCAAAAATATGTAAAATAATACAAACGAACAAAGCAAAGGTGCCTTTGGATGTTGTCGAAAGTTTGCCTTCAACTTCGGCTTTAAAGCAAAGAATGTATCGGCTACGGAAAAAACAAGAAATAACAACTGAACCAACGGATATTCATTTCGAGCTAGACTTGTCGCAAACCTCAATCAACGGAGAGAACTTCGTAATTAAAGATAAAAGTTTTGATGACAATAAACGAATATTGGTGATGTCTACATTAAATTGAATGAAGACTTTAAGTAAAAGTTCATATTGGATTTTGGATGGAACGTTTAAAGTGGCACCAACTATTTTTAAACAAATCTACACTATACACGGCAACATATTTTCTGATGACAAGAAAACATTACCGCTTTGTTTCTGTATGTGTACTAATAAGGATAAACGCACCTATGACATAATGATTGAGTTAATAATACAATATGGATATGAAAATGAGATTGACATGACGCCAAAAATCTGTATATTAGATTTTGAGAAGGCAGCAATCTCAAGCATAAGGTCCAATTATGAAGGGGTTTTTTTGCAAGGGTGTTTTTTCCACTTGGGGCAAATTCTAAACAGGTAAATGGATGTTTAATAAAACAATTTGTTTATGTGTAATGTTTACTATTTACGATTTTTTTACTTATGATTTACGATTTCTGTGAGATCGCAGTTCTAACCTAACCTAAACTTACTTTAAAAGCCGTTCGTTTTCTGTGGGGTCGCAGTTCTAACCTAACCTAAACCTACTTTAAAAGCCATTCGTTTTCTGTGGGGTCGCAGTTCTAACCTAACCTAAACCTACTTTAAAAGCCGTTCGTTTTCTGTGGAGTCGCAGTTCTAACCTAACCTAAACCTACTGGAAAAGCCGTTCGTTTTCTGTGGGGTCGCAGTTCTAACCTAACCTATACCTACTTTAAAAGCCGTTCGTTTTCTGTGGGGTCGCAGTTCTAACCTAACCTAAACCTACTTTAAAAGCCATTCGTTTTCTGTGGGGTCGCAGTTCTAACCTAACCTAAACCTACTTTAAAAGCCATTCGTTTTCTGTGGGGTCGCAGTTCTAACCTAACCTAAATCTACTTTAAAAGCCGTTCGTTTTCTGTGGAGTCGCAGTTCTAAGCTAACCTAAACCTACTGGAAAAGCCGTTCGTTTTCTGTGGGGTCGCAGTTCTAACCTAACCTAAACCTACTGTAAAAGCCATTCGTTTTCTGTGGGGTCGCAGTTCTAACCTAGCCTAAACCTACTTTAAAAGCCGTTCGTTTTCTGTGGGGTCGCAGTTCTAACCTAACCTAAACCTACTGGAAAAGCCGTTCGTTTTCTGTGGGGTCGCAGTTCTAACCTAACCTAAACCTACTTTAAAAGCCGTTCGTTTTCTGTGGAGTCGCAGTTCTAACCTAACCTAAACCTACTGGAAAAGCCGTTCGTTTTCTGTGGGGTCGCAGTTCTAACCTAACCTAAACCTACTTTAAAAGCCGTTCGTTTTCTGTGGGGTCGCAGTTCTAACCTAACCTAAACCTACTTTAAAAGCCATTCGTTTTCTGTGGGGTCGCAGTTCTAACCTAACCTAAACCTACTTTAAAAGCCATTCGTTTTCTGTGGGGTCGCAGTTCTAACCTAACCTAAACCTACTTTAAAAGCCGTTCGTTTTCTGTGGAGTCGCAGTTCTAACCTAACCTAAACCTACTGGAAAAGCCGTTCGTTTTCTGTGGGGTCGCAGTTCTAACCTAACCTAAACCTACTGTAAAAGCCATTCGTTTTCTGTGGGGTCGCAGTTCTAACCTAACCTAAACCTACTTTAAAAGCCGTTCGTTTTCTGTGGGGTCGCAGTTCTAACCTAACCTAAACCTACTGAAAAAGCCGTTCGTTTTCTGTGGGGTCGCAGTTCTAACCTAACCTAAACCTACTGTAAAAGCTGTTCGTTTTCTGTAGGGTCCTTTCTATATTTATTAACCTTGTTATTATTTGTTTTAGACAAATTCAAGAACAAAAACTTACCAAGAAGTACGCAAATGACATAAAATTTAACAAGCAAATAAAATGTCTATTGGCGCTTAGTTATTTACCTGAAAATGAAATTGTTTTGTATTTTAACAAGCTGTTAGAAAACATAGAAGATGCAGATTGGCTGAACATCGCAAAATGGTTTGAAGAAAATTATGTTAGCGGAACATGGAATACGCAACCGAAATACACACCAAGTTTTTGGAGTACCCATGTTGTCAACGAAAAAGAAATACCTAGAACTTCCAACTCGGCTGAGGCGTGGCACCGTAGAATAAACGTTCTTATCGATAGGCATCACCCGGGGGTGTATCGCCTAATCAAAGAATTGATATTAGAGGCGTTATCAGTCACTGCTGACATTGAAATTATCCTTTTGGGAGCACCGCCAGAGCAGAAAAAAAGGAAATATCTCGATAAAGATGAACGAATCAAGCGTATTCTTCAAAACAAGTCTGAATACTCTGAAATCAAACTGCTAATGAGCATTGCATCAAACTTAAAATTATAAGTAAATTACCTAATTAACTTACTTATAATTAATATTGTCTTCTGTTACCGCGTTATAAAGTATTTCGTTACTTATTAAATAAAAATGTTTTTTTTTACATATTGCATCAAACTTACAAATACACTTATTATAAATAAATACAAACATGTTTTATTTATGAAATCATGCCGTTGTAATAATTTTATTTTGGCAAAGTTATTTTACACTAAAACTCCAATTTTTGTCCTTATAATGTTTTGTCGTAACAAGTAATTTGACTAAATGTTTTTTTGTGTATTTTTGTTTTGCCTTAATAAAACATTTAGCAAATGACCAAATGCTTAAATGTTAATTTTCGTAGTAATATTCTGCTTAAAGAAAATTTGACCAAATGAAAATATGCGTATTGTAAACTTGCCAAAGATAGCATTGACGAATAAAACATTTGCTAAAATTTGTTTGGGTAATGAAATTTGACCAAAGTCTTTTTGGTAAAACGGCAGGCACCCATAATTTATATCAACTAGGTATTGTGTTGTGGTTGGTTGAAAACGCGAATGAAATAAGTTATCAATTAGAGACGACTTAAACTTGAAGTGTAGTGACGCCGTGTTGAAAAATTTGTGCTGTAAGAATAAAAACAAACTCACGTCATTTTTTCAGTCAGTTAACTGTTCTTAGTGCGCCAAATTTGACGCTTGTTAGTTTAGGGTTATGAAGGTCTGGTAAAAAATAGGTATAGGTTAATACCTATACCTATTTTTTACCAGACGTGCGGCTTTTTAAATCATATTGTGTGCCATAAAGTTTAAAATTAATATAAATTTTAGTGATTTAAGACCCCCGTGACTAAAGTAATGCTATGACGAATTTTTACAATTTTCGACTTATTGCGGAGTACTTTTACGGCATTTTTAATTACTAGACACTTAAGTATAAATATGCAGTTGTGGTTGTGCCAGCAAAATATTTTTTTTTCACGAATTTATAGTAATTTGCTATATTTTCTATGAAATCGACTATTTCTTAAAATGGTCTAAAATCGTATGCGCCCCCCAGGTAGCAAACTGACGTCAGCGACGCACAAGCGACGTCATTTTTAGGTCATATTAAGGTCTGTCATTTATTCGCTGAAAACGTACGTTATAGTGACGTCAATTTAAGGTCAGGTTAAAAAGTGGACGTCGTACTAACGTCAATTAAGGGTCATCATCTGGACGTACCATATTTACCGCAAAGTGGACGTCTTAATAACGTCAATTTTAGGTCAGCATCTGGACGTACCGTATTCGTCGCAAAGTTGACGTCTTAATAACGTCAATTTTAGGTCAGCATCTGGACGTACCGTATTCGTCGCAAAGTTGACGTCTTAATAACGTCAATTTTGGGTCAGCATCTGGACGTACCGTATTCGTCGCAGAGTGGACGTCTTAATAACGTCCATTTTAGGTCAGCATCTGGACGTACCGTATTCGTCGCAAAGTGGACGTCTTAATAACGTCCATTTTAGGTCAGCATCTGGACGTACCGTATTCATCACAAAGTGGACGTCTTAATAACGTCAATTTTAGGTCAGCACCTGGACGTACCGTATTCGTCGCAACGTGGGCGTCTTAATAACGACAATTGAGGGTCAGCATCGGGACGTACCATATTTACCGCAAAATGAACGTCTCAATAACGTCAGTTTAAGGTCATCACCTGTACTATGTACGATGTACAGTAAGACGTACAGTATCCGTCGGCAACGAGAAGTTTTGCTAATGTAAATTTTTGGGATCACTATTAACGGTTAGATGTTTGTGACACGTAAACTATTTCAACAGGAAGTTTTATGTGGCAGTTAATTTATATGCTAGTAAGTTATCCTATACTTTACTCAGGCTTTGTAAATCTTCTTTCTTCGTAAATCTGTCCATTATCATAGCGAATGCTAAGAGAAAATACTAATTAATACATTATAACAAGACTTTATGTAGCCAGTAAGCCAGTACTTATGCATAGGAATTTGAAATTTGAACAGTTTCATATTAGTCGTTAGAATCTGTCCGGAAAGAGAAGTGTCATAGAATGTATGAGCTCCCATATAAACCACGATACATCTATTTCCGGACAAACTCTATAAGTATCAGACCTACTACCGACTTAAAAATAAAGCTTAAATATATATAACGCGTTTCGTTTCTTGATATCAATAAAATTTGTCAATCTTGTAATGTAAAACATTCATGAAGTAAAAAAAACATTTACGTCTTTTTAGTTAACTTCAAAGTTAATACTTATATAAAGTCATTTATTAGTTTTATTACAGATTTTTTAATGTTATTAAACATCAAAACAAACTGAGCAATGTGATTTTTAAAAACATAAGAAATTGGGAACGGAACGAAATTCTGTCATTTTGATTGAAGTGACGCTTTGAGTGACGTTGTTTTCCCACCTTTTTTCTTTGCCTTGCTGCCCGTGCCCGTACTACTGCCAATAAAAATTTTCAACAAGAACAAAAATGTACTCAGTGATACAGTTTAGTGTAGAAGACGGCGTAAACAATCAGTGGTTTACGCCAAAGTGTTGTGAAGTCTTTTGGCCACCCGTTAAGGGAACTAAAGCGTTTGAAAAGGTTTTGGCTGATGTCAAGACACCAGATGAAAAATGGAAATTATAGAGTGTTCAAAGAGTTTTTTGTGATACTGGTACGTATATTTTAATAGTTTTTTTACAAACCACTTTGGCTATGAAAACTAACGAAACAGTTTCGTTTCCTGGTTTCTGGATGCAATATTTCCTGATTTATTCTTCTTCTTCAGCGAGTAAGTATGCGCACACTGTTGGGCATACACGTCTCCAGTTTGATTTCCTGATTTACCGAGAGCTTACTGATGTTGGTGAAAGTTTTCTGTTACTGTGTGACTACTACCTAATATGGGTAATTTTTAAAACTGCTTGGACAAATGTGATAACCTACTAATCAAAGTGGTTGACTGTACAACTTCAGGTTGTTCCAACTAATGAAACTCCATCCTATATTTTTACTAATAACGTGATAACCTTGTTTTAATTGAGTGAGGGATGCATTATGCTGTGTTCATTTATTATGTTTGCATGTTGTGTGTATTTTTTTATTTCATTTGCATGTACCTAAAGATGGCATAGAGAAAGCAAAAAAAACTGGTTGATGAGGATACATCAGAACCAGGTCTTAAACGGAAAAGGGCCAAAAGATATGTTTCTAGCAGCGACGAAGATAATGACAATCCCACTACCATTGAAAAAAAGACCTTTGAGAAAATACAAAAATTTCAAGCCGCTGGCAGTGTAGGCTTAGGAGATTATAGAGGTGAGTTTTATAGTTAACAGCTGTTATGAAGTAAATCCTGACACATTGCACAACTACTTGTTGCACATGTCAGAATAATAAAGCATAGCATTTCATTCCTAAGATTTATAAGATATCTGTAGTTATTTTTAGTTCATTAACATATTTGCCGCATTCTCATATTCAAAGAACTTTCAGCCAGAGCCCTGTTTGAATATTTTAATGTACTTATTTTTATACCATGGTTCCCTTGGTAATATGATATTATATACAAAGAATATTAAAAGTTCACCTTATATAGGTTAAACCTAAACAATATAGGTTATTTTGTAGAATGCATATTTTACTAGTCATTTTATACAAATATATGATGAATACTGCAATGAAATACTTTGAATTACAATAGGAGACTCAGCATATTACTAAAAAGCTCCAATAAAAAAATTAAGTTGACTGTATATTTAAAAAAAAACTTCTATGAAAAAACCATTATGTTAATTATTCTCATCACTCTCCCAAAAGGCTACTACTAGACTACCTAAGGAGTGAGGTGGAAATCACTTACAAATATAAAAAAAAGTTCTATTGTAAAACATGTAGGTGTTATATTGTTGGCCGGTACTCAATGTAACCTTGGTGACAGTGGAATAATATGGTACCATCAAGCTGAGCTGGGATGTAGATACCAGAACATACCTAATGATGAAAAGTGCTTGCTTGGTTGAGTTTCGGCTCATTTGTTTTGTTGTTTAGAATACTTTCTGACAGTACAAGAATAGGTAACATCAAGTACAGTCGGCTAAATATCTTGTGTTAAAAATGAAATTTTTTAGAAAAACATATTTGATCAATATAGCTAGCTGTACAGTCAACGGCAATAGTATCTTCCTATACAAAGGCCACAAAAATATGTGACTTTGTAGGGTCATAAGAGTGTGTCACATATTTTTGCGGCCTTCGTGTAGGGAGATACTATTGCCAGCGACTGTACCTAACTGCTAACTCTGTTATACATATAGAAGTTTGTCTTGTAGCCAAACTTATCTTTTTCTTAGAACCCTGTTTGGGTATGGATTGTATGGAGAGAGTTGGAATTTTTTTCCTTGTGTGGTTCCAGGCAACTTACATAAGAAAGAAGGAAGAAACAGCTTGAAGCAGGTGGTGCAAGTTATAGTTGTTTAGTAGTAATAAAAATACATAAAATAACAATATCTACACACTTAAAACATTGTATGAAGAAAGTTATTTCAAATCTTCACTTTTTTCACATTTGGTCTGATCAACAAATAATTTGCTATTTTACAATTATACATTCTCTTGTTTGTTACAGGTTTCATACGTGAAAACTTGGAGGCAGGGATATTTCCAGCAAAGTGTCTCGGTTGATGAAATTTTGTTTTACACAGCAGTAAAACTTCTATGGAAAGAGATCCAACAAAAAGCCTTTTTGCCAACTGCGCCTGCGAGTATGTATCGTAGGTATTCAGCTTGTGACAAGTGCATAGAGGCAGGTGAATGAATATCGCGGCCGCGTGATCTATTAAAATGCGTCAGCGCCCACAAGGACCAATGAATCATTTCGTTCGCAGCTTGATGAAGACTGTCATGTTGGAGAGTTACCACTTTTACGGTTCCCTATAGATTTCAGAGAACTTGGTATAGATTTGGCTCAGGAAATACTACAGATTTTTATAAATCATTCAAAATTGGTTTATGGATTACATTTTTTGGTATGCCCCCTAGCCTGTCCGTGGCTTTGACCTACATGAATACGGCTGACCGCATGCTCTCTTGCTCAGTTTGGTCCCCTTCTCTCTTACTAATGCTATTAAGATAGAGAGGAGTAGGACCAATGTGAGCGAGCGAACACGCGGTCAGCCGCCTTCATTAAGGAAGTGTTGCCACCACTTTTACCTACTTCTTCGAAGTTTTAATGTATCTACTTAAAATTGACATGCTTACGGTTGTGTTTTTTTTAGTTTAGTAGTCCGATAGTGGGCATTAGAGATATAAATGTTATTTTAAGTCATGGCCTCATACATATTAAAACAAAAATTACCTAATTATACTTGTTTTTTTAGTAATAGAAATAAGGTAAACAATCTTGTACCTAGACTAACTAGACAAGTCAAACCTTAGGCTTCAATATATTATAGTAAGTTTTAAGAAGAAATTATATTTTGAGTTGTTATATTTTTTTATGTTGTTATAAACAAATTTCAGGACTGACAATTGAACTTGGCACCCATTTAGATCTCACTTCTTTTGTCGTTGAAGTCAACAACCAAGGCATATATAACTTGGCTCTCATTTCACATTTATGTTTTTGATGGGATTATTGTTATGGGGCTATTGGTTCCCACTGTCCTTTAATGCCTCTTTAAATATAAATTATACTACTTACATAGCGTTTTTTAGTTTCATCCATAAGTCCTAGAGTTTGTTCAGGGTACGTAGACAAGATGCCTGCTATGCTAAGCGCTAAACTCTTATCTACTCTTACGCGTAAGAATTTGGCGTCTTGTCTAGGGCGCCTGGCCAATAAGTTAGAACCGTCTTAGAACTTAAATCTAGCACGTCTTTAGTTCACTCAACAGCCAGGTCGGTTCTATTTTTGAACAGACTACCCACCCATCCTAGCTACGAGGAGCATATTGCCGTGCTTACGATATCAGCAGTGTGTTTTGAGAGATGTTATTTAAATTTATATAATACCCGCCTTAATAAAATTGAAAATCGCTAACTTCTACTGCTGATATCGTGAACACAGCAGCATAATGCAGCCCCCCTAGGTCCTGACCTGTGCCTATGTCCTAGTAACGCCACAATCAATCCTGTGTGTGACGTTATTCGAACATACTGGCTGCCCTAATATGTACGGCCCAGAAACGTCCGTATGAATTCAGCATATGACGTCTCTCCAACGTCAGTGGCTGCCCTAATATGTACGGCCCAGTAACGTCCCTATGGATTCAGTATATGACGTCACTCCAACGTCAGTGGCTGCCCTAATATTTACGGCCCAGTAACGTCCCTATGAATTCAGTATATGACGTCTCTCTAACGTCAGTGGCTAACCTAATATGTACGGCCCAGTAACGTCCCTATGCATTCAGTATATGACGTCTCTGTAACGTCTGTAAACAGACGTCTTGCGGCTGTGACAAATTGACGTCATCTGCTGGGACCCCCCGACGTCGAGACATGACGTCTCTTACGTCGAGCAGTACCGTAAACGGACGACATAATGACGTATAAATGCTACCTGGGCCAGCAGAATGGTCTTAAAATTGTGATTTTGTTTG
The DNA here is from genome assembly GCA_947086415.1 of Pammene aurita. Lineage (NCBI taxonomy): Eukaryota > Metazoa > Arthropoda > Insecta > Lepidoptera > Tortricidae > Pammene > Pammene aurita. Next base: position 12,806,487 of record OX352313.1, read on the forward strand.
TTGAATAGGTCCTTTAACTACTGTCAATATATAGAGCGGTAGGCTCGTTGATAAATATAGGCCAAAAAAAAATATTTTGACGCCATACATACTTGTGGCCATTTAAGACCTTTAAGACTTATGTTTTCATGATCTCCAAGATAGCCTCTACAACGCTATATGGAAGAAAATAGTTAATTTTTAGGGTTCCGTACCTCGAAAGGAAAAAACGTAGCCCTTATAGGATCACTTTGTTGTCCGTCTGTCTGTCTGTCTGTCTGTTTGTCTGTCTGTCTGTCTGTCTGTCTGTCTGTCTGTCTGTCTGTCTGTCTGTCAAGACCATTTTTCTCAGGAACGCGTGGAGGTATCAAGCTGAAATTTATACCAAATACTCAGGTTTATTGTCTCTTGGAGCTGTGAAAAAATCAAACTTAAAAGCCAACGCAATCAAAAGATACAGTCATTTATGCTGCAAATTTTAGTTTTTCGGCACTCGCAAAACCTACGGGGTACTTCCCGTAAACTCAGAAACTGGAAATTTGGCACGAAGCAACGTCATATAGCATAGACAATGGAAAAATTACAAAAAGTAGACATTTTTAATAAAATCATACAAAAAAACATTTTTTAAAATTTTAAACTTACATTTTTTTTCTCGTAAACGCGTGGAGATATTAAATTGAAATTCATGTCAAATACTCAGGGCTATAGGACCTTTCAGATGTAGCAAAACCAAACTTTTATGTCAACGCAATCAAAAGAAATAGCAATTTAAGTCGCATATTTTCAAACTGAGTACTCGCAAGAAACTCAAAACCTACAGGGTACTTCCCGTAAACTCAGAAACTTGAAACTTGGCACGAAGAAACTTCATATAGTACAGACAAAGGAAAAATTACGAAAAGTAGACATTTTTAGTAAAATCATACAATAAATATTTTTAAAAATTTTAAACTTACTACCTTTTTCCTCGTAAACGCGTAGAGGTATTAAATTGAAATTCATATCAAATACTCAGGTCTATAATACCTTTAAGTTGTAAAGGTTTGTACGGAACCCTCGGTGCGCGAGTCCGACTCGCACTTGGCCGGTTTTTAAATACCTATCCAACAAAATTTCTTCTGTGTCCGCTTTTCTTTGGCCTCCATACAAAAATTCAGCTACCATAGAGAATTTTCCGCAACCATAGATAATTATCAATGAAAAGCTGAAATCAGATCAAATGTGTGGTGCCCCTAAAAGCCCTGTTAAAAGCCCTGTTACACCTGACCTAGTTAGCTTACTAAATGACTTAGTTTCTAAATTAAGTCAAGTCTAACCGCATTTAGCAAGTAAATTTACTATTGAAAAAGTAATTAGGACACTAAAAAAAGTAAAGTGTAACAGGGCTTTAAGTGCTTGTTACACTTGTCCTAGTTAGCTTCCTAAATGAGTTAGTTTCTAAATTTAGTCAGGTGTAACCGCATTTAGCAAGTAGTTTCCTAAAAAGTAACCTAGTTAGGAAGCTAGGATGGTCACTGACGAACTTATTGAGTTAGCATCCTAATTAGGACGGAAGAAAGTAAAGTGTAACGGCGTGTAGTCGCTAGTTGACCTAAATGTCATACATTTTTCATCTGTTCTTTTTCTAAAACTAATCGCAGACTGATTCTGTTTATTGTGAATTTAGGATCCTAGTAGGATGCTAGTTAGGACAAGTGTGACTGGGAGATATATTGAGGAAACTAATTAGGATGCTAGTTAGGACACTCAAAAAGTAAAGTATAACAACACTTGTCCTAGTTAGCTTCCTAAATGATTTAGTTTGTAAATTTAGACAAGTGTAATCGCTTTTAGCAAGTAAATTTACTATTGAAAAAAGTTAGGATCCTAATTAGGATGGTAGTTAGGAATCTAAAAAAAACTAAAAAGTGTAACAGGGCTTTTAGTCTCTAAATTTAGTCAAGTGTAACCGCATTTAGCAAGTAGTAGTTAGGAAGCTAGGATGGTCACTGACGAACTTATTGAGTTAAAGCCTTGTTTACATTTGTGTCAAGTCTAACTGCATTTAGCAAGTAAATTTACTATTGAAAAAAGTTAGGATTCTAATTAGGATGCTAGTTAGGACACAAAAAAAAGTAAAGTGTAACAGGCCTTTAAGGTGGTCACACTTATATCACAGAAAAAAATATAATAGTAATTCATAATTTTATTCATTTTTTTACCAGAATAGAAAAAAGAGCTCGGCAATCTAAAACTTGGCCGTTAAAAAAAAACGATAAATAACGCAGTCGTTCGTTACAGTTCCTATCGGAATCAGATGAAAAAAGAACATTATGTCATTGATTAACGATGACGTTTCGTGTCGTTTCGTTTGTTTTGTTTTGCAACGTTTTGACCGTTCGCTTGGTGGCTTGTTGATTTTGCTGCATTATTTTTTATTATGGCCAGTTGCGTTAAACGTGCAGTAGACTTTCCTACATTTTTCGGAGAACAGTTCTTTTAGGGTTATACGGACTAAAGACTTAAAGCCGCTCGTTAAAAACAGTCTTCGAGTTGAACATGTTGGAACATTTTCAAGCCTCGATTTAATTAATTTGTTTTGTTACGCTAAATATCTGGCCCGTATACAATGGAAACAAACAAAACCTGTTGCTGCTGTTTGTCGCGGCCGCCGCACAGGGACATGAAGACGCCGTACAGCCGCCGTCTAAGCACTGGGAATACTGAGACATACTCGGACATGCTTGCAGATTGTTTCGGCATACATGTTAGTATGAAATCTTTACTATGTTTAGTTTAGAATAACAGTAATCATTGTATGAAGACTTGTGTAAAAATATATTAAATTCTCCTGAGTGGCTTATAATATCAGAAAATAAATTAAGCTAGAATCAACAAAACCTGTTCGTCAACTATCCGAATGTAGTACCTGTGATCAATGTGATCATCCCACTGCCATATGATGATCTCTAAAGTAGAATATGGTCTCTTATGCCAAAATAATTGCAAAAATTGATCCTAAAATGTGGGGCAAGTAAATGGTGACGTTTACTTATCATTTTGCTATCACAAATAAATTATGTATGTACATATAAAGTAAGTATAAATAAATCAGGATTCATAGTTTCATACTTTTGAGGGTTTTTGTCACTTGTAATAAATGCAGAGCTAAAACAATTGAATGTAGGAGCTAGAATGTATTACAATAGTTTACTTTTACATCTAACATTGGTTACTGAGAAGGTATTTTGCAGAATTCAGTCCTTAAGAGGGTTAAAAAGTTCCTTGTGTTGATGTGTTTGGTTTCATTATCAATAACAACATTAATAAAAAAGCCTTTATTTCCAAATTTCCCATTTTTTACATTAGAAGTTTTTGCGTATTGATTACTATGTTTCTTATAGCTAGTTGTTAGTGTTATATTTATTTACTATTTATTTATTTAATTTGGACCCCTCTTCGAGTGTAGGCCACCTCCAACTCTCCATTTTTGCCTGTCTTCCGCTTTGTTTAGCCAGTCTTTCCCTGCAGTTTCTTTAATATCATCTAGCCATCGTGTATATGGCTTTCCCACTTTCCTTTTGCCAATAGGGCCTTTCCATTTCGTTGCCAATATTGTCCATCTATTGTCTTTATACCGTGCGATACAATATTGTACGGTACGGTACAATAACAACATAAACATATGTAAATACTCTTTATTGCACACTTTAAAATAAAGAAACACATAAAATACAAGTTACAAACAGTAAAAGCAGAGGTAAAACAATTGGCGGTCTCTTCAAGACATCCTTTGGGAAGCGGAAACCATTAAAAATAATCTGAAATATGTACGTGTTGCGAATGGAAATCGAGTAAACAATAATTACTTCAATCAATGTTATTGTAGTATTTAGTATATTACATTTATCCACGGTGGAACAATTTTTTTTTGTAAAGGATACAGAGTTAATTTGGCTTTCGATTTTACATGAGCTTTTATAAAACTTGGTAACTTTACCAATTACTGTAAGGCACTCTACTGACTAATCACCTGCGATTTTTAATACATTGCGGTTTTGGGTCCTTCAACTGATTTCGTTGCACCTACCTACACGGCAATGTATCTAAATCGCCGGCGATTAGTTGCGAGGGCAGTAGAGCGCCTAACATATAGTTGTGCACTCAGCCCGGCGGGCTACACGCAGCTGTCTCATAAAAGAAGAGATGGGACTGTAAATATGAATGCACCATCATATCGTGGACGTCCACGTCAAAGGATAAGATCAACTAATAGTTATTTTTGTTTATTAAGAATGTTGCAATTCTAAAATACTGCTTGCAGGTAATACTGGGCAACCATGAGTGCGGGATCTGCAAGGTGTGCGTGTGCCACCTGCAGGATGCGAGCGACTTCAAGCTGCAAGTGCAGCGCAGCCTGGATGAGCTGCAAACACAACTGCACTCTGAGCTTCATTTCAAAGGTAAATACTGCACCTTAGTCTTTTACCACTAGCCCTATCAAACAGCCTGTTTACAAGGTTGTATTTGCCTCAAGCATTTAGATAAGGGCTAAAAAGCTAAAAATCCAGGGACAAAAAAATATATAAATATCAGAAGCTTTGTATTACACCATAAATACACCATTTGTTGAAACTAGGGATGTTACGGAGGTTCGGCTTCGGCTCCGATATACCGAAACTTTCGGCTGAATTCACACTTCCGGCTTCGGTTTCGTCTAATTTGAAGCGAACACGCCGGCTCCGGCTTCAGTTTCGTCTAATTTTAAGCGGAGGTTTTAACGGAGCCGAAAGTCAGCAGCCGCGGCGCGCGGCGTGTGCCTAGGAGTACAAACAGGTTTTGACTTGTCTCCCCGGGAATCACCCCACCTGTTTTACGACGATTGTTTTACTCATTCGTTTATTGTTCCTCCACCTCCACCTTCACCTCCGGCTCCGGTTTCGGATTCGGTTTCGCTTTTGGGTTCGCTTTCGGTTTCGGATTCGCTTTCGGTTTCGTTAAAACAAATTTAAAAACTCCGGTTTCGGCTTCGGTTCCGATAAAACCACCTCCGTAACATCCCTAGTTGAAACCAGTGAAACTTCTTTACCTAGGCTAGAAATTAATCTCCAGTTTTTTATACATAATTGATATGTATACATATTCATTCCAGACGAAGAACCAGAAATAAAATGGGAGATATCAGAAGATGACAACATTGACAACCTGAAAGACATGCTGATGTTAGGTAAGAGTTTATTTGTTTCCAATCCTCTGTATATCCTCTAAAATTTGCCATCAAAGTCATAGCGCTAGCTTTAACAGTAGCTTTACTTTTTTGCAATCTTGGTATTCATTTCCTGAAAATCAGCGGTCATGACACGTGCTCACTAGCAACCATTTTGGTGTAAATTTTGTTTCCTAATTATGTTTTTTTTTGCACCAAATAAACATTTTTCATTTAATTCAATGTAGTACTGTGATACGAAGTTTTGATTTAGTTTTATACTATCTACAGACGATATAGATGAGCTGTGTTTTTTTTAGATGAACCAGGCGAGTCGGAGGGGCCAGATGTTATGGGCGATGACGATTCCTTCAAGAATGTAGGCTTTTAGTTTAAAACGTTTGAGTTTGGCTTGTTTTTCCCGGCATGAATTTTGAATGAGGGTTAAATACACATTATATAGTTACGTTAAAAATACACAAGAATACGTTGTGATGTTAAACCCAATCAAAGGAAGCTATCAAAGCAAAAATGATCTTTGCTCTCTTGTTGCACAAATAACTATTGCTAGTAATCATCCTGTATACCTCCTGTTTATACATGGTTATCATGTTTAATTCATATTTTTGTTTCGCCGGCAGACAAAGAAGCGATGGGTCTCAGTCAGCGCGAATCGCCTGTGTCGGCTGTGTCAAGCCTCTGCGAGGAACATTTAAGGCAGACGTATAGTGTGAAATTTGAGGAATTTAGCGATGATGAGGCTTTACACCAGACGCCTCAAGAGATATTCAGTAATCGGGCCAGTCTCACCACACAAGCAGATCAAACACACAATTCTCTTAGAAATCCACCAAATAACAACATTAAAGTTCGTAAACAGAAGAAAAGGCGTAACACGCGCCAGGTACAATCAAAGAAAAAAAAAGATATGATCCACTCTCTACGTAGCAAAATCACGTTTAAGGGTAAACGCCCGCTGAATGATTTTAGAGATACTAACTCAACCGGACCATACACCTGCGAAATCTGTCAGAAGGTGATAGCCACAAAACGCTCCATGACCTGCCATATGCAAAATCACCAGGAACCTACATATGAAATTCGCGAAGACAATATATGGGACTGCGACATTTGTGAGAAGATATTTGCAACGAAAAGGACCTTGAAAGCCCATATGATAATCAAACACTCCAATAAAACATTAAGGTGTGATATTTGCTCTAAGCGATTTGCTCGTATCTGCTATTTGAATGCACATAAACGTGGACATAATGAACGGCAAATGAATTACTGTTGTGAAATTTGTGGAAGGCGATTTGTAAATAAATTTCATCTGTCTAGTCACATACAGGATCACTCGGAGAAGAAACAATACACTTGCGATATCTGTAAGAAGCAATTCCGTAACAAATCTACGCTGAGAGGACACATTAACGCACACATGGGCGTGAAGCCTTACTCGTGCAAATGTGGAAAAACATATACTCTTTGGGCGAGCTACAGAAAACACGAGTTATATCAACATATAAAACCTAGACCTGACGGAGAAAGAGCTTTTGTATGCGAAATTTGCAACAAGCGATTTCGAGAAAATCATAATTTAAAGAAACATAAGCTTGTACACACCGGTGAGAGACCGCACGCCTGTGAAACCTGCGGGAAGCGGTTCGGTGCCAAGTCTAATTTAAACACCCACCGTCTAACCCATGTCAAGGATAAAACTTATTCTTGTGAACTTTGCCCTAAAAAATATTCGACTAAAGAAGGCTTGAGGCAACATAAACGAATTCACACCGGTAAGAAAAGTATGAAAACTAAACGTAAAAACAAAAAGGAGTAACCGCTTATAATTTCAACATTAAAGTCTAAATTTATGAAATAGCTTATTGTATTCTTCGATAGTATTTAGAGTTGTGCCGTTTCCGAGAACGTTGCTATTACATACGTTGACTGCGAATGGTGAGAAATTGAGACCTTCAAGTCGACAGTTGTCTAAAAACTTCAGAGTTCACGCTCAACACTGAAATTGCTTTAATATAATTTTTAGGAGCATCGTTGAAGAGTTATCTGGTTGACAAGTCGAATTGAAAAAATTAAATAACCCGACTGCGGTATGGTTGCGTCAACATTTTCCTTGTAGGTAGGTAGGTACAGCCACCGGCAATATTATCTTCCTCAACGAATGCCGCAAAAATACCGGACACGCGCTCTTATGGCGCTACAAATAAGATTGTGTCGCGTGCCACAGGGCAGCGTCCTCTCTCCAGCCGTCCGTGCGCTCCGCAAAATCCTGTTTTATGTAAAGCCTGACCAGAAATATATGATTATTGTCAAAAGGGCGCTATTATTCTGCCGCGAATGCAGAAGACGCGTATTATTTTGGCTGATATATATATTTATATATGTAGTTTGTATGAATGTATGTATTTTATATGTATATATATAGATATATATATATATATATATAAGTATTTGTATGTATTTACTGAAATATGTATAATATATGTTTGTACTTTTATTTATGTACTTATGTCTGATTAGTATTTCAATGTTTGTGTTTTCAAAATAATTTTTTGCACCTCCTATTGACTTTTTCTACATTATCTTCTCCGCTACCCAAAGGTTGTCTGGAAGAGATCGCTCATTAGCGATAAGACCGCCTGTTGTTTGCCTCTTTTTATCATGTATTTTTTTTTTCTGCTGTGCTGTTTTTCTTTTGATGTGTGCAATAAAGCATTTATTCATTCATTCAAGACGCGGCGCGGGTTCGATCCCAGCCCTGGGCACCGGAGGCCTAGGTCACTTTTTCTTTGTATATGACATCTATATAAGTTTATAATTTATATAGTAGTGTGTCTACTTAAAATAAGCAAATCAAAATATTATTAAAATAATTTGATTTGTTCTTCAGTTCGCTATTTAAATGGCAACAGTACAAAACGGTCTAAAAGTATATTATTCTCTATGGCATGGTGACATCTTGATTTGTTTAACGGTCTAAAAGTATATTATTCTCTATGGCATGGTGACATCTTGATTTGTTTACCTGTCAGCTCTGATGTTAATTTGAAAATGTTTCGTAACGCAATAGTTTTATTTCCCGACCGTTTTATTTCCTGCAGTTTATTATATACCTTATTCACAATGTGTCACTAGTGACTATGAATAGTTTTCGGCATTTTTATGTCATCTATTTAATATTCAACATGTTACCCGTCGCAATGACTCAGACAACAGTGCTAACACTGCTAACCTAACATTAAAACTATTGCCAGTGTAATAAATTAGTTCCAATGAAATTCCGCAACATGGCGCATGATCATTTATTTCTGGTCAGGCTCTACAATAAAGTGTTTACATACATACATACATTGTTAAATTAGAAATAAACCCACGAATCCCACTTAATTAGTATGGAATTTGACATTTCGAAGACCTCCGTATACACTAGCGCCTCTAGCGGCAATTTCATACGCGATAGTCCTCATTGCGTCGAGTCTCTTATCTCATCTCTTATCATGGAGAAATTTCGGTAACCTGAGATAAATTTAAGCATTTCTGTCTGGTTTTGTCTATGAATCGATGAAATCGGAACTGAATTCAGATCAAGTATGTGAAGCACCTTATATGTGGTGCCCTAATAACAAGGGTGTCCATCTCCACGATGTGACAGCTACTGCCTTGGAACATACTTACTTTACTCTTTGCTTGGAACGTATCGGCACAGAATAATATAATAGTAGGTATTTCATGTATCGGATACGTTTTCAGGGTTGTCAAAACCACTTTCGTTTGTTTGCGGCATGACCACAGACAAGTTAAAATATTTAAGTAGTTTATAGTAGTAGTTTTGTACTAAAATAAAAATTATATTGGGCAAATAAGGTAATAACTAATAAGTATTAAAATTACTGATAGATTAAGGCAGATTGGGGCAGGTCCAACAATTATACAAATTGCGTACTTTTTTATTTTTATTTAATGGCTTTATCCCTCTGCACAGAGCAATGGGAATTTTGCCAATGTCGACGTTAAACGTTAATGACACTTATTTATTGTTAACTAAAGCCTGACCAGAAATAAAATATATGATTATTGTCAAGAGGGCGCTATTATTCTCATTTATATGGCAACAGTCATAGAGCGTATAATTGTCTATGGTATAGTGACATCTTGATTTGTTTACCTGTCAGCTCTGATGCCTCTGATGTTAATTTGAAAATGTTTCACAGTGAAATAGTTTCATTTCCCGAGTGTATTATCTACAGGAGTTTATTATTAGTGCTGGAGCCCGCCTAACTGGAAATTTATCAAAATCCTAACCAATTTTCTTCCATATATCGTTGTAGAGCCCATCTCGGAGATCATGAAAACATAAGTCTTAAAGGTCTTAAATGGCCATAAGTATGTATGGCGTCAAGTTGAAAATACAATTTTTTGGCCTAAATTTATCAACGAGCCTACCGCTCCAAATTTTGACACATGATTTAGCCCACATCAAATAACCTACATACCAATTTTAAGACCATTCTGGTGGGCGCATAAGATTTTAAGACCAGTTGAAGTTACAATTTTTTGGCCTAAATTTATCAACGAGCCTACTGCTTCAAATTTTGACAGTAGTTAATGGACCCATTTTCCAAACCAAATCCTAATTTTAAGACCATTCTGGTGGGCGCATAAGATTTTAAGACCATTTTAAGAAATAGTCGATTTCATAGAAAAAATAGCAAATTACTATAAATTCGTTAAAAAAAATATTTTGCTGGCACATCCGCAACTGCATATTCATATTTAAGTGTCTAGTAATTAAAAATGCCGTAAAAATACTCCGCAATAAGTCGAAAATTGAAGAAATTCGTCATAGCAATATTTTAGTCACGGGGTCTTAATACACTAAAATTATTATTCATTTTAGACTTAATGGAACAAAATATGATTTGAAAAGCCAGACGTAATTCCTGTAGGCATTTTCTACCAGTCACTCATAATTCTAAACTGATAAGCGTCACTTTAGGTTTACTGAAAGTATATTACTGACTGAAAAAATGACCTAAATTTATTTTAAATCCTACCGTTCCAAATATTGACAAACGGTTTAGCTCACCTCAAATAACCTATATACCCATTTTAAGACCAATCCGGTGGGCGCATATGATTTAAAGACCAGATCAGTTAAAGTTGCAATTTTTTTGACCTTAATTTATCAACGAGCCTACCGCACTAAATTTTGACAGTAGTTAAAGAACCCATTCATCAAACTAAATCCCAATTTTAAGACCATTCTGGTAGGCGCATAAGATTTAAAGACCATTTTAATATAGTCGAAATAAGAAATTACTATAAATTCGGTTCAAAAAATTATTTAATTGACACAAACACAACTGTATATTCATATTTGAGTTTCTCGTAACTAAAACTGCCTTAAGCGTATACCGCAATAACCCGAAAAATTTAGAAATTTGTCATAAGAGTACGTACCTTAGTCACGGGGATCTTAAATCACTGAAATTTTTATTAATTTTAAACTATATGGCACACAATACGATTTAAAAAGCCGCACGTAATAACTATACCTATTTTTTACCAGACCTTCATAACTCTTAACTAACAAGCGTCAAATTAGGCGCACTGAGAACATTTAACTGACTGAAAAAATGACGTTAGTTTGTTTTTATTCCTACAGCACAAATTTTTCAACACGGCGTCATTACATTTCAAGTTTAAGTCGTCTCTAATTGATAACTTATTTCATTCACGTTTTCAACCGACCACAACAGAATACCTAGTTGATATAAATTATATATTGTTTATGCAAATTAATTGTATTCGTAAGTACTTACGAAAATGCTTGGTTTGAGAATTTTTGTCATATTTGAGTCTATTTTGTTTGAATATTCAAGTGTGATAGAGACGAATAAAAAAATTTAGATTTTCGACTTCGTGGTAGAGCCTAACAACATTTGCTACGCAAATAATTTAAAAACACGTTTGTAAATGGCTGACAGTTGAGCATAACCAGTTTACATAATTTAGTCGGGCTATCATTGCCCGCCATTCCTGCCAACACTTTGGCCAAAAAAACTATAACATTTAGGACCTTTTAGTAGTAAGCAACAATCTCAAACCAATGACAACCGACATTAGCTCTTACACTTTGTGAGAGTTTTATAAGACCATCCCGTTTAGTCTTGGTAAAATTTCAGATCATCAACGAGCCTACCGCTCTCTAAGGTTCGTTGATAAATTAAGGTCAAAAAATTGCAACTTCAACTGGTCTGGTCTTAAAATCTTATGCGCCCACCTGATTAGTCTTAAATTGGGTATGTAGGTTATTTGAATTGGACTAATCCGTTTGTCAATATTTGGAACGGTAGGATTTAAAATAAATTTACGTCATTTTTCAGCCAGTAATATATTCTCAATGCACCTAACTTGACGCTTATCAGTTTAGAGTTATGAGCGACTGATAGAAAATGCCTATATGCATTATGTCTGGCTTTTCAAATAATATTTTGGCCATTAAGTTTAAAATGAATAATAATTTTAGTGATTTAAGACCCCGTGACTAAAGTACTGCTATGACGAATTTCTACAATTTTCGACTTATTGCGGAATACTTTTATGGCATTTTTAATTACAAGACACTTAAATATGAATATGCAGTTGTGTTTGTGCCAGCAAAATATTTTTTTTAAAGAATTGTCTATTTTTTCTATGTAATCGACTATTTCTTAATATGGTCTTAAAATCTTATGCGCCCACCAGAATGGTCTTAAAATTGGGATTTTCTTTGGTGAATGGGTCCTTTAACTACTGTAAAAATTTGGAGCGGTAGGCTCGTTGATAAATTTACGCCAAAAATTTTTAACTTTAACTGGTCTTAAAATCTTATGCGCCCACCAGAGTGGTCTTAAAATTGGTAGGTAGGTTATTTGATGTGGGCTAAATCATGTGTCAAAATTTGGAGCGGTAGGCTCGTTGATAAAGGAGATCGTCAATTTTTGTTAGGCGATTTGCCCCAGATCATAAAGATGCGTATAATTATGAAACAGATATCAAAACATTCGTTTTAATTTCTAGATCAGGGTGGTCATAAAATAATCATGAAATGTAACGGGAAAATTGAGAAATCGGGATGTAAAAACATGAATGTGATAAGGACAATATTTTAAAGCGTACATGTTTATGATTTAAAGTATAGCACAAAATAAATACCTGTTTTATAAAGAATTTCTACAAAATCTGACATGATAATGAAACGGAAATCATAATAAAATAATAAAAAGTCATATTTTGATCCTGCCGCAGATTTCTTGTATTTGGGTAAACAATGATAATGGCTGTCAAACCATCATTGCTACTATTAACTAAACAGTCGTAGCACTTATTACAAAGAGATAAGGTTTATCACTGTTAGTGCGCTCCTACTAGTATCCATGAAGTTATAATTTTAAACCGGAGCACACTCTTGGGCCAAAAAGCAAGGCCGAAAGAGAGAGTAATTTAGGGAGCCGCGTCCCGCGTTGACTTAAGGAGTTTTGAGGTCATTAGACAATAATGCCAGCATAACAAGTCAAAATGTCAATGTATGTATGTCAATTTTGTAACGAGTTCGAGTGAAACACCGCCCCCCATATTATGCCCTCTATCGGACCGTTTTTTCTAGTCACCTATGAACGTCTATTTTACACGGTAATAAGGTTCATCAGATGAACCTTATAATCTGTGGTTAGGGAAAAAGTGCAACAATTACATCCACTTGTTAGAAATCCATGGTAGTATCAGACATTACTTAATAGAAAAATAGTCAAAACGAGACGCATCCCCCCCATACCACCAACTCCTTCGGCCCCACCTTGTGGCCGAAGAGCACACTCCAGTTTCAAATTATAACTTCATGCGGCAGACATGGATGACGGTTACGTCATACATTAATAGTGTCAAACTATAATCATAAACAAGATTAGCAAAATAAACGTAACTCCTTACTGAAAATGTCCGTTTCGTCTCGGCCCAGGAGAAGTTAACCTTATGTCAATGCTGTAAAGACGTTAACAAGTTATTTAGCACTATTTGGATGGCGGAAGGATCAACGAAATTACTTTTTATTTTTCATTTCTAATTCCCGTTTTATTTTCATGCAATATTTTGTCTAGTTTCGTAATAAAATGGGTATTTGCTTAAAATTAAAGACCAAACTTTATACGAGACCATATCGCAAGTGGGCCTAGAATTGACGATCTCCTTTAGGCCAAAAAATTGTATTTTCAAATTGACGCCATACGTACTTATGGCCATTTAAGACCTTTAAGACTTATGTTTTCATGATCTCCGAGATGGGCTCTACAACGCTATATGGAAGAAAATTGGTTAGGATTTTGATAAATTTCCAGTTAGGCGGGCTCCAGCACTATATATACACTATTTACAATGTCGAAACATTCTTGAATATGGATAATTTTGGGATATTTTTGTCGTTTATTATTTCATATTCAACACTTTATTATTATTCAAGTAAACCGTCTCAATGACACTTGACAACAGTGGTAGCCTATCACATTCACTCACACATGCATATCATTATGTCATTAAAATTATTGCCATTGTAAGAAATTAGTTGCAATGAAATTCCCCAACATGGCGCATGATCATATATTTCTGGTCAGACTTTAAATATATGCAACGTTCGGTAAAGGCCTTGCTGATAAGTAGAGTAAGGTGATAGCCTCCCTACAAACACGTGGGTGGCCGAGACCCCGGATAACCGTTTGTTCACTAAAGGCTGGTTACGCCCGTTTTTAGACAAATTTTTCAGTAGCTGCACACTTGTTCCTTAGGTCATCGCACAAATCGCACAATAAGCTATCAATATTACACACTGAACTACGTAAATTTGCAAAAAACAAAAAACTACTCCAAAGACGGCACAGCCATCTTGAAGCTCAAACGGTTATTTCAAATTGCGTACTTGTCAACCCTACAACATCGACAGTAAAAATTGTTTGGAGCATAGATATAAAATGGCGCTTGCCGCTGGTTTGGAGACGTCATGTGTCATCGTTCATCTGTCAAAGTTCTGCCAAACGTTGATTTAGTAGGGAAGACCACCTTCTGTATGAAATACTATTACATTATTCTGTGCTAATAATATATTTTTTTTAGAAGCAGACAAAAGTTCTTGTTCCTTTAGTCGTCAACACAGTGAATCCTCCTTTTTGTAAAGGGTCGGCAACGCGCATGTGACTCCTTTGGAGTTGCAAGCGTCCATAGGTTACGGTAGCTGCTTACCATCAGGCGGGCCGTATGCTTGTTTGCCACCGTCGTGGTATAAAAAAAAAAAAAAAAAGAACTTGGCGATGATTAATTTAAAACTTGGCCGGTACACCAAACGTTACAGTCAGTCATATACTAAATATCTCTATACTCCGCTTTGCGCGATATTTCTTTGAAACCCAGGCTGCCAAAAATGAGGGTTGCGGGAGGGGAACCAAGGACTTGGCGCGCTGTCAGTCATTAAATCAGTGATATGTACACGTCAAAACGAAAATATCAGCCGGCCACTAGTGATGTGACGCGATCGATAAATAGTCAATTTTTATCGATAAAGGTCAAGTGTGTATGTAAGCATTTATCTGATTTTTAAAGTACTTTTTTTTTTAAGAAAGTTTTATTTTACACTATCGTAAGTTATATTAATACTATAATAAAATATTAGGGACACAGACCCTTGAGTGGAAGCTCAGTGTGACACGAAGTATAGGTTAAAAATTCATCGCTCGGCGGAAATTTGTTTATAAGCTCCATACAAAAGAACCAGAACCCATAGGCATTTCTCGACCCAGTGCTAAATTTGGAATCTGTATTTTTTTTATTGCTGAATTCCGCTGAGAATGGGATTAAGTGTGTAGTGGTTAAACTCACGTTTTGTAGTAACGTATATTGGCATGTGTTATAGCGGAAACCATGGAACTGGATCCTATACTTTACTCTCAAATTCCTGACGATATCAGCACGAGCCCAGGACCACACATGAGGATATTGTCAAGTTTTAAGACGAATGCCCGACGTATTTCAAACAGATTACACTAATAGTGACTACAAAACGTTAGTTAAACCGTTATATTATGTGACACTTTTATTTAAAGATACCATTTGGTGGAAAGCGCTAATGTTACACGTCTAAATTCAATGTAGTATAAATAAAAAAGGCAGTGCCAGCTGCCAAATGGTACCATTTTATATAGAGTATTTATCCTATATTTTATTATACAGGTGGATTTCTGGGTCGTGATTCGGAACAACTTTTTATGACTCTGTAAGTGATCAATATTATCAAGTGGTAGTATTTGATCAAAACATTTTTTTTTAATACCACGACGGTGGCAAACAAGCATACGGCCCGCCTGATGGTAAGCAGCTACCGTAACCTATGGACGCCTGCAACTCCAAAGGAGTCACATGCGCGTTGCCGACCCTTTACCAAAAGGAGGATTCACTGTGTTGACGACTAAAGGAACAAGAAGGTCCCTTATCGTCAACACACTGAGTCCTCTTTGAGCTCTTTGGCAACCTTACTCACTAGCAGGAATACAACACTATGAGTAGGGTCTAGTGCTATTTGGCTGTGGTTTTCTGTAAGGTGGAGGTACTTCCCCAGTTGGGCTCTGCTCCAGATTTGAGCGATGACATTCGCTGAACGTGCCCTACCACACTTGGCGAGATGCCATTCGCAGTGCCCATACCTCTCTTTTTGGCGTAGTTTAAGGACATACCCAGGTCCGGACGTAGTTTAAGGACATACCCCGGGTCCGAAAAATTTAGTGTTTATTATTTGTCGAGTAAAATGAATTTTAAACTAATGAAATCATGGTCACCCTATGACTTTTGACATATGCTGTATGGGAAGCGCCGAGATGTAACATTAAGTAGGGTGACCAAATTGTATGCAAACATTTATTTTTCTACTTATAATATGAAAAATAATAATCAATATTGGTGAATATAAATTTACTACTTTAAGTTAATCTTCAAATTTTGTGTCATGTCCTGTTCGGTTGATATACTCGTACGATCCCGAGGTCATTCTGTATAACTTTTACTGTTTAGAAGACATATTTGTAGGCGACAATTAAAAAAAAACTATTTATGTATATTCATATATTATGTATTTACTAAGACGCATAGCAAACAGAAATCAAAGTTAAATTATTATATCCGGCATTGGAGTATATTATGCAGTAACTGAACTGAAATTAGACCTGATTTGAGAAATAATATTTCTGTGCTCAAAATTAAAAACGTATTATATTCAAAACAATTTTACCACTACCATAGTAACTAAGAAGATAACAAGTATAACAATAATAACTATAACATGTAATCACAGCAATGCAATAAATAAATCACACATTACACAAATCAACCTAGTCCCAAACTAAGCAGAGCTTGTACTATGGGTACTAGGCGACGATATACATACTTAGATAGATAAATATATACATAGATACATAGGAAACACCCATAACTCAGGAACAAATATTCGTGATAAACACACAAATAAATGCCCTTACCAGGATTTGAACCCGGGACCTCCTGCTTCATAGGCAGGGTCACTACCGACTGGGCTAGGAGGCTGTTAAAATAACCCACAAACTCACTCACGCTCTCTCTCACACTCGTACACAAACACACACACACACACACACACACACACACACACACACACACACACACACACACACACACGCACGCACGCACGCACGCACACAATCACACAATCACACACACACACACATATCACACAGAATTTATTTACCGTTGGGACATTTAGGAAACCTTAAAAAAAGATAAAACATTTCAGTCAGTTAGCATAACATTACCTAAATTACAATTCTGCGCAAACATATATGTAAATATAAGATATATATATGAAGTACTAATTGAAGTATGAATTATTTTGTTATCTATACATATAACTGGAACTTATTTGGAAATCATGTGTAAATTATCGATAACTAGCTATGATACCCGGCTTCGCTCGGGAGTTGATATGAGATTACGTGGTAGATGAAATAAACAAACATACTATGACGTAAAAAGTAAAAAATATATTTTGAAAACATTTTCTATATTTACATGTATTTACATTTTCTCATTATTTACACTACTTGTTTATAAACAACATTTTTCATTTTATTGTCCGGGGTATATATATATAAATTTTTCGAACTTCCTACTCTTGAGCAAGCTACTATTAGAGTAAAAACACCAAGCACCGTTATAATATATGATTTAATTATGGGAATCAGTGGAAAACACAATATTAAACCTTAGAATCTGCGGGCGCGGCACAGACTACTTAGTAGATACTGGGCGCGGTCGGCGCGCCATGTCGAATGACAGTTCGGAAGTGACATTCTCTAGTGCAGGGAAAAACACGTTCTGGAGCTGTCAGTAGTGCGGGGCTACGTCTGGTGTGTTGCCTTTTATCTCGGCCATCTTCTGACCCAACCTTCGTCCCGAAGGTCATTTCTCTATGGTCGTCTGATGCTTGCAGCTGGCTGCGCAGTCGCAGCAAACCAGACCTCCACCAGCTGGCAGTAGCCTCCACCTATTCGCAAGTCTGCGAATTTAATAAGCACAATTTATGCGCAATCCTAGATAACATAAGCCTTGACAACTTAGACCAAGATACTCAGCCCCAATATAGCCACGCTTGAACAAAGGCTTCTTATACCATTAGGTATAGAATTTTGACACATAAGGATTCAGACAACAGTTTGTATTTTATCACCTTAATTCAGCCGTGGCAAAAGCCCAGAGAAATGCTCGAAGAATTATTGAATTAAAATTAGTAACAATAACATAACGTGAAGAGTGCGACACCCAGCGGTGGGTAGAAAAAACGTTTAGTTTATACAATGCCATCTAGCGGCAAATAGTAAAGATTTACTTGTTAATTTAATGGGAATATGACCAGAAATAATCGGGTAATTGCAATCTTTGTGGATTATTTGTAGAGCATTTCATAGATTTAAATATTTTCTCTAAGTCCAGTTAAGTGTAACATTTCCTACTACTACTAAATGTAACATTTCCATGACTGCTGCATGAGAGACCCACGGCTAAACATAGCGACGATGAATCGCGCTTCCTTAATGGCAATAACATGGAACAGACTCATAGTTGGCTCCTCCGCTGTAAGCAGCAAAGCACCGCACCCACAAGGAGTAGAACTCGCTATCAACAGCTAAACAAGTGACGCGTACAGATGCATGCTGATAGCCGCTCTCCAGTGCAGCACATGGGAACAGAAATTAACTGTTACATAACAAGTTCTATTTCACACACATGTGTCAACTAAGTTTCTCAATACAAATGCAACATGAACTTGTTTCGGTAACTGAATGTATCTGGTTGGTTGACACTCGAATCATGAAGTATGTGAATAGCAGGATGATTAAGACTAAGTAGCTGAGTCAGTATTGTTAAGAGATAATCATTACCAATATTAGTAGCATTCATCAATACAAACATCTTTACGTTGTTCAATTTTACCAGGGTACGACTGTCTAGGGACTGTAGTACATTAAGCCACAACAGAGGTTAATAAATTTGTATAGATATGCTTAATAGTTAGATTCAATTTTAGACCATTGACATATAAATAACTCTGGTCTCAATGCTATATTTTGAAGAGCACAGAAAGATAGCATCAATATTAGCAATATAATAATAATTATTGTGGAGTCATAATTGAATACTTTCAGTCACTGCCTTGTGCGACCAATTTTTTTTTTCTTAGGAAAAACAAACATTACCCGGTGACCACGGGCTGAAGGCGCGGCAATTACAAAAGCTTAGCGCTCTCATAAAATGGCTGGCACGAGGCCCGTCGAACACACGCATTCGTATTAAATAGCTGGGCGTCCCGAACACTCGCTCCAACTCTATCGGAAATCGAAATTTCACCAGCGACCTGTGAAGGCATAATTTCAAGCGCCCATTCAAAGTAACCTTGAGATCATCGCTCTTTAAGGTTATAAAATATCCTCTTGTAAGACAAGATCTCAAGCTAACCTTTCGAGGTTAAAACAACAAATAGTAAGAGATATACATTAGGATATTATAAATAACACTTAACGTAACTTCTGAATGTTACGAGGTTAATTAAGCCCACGGACCGCTTTTTAAAGCCTGCGTGGTAAAACTCGAGTTAAACAATGGGCTATGGGCTCCGCCTTTTGAGGTTTGCCCGAAAACAGTATAAAACCGTTTAGCAACAGAAATTGGCCTGTTAAGGGCAATATAAAAAGACGTTTTGCAACAGTCCGCCTTTTAAGGCCTGTGCTGCAGAAATTGGCCTGTTAAGGGCAATATAAAAACGTTTGGCAACAGTCCACCTTTTAAGGCCTGTGCTGCAGAAATTGGCCTGTTAAGGGCAATATAAAAACGTTTGGCAACAGTCCGCCTTTTAAGGCCTGTGCTGCAGAAATTGGCCTGTTAAGGGCAATATAAAAACGTGTGGCAACAGTCCACCTTTTAAGGCCTGTGCTGCAGAAATTGGCCTGTTAAGGGCAATATAAAAACGTTTGGCAACAGTCCACCTTTTAAGGCCTGTGCTGCAGAAATTGGCCTGTTAAGGGCAATATAAAAACGTTTGGCAACAGTCCGCCTTTTAAGGCCTGTGCTGCAGAAATTGGCCTGTTAAGGGCAATATAAAAACGTGTGGCAACAGTCCACCTTTTAAGGCCTGTGCTGCAGAAATTGGCCTGTTAAGGGCAATATAAAAACGTTTGGCAACAGTCCACCTTTTAAGGCCTGTGCTGCAGAAATTGGCCTGTTAAGGGCAATATAAAAACGTTTGGCAACAGTCCGCCTTTTAAGGCCTGTGTTGCAGAAATTGGCACCGGAAGTAGTCCACCAACGTCGCATACAGCTAAAGGGCTTGACAAAAACCACAACGTGGTACACAGCAGACAGTCTGGCCCCAAAACTCTGAAACGCAACTTAATTTGACAGAGCACGCTCCATAACAGTTGATTCAGATCTCCGAAGGCACAGCAACGCTAGCTGGCGCATCTGATACGACACGAACAACAGCTCTTCCAAAAAACCAGCTTTATTCAAATGCTACAAACCAGCAGTACTAGAACCCAGTTTCAGCGAATAAGTTTGAGCCCAAGCCAGGACCCTCATAGAAGAACATACTTGTACCGCTATGGCAACCCAACGATAATTAATCGCAATATGTTCACCCGAATCTGCAACTCTGTTAAAACACACTTAACAAGGACGAGATTACACTACCGTAATCAAATTGACAGCACTAGTCCTTAATATCAATGCCACCAAGTATGAGAAAGCACCTACACATCGACACACTACAACGATGAACAACCTGGCTGCACCCTTCCGTGCCCCCAAGCAGCATAGATACTGAAAAACATAACATTTAAGCACAGTGAAGCCAGAACAGAAGCCCGAGTTACCGAGGATTTCCTCATATCGAGGTATTCGTCTTGTCGAGGTTTCACTGTATCTGAATAAAACATAAGGTGTCGTAAATATTACACGACACGACAGTGCTGTAATATCACAATCGCTTAAGCAAAGTGTATATTCACTAATTTGTGATACCAATTATAATGACATCAAATAAGAGTCAGACCTAACACACAAATCACACAATTAACACAAAACATGTTGTACGCTTCCATGAAGTAAGCACCCTGTACAAAACAGCAATTATATATTAAAATGCAGTGGAACATAACAGAAGTCCGAGTTACCAAGTAGTTCCCCATATCGAGGTACGACTTATTGGGGTTCCACTGTACTTCAATGAAAGTGTAGAATATTGTGTGCAAAATATATAATACGGCAATGCTGGAATATCACAGTCGCTCAAGCAAGGAATACACTTACCAATTTGTAGCTGGTAACCTTGAACAAGGCATATATAATATTATTATTTTTGGTAGCTGACTATTAGGTAACCGAAAAACAGACCAGCACACATTGAAAGAATAAATGAGTTCAAACTGCACACAATATTGTCATTACTGTATTTTTGACTCCTTGAACATCAATATATTTAATGTCCTATTCCATTTGATTGTCACGGACATACATGACATGTAGACTGTTAATGTCCTTAGAGTGACTTCTTTCTTCCCATTACTACTCTCACCAGTGTCTAGGCGTCGTCAGTGTCATGTAAATCCTCACTCCATAACACATTGCATCTTGGGAACTCCACCTGGCAAACCAGGTCATAAATTATTGGTGCCAGTATTTTTAACAAATTTGTTCACCAATAATTTAACTTGTACAATCTAGAAAATAAATCTGAAACATAACGCAAGATGAGATACATTTAATATCTATCATTGCTAATGTCTGAATAAGACATGGACCCTAAGTCATGTGGCACCACTAGCAACTTCTATGTAACAATATGTCTGTGGTTGACTTGATGATGTTTGGATGAATGAAATGTTTGCCATACAAATAAAATATAATCATCTCTATAGACATAGCCATCATCACAATGAGCCATATGTATAAGTCAATATTTCATTCAAAATGTTCATGCACACAATACAATATTTAAAATATTCTGCATTTTTAGATTTGAAAATAATTGTAGATGGTTACTATAACAAATGTAGTAGTATTATTCTGCTTTACCAATTACAGCAACCTAATGCAAAGCCCATGACAAATATTTACCAGCGGGCTGGATTCAATATTTGACATAGACAATGACAAAACTATAGTATAAATAAATAGATGTCTTTGTCATTCAAAAAGTACACATGAATATCATACAGTTAGTGTAACATACCCCTACTAACATAAGATCAGTATAAAACATGTGGGTAAATTATAATTGACAACATTTCATTTTTTTGAGTGCTACTTTTTATTATCTGGCCCGAAAGAACACACAATTTTAAGAGACCCGTATATTTTTGTTTTTGCGAAAATCCATGTCTTTTAGTGGAAAAATCCGTTTATATTATTACTTCGGCAGAAAGGGCGTATGTAACAGTCGTCAAAGGCTCAGCTAAATGACGTCACATGTTGTGTTTCATACACCTAAAAAAACGTTGAAATAGTTACATTGATTGACATTTACGTAAAAAACCATAGCGTGACCAGAGTGCGCTTAAACAGTTTGACATTTTAAGCACAAGATAAACGTCAAAACTTAAAATATAAAATCAAACCGCTAACTTCGAAAGATATCTTCAAGGATTGTTGAAAATTCCTTGCATTAAATATTACCTAATGAAAACTTGCAAAAGCAACACATCTTTATAGCCCGGTTATTTACTATTCTCGAGGGAAACAAAGCCGAGTGGTGTGTCGCAGCGGGTTTACATCGTTTACCAACCAGGATACTTTTAATTTGCGAAGATCACTTGAATGTGAGTACAATGCGTGTCCATTTTAATGAATTCTTAGAATCTACAAGAGTTTTTAGCTATATTATAAATCGTGTGTCCATTTCTTTCAGTTGGAAGAAGATATGGAAAACTTTTTGTATTGGAAAACAATGAAAGTGAAAGCACGTCTAAAACCTCGACTACCAATGTTTAAACAAGCGTTGCAGGATGTGACAAAACAAAACAAACAAACAAAAATTTTAGGACAACAAACAAATATTTTAGGACATTTTAGGACTCAGGACTTCAAAAGAAAAGAGGCAGTGTACCGAAACTATTGCTTTAACTTTAAGAAGTGTCACTCGGGGACGCCGGGGCCCAAGTGGCACCATCAGCTGAGGGAAGCTCACCGTACAGCTGCAAAAAAGACCCGCCCCCCCTGCATACAAACTTTGTATGCAGGGGGGGCTTTGTGTGAGAATGTATATTTTATATTAGGTCATGTTTTCACCACAGATGTGCTAGGTATATGATGGTATCCGCCTACTGAATAACTGAACGAAATTAAAATAATTTTATCATAATATACCTTTTTTTTCTCCCCTGATTCAGACCTGGTGAATTTTACATCTCCAGTAGTAGCATTCTAAGTACAGGAAAGATATTTAACTTATTATCGACAAGTCATCAGAAAGTACTTAAGGATCTACTTAGGATACAGGTTTAAAAATGACAAATATTCATACTAATAAAATAAGTACTTTATTTCCTATAAATTGTAATTTATTTACCACAATCAGAAACAACTTTTGCTCGTGACATTTTAATTGATATAATTTCTCAGTTTAATCTGTAAAGGGACATTTCAACTTGACAACTAAATCGTCACAGATTACGTTTGGAGAAGCACCTTTTTTTTTCTATTGTCACACCCAAATCATGTTCAATTACTTTAATAACCACCCCTTCAAGCCTTTCACCTCTCTTGATGGCGGTTGTTTTGAGAACTTTATACCCCCATTATTGTATGAACTAGAGCTCCATCTGTCTTGCATTTTGTTGCCTCATAAAGCGTTGATGCGGTGAATCTTGACTGGCTCAATTAGTGCCACACCTTGCTGTTGACTTGATCTTTGGTGCTGTTTTCAACAAGTGTTATAACCTCAGCTGTTATCTTTGAACTCTTGAATGTAAAGTGAATCTGATTCTGACATGAAGTTCAACATAATGTCAAAAATGCAAGTTGTGCACAGTTGGTTCATAAATATTATATAACTAAGCAGTCATCCATTTTATGATTGTTGGCTTCTTGGAGAAACTCTTGAAGATTTGGGACGTCAGCATCACATCTATACTGTTTTCGTTTACAAATAGTAAAGGAACATAAGGCTGCACTTAATAAAGGCCTCTGCCAGTTTGTACATAAGAACTCCGCGAAGATAACGAAGCTTTGGTACCTCGTGTGCCAGGCAATTTATATTTATCCGAGCTTTGCAAAAACTCACACGCGGCGAGCTCCTGCTGTCAGCTTTGACAAATCTTTCTGAGTTTCTCGTGTCCGCTTCGTTGTAGGGGTATTGGTCAATACCCCAACCGGGGTATTTTCCGAGGATTCCCTGAATTCCATCGTGAGGTCGTCGTAGAAGAATGCAATCCGGGGTCTGTTAGAAAGCGAGTTGTGGTCGTCGTAGAAGAAAGCAGTCCAGGGTCCGTGACAAATCACAACGCGTAGATAATTAAAATAATCCAAGGAAACGTAAATTACAAGCAAATATTCGAATCGAATGAATGAACTGTCAGCTGTCCTGTCGTCTCTGTCAGTAGTGTGTGTCAAAGTTGTCAAACAGAAACCCGGAAGATAACGTTTTTTCATAATGGTAGTATTGAATCAGCGGTGTGACGTCATTTCCCGGTTTACATATTTTGGTGATTTTTCCAAAAAAATACTGTTAAAAAAAATCTAAAAAAATGGTTTTTGTGTTCTACTAGTGTATTTCACGAAATGGTTTTCGATTTATAAAATTTAGAAATTTTGAAATATTGTCAATTTAGAAAATTTTAAATGAATACCTCACCTTCCATATGATAGTGGTAAATAATGTTTTATTTTATTTTATTTATACCACGAAGGTGGCAAACAAGTATACAGCCCGCCTGATGGTAAGCAGCTACCATAGCCTATGGACGCCTGCAACTCCAGTGGTGTGTACATTACCGACCCTTTACAAAAAGGAGGATTCACTGTGTTGACGGCTAAAGGAACAAGAGGGTCCTCGTCCTCAACACACTGGGTCCTCTTTGAGCTCTTTTCCAGCAAGAACACAACACTATGAGTAGAGTAGGGTGTTGTCTTATTCGTAACAACATCTTTGTTAGTGTAATGGATTATTACATACCTGTGATCTATGAGAACTAACCACATGTTGTTTTACATATATCCAGTTGTTTTTATCCTCGGGCATGGCCAACCATTAGTATGAATGAACATGTCGACAACGGGCCAAATCCATGCATGTTCAAAAGTCAGATTATAAGGTCAGCGTGCATTCCTATGACATTTCTGAAATTTACACAGAACAAACAACACAACAAAACATACAATTAGTTGCAATACACACATGAGGAATGGTAAGGACATATGCACACATATTTTGAATACTAATGATTTCCTTGTCAGACTCTACACTGATAACCGCTGTCTCTCAAACATACTTTGATGAAACTCACATTTAAAAATATTTACATGAATGTTACTTGGCAAGCTATCTGATAACAGCCATGATGTACAATCATTCAATGTGGGGTATCATTTAAAGTCTAGAGTACAATTGTAAATGTTACCCAATTTGTAAATTACATGTATGTTTTACTTGATAAAAGTGGAGAACTTACCATCATTATTAGTTAGTTACCTGAACTACTCATACTTATCCATGATATGTAATTGGACAATCCCAGTGTCCAGTAATCCATTATGGTACTTGACAGTACCTGGTCCCTGATGGTCTCCGTTGTGACACAAACTTAATAAAATGCTTGTTGCATGGTGTCACTATTATCTCAAGAAGGAACATCACTTTATAATGATACTGATAGCTTTCTGAAAACAAAACACGCATAGCGATGCACTACTTGTGCCTACTCAAAATTCACCGCCAAATATACAGCATTATGTTATGCTCAGCTTTGTTAAATCACACTTCTTCTTATGGTTATGGCGGCTTCACGATTACCAAAGGTGTGAATCGTAGACTAGTTGTCATCTTGATGTTTCACGACGATTGTAACTGCCGATTCCGTTAATGACGAGGACATTACTTACAGAGACCCCACTTCGTTTATACGAAGTTACTTACTTATTTTATGATTCCATATGTGTATTTATTAGTATTATTTATTTCTGGTGTTGATGCATTTACTCATAAAAATAAGTTTACAACATTGAAATAAGGTAAAGCAATTGAACCACGGAATCGTTTGCAAAATTGTATGGAAGCGGGCTAGAATCCGACTTCTGAAGTTATTAGAGTAAAAACACCAAGCACCGTTATAATATATGATTTAATTATGGGAATCAGTGGAAAACACAATATTAAACCTTAGAATCTGCGGGCGCGGCACAGACTACTTAGTAGATACTGGGCGCGGTCGGCGCGCCATGTCGAATGACAGTTCGGAAGTGAAAGTGACATTCTCTAGTGCAGCAAAACACGTTCTGGAGCTGTCAGTAGTGCGGGGCTACGTCTGGTGTGTTGCCTTTTACTACATATAGCTGACCGTGAGAGAAGCAGGATTCTTTGAGGTTGATGCCACAATATTTCAAAGTTTGCCCTTGCGCTTTGTTAATTGTAAAACTAAAGGCTAATTTAATTGGAAACTGCAATCTTTTAAATTGAAATGGCAATTCAGAAGAGATCAGTGGTATTCTAGGTATAAATACTGTGTGTCCTTTGTTCTTTCCAGAAATAAGTTCAGCTTCAATGACATTATTCGATAGCTGTTTTACGATCATCCTCGTTCCATTACATAGTTTTGGGGAGTTGAGATTTCTGAGTAGTATGATTGGAGATCCAATTTTCAGACGAAGGCAGTGTAATGGCATTCCTGGTACTTGTAAAGAGTTTAGAAATTCAGTAGGAAAGTTGACACTTTCTTCAATGGATACCATCGTGTCGATCGATTTATATACTTTCTCTTCACCAGGTATTTTCTTTAGAATATTAAAATTGATATCGTCAACAATATTATTTTTAGTGGCCAAAATTGCTCTTTGAAATAACCACTCTACGTTGGTATAGTTCTGAATAATATTTGGATAAATTTTGTCGATTAGTTCGTTTTCAGTAGTGGCTATGTTACAGAAATCACTATTGAGTTCAATGAGGCCAGTCGTTTGGTCAGTAGGATATGTACCTTCGCCTATTTGTAAAAGTATTTTAGCAAAATGTGCTGTTGTTTCATCTTTTGATAATTCAACCCTCATGTTTTTTGTTAATTGCAGTATTTGTACTTGCGGCCAGAGATGTGACTTTTTTAAGCATGCATTGATCTCGTCTGCTGGTGTTGATTTGGGAATAACTGGAAGTGTTTGTCGAAAATCTCCTGAGAGTATGAGTAGAGCTCCTCCCATCATTTCAGAGTTTTTTCGCAATTCTTGTAATGTTCTGTCCATGGCTTCTAGTGATTTTTTATGGGCCATGGTGCATTCATCCCAGAAGATAATTTTAGCATGTTTTAGAAGTTGACCCCGTCCAGATGTTCCTGAGATTTTACATACCGGGAATTGTTGTTCGGCTATATTCAACGGTAGTTGTAAGGCAGAATGGGCAGTTCGTCCTCCTTCCATAAGTGTGGCTGCAATGCCGGATGATGCTAGTGCCAGTGCGATGTGTTTTTCAGCACGTATTTCCGCCAGTATTAGATTTATTAGAAACGTTTTACCGGTGCCTCCTGGTGCGTCCAAGTAAATAATTCCACCAGTGTTGTTATTTATTCGGTTCATTATAACGTTGTAATTTTTTTTTTGATTGTCATTGAGGAGTGGTTTGTTGTGAGCAATGTATTCAAGTAGTTCATTGACGTTGTAGCTTTTTTCCTTTGTAATTTCGTAGTTTAGCACACTGAAAGTATTTCTTTGTTGTGCTGGCATTCCAATTTCTACTAAGGTCTGGTTATTTATTGCTAATAAACATTTATCTTCTAAGCGAATGAGTGTTTCATTGAAGATGTCGTCATTGAATTCTATAGTCAGTTCTGGATTAGCTTGTCGGATTTGGTACAATATATCATCACTCATATTCCTTTTGAAAGAGTCCCATAGCTGTTTTGGGTTTGATGGGTTACATGTTGTTAGAATTATGGCGAATAACTCTCGAATTTGTTCAGCTGAAGCTGTGAGTGTGGCTTCTTGTAGTGTTAATTCCCAGTGGTTATCGTTTTCCAATAATCCTAAACGTTGACTGCTTCTCTGTAAGTCGGGCATATGTAGCCGTCAATAGTCCTGAGATCTGTGAAACTTGTTGGTCCCCGTATTTCGTGTAACAACATTCGGAGATAGAAACATTCGGCATTGTTTGGATGTACAGTGTATACTCGACCTATTGCGTTAGTTTTCATTATTTCTGGATGACCCTCTTCTGGCATTCCTTGTTTTCGTCGTTGAAAAATTTTCCTTGTTTTGTCCCACGTATAATAAATAGGGACGTCGACATACAGTAACGTCTTTGCGAATGGATCCGTTTGGCAAAGTTGGAAAAAAGCTGTTAATGTTGTGTTCTGAGGTGGTTCGCTTGCAATTTTTCTAGCCGAGTCTTTTGTGTAGTAAACTCTCTGTCCATTCTCCAAATGTACTGCTAGATGTTGCACAGCTGGTTCGCGTTCGTGTATGGGAAAACTAAAAATCCTCCACGCTGCTTCGTTACTGTTGATGTATCTTCCCATTTGGTACATGAGGATTTCATCATTTCTATTATTTTGTTCGCTATTTTGGACTATTTGAAATACTGCCATATCACTACCTTTGTTTACGTACTTACATATATATTTAATAGATTTTACTGAATTGCAATATTTAACGTTTATGTGTGCTTGGAACATTTTGGAAAGTAGTGGGTTATATGGTACGAGTACTACCCATTGATTATCTATTTCCAGTTCGTCTCTGCCTTGTATTCGTATTTTTGCTGTGAGGCCACCGTTTTTCGGTGATCGTCTTCTATATTTGGGATAGCCGTCATCTTCAGTTTTTGTATCGTCCAAGTATGGTTTTGGAAATTTTTTTGTACATTTTCCATCACTCATGCATGGCGCATTGAAGTTTAATGGTCCACATGGTCCGTGAATCATGTTTTTCACTACTATGTTGTATAGTTCCGGATCATTTTGTGGATTGGGAAATTCAGCTTGGATGATTTTGTCGATATCCGTGGGATAAATTTTATCGTGTAGCCATATGAGATTGTGTGAGTGAGGTAATCCTCGTTTTTGCCACTCGATTGTATACATCCAGCATCTAACGGTTCCAAAGATGTGGTATTTTGTGATGACTTCAATAAATCTTATTTGTTTTTGTCGAAAAACTCGGGCTATCATGTCGTGTCGATCCATGGAGGTTTGTCCGTATTTTAGTTGTTCTTTGATTTCTGGCCATGATGAGTTGCATGTAAATGTTATGAAGAGATCAGGTCGTCCATATCTTCTTACGTAGGTCATGGCATCTTGAGTATATTCGTGCATATGTCTTGGACTTCCTATGTATGATGAGGGTAAGATTACCATTGTTCCAATATCGTCAATATTGCCGTCATTTATGATCGCATCTCGAAGGTGGATGTATTCTTCTGTGCGTAGTTTCTTCTGATTCAGTCTTATGTAAAGCATCCGTTCTGCTTCTATTTTTGCGTACATATCTACCAGAAATTGTTGGAATAAACGGCGGGTGTTGAGAATGTGATTGTATATTTCATTGTCTCTGATCATTAAGCGGTAAGCATAGAACTCCTTGGAAGTGACTTTTTTGTTTGTTTCTATGCCTGTTTTAGGATGAATTTGTTTTATATTGAAATGATAACCATCCTCTCCGTGCAGAAATATTAACGGATATTGAAGAGCATCATATGAACGGTGTGTCTCTGCAATGCGTTGTAGTCCTTTTCTTCTTCGTTGTACAATTATGTCACGGCTTGTATTTTCATTGTCCACAATTACGATGGCGACTTCATCTATCTGAGGTGCATTAAATCTACGTTCGTGTTCTCCACGTGGTCTTTTATCGGCTCGAATTACAATTTTATAGTCATCAGAAATCATGCGGTCTAGTGTTGTTTTGAATATGTAAATCAGTTGAT
Source organism: Pammene aurita (assembly GCA_947086415.1). Taxonomy (NCBI): domain Eukaryota; kingdom Metazoa; phylum Arthropoda; class Insecta; order Lepidoptera; family Tortricidae; genus Pammene; species Pammene aurita. Next base: position 12,836,396 of record OX352313.1, read on the forward strand.
TGTATTTGTGTAAGATCCTCTGTACATCTTGGATTATTTCGCGTTTCAATCCAATAAAATTTGTACATCGTTGATCAATTTCGTGTTCTTCATTTCCGATGAAATATACTTGCAGAAATTTATAGTCATCGTTAGGCATTGGTAGTAAGGATCCAATTTTGTGATAAATTTGCCCTTGAATTGAAAATACATATTCAAATTTGTCTCTATTAGTGTCAGTCGAAGTAACACCGAAAGAAGTCATTTGAAAGCAGGAGTTGTATGATCTTATATTTTGAAGAAAGTGTTTTGATTCTGGTGTTTCCCCGGTCATGTAATGTAGAAATTCCTGTGGAGGTGCTTCCAGTGGTGGTAATCGAATTTTTCCATTCATGCAACAGAGACCTGGTGTTTCTTTACTGAATTTTTTCGCGTGGCAAAATTGGCAAATGTTATTCATTTTTCCGATCACAACATATTTATGATCGTAATATTTCTTCGTCGGTTCGTAGTGGAATGCTTCCTTTGTTAGATTATCTTTTAAAATGCTCGATTCTTCAATACTTTTATTTTCTTTTCTTTCTTCGCTTTTTCCGCTTTACGCAATACTTTTATTTTGTAAACGTGCTTCGCGCTCTTCTTCCGTTTCATTTCTTCGATTTTCTTTTTGTTTCCGCCGTTTCGCTGCAGAACTGGCAAGATCTCCACCTCTTTTACGTCTAGGCATTGTATTCTGTAAAATATAAATTAAATGAACATTTTATAGACAAATATATTGTTACGTAAACGTGGAGCACGTAGAGACAAAGAAAAAAAAAATTATTTAATCTTCAAGCGGTCGCGCGATATTTTGTTTACGGCCAAAGTATATAGATGGCATCGATTCAACGCCGCGCGACTACTTGAAAGTTAAGGAAATTACAATTAAAAGAAAAAAAAAAACCATTACAATTAATTAAATACACTATTAAAAATACTCACATTTGATATTTCACAATAAAGGCTCACAGATAACTTTTTTCTTCTTCGCTTCGAAATCGAGAATTAATTAAACACACTATTAAAAATACTCACACGTGATACTTCAAAATAAAGGCTCACACACAGATAATTTCTTTCTTTTTCGTTTCGAAATCGCTTGTTTCGCTGTTCAAATCAAACTAACTCAGGCGGGTGACACCGGGCTCTTATATATTCAGAAAGCTAGGCTCTAGGATATTCGAGAAAGTTGGCGCTAGGATATTCGAGAAAGTTTGGGAATAATCGTTCGTTTAAGTCCATATTGTGTACAATGAATGAAATTCAACTATTCGACAACAGATGGCGCCACTTTGGACAATGAATGAAGTTCAACTACTCGACAACAGATGGCGCCACTACACTTACTTTCCGAGTTGAAGGGTTGGAAAAGCCCTTATATCTTTAAAGACACACCCTTTAGGTTAAAACGGGAACTTTCTTGTTCGAGGGGGAATAAAGGGCTATCACACTATATAAGTCCCTTTATCGTACTGGGACTCCTTTTTAAGTTTTATCGGCACGCACATTTTCTCAACTTAGTTTTATTATATATAATGATAATGGAATAGTAAACGTGCCACGTCACTAGTTCAATCAAGCAACGCAACGTAATGTTAGAAAAGGAATGCGCGATTGTTCCGTGCAGTGTGAGAGAAGGAGATAAACATAAATGGTTACCATGGTGACATACTAATAACATTGTCACTGCTAATAATTACAATTGTATTTAATAGGAAATTTATGCAAATACCTGTTTACCTGTGAAATGAAATGCCGTCCTTTTGTACACCAGATGTTTTGGTGTTTCTACCACAAAATTTAGTGCAACGATAATGCATTTTGCACCATTTATTTTGTTTTAACGGTCTCCCGAGCAAGCGATGTCACATACATCAACGTTATTTGCACATTGAAGGACTGAAAGGAAAGACACCTATCTCTCTCACACCGTGGAGTGACGCGACTGTGGCAGCGGGGTTCGCCCATGAAGTTAAATACAATCTGGAGGTCATACTTCGACCACAAAGTGAGGCCGAAAGAGAGGGTAATGTAGGGGGCTGCATCTCATTATAAGTAGAGTGACCATATGATTATGTGGGATTGGGATAGTAGGTATGAAGATAAATATAAAATTAAATATGCTTGTCGTCTAGTAAGTATTGTCCAGAAAGAGAAGTCTCATAGTTCATATGGGAACTTATACATTCTACTGACTTAAGGAGCTGGCCACTTCAGATACGTTGACGCAATAATGAGAGCAGAGAACCCCTCTAATTAGTTTACTATTTTAAACTTATTGCTAGATCCAGGCATCTGGCAGCTATTTATCGGAGGACGTCAGAGTGACAGACCAGCAAAATATTCCAGTTAATAGGTAAAAACTGTCGAAGCCTATCGCTAATATAATAACAAAAAAGTAAAAACATTGCGTATCGCTACGGAAAACAGTAGGTAGGCGACAAACAATACATTAACGTAACGTAATTTTGCACTATTTTCCCCCAACAAAAACTCCTGAAAATGATATAATCTTATTAATTACATGATACTACACTGGATCAAACCTAGAACTGTAAGATATTTATTTCTTACAACTCGTTGCATAACACCGATGAACAATTGCCAGATGTCCGCGTCTTAAAATAGGGGATAGTTAGTGTAGCAAACTAAAACTGTAAGTACAGGGGGTTCGTGACTCTCACTATTGCGTCATATCTAATGTGGACAGTTCTCCGACTTAAAGGTAAAAAAATCGAATCCTGGTTAGGGCATTTATTTGTGTGTTTATCACGGATATTTGTTCCCGAGTTATGGATGTTTTCTATGTATTTAAGTATTTATATGTATATATCTATTACATATATCGTCGTCTAGTACCCACAACACAAGCCTTATTGAGCTTACTGTGGGACTAGGTTGGTTTGTGTAAGATTGTCCCATAATATTTATTTATCATACTGCCACTACTAAAATTTTTTGTATGGCCTTGTGCCATATTTAGGACCCTTTCGAAAGGGCCTAAAAAGACCAGCGTGCCACTCCTGTCCTGTGTAAGTAATACTTAGGAACAGACCATGTACTTATGTATATTTCTGTAAAAAGAACAAAACCGACCCGCAGCTTGCCGACATCATAGTCACCTATGTATTATTGTTTGACAATCTTAACTTGTTGTTAAATCGTAAAATTAAATGATTGTGGATTACCGGTGAAAGGAAAGTCCACTTTATTGTAAAGTCTCACCCCTGCACTCTTTTACGCAACATATCTTGACCATTTTTACTTAAAAATGTTGTTACGAAATGTTGTTGAGCTGAGCGGCATCATTTAAAATATATCAGTGACATATTATGTCAGTGTCAGTGATGGGACTGATAGGATGGGGATACCAGACCGTATTTTAAATATTACAAAACTTACTACTGTCTGCAATATTAATTGCAATTCTTTCATTTAATGAATGAATAATATTTACGTCGTAAAAAAATTCAAAGCAGCTAAAAGGGAACAAAGTATTAATTCAAATCTTGCAATAAATTATTATAAGTAGGAAGTAACTTCTAGTGTGTTACTAAAATAAATGTAGATAAATAAAACCACATTGGTAAGTTTCATAAGTTGGCAGCATTGTGCGAGTGAGACACCGCCCCCTACATTATGCTCTCTATCGGACCGTTTTTATTACTTTTTACTAGTGACCTATGAACGACTGTTTTGCTCGGTAATAAGGTTCAACTGTGGTTAGGGAAATATAGTAAAAGTACTATCCGGATAGTCTTCTGATCCGTGGGTTCGCCCAGCTATGCGGCGTCTTTTAGAACTCTCTGGTCTTGGGTTATTAGTCTATGCCAGAGAGTTCTAAAGCAGGAGAGGCCTTGGGTATCATTTCCCCTCTGTCAAAAGTATTGGCAGGAAAATCTAGTACATCTATAAAAACTATTTCAATAATCGATGTCACGCACTTTCGTCATCGCTGTCGATGGATAACAAGCTCCGTAAAAATGCCCTTATGCGCTGTTTTTGGATGTAAAAAATGTTATATTTCGTCTAGTTTACAAAAAGATGAAATACCATTTCAGATGTAAGTAAAGATTTACTCTATTTATCATTACTTTCGTAATAAAAGATTTAACCTAAATCGAAAATCAAGCTTCGTTTACAGAATCGATTCAAAAACAATCGTTTTCTTTCTGACGGGCAGTAACTCTTTGACGTTTGACATTTCTCCATATTTAACGCGCTTAAGGATTGCTGTCGTCTATATTTTGTTTGAAAATACAAAAATTCATTTAGAAAGAAACTGTATTAACAACCGACAATGATGTACCTTTGACTAGAAAACATCAGATGCGTGCTACCTCGCCCCCCCCAGATTTTGGCAGACTTTTTTGTTTGGAAAGATGAGGCGAAGCGTACTCCATTTATAGAGCTTTATGGTCTATGCAGTCAGTATAGAAGTCAAAGCCCGGTATTAGACATAGCAATAGCAACCCACCAACAAATCGTCCCTACCGGCCCTAACTCAACGTTTACAGAGATTCTTTCAAAACATCAAAAAATTGTATTGTTGACGCACGGTGATAGCACTCATAAGAATACACATTAAATAAAAATAAAAAACTTTTTTTTAATTATAGATATTTTAATGACTGTCCGAGTTGCCTGAATCTAATTTTATCTGCCCAACACTTGTATTATTTTAAATATAAAACTAGATAAATATATTAATTAACAGCGAATCTTCACAATTTAACTTTTATTTTAAATTAAAAAACTAGACGGAATGTGTAGAAAATGGCTACCATTATAAATAAAAAACCGGCCAAGTGCGTGTCGGACCACGCATAATGGAGGGTTCCGTACCTTCAATGGAATAAGAAGCATCTGACGCCTATGGAAGAAGTTTTTTGAAGATTACTCAAAAATAGCTGAACCGATAATGTTCAAACCAATTTCCATAGTAAGTGTGTAAGAAGGCGATCTTCTCAATTTTTTTCATATTTTTTTAACTTACGGGCCAAACGTTACAGGGGTGGGGGGGACACAATTTTTCTGTCTTTCAAGGTGATTATTTCTAAAAACATTTACTGAATCACAAAATGTTGCAAGAAACCTGGATGTTATTTTTAAAGACCTATCGATTAATGTGCAACGTGTTGACATTTGGTAAAATTTTGGAGCGCCCCCCCAAAAATATTTTTTTTTCTGCAATTTAATTACATAACTTTTTAGCAGCATACAAAATACACCTTAAGTCCAAATTTTATTAAGATACGACTTACAGTTTCCGAGAAAAATGGCTGTGACATACGGACAGACGGATGGACGGACAGACAGACGCACATGACGAAACTATAAGGGTTTTTGCCATTTTGCTGTTTTTGCCATTTACTACGGAACCCTAAAAAGGTAAAATAAATCTAAAAGGCCTCTTACAGTTTAAAGCCCAGTTACATTTGTCTTAGTTAGCTTCCTAAAGTGACTAATTTAGTCAAGTTTAACCGCATTTAGCATGTTACTTTACTATTGAAAAAAGTTAGGATCCTAGTGAGGACACTAAAAAAAGGAAAGTGTAACAGGGCTTTTAACTCTAATTACACCTCCCAACCTGACAGATTGGGTCCTACAATTGCAATGTCTAATACCGGTTTCAATGTGTCGAAGTCAGATGAAAAAAAAAACATGTTATTCATGTCATGATGACGGATCGCGACTTTTAACACACCCGGTTTACTGCCATACTAACTTTCTCATCATAGACGTTGACTTGACGTTTGTCAAATCGAGGGGAAAAATGAAAATGAAGGCTAGTAGCCTCGCTCTTTTTCGTACGCTACACAACCCTACATTTAGGGTAGTGTGATACGGATATTTCATCATTCGAATTTTTTCCCCGCGGCGCCATATTGGTTTGTCTGTAATTGTCATAGATGAATATGTATATAACTGGTAATTGTGACTGACGGTTATTTTCAAGTGGTGGATAATTTCAATTACTTTAAATTGTATAACTGGAGACATAATGCGGACCCCAAAATGCTGTATTTGTGGTAACAAACGAGAGAACGCATTTTTGCATTTTTTTCCAGTAAGTGACGAAAAGAGATTTAATCAATGGTTGGCCTGTGTAAACTTGGAGTCGCTAAAAGTATTACCAAAAGGCATATTGAGTACGCGCTCAGTGTGTCACGTACATTTTGAGAGACGGTTTATAAAACCAAATAGCCGACTGAAATATGGTGCCTATCCGACATTGTTCACACCTGATGAAATAACTAGTGGAGTACCTGCACAATAGTACCCAGATATTTGTAAGTATTTGGCCGTCTCTTATAAATTCACATTTTTTCTATACTAATTGTACATAGTTTTTTTTTAAACTGGGTATTTTCATTTCAGCACTTGAATATCAGAATTCGCGGCAAAGACATTTAGATCACAGCTATTTTAAAAGTGATCCGCCTGTAAAAGTACCAAGACTCACTGGTAGTAAGTATTTTTATTAGATTTTTCATCCATATTTAACTTATAACAACCTATTTTTCCTTATATATATCATAAACAGCGACCAGAAAACCGCTTCATTTGGTTAACCATATTAATTTAATGTAGTTTCCCTGTTGAAATTTCAATATTTACCACTTATATCGATTTTGGCTGCTTTGTGATACAAAAATAATATCTTGAACTATTTAATTATACAGTTTTAATTGTCTACTATATGTAAATATTATCTACACGGTAATAAATACTACTTGATGCGGGCTCTTTTTATAAAAAAACATTTTTTACAATAGTTTGGTAGGTGAGTAACTACCCTACCAGATATAATATCCCTTTATTGGTAACCGGTTCCGGTCCCAGATTCGCAGGTTATGAAATTTAATGCTTTGATGTTATGAAATTTGACTTGTAGAAAGCGTATTAAGTTTTAGAAAATGATAGAGCCTACTGAAACACACACGGGCGAAGCCGCGGGTACCGCTAGTTATATTAGTAGTTAATAATCCCTATTATTGTCATTTCAGCAATTGAATATCAACACATGGAGAGGCATTTCGATCACAACTACTGTAAATGCGATCCAACTGCAAAAGTCAAAAGTTACTTAATGTGCTCATAGTGGCTAATTATAATAAAGATCAGATTAATGTAAATCAAAACTTCATTAGAATATATTTTATTGTTAAATTATTTCTCTCAGGTACCTATACAATGATAATTAATAAATCGTGTAAAATAATTGTTATTTTATTTTCATGACATTATCATCCCTTATATCGAGAATCACTTGATGGCCGCATTTTCTTAGTAATTCGAATTATTATTTTAATTACTACATTTGTTTCAATGTGACCCATTAGATTCAAAATATAGATAGGTACATATTGTGTTCCTCTCAATGACTCTAGAACTCATTCTTAATTGAGAAAATGTTATTGCAGTTAATATCTACTTTTGGAAAATGCATACAGCATGTTGTTGGTAATGTTTTTGATTGTAGGGTAAATCGCCAGTTACTGGCCACTATCCAATAACTGGCCACCTGATACTCGTACAAAAAATGAACTCTGTTTACCTACAAACAAAGCTGAAGTAGAAACTGAAGGGTTTCAATAGCTGGCCACGTTATACTAAAATGAATTTTGTTTGTAGGTACGCAGAGTTCGTTTTTAGTATGAGGTGGCCAGTTATTGGACAGTGGCCAGTAACTGGCGATTTACCCTATTTCCATGCATTACAAAGGATTACTTCAACGGAAACCGACAAGTGTCTCCCCGGCAACTTCCCCAGCTATTTCGTCAGGAATCCATGTCTTTCCGTCCCTCGGCAATGTACTTTTTATTTTTAATATCCTGTTCTAAAATGCTAATGTTAAACTTGGGAGAATCGAAAAATCGTAAAAAAAGGAACAGAATGATAATTTCAACTGCAGAATTAGTATACTTATAAATGGCCTCAAATTACACATAATACTTTTGTAAAATCTTACAATGACAAAAATAAATAAATATAGGTACGTAAAAAATGAAAAAAGGGACCCTGATTTTCTGAAATACACTAAATGTTCACACCAGGATTTGAACCCGAGCCCCCGGTTTAGCAGGCAGGCTCACTACCGACTAGGCTAAAAAACTTCTATTTTGCCCCTGTCACATGCCTGCCACAGATTAAACAACGTGTTAAAAATTATATTAGACAGTCGGTCGTCTGATACGTAGTATCATAGATGAATATGTATATAACTGAGATAGATAGGCAACTCTACGGCTCGTACTTGCAGCATCTAGTGCCACCATCTAGTTTCATAGTGCTACATTTGATCACGTTACAGGGGAACGGGGGAAGGGGTTTACAGGGTATGGGAGGGAGGGGGGGGGGAGGGGTAGACCTCGTCCCCCTCGACCCTTCCTGACAGCCGTTCGGCGGGAAATCTAAGTTTGGACGTCCTGTAAATAAAACTAAGTTTATGTCAAATGCATACAATATTTATTGTACATATCATTATATTTCATTAGGTACATACTATGCACAATTGTTATACCCACATATAACTTAATATCTGACAAAAACCTAAAAACCGGCCAAGACTCTGTTGGAAGTTTCGTAAATACTATATTATACCTAAATATATTAATTTGAAAAGCTAATTTAAATATTAATCTTAATGCAATGACAGACATGGTGCGGTGGTGCCTAGAAATTAGGCATTTCCTGATAGCAGTTATAAAATGAACCTATCTTAGACGATATTCTTTTTGAAAGATCTCACACAATAGGTACTTGTTGAACTGAATAAATTCACCCCCAGTTTATGTGTACGGGAGGTACCCAAACAAAACCACTTTGTTTTACAACTTTGTCGGTGTGATTAATAATACATACACTCATACCAAAGGACCCCGCAGCAAACATAGGGAAAAAGTGGTTTCAGTCAAATCGCATGAAATTTTAGTATGATGTAGATTCAGGACTCCTTATTAATTTTTTATAAGGGCTCAACTCCCTCAGAAGTACACTGTGACGTGTTTCTTAAAATCTATACTTTGAAATGACCCACAATGATACTTACTGGCGTTAAATATGATCTTAATAACGTTTCTGTCACGTTGAAATCGCATTTTGTTAGTTATTTATATTATGCAAAAGCAAAGAGAAAGATTTTACGAAAAATTGGTATGTTACATATGTTTTGTATGAAACAATACTTATTGATTATTTCTGAAAGTATACTTCTGAGTGAGTTGTGCCCTTATAAAAAAATTATCAAGAGACTCGAATCTAAATTGCACTAAAATTTCGTGAGATTTGACTGAAACCACTTTTTCCCTATGTTTGCTGCGGGGTCATTTGAGCTTTCTTATACTAACAATATACTTAACTAGTAAGCAGACATACAGACAGAAAGAAAATTATTACTAGGAATTTTTTTTCTTCGATTATTTGACGTGACCTATCCCACAATACTTGGTGGAAATGTACCTTCAGTCACAATTAACAATTGACATAAATCTAGGTACAGGGAAATTTTATTTTACTAGTATGTTACCTAATTGTGGCGACAAAAATTTAATTACGCAAATCTGATATACCTATTTATGGTATTTTTTCCGGTACCACAGAAACAATAATTGATCTCGAAACATCGGAGGTAACTATTAAGTTAATATATGCAATTTAGTTCCGTTTTAGTTAATAATCATAATACGTAAAAGCCGTGAAAGTTTAAGTCTTATTGGTGTTGACAATAATAAAGATGCGTAGGAAGGTACAATCATACATATATACCGTAATTTACAGAAAGTAAGTGTACAATATACATTCTTCCTGAAGTGATAGGGCTCCAGCCTTTTATGTTGCTACATCACCGTATTCTGGTGGGTTCATAAGCCGACTTAGGTATACCTAGAACATAAAAGTAGAGAATTATTGTACATACAGTTACGATCTAACAAATCTAGTCGATTTTTGTACCAAACTATGTGTGCACGACCATAGTGTTATTTTATGAGATTAATCATTAAAGTCAGTACACAAAGAGAGGCACAGTAAAAGGCTTCGCTCAAGCCGGCTTTTGCCGTAGACATTCGATCATACTAATGGAATTGATAGTCACAAAGAACCAACAAAGCGCTTCGTTATCCGACATTTACATTCAGCCCCTGTCGCTGCCCCTCGCGCTGCCGGCATTAATTCCCTAAATACTGCTGCAGCAGGATCGAGAGGAGTGTGTGTTTACATACTGCCCTACCACTCACTTCGCTTTCAAGTCTCGGCAATGGCAGACGTTGAAATAATTACAGCGGCCGCGTTGTCTTTTGCGATCCTCCAGGTGCTCGACGAGTACTGAGCGACGGAGGAGAATGTAATTGGAAACACGTACTGCCGCTCGCGCTGCCGGTCCTTTGACTTCGCACAAAAAAACCGCCATTTAGGGGAGCGCCGGGCAGCGCGAGTGGCAATAGCAGTGGCATGAGAAGTATCATGTTTACACACTCGTCCTTCCCACTTCCCTGCCCACTTGCCTGCTCAATTCGGCTGAATGTAAATGCAGTATTAAAATTAAACCAGCGGCAGCGTATTCCGGATAATTCGCTAGTTATTAGGAATTCAGTAAAAATAAACATCGTTAGGAAACCAAACTTCTCACAATAAGGTCTAGTTAAGCTCTGGGTTTGAACTAGTTTAAAGTCCACATGGCAATCGCTTTTGAAAAAGGTTAGTCTTGAGGATAGATTGCCAAAAAGCTCCTTTACATATAGCAAAAGTCACACAACAGGTCAATTTATACGAATGAATGAATTTTTATGGCAGTAACGCCTTATTGACAACCTACAATGATGTACCTTTTAGTTGAAAATGACACATATAATCACCATAATATCAAGATCTGTTATCAGCACTCTTTACCTATACAAATCTGACTGTGGTCGTGTGTGTTGATCCTAATATATGTATATCTAAATGAGAGAATAAAATTAAAATGTTTACTCAACAATACCTAAAGTCATTGGAGTTATTTCCCCGCTAACCCGTAGATACTGGAGCTTCGGATTCCAAAAACCTGAAACAATATTATTATAAATAGGTATAATTTGACAGTTACTTATATTTTTAAAGTAAATTATGATGCTACCAAATTCCAAATGAAATTGTGTTGAAGAAACACACCTTTTCAAAACTAAGCTGAAGTCTCTTCTATTAAAAAAAGCTTACTATTCCATCCAAGAGTTTATGGAGGATAAACTTTTAAAACAATCCAACTTTTAACAAGTTACTTTTTCTATAAGCATGGAGACTTTAATTGTGATATTATATCACAATTAAAGTCTGTGATATTATATCACAATATCACTGATATAGTTTAGATTTAGGCTTAATTTTAAAACTTGTTTATTTTTAAATAAAAAATTCATTTCATGTCTTACCTTGAACAGGCGTAGGCTTTGCAGAAGATACAGTAGACACGGGAACAACGTTACTGACTCCTGCTACGGCCACTTCCATTGGCAGTGGCACATCTGCAAGATATTTATAGAACATACTAAGAACACGCGAGTAACAGGACTTAAAAGTTCAGTACGGGAACGCCTTATAACCTATAAAAATGAAATAACTCGCAATTCCGATTTTATATCGTGACCTGTATACGACTTTTTCGACTTTTTTGACTTTTTTGCCTTTTTTGCCTTTTTTGACTTTTTTGACTTTTTTTGACTTTTTGACTTTTTTGACTTTTTGACTTTTTGACTTTTTCGACGTTTTTGACTTTTTTGACTTTTTGACTTTTTTTGACTTTTTTTGACTTTTTTTGACTTTTTTGACTTTTTTGACTATTTTGACTTTTTTGATTTTTTTTACTTTTTTGACTGTTATAACTTTTTTGATTTTCGTACTAACGCGGACAGACGGACATGGCGAAACTATAAGGGTTCCTGTAGTAGTTCCTATAGGAACCCTAAAAAGGACATACATACAGAGACTATACCTATATATACTTTATTTTGTGCTGAACTCCCACCTTTATCAACCTTGGTTCAAACAGTTTACTTATTCCTATTGTTCATTTTATTTGAGATTAGAAAAAAGTTGACAGAACGATGTACAGGTTTCTTTATCCGGCAAGATACATGTCACATCTGTCAGAGTGCCTACGCCGTCATTAAACATACTAAGGGCCTGTTTCACAATCTCCAGATAAACTTATCTGCCAGTGAAAATTATTGCTATCCTTTTCACCAGTCATACAAAAGAAAAGGACAGCAAACATTTATCTGACAGATATGCTTTAACTGGAGATTGTGAAATAGGCCATAAATATATTTGTATTTATAGTAAAGCCATGTTATATTGAGTATTTAACAATATTTTGATAGTAATTATTTTTTGGAATTATTTTATTATTAACACTTTTAATGTTCTTGTAAATGTTGCACAATATAAAATCTATAGAAGAAGAGGTTCGAGACGGATGGTTAGATTTTTAAATATTTTCTCGCGTCATCTGTCATTCGTATCTCTCAGACATATCTGGATAGTTTTTAATGTTAAAGCTTATAGTAAAGGTATTTGCTTGTTCTATTATTGTGCGATTGGTTGGAGGGTTATGGAGCAATCAGAGGCAGGTCCGAGTGGCATACAACAACAAAAGCCACCTCGTAGTCCAACAAATCTTTTACCATCACCTAAGACAATTGTTTTATTATTTAGTATTATATAATAAAACGATTAAATATCGTTAAGAAGAACTTTTGTTTACGAAATTTTATTAATAAGTGCATATTATGATTGTCAATTAAATAATTTTCGTGAATACTGATAAAGAACTAGACGTTAAGTTTCCGTTTTAGAACGTACATGCTTCACTGTCTGTTTTTAAATTTTCACGTAAGTATCTCTTACGTGATAATCAAAACAAAATTGTGTTTTTATTGTTGTGTTGGATTATTTAATCTGCAAATTGTTATTATTTATTCACAAATGTGAACTCTTAATCATGTTAACTAATCGCTTGTTGGTGTGTTTGCAGTGTGTTTAAATTGAACATTTAGAACAGGTTGGCAACTCCTGTTTCTATGTTTACTCAATTTCTAATCTCAAAAAAAACGAAGTATAGTATAAACACAATGATTCCTGATCCCATAGCCTCAATAACTTTGACACTAATGCGAACAATTCTAATTTCTCTAATTTAGTCATGCACATCCTTATAGCGAACACTGAAGTGCTGGTAGCCAGACGGTAAGATGTCTGACTTTCAATCCAGAGCTTTCGGGTTCAAACCCCGACTCGACTGCGTTTTTATGAATTTTTGTACAAAATGTAATTTGATTTACCCGTCGCTTTTTTCTGGAGGAAAATATCGTGAGGAAATCGGACCTCCTTCTGGGTAAAAACTAGCAGTCGCACTAGTTCATAGGTTTTGGTTGCCGACGGTACCCAGGCTCAGAGCCGTAGCAAAAAAAAAACCGCAACAAGACGAACGCTAGAAGAATTATGATGATGGTGATTCTAATTAAGCTGATTACATTATAGCGTTAAAACTAACCTGGTAAATGAAGCGTTGGTATAGCCAAGCGGTTGAGGCGCCCATTGGGGTAAATATATTTGGCCTCAAAATGGCGATGGCATATCCGCGCATTATTGTAGATCGCCGTGTCCGCCTTGCCCACAGTATTTCCACCGATCCTTATTACCCACGTTCGGAACCTTTCAAGTTCTGAAGGGTTCCTGAGATTGGTGGGATTTGGGAATGCATGCATTTGAATTCCTGAAACAAGCATCATTTTTCGTTAAGTTGATCCGGTCCACGCTCTTGGCAGATTGATTATAGAAAAATAATATTATACTAGCCCTGTTCTCGTTGATTATTGCACAAGGGCACGCAGCAATTTGGAGGCGACATTTTTATATGTTAATTCATATAATAATTACCCTGCACCCAAAAACTATTTAATTATTTTAGACAACTGTCACTATCTTCAAAGCTTGCGCTAAAAGAAAGAAAGAAAATTTGACTTCGCCGCCATCATGATCCCGATTTTTTTTATTTAGCACAAATGTTGCCACAATATCTACTACTTTCTACTAGTGTTTTAAAAATCTATGTAAATCTTGAAGAAACAAACTATTGCACTATTTAACCGTAATTAAATAATAAAATGCATAAAAAAAGCATGTTTCAATAATAAACTAATTTAACAAGACTTAAACCCAGAATATTTAAAACTTCTATGTTTTTCAAACAGCAACACAGCCGTCACATGCTGCACAGCGCTATCTAGCTTACTTTAGAAAAACTAAAATCACAAGTAGCTCGCAGTTTGTAGATGGCGCAGAAAGTATAATAATATCAACGCTCCTGTCAAAGTTCTAAGAGACCATAGCATGCGTAGTATCTACTAAGTAGTCTGTGCTTTTAAGTCGTTTGTTTTGCAGTTTGCACGTTGCCCGTGTTTTTAACAAAGCTGTGGGTGGCTTGTTGATTTTACTGCATTTTATTTTTTATGGCCAGTGGCGTTACACGTGTAGCGCGTTAAAAACACATAGTCTTCGAGTTGAACACGTTTGAACATTTTCAAGCCTCGATTTAATTTGCTTTGTTACGCTAAATATCTGGCACGTACACAATGGAAACAAACAATACCTGTTGCTGCTGCTTGTCGCGGCCGCCGCACAGGGACATGAAGACGCCGTACAGCCGCCGTCTAAGCACTGGGAATACTGAGACATACTCGGACATGCTTGCAGATTGTTTCAGCATACATGTTAGTATGAATGCTTTGCATCGTTTATTTTGGAATAACAGGTTTATTTTTGTTAAGACTACTGTAATTAAATAGATTTAAAAGCTACAATTATCTTAATCTACTTGTATAAATACCTTACCTTAGGATGTTAGATGACTTGTAATTTCAGAAAATACATTAAACTAGAAGAAACAAAAGCTCGTACTCCGCGTGTTATTTAGTTGACCTCTTCGTCAACTATCTAAATTATGAACTTGTGGTCTCCCGCTGTCAGATATTGATCTCTCTCTTGTTGAAAATGGTATAATACGCCAAAATAATTTCAAAAATTCATCCTTAATGTGGGGCGAGTAAATCGTGATATTTCCTTATCATGTTGCTATTAAAATTTGTATGTACATATGAAATAAATATGTACAAACCAGCATGCAAAAAACAATGTAAGGCTTTCCTACTGGACTTCCAAAAGGAAGTTACTTTCACTTTTGGTTGACAGATTGCTAAACTTGAGTGATGTAACTGTTTTATTGTATCCCTATTAGTTAAATAAGATTAAGTCCCGGGGGTGACAGAATAACAGCGTCCGTTGCTTGAAGGTGGTAGGGCCTTAGTGCCTTTAAGCCTACTCGCACAGACTTAAGCTGAGTCACTTTCCTTTTTAATAAGTAAGCATGATCTACTGTACTCTTATTATGTACTTATGCAGTCTTATTAAATAAACGTCTCTTATTATTATTATTATTATGCACAGTTTTATACCTTTTGAGGGTATATGGAACTAAAACAACTGAATGTAGTCCTACATTCAGTTGTTTTAGTTCTGCATTGATTACAAGTGGCAAACACGAGCAAGAATGTGTTACAACATTTTGCAGAATTCAATCCTTAACCCTTTGACCGCCTTTGCACGCGCTGGCTCTGAGGGCACGAGTTTGCCGTCTGATGCTTAACGGTCAAATGGTTTATAGGGTTAAAAATTCCATGTGTGGATATGTTTGTTTTCGCTATCAATGTACAAATAAAAATAGTATATAAAAATTATCAGCAGTTGAACATCATTTTTTATGTAAAGGAGACAGCTAATTTGGCTTTCCATTATCTGCATGAGCGTTATAAATTAATAGTTATGGTTGGTTATTAAAAATGTTGCATGTGTAAAACACTGCTTCCAGGTAATACTCGGCAACCATGACTGCGGGATCTGCAAGGTGTGCGTGCGCCGCCTGCGAGACGCGAGCGACTTCAAGCTGCAAGTGCAACGCAGCCTGGAGGAGCTGCAAGCACGACTGGACTCTGAGCTTCATTTTAAAGGTAAATACTGAGCCTTGGTATTTTATAACTAGCCCTATCATACAGCCTATTAACCAGTGACTGGTAATATATCTAGACCATGAAGTAGCTCTTCATAATGACCCCAGAAAAAATCTGCCAAAGGGGTGGTGCATACAAACTGCTGCCAGGCGGTTTAGTTTATAAATGGCGGTCCAGCGACATGGTGGTAGTGACGTTTATGAGAAAATTAAATTAATTAATTGACATTTCTTCTTGTGCCGGACTATAGTAAGCATGCGTCATAGACTAATAACCAGAGCTCGGATTTTTCACGGCAAAACGAAACACTAGCGTAATTTAGCCAGTGCTTGAAATATTATTTTATCGATATCGATAATTCAGAACTAGAAGAAATAAAAGTCACCAAATAAAATTAATATGTAATAAAACTAATAAAAACATTTGTATAAAGTTACTATATATTAGAAACAGACGCAATTTCTTCTTCAAAATCTACGTCAGTACACACAGCAGCACAAGACATTTTATTTGGGTAATAGTGATAGGAGTAGATGATCATTATCTTTTCAACATTCTCTGGGAGTAAACAGTTGCGTTTATCACTATAAATCCATTTATGTACACTAAATGTACGTTCAACTTCAGTTGACGTCAAGGGAGCAAATTTATAGAATTCATTATCAGTTCGGGTAATATTTTCAGATATGTCTCTTAAAATTTCGTAATCAGGATTTCGTTCGAGCACGGCTTCAAATTTACGTATCACTGGTAAAAGTTTACTCCAGTTTACGTAGCAACGAACAGTATCCAGAATGAGGAAGGATTCCGCAATGGATAAAGTCGAACATTGCAATTGTTCTATTGAAGAGGCTATTACTTCGTAGTTGTCGCGAATGAAATTTAACTCCGGTCGTAGTTTGCGTGTTTGAAAACATTTTTTTGCAGCTCGTATAGCTGCCGAGTCATTAGCAAGTATGGAGACGACATCACGTATTTGCTCATAGTATTGAGCGTAATATACCGCAGCAGATATCCAAGTTCCCCATCTGGTGATAATTGGCTCGGGAGGTAGGGGAATGGACGGATATTTTGCCTTAAAAAGGCGTACACGCTCTGGAGATTTTAGGAATATCTTTTTGACATTCGATATCAACCCATCCACACCTTTGAAATTATCTCGCACTTCTTCGGCAACCCGGTGCAGACCATGAGCTAAACACGTAATGTGTTTCATACGAGGAAACGTTGCTTTTAAAATACGACCGGCTTTAAGCATATATGCGGCACTATCTGTGCAAAGTAAAAGCAAATTGTTTACGTTATCATTGAAAGAATTTTGAAACAAAAATTTTAATTGGTTTATTATTAGGTTTGCTATTGTTTCCCCATTTACCTTCTCTAAAACCTTCGACCCCAAAAGATAAAATTGCTTAGAACAATTTTTTTGCAAAGACCGAATCACCACGTTTGTCACACATTTTCCCATGAAATCTGGTGTTTCGTCTATAGATATCCACAAATAATTGGTTTTGTTTACCTCTCTTATACCCTGTATAGTTTTTTTGTACACGAGATTTAAATAAATTTTTCGCAGGGTCGATTCGTCCGGTAAAGAAGTCATAGAGCAGTCGCAACATAAATACTTGTTAAAAAAATGACGAAAATTATTGTTGTTGACTGTTGCCCATGGTATGTTGCATGAAATAAGAAAAATAATTAAATCGAAATAAAATTGATGTTTCCTATTTGGTTGCCCCGAACGGTAATTGTGGCGGTTGCTTTTCACATGATTCTCAATATTGCATTTCTTCAGTTTTAGATGCATATCGCACATAGAGCAGTATATAGTGGAGGTCACTTCATTATAGACTAACTCAGGGTGATTTTCAATCCACGTTTTGATCCGATCTTGTACATTACTCATTTTTGTATTAATTGATACCTTGCAATATTAAGTTATTATACGTATATCCAACACGTCGGATTCAATGCGTTGCGAAATAAATAATACCTAGATGCAATTTACGTTTTATACGTAATGAAATGACAGTTAAAGTGTGAATGTCATATGTCATGTGAGATGAAATTTGCAGTCGTTTCTATCATTTTAAATGAGGTGGTATAGTTACTTCGTTCTAAGTTGTACATGCAGACCTACCTCTTTGTTGCTCGACTATGGCAAAGCTAAAATGAAAAGTTATTTTATTACTTATACAGGATGTCCGGTAATTAATGCACAACCTTCTAACCCCCAGTACCTTAGACTGGTCAAAAATATTGATTTTGAGCTCTAGTAAGTCTCCTGTTTTTCGAAATTTTCGCACGTTTGTTAGTTTTTAGGGTTCCGTAGTCAACTAGGAACCCTTATAGTTTCGCCATGTCTGCCCGTCCGTCCGTCCGTCCGTCCGCGGATAATCTCAGTGACCGTTAGCACTAGAAAGCTGAAATTTGGTACTAATATGTATATCAATCACGCCGACAAAGTGGTAAAATAAAAAGTGGAAATTTTTTTTTTATTAGGGTACCTCCCCTATATGTAAAGTGGGGAGTGATTTTTTTTTTCATTTTAACCCTAACGTGTGATATATTGTTGGATAGGTATTTAAAAATGAATAGGGGTTTACTAAAATCATTTTTCGATAATGTAAATACTTTTGGAAATAATCGCTCCAGAAGTAAAAAAATATGCGTCCCCCCCCCTCTAACTTTTGAACCATAAGTTTTAAAAATATGAAAAAAATTTCAAAAGTAGAACTTTATAAAATCTTTCTAGGAAAATTATTTTGAACTTGATAGGATGAATAGTTTTTGAAAAAAAATTACAAAATAATTTCTGAACTAAGTTTGTAATTTAACCATATAAGCAGGTGTTTATTGTACCTGTAATTTCTACAAAATTACAATGAAATGACGTGCTTTCAAATAAAGTAAAAACGGTGAAAATCGGTTCACGCAATAAAGAATTATCCCATAAAAATCATCTTCCATACTTTAAGCTCGCGCGCAATAGTTTACTTAATTTGCCGATAGATGTCGCTGTACGTGGAACTCTCAAATCATATCCTACATGGCGGTGTTATTAACTCTTAAGTGGGGACACTTACTGTGACGGACGGAAAACTACGGAACCCTACACTGAGCGTGGCCCGACACGCTCTTGGCCGGTTTTTAAATTTTGACATTCACACTGATAGGTGTACCATCGAATAAAAAAAGAAAAAATGTACTGAGGCAATACCTGTCATATACTCTAGTAAGACTCGATAGGTGTCGATAAAATAATATTTCAAGCACTGGCTAAATTACGCTAGTGTTTTGTTTTGCCGTGAAAAATCCGAGCTCTGCTAATAACCCAAGACGCCGCATAGCTGGGCGAACCCCGCTGCCACGCATACAGTCGCGTCACTCCACGGTGTGAGAGAGATAGGTGTCTTTCCTTTCAGTCCTTCAATGTGCAAATAACGTTGATGTATGTGACATCGCTTGCTCGGGAGACCGTTAAAACAAAATAAATGGTGCAAAATGCATTATTGTTGCATTAAATTTTGTGGTAGAAACACCAAAACATCTGGTGTACAAAAGGACGGCATTTCATTTCACAGGTAAACAGGTATTTGCATAAATTTCCTATTAAATACAATTGTAATTATTAGCAGTGACAATGTTATTAGTATGTCACCATGGTAACCATTTATGTTTATCTCCTTCTCTCACACTGCACGGAACAATCGCGCATTCCTTTTCTAACATTACGTTGCGTTGCTTGACTGAACTAGTGACGTGGCACGTTTACTATTCCATTATTATCGATAATTTACACATGATTTCCAAATAAGTTCCAGTTATATGTATAGATAACAAAATAATTCATACTTCAATTAGTACTTCATATATATATCTTATATTTACATATATGTTTGCGCAGAATTGTAATTTAGGTAATGTTAGCCAACTGACTGAAATGTTTTATCTTTTTTTAAGGTTTCCTAAATGTCCCAACGGTAAATAAATTCTGTGTGATATGTGTGTGTGTGTGTGTGTGTGATTGTGTGCGTGCGTGCGTGTGTGTGTGTGTGTGCGTGTGTGTGTGCGCGCGCCTGTGTGTGTGTGTGTGTGTGTGTGTGTGTGTGTGTGTGTGTGTTTGTGTACGAGTGTGAGAGAGAGCGTGAGTGAGTTTTTTGGGTTATTTTAACGGCCTCCTAGCCCAGTCGGTAGTGACCCTGCCTATGAAGCAGGAGGTCCCGGGTTCAAATCCTGGTAAGGGCATTTATTTGTGTGTTTATCTCGAATATTTGTTCCTGAGTTATGGGTGTTTCCTATGTATCTAAGTATATATTTATCTATATAAGTATGTATATCGTCGCCTAGTACCCATAGTACAAGCTCTGCTTAGTTTGGGACTAGGTTGATTTGTGTAATGTGTGATTAATTTATTGCATTGCTGTGATTACATGTTATAGTTATTATTGTTATACTTGTTATCTTTTTAGTTACTATGGTAGTGGTAAAATTGTTTTGAATATAATACGTTTTTAATTTTGAGCACAGAAATATTATTTCTCAAGTCAGGTCTAATTTCAGTTCAGTTACTGCATAATATACTCCAATGCCGGATATAATAATTTAACTTTGATTTCTGTTTGCTATGCGTCTTAGTAAATACATAATATATGAATATACATAAATAGTTTTTTTTTAATTGTCGCCTACAAATATGTCTTCTAAACAGTAAAAGTTATACAGAATGACCTCGGGATCGTACGAGTATATCAACCGAACAGGACATGACACAGAATTTGAAGATTAACTTAAAGTAGTAAATTTATATTCACCAATATTGATTATTATTTTTCATATTATAAGTAGAAAAATAAATGTTT
This sequence comes from Pammene aurita, assembly GCA_947086415.1. Lineage (NCBI taxonomy): Eukaryota > Metazoa > Arthropoda > Insecta > Lepidoptera > Tortricidae > Pammene > Pammene aurita. The sequence goes on from OX352313.1 coordinate 12,857,319, forward strand.
GCATACAATTTGGTCACCCTACTTAATGTTACATCTCGGCGCTTCCCATACAGCATATGTCAAAAGTCATAGGGTGACCATGATTTCATTAGTTTAAAATTCATTTTACTCTACAAATAATAAACACTAAATTTTTCGGACCCGGGGTATGTCCTTAAACTACGTCCGGACCTGGGTATGTCCTTAAACTACGCCAAAAAGAGAGGTATGGGCACTGCGAATGGCATCTCGCTAAGTGTGGTAGGGCACGTTCAGCGAATGTCATCGCTCAAATCTGGAGCAGAGCCCAACTGGGGAAGTACCTCCACCTTACAGAAAACCACAGCCAAATAGCACTAGACCCTACTCATAGTGTTGTGTTCCTGCTAGTGAGTAAGGTTGCCAAAGAGCTCAAAGAGGACTCAGTGTGTTGACGATAAGGGACCTTCTTGTTCCTTTAGTCGTCAACACAGTGAATCCTCCTTTTGGTAAAGGGTCGGCAACGCGCATGTGACTCCTTTGGAGTTGCAGGCGTCCATAGGTTACGGTAGCTGCTTACCATCAGGCGGGCCGTATGCTTGTTTGCCACCGTCGTGGTATTAAAAAAAATGTTTTGATCAAATACTACCACTTGATAATATTGATCACTTACAGAGTCATAAATAGTTGTTCCGAATCACGACCCAGAAATCCACCTGTATAATAAAATATAGGATAAATACTCTATATAAAATGGTACCATTTGGCAGCTGGCACTGCCTTTTTTATTTATACTACATTGAATTTAGACGTGTAACATTAGCGCTTTCCACCAAATGGTATCTTTAAATAAAAGTGTCACATAATATAACGGTTTAACTAACGTTTTGTAGTCACTATTAGTGTAATCTGTTTGAAATACGTCGGGCATTCGTCTTAAAACTTGACAATATCCTCATGTGTGGTCCTGGGCTCGTGCTGATATCGTCAGGAATTTGAGAGTAAAGTATAGGATCCAGTTCCATGGTTTCCGCTATAACACATGCCAATATACGTTACTACAAAACGTGAGTTTAACCACTACACACTTAATCCCATTCTCAGCGGAATTCAGCAATAAAAAAAATACAGATTCCAAATTTAGCACTGGGTCGAGAAATGCCTATGGGTTCTGGTTCTTTTGTATGGAGCTTATAAACAAATTTCCGCCGAGCGATGAATTTTTAACCTATACTTCGTGTCACACTGAGCTTCCACTCAAGGGTCTGTGTCCCTAATATTTTATTATAGTATTAATATAACTTACGATAGTGTAAAATAAAACTTTCTTAAAAAAAAAGTACTTTAAAAATCAGATAAATGCTTACATACACACTTGACCTTTATCGATAAAAATTGACTATTTATCGATCGCGTCACATCACTAGTGGCCGGCTGATATTTTCGTTTTGACGTGTACATATCACTGATTTAATGAATGACAGCGCGCAAAGTCCTTGGTTCCCCTCCCGCACCCCTCATTTTTGGCAGCCTGGGTTTCAAAGAAATATCGCGCAAAGCGGAGTATAGAGATATTTAGTATATGGCATGCGTATATCGAGTTACTTCCCAGTTTCCCAGTTGACGTTTTGTTTGAAGTTCACGTCTAGATATATCATCGGTCACTACTATTTATAGATGAATTATCGAGATCATGGAATTGCATTTGTAGTGGTTGTACCGTTTGCAACAAAAGGAGAATAATTTTCTCTTAATTTAATAAAATTACATACCCTTAAGAAATTGAATAAGTAGTAGTCCTCTGTTTTTTGCTTTTAGTCGCTATCATGTTCTTCATCTGAGCTGTCACAAGTATTGATAATAAGATTGTTTGAAATTCGATCCATTTCCCCTTCCTGACATCGATATTTATTTTCTTCACTTTCGACATGGCGACAAATATTTTCCCAGTCCTCAGCAGTAATAGTATTCATACGTTCAGTTGCTAAACGCATAATGCCTTGCATGTTTAATGAAACGTTTCTTTTCGCTACATATCCTTTTACCATGGACCAAATATTTTCGATCGGATTGAATGTCGGGTGATACGGTGGCAATCGTAAAACGGAGTGGCCATGTTCTTTTAAAATTGCATCTATGTGGTACTCACGAAACCGCTCTTTATTTTGTTTAATTAAATCATACAAACTGGTTTTGTACATCAACGGGCTATACGAAATGTTGTGTTCTGTCAACCAATCCATCATTTCTGGTTTATGAGAATTTGACGTTGGAGCACGATTCAAAAGTTTGTTGTGATAGGACGCATTATCTACGATAAGTACGCTATTCGGTTTAAGGTTCGGTATTAATTTTTCTTTTAACCATTTTTCGTAGTTGACATAGTTCATCTGGTCATGGTAATCTCCCGTTTTTTGGTTTGCCTTAAACATTAACAAAGCGTTGGGAATAAAACCATCTTTTCCTCCTGCGTGCACTATTATTAACCGCTGGCCTGTACTGATTTGTTTTTTTACACCAAATTCTGTTCCATCGGTCCAAGCCTCTCCGGACACACGTGAAGTGTGGATGTAGGTTTCATCAGTATAAACTAGTGGTCTATCTTCAGACCGATATTCCGCAATTTTGGTAAGGTAATTTATTCTTAGCAGTCGTATGTTGTGTCTTTCCATTAATATTTTTCGGTTGTCCTCGGTCTTTTTCCATTTAAATCCTAATTTTCGTAAGGTGGAAATGCCAAATTTGTAATCTATATCGGATTTTAACACAGAGTGGACTGCCTTTAAGGTTGGAAAATGCTTATGGGACAGATGAAAATTGTATATAGTTCTCCGGATGACTTCTTGATCAAAATCGTCTACTGCTGATGACGGACAAGTACGTAACTTTTTATTCCTCGGGGAGGTGAATTTCTTTATTGTTGCGAATTTCACACTATTGCTCTCAGACACAATGTTATAAACAGTAGAGAGACAAACACCTGTAGCTTTTTCAACTAACTGGGCAGCGGTGTAAGGGGAATTTAAATTTTTCTTCAGTTCAAGTTCAAAATATTTATAACAGTTAAAAATAATTTGCTTACTTTGACTCTCAATCGGACCAAAATTACTCACTGCCATATTTTTTGAAAATTATGTAACTTACACTTACTCGTACGGGCTGACACAAAATTATTCTGATAATTGTGAGAATACAATAAAATCAGACGTAAAAATATATGCACAACGTAAATAATATTCACAATTTGACACTGACTAGAGCATGAATACCGGAATCTCGAAGTACCGGAATCTCGGACCAATATTTACGATATTTCAATACCGGTATTGTTAAGGACCAATATCGAAATATCTGAATCCCGGTATTGGAAAGTATTCGTAAAATTTTATGTAAATATGATTAAATTAATGGGTAAATGTACAAATTTGCAGATATTGAGTCTAATATTATAAGTAACTAGCTTTTTCCCGCGGCTTCGCCCGCGTACTATAAGTACTCAAAAAGGAGGTTCTCAGTTAGACTGGTATGTTTGTATGTACCACACTTTCCCCTTTTAGGGGTTGAATTTTCAAAAAACCTGAAACACGTGTTTACTCATTTATCGTTAGGAATACTCCTGTGAAGTTTCGAATAAAATAGTCTAACAAATCTTGTTTCGCCATAAAAACTTTGGACCCCCATTTTACCCCCTTACGGGGTGAATTTAGAAAAATCCTTTCTTAGTGCACCCCTAGACCTTATAAGGAACCTACGTGCTAAATTTGGAATCTCTAGAACCAGCGGTTTGGGCTGTGCGTTGATATGTCAGTCAGTCAATCAGTCAGTTTCTTCTTTTATATATTTAGATTATTATTTTGCATGTACCTACTGCACTATTTATCTTCTTTAAGCTTTGTTTGTTCAGTTTAAATATGGCTAGCTCATTAGTTCCGCAGGGACATTTGAATTGATACAAAATCAGCTCCATATTTTTTCGCATGATTGACGATTTTTATCAAATCAACCTAAGATGTTTTGGAATTTAACTACGAGTACTACGACTATTAAAATAAGAAAATCCGTTGATAACGTTTTACAGAATTTATTTTTACAAAGCGAAATGTATCATTATCCGTGGAAAAAAATACAGTTAAAATATCAGTAAGAAAATGTCGTAGACTCTTGCACGCATTTATTGCACGAAGACTCTTGCACGAAGTTATCAATCGAAGCTTGAAGAAAACAAAATTTGAATACTTTTGTTAACTCTGTAATGACAGATTCACCGATGATATCTGTTTGTTTAGGTCAAAGACGTGCGAAACTTACATCTGAAAATGTTAGTTGACGGTTCTGTTGAATGTCCGCTATCGAATAATATTGATATACATATTTTTAATACTGGATAGGTAGTCCCCTACCTACAAACAAGCAAAAACTATCTAAGTTTTAAATTATGTTAATGGAACTCATACGATAAAAATTTGTTTTTTGGGAAGTTGTAATATCACAAAATAATAACATTAGCTTTTTCGAAAAAAATAATTATCTTAAGATTGCTTATGTTTTGAGAAACAGAGTAGACAGACTACTCACCATTTAACTTTTACAAGGAGCACGAGGTCACCACACATAAGCTCAATTTAATTCGTAAATTTCTACGATTCGAACAACACATCTCAATAGTATTCTACACCATTTTATATACACGGTGCTCGTGAGGATTGCGAGAGACTTTAACAGTGCATTCCTGATCATAATTGGAGACTAAAATGTCGTATAAACTTTTCTGGAATTCGCCTAGTTTCAGAGTTACTATCAATTAAATAAAAAAATATTTTTTATTGTGACTCAGTGCAAAACGCTTTTTTGATGGCGATTTCACCCTTTATGGGGTCTAGTCTAGACATTCTTATTGACAGATATAAAAGTGCCAAGGAATACTTTACGTAAACTATTTTTTACGAAAAAAAATGTGCTAATTTATTTTAATCGACAGTTTTACCAATAACATTTATGTTTTAATGTTCAAAATCATTAAAAAATCGAAAAAAAAAAACAAAAAAAAAATTTTTTTTTGGCGAAATTGACCTAAATTTATATAACATTTATTACTCCTTATGACCTCAGAAATTCGTGGTTAAAATCTCTCGCAATGCTCACGAGCACCGTGTATATAACTTGATACCCCTATAAATTGATTTTCCTGAATATTTTTAATTCACATGAGTAATGATCAAAAACGTTAACTCAACTGAAGTAAGCGGTCGCGCTTCGTAGTTCTAACTAAACCACCAAACCAAATCTAAAGGCACCTACGAGTACATTCGTATGTTTTTGTATATATTTAATACAAATTCAATTCAAATATAACATTTAGACACAATGATTAATATGGCCACTGTACTGTAGTTAGACTCAATGATTCTATCCAGAATTACAATAAAATTTTCAATGAATACCTAACATTATCTTTATCATCGCACCGCTTTCCGCCAGGGTGTTCATCCTCACACCCTGGAGCCTAGTGGGTCGCGCACCGTACGGTTTAAGAGGAATTTCCTCCCACGAACGCTGCGGCTGTGGAATAAACTCCCTGCCGAGGTTTTCCCAGCGGGCTACAGTATGAGGTTCTTCAAAAAATTAGTGTATAGGTTCTTAAAGGGTAGGCAACCCGCGTGTGAATCGTCTGGGGTTGCAGGCACCATTAGGCTACATTAACTGCTTACCATCAGGCGGGCCGTATGCTTGTTTGCCACCGTCGTAGTATTTAAAAAAAACAAAAACGTTATGCTTTTTATTACCTTATACGAAACAACGATATGTAATACTAGAATATATGTAGGTATGATATGAAATTATATAAAACGTTATGTACCCAGTTGCTGGACCACACATTTAAAAGAACAAAAATCATCAATCAAGACGACTGTACTTACATGAAATTAATATTAACAAGTTGCAGTTAATAAATACAACAAAATATGATTAACTGTTAAGATCGATTGAGTTTTTAACTGATTTTAGCCTTTAAATAACGTTTTTCAATGGTCACCTCCAATACCGGCATTAATACCGGAATTCCGGTATTGAGGGCTAATATCGGATTCAATACCGGTATTGAGAATCGTCCGATATTTGCATGCCCTAACACTGACATTATTTTGGTATTTACTTCTTCAATATATAACAAACCTCTTTTTATGCTTATAGTACGAGCAAATAGAAAATTCAAACATAGAATGCCTGTAAACATACAATACTACTACATATGCAATTCCATGCTCTCGTTAATTTATCTATACATGGTTGCATTTGTCTCAAGCATTTCAATAAGCAAGCTTTGTTTGCCCATACAAAAAATCCTGAGATTAGAAGATCTAATTTAAATACACCATTTGTTTTTCCGTACAATAACTAAGAACTTAAAGGCTAGACATTAATGTCCAGTTTTTTTATACATGATGTTTACTATTCTATATTACATATGTAACTATTCATATTCATTCCAGATGAAGAACCAGAAATCAAATTGGAGATATCAGAAGATGAAAACATTAAAGACATCCTGATGTTAAGTAAGAGTTTATTTGTTTACACTCTTTTTATTTAGGCTCATTGTATGGCAACACACATGTGAATACAGAAGATGCTGCACTGGTTCAATCCCAGCCGTTGACACCGGAGGACTCAGTCACTTTTCCTTTGTATATGATAGACCCCGTTATCGGAGGTGCAATTTGGTAGCTTGACATTCTTAGGGACGGGTAAAAATATTTTGAAATACTCGCTGTATGTCGATATTTTTTCTTTACCATAATGAGTCTAATACTTTAATTAAACGTATTCATTTTTTAAAACATGTCTTATAAAAAGATGAATATTTATCAACATTTTTCATTTTTATAAATAACTATTTCAATAATTATTTTATATGTTTTTAAAGTGGGTCATTCCACTCATACAATAGTATGTTATTCAAATTGAAAAAATAATCAACCCAGCAGGATTTTTTCAATGTTTTCAATGTTTGTATTTGATTGAACTATTTCAATCTTAAATTTTTTGGAGGTCACGGTTTTCTGGGAAGAAGTGACTGTATTTTCAATGTTATTAAATATTATATACGAATAAAATATACGGAAATATTGTTGTGATGACATTGACTATCTATTGACGTAAATAATTTATTTTCAGTATAGGTGGCCAGTATTATACCTCTATGGGTAAGGTTTATCTCAGCAACTCGAAATATTGAAAAAGTAAAATAGCAACCATATCGTTATTGTTCTACTGAACATATTTTCTACTTCTGATGACAATGATTATCATGGGTGACAAAAAAACATGTAAAATTTTAGTCTGGAAATTGTATATAAAACTAATTGCCAAGAAAAAGAAAGAGTATCGATATCGACATCATAAATATTTTTACCCATCCCTAAGAAAGTCAAGCTACCAAATTGCACCTCCGATAACGGGGTCTATATATGACATCTATTTAAGTGTTAGTACCACAGTAAGCTCAGTAAGGCTTGTATTGTGGATACTAGGCGATGATACAGCTGTGTGCGATATAATAGCAGTTTAAGAAAAACAGAATTTAAGGAAAATATAATTTGGGACATTATAATTCCTGTTTCTTTTTATACATTTATTTGATATGTTCACACTGGATTCGCAATTAAATGTAAAAATAACTTGTGTACCAAGTATAAAAAAACCGGCCAAGTGCGTGTCGGACCACGCTAATGGAGGGTTCCATACCTTTACTAAAAGGTCGTATCTGATGCCTATGGAAGAATCTTTTGGAGATAACTTAAAATTGGCTGAACCGATAATGTTCAAAACAATTTTCGTAGAAAGTATGTAATGAGGTGCATCTTCTCAATTTTATTTTTTGGACTTACGGTACAAAAGTTACAGGGGGGGATAAAAGGATAAAAGATAAAGAGGATAAAAGATATCTATGCTTCAATTTAGGCAAAATTTTCAAAGAAACCTCACTGTTATTTTTAAAGACCTATCGATTGCTGTGCAACATGTTGATATTTTGCAAAAAAAATTTGAAATGTAGTTACTTGTATGGAGCGCCCCCGCTAAAAATATTTTTTTCTGCAATTTAACTACATAACGCTATTTAAGCGGCATCTAAAATACACCTTCTGTCAAAATTTTATTCAAATACGTCTTATACTTTCCGAGTAAAATGACTGTGACATACGGACGGACGGACGGACAGACGAACATGACGAAACTAGAAGGGTTCCGTTTTTGCCATATTGTCTACGGAACCCTAAAAAGGAGTATAAACAAAATCGTGTGAACAAGATGAGAACCGAGTTATTTACTTACTAACTTACCTGATTCTTATAAAACTGGAAAACTCGATTAAAAACAAACAAACGCTACAATTATTTTAATTTAGTATCTTGTCTATTATTTCAAATGTAAGCCTCGTATCGTATCACTCCCCGCTCAGTGCCCAAATGGTTCATAATTGGGATTTTGTTGTTGGTTTTCTCCAACCTTGGTTGAGGCTTTGATGATTGACCAACTTTTATGATAAACCATTTAAACCAAGACTATTTGTAATAATTTTAAACAAAAAAGAACCGACTTCACTAAGCATCCACCTTTTCAACACCAAATGCTCGATCTGCTGTAAAAAATACTCAAATCACCATAGGTGTGCCTATAATAGTTGAAGAGTTCCCTCGATTTCTCCAGGATCCCATCATCAGATCCTAACATGGTTACAATGGGACCAACTGTGAAGTATACGCTTTCAAACAAAAAAAGAATTTTCCAAATCGGTCCAGCCGTCTTCGAATAATCGGTGAACATACATAAAAAAAAAAAAAAATAGCAAAAACAAAGATTCCGACGAATTGATAACCTCCTCCTTCGAAATCTTGAAGTCGGTTGAAAACATTTTACTCTATTAAATAAATACACTACTAAAACATAAACTTATATAGTAGATGTCATATACAAAGGAAAAAAGTGACCTAGGCCTCCGGTGCCCAGGGCTGGGATCGAACCAGCGTCTTCTGCATTCGCGGCAGACACCTTTACCACTTGGCCACCCGGGTCACAGCTGCACCGGTCGAATTTTCCCGTGTATATGCAATCTTTGTAAATGCTCAGGCGCATTTTAGCCAATCATCTAAGGTAGAACATTATGAGTCCGTATCTCCAATCCGAACTCGTATGAGTTCATTGAAAGCGAGAGTGATGGCGCTGCTCTCAGTACAACTGAAGAACAAATCAAATTATTTTTTTAATAAATATTAAAATACACTACTATTATTTTGCACACAACTGTATATATAGTATATAAATATAAATAAATACTAAATATAAAGACAACATCCACAACTCAGGAATCTGTGATAAACACACAAATAAATGCCTTGACCAGGATTTGAACCTGGGATCTCCTGCTTCGTTACACAGAGGCACTACCAACTGTGCTATGAGGCCTTTAATTATCTGGTGTTTAATTTAATGTTGTGGAGCCAAGAGCCATGATTTGCATTTATTCCTTTATATTTAAAAGTAACCACTAATCAATTGCAGTGTATCTTCTTTATACCTAGTTGGTTACTAAGTTCTGTTACCAGATTTCTGACTGATAAAATATAAAATAAAGTTTTAAATAAAAATTTAAAGTAATTATTTAATAGCCTAATTTCTAATGAACATAATATGGTATAATATTATACAAATCAGATGTAAAATATATTGAAAGTCCTTGTAAAGCACAAGAAAAGCCTAAAGACGCAAGCACGCGGTAAATTTAAGAAAATTACACTTTACAAAAGGGCATCAAATAAATATTGCACCTTTGTTTAGAAGGTTCCATTGCTTGTTTGTAAGAAACCTGTTTATTAGAGGTAATTAAGTGACCACCATTTAATTTTCTTGCTATTCTATCCCACAGATATTCCCATTTGAAACATTGCCTATTTTTAAGTTTTGCACAAAAGACATAGATTTAGACTGCTATGGAACAAGCAGACGTGCAACGTTTAGTCTAGTATTTTATCAGATAGACCCACGTGAACTATACATATACCAAATTGAAGCTAAAGAATATAGCTACCGAATTCTGCAAGACTGGTGCGTCTTAAACGTGATTAAAAATAAATAGGATTTAAAATCAACATGAACAAGGAGTGTAATTCTGACGCATATTTTTCACGCCTTTTTCCGAGTGTTATAAAGAATTCTGAAAAACTGCGACACTAATTTTGAATTCAATATATTTTAATCTATTGACTATTAAATAAGCTTTTAAATTATGTACATGAATGATTAAAATGTTGCTACCTATTCCTATTTATTTAGTGAAAACTCTAGTAACAGAACTTAGTAACCGACTAGGTACATATATTTCACATTCGCTATTTACCTTGTTAAGAGATTAGATTCATCCTTAAGAATTTGAAAGTTATTTTATCTACACTCACAGTAAGTCCTCTAAAACGTGTTCAAAAACGGTAGGCAATGGCTCGCATTACCACAACCGATTTTACTATAATCAGGTTTTTATCTGTGGCAGTAATTAGGCCTTATTACTAGTTATTACGTAACAGTTACATAAACTACTATAGGGGAGCGGGGTAGGAGTAGCTTTACTCTTTGCCGTCTTGGTATCCATTTACTGAATATCAATGTTGTGGCTACGCTACCCGGTCATAACATGTGCTGAGTGGTAACCATTTTGGTGTAAATGACACAATTTATTTATTTATTTTGTTTTTTATATCCTATTTGTGTTCCTTTTTTTTACTTAATGAACATTTCATATCATTGATGTTGTTTTACTAGCCACAGACGATATAGATGAACTGTGTTTTTTTTTAGATGAACCAGGCAAGTCGGAGGAGCCAGATGTTATGGGCGATGACGAATCTTTTTCTTCAAGTGAGTAGGCGTTTAGTTTAAATAAAACGTTTGAGTTTAACTACGGTTTTTCCCGGCATACTTTTTGAATAAGGGTTAAATGCATATTATCTAGTTACGTTTAAAATGTGCTGTTAAACCCAATCAAAGAAAGCTCTCAAAGCAATAATGATTTTTTCTCTTGTTGCACAAATAACCTATAACCTGTTTTTTAAATCCCTCCAGAAACTGTGTTCTTTATCTTCTGCTACCCTAAGCTTGTCTAGAAGACAACGCCAATAGCGATAAGGCCGCCTGTTGTTACCATTATTACCATTTTGAATCTGCTTCTGTATTTATTCTTCATTGTGTGGTGCATTAATTAATCTTACTATTTATTAATTTTATATTATAAATAAGGTATCTTAAAAAACATATACGCATCTAATCTAAATAACTATTGCTAGTAATCACCCTGTATACGCATCTCCTGTTCATACATGGTTATCATGTTACATTGATATTTTTGTTTCACCGGCAGACAAAGGAGCGATGGCCCTCAGTCAGCGCGAATCGCCTGTGTCAAGCCACTGCGAGGAACATTTAAGGCAGACTTATCCTGTGACATTTGAGGAATTTAGCGATGACGAGGCTTTACACCAGGATCCTCAAGAGACATTTAGCAATCGACCCAGTCTCGCGACACAAGCAGAACAACCAGACAATTCTTTAAAAAATCCACCAAAAAACAACCGTGGAGTCCGTAAAGAGAAGAAAATGCGTAACACGCGCCAGGTACAAACAGATAAAGAAAATGATATATTCTACCCTCTACGTAGCAAAATCACGTTTAAGCGTGTACGCCCGCTGAATGATTTTAGAAATACTTACTCAACCGGACCATACACCTGCGAAATCTGTCAGAAGGTGATAGCCACAAAACGCTCCATGACCTGCCATATGCAAAATCACCTGGAACCTACTTCTGAAATTCGCGAAAACAATACATGGGACTGCGACATTTGTGGGAAGATATTTTCATCGAAAACGAGCATGACAACCCATATGTCAAATGTACACTCCGAAAAAACATTTAAGTGTAATGTTTGCTTTAAGCGATATCGTAGTATTTCGTATTTGAATAAACATAAACATATACATACTGAACGGAAAAGGAATTACTGTTGCGAAATTTGTGGACGGCAGTTTTTTAAGAAATCTCTTCTGTGTACTCACGTAAAGCGTCACTCAGAGGAGAAACTATACACTTGCGATATCTGTCAGAAGCATATCCGTGACAAATCTACGCTGGAAGGACACATTAATGAACACATGGGCGTGAAGCCTTATTCGTGCAAATGTGGAAAAAGTTATGCTCATTGGTCAAGCTACAGAAAACACGAGTTACATCAACATATAAAACCTAGACATGAGAGAGAGAGAGCCTATTTATGCGAAATTTGTGACAAGCGATTTCTAGAAAGTTATCATTTAAAGAAACATAAACTTGTACACACCGGCGAGAGACCGCACGCCTGTGAAACCTGCGGGAAGCGGTTTGGTGACAAGTTTAATTTAAACACCCACCGTCTAACCCATGTCAAGGATAAAACTTATTCTTGTGAACTTTGCCCTAAAAAATATTCTACTAAAGAAGGCTTGAGGCAACATAAACGAATTCACACCGGTAAGAAAAATATGAAAACTAAACGTAAAAACGAAAAGGAATAACCACGTAATTTCAACATTGAAGTCTAATTTTATGAAATAAGTTATACCTTCCTGGTATTTTTAGTTAGCCCTTTTTAGGGTTCCGTAGCCAGAATGGCAAAAACGGGACCCTTATAGTTTTGGTTATGTCCGTCTGTCCGTCCGTCCGTATGTCACCGCCATTTTACTCGGAAACTGTAAGACGTATCTTCATAAAATTTAGACATAAGGTGTTGTTTGTATGCCGCTATTTAGTTATGTAGTGAAATTGCAGAAAATATATTTTCAGGGGGAGCGCTCCATACATACTAAATTAAAAAAAAAATTACCAAATATGAACATGTTGCACATCAATCGATAGGTCTTTAAAAATAACATTGAGGTTTCTTTAAACATTTTGTGATTAACTTAATAGGGGGGCGTCCATTAATCGCGTCATATTGTATAGGGGGGAGGGGGTCACGAATAAATCACCAATGATCACCACAGGGGGGGGGGGGGTCTGGACACATATCACGTGTAATTTTTTTGTTCTTTGTGCTATACTGTATTATGGTCAATAAAATAAAATTTATCAACTTTTAAATAAATCAATCTGTCAAAAGCAGAGTAAAATTGCACTAGCACTATGATTGTAAACAATTTTTAATGGCATTTGACATATTATTTTGTGAAGTAGGTTTTTAGGGTTCCGTAGCTAAAGTGGCAAAAACGTAACCCTTATATTTTCATTATGTCCGCCCGTCCGTATGTCACAGGTATTTTACTCGGAAACTATAAAACGTATTTTAATAAATATTTAAATGTAAGGTGTGTTTTTGTATGCCGCTACTTAGTTTTGTAGTAAAATTGCTGAAAAAGATATTTTAAGGAGGGGCACTAGTGGCACTACTCCATACATGTAATTATTTGTAAAAATTTTTTTTTTTTTAAATATAAACTTCTTTCATGTCTTTCAAAATAACATTGAGGACGTTTTGTTTTATTTTTTATTTAGTGAATATTTTACGGAAAAATCACCCTGTAAGTCTAAAAAACTTGTGCCCCCCCCCCTGTCACTTTTGAACCGGAGCGGAGATCCAAAAAATATGAAAAAAATTGAGAACATTATCGGTTTAGGAATTATTGAGTTATCTCCTAAAAACTCATTTCATACGCAGATACGACCTTTTGATATTACTTTTTCGATAGTAGGTACGAAACCGCGTGGTCCGACACGCAATTGGCCGGTTTTTTTCAATTAAAGATAATTTTATTTTATATGTATACATGTAGTTTCATTTTTTTTACCCTTTACGTGTACGTACGTTACGTAAGTAGGTTCACGTGTTAGAAGACTGTACTTACTTTAGTTAGCAAAAAATTACACGTCATATTGGATAGGGGGGGAGGGGTCCTGGAAATATCACCAAAGATCACCATGGTTCTAAAACAAGCCAAAACTGTATGACACGATTAATGGACGCCCCCTAGTTTCAGAAATAATCGTTTCGAAAGTCGGAAAAATAGCGCCCCCCCCCCCTGTATCTTTTGAACCGTAAGTACAAAAAATATGAAAAAGATTGAGAAGATCCGCGTTATCATATACTTTCTACGAAAATTGTTTTGAACATTATCGATTTAGCCATTTTTGAGTTATTTCCAAAAAAACTTGTTCCATAGGCATCAGATACGACCTTTAGGCATTAGTCTGGTTCTTATTCCATTGAAGCTACGGAACCCTCCATTATGCGTGGTCCGACACGCACTTGGCCGTTTTTTTTATTTTAAAAAAGAAGTCATATTTATTTAAATGTAATATGGAAGTTGTGGTTCGAGAAGACCCTTAACAATTCAAAAGGAAGTCATAGGTAAAAACGCAGATTAATATGAAGGTCGCCAGGAGTTTCGAAAATTGGAATGACATGTATTAAATTATAAATTACGGGAAATGGGTAAAGGTAACAATTATATGTTTGTAATGAAATATTGATGTCTTTCATTTTATATCGCTGGTATACAACGCATACTTTAAGTATATTTTCAAAATATATAGGGTAAAAATTCATTTCATATCTATTTATGTTTATTATATTTTTTGGAAGCTACGGGACTGACGTGGCGACAATTGATTCCGTTTTTGTTTCACTTCCTTTTCTGAACATCTTTTGATCTTTGTCTAATAAATTTTGCGAATTCGCCTAAGTTCTTTTCTACTTTATTCCACTTCAACATTCGAGTACTTGAAGACTGACTTGGCGTTTCTGTATTATTTTCTTTACATAGATTCAATGTATTTGCTGTGAATTGGTCGACTCTTTTTTCTTCATTAGAGGACTTATTTTCTGTACCATCTCTTTTGTTATCTTGACACTTATTATAAATTTCTTCGTCCATTTTCAGCAGAAAAGCGGTTGCTCTCGAAGAGCTTTGTCCACGTGATTGCCACGCATCTTGGACACGTTCTGAAAAGTGGCACATGATGTCGGATACTATCTGTTTTTCCGGTATCTGCGGCTTAAGCAATTTTGCTTGCGTAACGAGACGATTGAAATGCTGAGTCATAGTCTCACATTTAACGTCCCAATCGCTGCAGAGAATTTCTCTTTTCAGTAAACTCTGCTCGGCTGGGCCCCAGTATTGATCTAGAAAATCTTTCTTAAAATTGTCAATATTTGACCAGCGTTCTTTATATATTGTTGCCCAACGCTGAGCGTCTCCATATAAACAATCAACAATGTAGTCAACTGTGCGGTATTCAATAGGTATTTTTTCCAAGTAATCCATCAGATCTTCGATAAAATTCAATGGGTGAGAGAATTCGGGTGATATAAAGTGTGGTCGTTTGTTATTATTTAAATTTAATAGTATGGCTTCTTCCAATTCGCACATCTCTGTGGTTATGTTATTTACTTTGACTGTAGCTGATATCACCTTTTCATTATAAACACAGATCGCACATTGTTTTTGTTGTTGCGATATCATTTTAGACGATGCGGTTTCGGCGATTTTGATCCCTTCCTTGATTGCTATGACTCTATAAATTGATTTTTGGTTTTCTTCTATTTTCTTTTTCAGGCAATTTAACAGGCACTCTGAAATAAAAACTAAGCTTTTATTGACCTGTTTTTATTTTACCCCACGATACCGATACCCCACTTTCTGGCTCTCTCCTACTTAACAGACAAAAAGGTAACTCGAAAGAAAGACTCCACAGAAACAATGAGTACCTATATTTGTGCAAAGGAATTGTTATGGGTTTATAAGACATCAGATCAGCGACATATGACTCTTATGCATGATCCACATATTGGGCCAACGTAGACCAATCTAAGGGACGCAGCTATACGACGAAACGAGGTCGCAATATTGCTTGCTCCCTCTAACGCCTAGTCGCAAGCTCAATAGGTGTCTGAATTCTTATTTAGGGTTTTATTTACTCGTTTCGTAATAGTTTTAATTGTGTGTATGCAACCAACAATTTGAAATGGGCCGGGGACATAATTGTTAACTTGAAGGTTTTTTTTATGGTATTTTCTATGGAATAGTGGTTCCTAACCTTTCTAGTCCGTTACTTCTATGACCAGTTGATTGGAAACTTGGGTTGCCACATTGGGGTCCTTTGTTCGAAAAGTACATTACTTTTTTTTTCTAATAATAATAACAATACCGAGCTTCGTGTTGTCTTTTCAACGACTTCAAGATTTCGAAGGAGAAGATTTCTCAATTCGTCGGGACCTTTTGTTTTTGTTATTCGGACTGGCTGGACCGATTAAAAAAAATCTTTTTTTGTTTGAAAGAGTTGGTCCCATTATCATCAGATCAGGATCTGATGAGGGGATCCTGGAGAATTCAAGGGAACTCTTCAACTATAATAGGCACGCCTACAGTGATTTGACTATTTTTTACAGTAGCTCGGGCATTTGCTTTTGTAAAGGTGGAGGCTAAGTGAAGTCGGTTCTTTTTTGTTTAAAATTATTTGAACTACACGTAGCCCAGAATCCCGCGGAATATCCATACTAGCATGACTAATGATGAGTGAGGTCATTGACCCTCAGTGCCAACAAAGAGAAATCGAACTTTCTGCACGCTAAACCACTAAAGTAGTATTTTTAATTCAAGGCAGTACCTGGCAGCTCCCGCCATACATAGTAAACCCATTGAAATAAAATATAGGGGAAATGACACATCAACGAATGACGAGTGTCGTCGATTTTGAGGTATCGGAGATATGAACATGGTGGTTATAGTGTATAGGTTTTGACGTCCTGAAATATCAATATGGTGGATTTTTCGGCCACATTGGGTTTTTACGTGTATACTCGTCATCTCTTTTTACTTATGAATATGGCGCTGATTTAAAACGAGGCCAATAAACTTTTATGTGTTTTGATTTACATATGTCGGGTCCCCTACATAAAGGTCAGTGAGTACACCAATTTCTATGGCAAGAGCTGTCAGATTACTGTATTGAATAAAAAAAAGAGTCACCCCTATTTAGAAAAAAAAGTCACCCTATGAGCAACTGTATTAAAAAGGGCAACTGTATTTTATTTACCTCTGCGGGGGCAATAAAACCCTTAGGTTAAGAACCACTGAGATAGATCAAATTAATCACCTTTTGAGGAATCTTCTCTCTTACACGACTTATATTTGCTTTTGTGATATTTCTTTTGTGTGTTTGACAACATTTCGGTTTCATCCATTTTTCTGAGAAACTCGGCTGCTTCCAAAACAGTACACTTTTGACTATTGTACCATCCAACCTGTACTAGTTTTGGAAAATGATGCATTATTTCATATATCAACTCTGGATCCGGGATTTGATGTGGCAGCCATCTTGCTTGAGCAACTAGATTTATGAAATATGTAGCCATAGATCCATCTTTAACTTCATTAGTATAACTGCCATTAATAATTTCTCTACGCAGTAAATTTTGCTCCGATGTTCCCCAAAATTTTCCTATGAAACTTTTTTTAAAATCGTCATAGTTGGTCCAAGACTCCTTTGTAACCTCTGCCCATTTTTGAGCACATTTTTTTAAGCATTCCAGTATTTTGTCTATCTTCTTTTCATTTGGAACTCTCTTAAGGTAAACGGTTAAGTGTTCAAGGAAATTGAGAGGATCGGTCAACTCACAGCATTCAAAGAAAGGTTTTTTCACCTCCAAAAAACTCGTACTTGCTCTATGTTCTACCTCTTGTAATGTATCTAGTTTTGCGATAGCTTTAGCAATTATCGCTTTAAGGATTTTCTTGTGTTTGTGAAAATCCTTTTCTAGACAAGATGGCGGTGGTTTGTTGTGACAAGAAAATGAAGGTTGGTTGGTCTGACTGCTTGACACAGATATAGGTATGCAGGTAGCTTGATTTGTCAACAATGAAAATTGGTTAGTGTTGGAAAAAGTTGAAAAGTTGGTTTGAATAGGTGTTTGTTGGCAGTCTGGACTACGAGTAGGTGAATGTTGGTAGATAGGACCATGAAGATGAGTCAGAACTATGTCCACATCAATGGTTTTCGTTCTTTCCATATTTCTTTTATCATTATATACATCCGGTGGTATTAGACTCGTCACTTCCTGAACACTCGAAGATTTGTTAACTTTTTCCCCGCCCAGTGAGCAGGACAGCTGCTCTTCCATTTTTTACCTTAAATAAACGAAACAATGCATGTTAATAGTTAGTTAGGCAGGAATAAGTAACAGTCGATTTAAAAAAAAAACACAGTGGAATAGAGAGCATTAACTTCTATGTGGTTGATGAATCTCAAATTTAATATTTCTAGTTTAAGGTAGTTTTTTCTTAATAATTAAGATGTAGGTACTTGTGAAATGCTCCGAACCTGACCATATTTTCCTTCCTTTGCCAATGCGCACAATTTACGTATAGCCGTCTCGCTTACGGTTAACTATGAGCCGCCATATTTGATCGGCCAGTTCCTATATCGATGTCGTCTCAACCACATCGACTCGCACGAATAATCCGAAAAACCTCAATTTGAAAAGTTTCATACAAAGGAAAAAGTGAACGCGCGCGCGTGTGATCAGTTCGTGAATGGACAGTCAAAACCACTGAAGAAGAAAGTGTTTAGTTAAGCTGGCCAGCTTTCACGTACTCCCAAGGACTTCAGGTGAGTGCGCTTGGCTTTAAAAAACCTCCTTCTTGACCATTTTGAGCTGACACAAGTGCATATTTCCATACCATTTTATATACCCATACAGTCCATTACAGTCGTAAACTATTGTTTTTAGGGTTCCGTACCTCAAAAGGAAAAAACGGAACCCTTATAGGATCACTTTGTTGTCCGTCTGTCTGTCTGTCTGTCTGTCTGTCAATACCATTTTTAGGGTTCCGTAGCCAAATGGCAAAAAACGGAACCCTTATGGATTCGTCATGTCTGTCTGTCTGTCTGTCTGTCCGTCCGTATGTCACAGGCATTTTACTCGGAAACTATACGACGTATCTGAATAAAATTTACACATAAGGTGTATTTTGTATGCAGCTACTTATTTATGTAGTTAAATTTGAAAAAAAAAATTTTTAGGGGGGCGCTCCAAACAGGTAACTAAATTCCAAAAAAAAAAAAAATTAACCAAATATCAACATGTGACACATCAATCGATAGGTCTTTCAAAATAACATTGAGGTTTCTTTGACTATTTTGTGATTAAGTGAATATTTTCTGATATAATCGCTTCGAAAGTCAGAAAAGTTGTGTAGCCCCCCCCGTAACTTTTGAACCGTAAGTGCAAAAAATATGAAAAAGATTGAGAAGATCCGCGTTATCATATACTTTCAACGAAAATTGTTTTGAACATCATCGGTTCAGTCATTTTTGAGTTATCTCCAAAAAACTTCTTCCATAGGCATCAGATACGACCTTTTGGTATTAGTTTGGTTCTTATTCCATTGAAGGTACGGAACCCTCCTATGCGTGGTCCGACACGCACTTGGCCGGTTTTTCTCAGGAACGCGTGGAGGTATCAAGCTGAAATTCATCAAATACTCAGGTCTATTGTCCCATGGAGCTGTGAAAAAATCAAACTTAGAAGCCAACGCAATCAAAAGATACAGTTGTTTATGCTGCAAATTTTAGAGGTTTTCGGCACTCGCAAAACCTACGGGGTACTTCCCGTGAACTCAGAAACTTGAAATTTGGCACGAAGCAACGTCATATAGCATAGACAATGGAAAAATTACAAAAAGTAGACACTTTTAGTAAAATCATACAAAAAAATAATTTTTTTAAATTTAAACTTACTACCTTCTTCCTCGTAAACGCGTGCAGGTATTAAATTGAAATTCATGTCAAATACTCAGGGCTATAGGACCTTTCAGATGTAGCAAAACCAAACTTTTTTGTCAACGCAATCAAAAGAAATAGCAATTTAAGCCGCATATTTTGAAACTGAGTACTCGCAAGAAAGTCAAAGCCTAAAGGGTACTTCCCGTAAACTCAGAAACTTGAAACTTGTCACGAAGAAACTTCATATAGCACAAACAAAGGAAAAATTACGAAAAGTAGACATTTTTAGTAAAATCATACAAAAAATATTTTTTTTAAATTTTAAACTTACTACCTTTTTCCTCGTAAACGCGTAGAGGTATTAAATTGAAATTAGTAATAAACATACTACAAGTTTTGCATAGGTTTGTACGGAACCCTAGGTACGAGAGTCCGACTCGCACTTGGCCGGTTTTATTTAATCTCCTTGTGATGCGTTTTAAATGATAATGGTCGAAGGCATTACCAGTGGAGGTAATTCAGTACTTCTGTAGTTTCTAAGCTAAATAAAGTCTCTATTTCCTTACTTTAATGTACTTTCAAGCATTACTTTGATAAAAATCACTGACAATGTATGAAAATATTTGACTGTAGTTCTATTGGTATAGGTATCCAATGAACTAATAAAATCTGGGGGCACGGCAGATGCCCCCGCCAAGTCGAGCAAAACAAAGGCACGACAGTACCATCCTATTCCCGAAGCCATTCAGGCCATTTTCGACCCCCCTCTAATTCTGTTGTCGATAAAGCTGAAATTTCTGTGCCCAAGAGGCCATAACACAAGGAAGATATACTTCCAATATCATTGAATTTCAACATACACTTTAAGAATGATTGCACTTGCAATCATTAAATTAAGGAACTTTGACTTCAAAGTTCCTTAATTTTGTCACTGACTCACTGATCACGATCATCGTAGGTATATACTCGTACAAAGTACTTATAGCAGGGCTATAAAGCCATTGAAAATTAAAACATACCGCAATATCAGTCGGGTTGTCTAGTTCTACAAACCGCACAGTTAACATTGTAATCCCATATAAATATATGCGATAACAAAGTAATTTTACTGTTGCAAAAATTTTAGCTTTTTTTACACTACATAATTAGATAGTATAGGTTAGATACTTACAAAAAGGAATATGATCCCATCAAAAACATTACATGTACAAAAACCGGCCAAGGGCTACGCTCAGTGTAGGGTTCCGTAGTTTTCCGTCCGTCACAGTAAGTGTCCCCACTTAAGAGTTTATGAAAGCACGTCATTTCATTGTGATTTTGTAGAAATTACAGGAACGCAATAAACACCTGCTTATACGGTTAAAGTACAAACTTAGTTCAGAAATTATTTTGTATTTTTTTCAAAACTATTCAACCTATCAAGTTCAAAATAATGTTCCTACAAAGTTTTTATAAAGTTCTACTTTTGAGATTTTTTTCATATTTTTAAAACTTATGGTTCAAAAGTTAGAGTTAAAGTTAGAGGCGGACACATTTTTTTTTACTTCTGGAGCGATTATTTCCGAAAATATTTACATTATCAAAAAAATATTTTACTAAACCCCTATTCATTTTTAAATACCTATCCAAAAATATATCACACGTTAGGGTTAAAATGAAAAAAAAAAATCACTCCCCACTTTACGTATAGGGGAGGTACCCTAATAAAACATTTTTTTCCACTTTTTATTTTACCACTTTGTCGGCGTGATTGATATACATATTAGTACCAAATTTCAGCTTTCTAGTGCTAACGGTCACTGAGATTATCCGCGGACGGACGAACGGACAGACATGGCGAAACTATAACGGTTCCTAGTTGACTACGGAACCCTAAAAATGCGAGTCTGGCAACGCAGTTCTCCTACTGCAAAAAGTATTGAGATCTAATGTAAAACCAAGCCGGTGTACCGGAGTTTACTAACAACATGTTTTTTTTTTTTATGGAGAATAGGCAGACGTTTGACCGCGATCTCACCTGATGGTAAGTGATGATGCGGTCTACGGTGGAGCACGCTTACCTATGAGATACCTATTTAATCTCGCTTTGAAGAGACCCAAATTGTACTCAAGTGGAAACACAGACTCGGGCAGGCCGTTCCACTCCTTGGCACTCCAACAGTCTAAAGAAATTCAACGGTACATAACTCATTAATTCACTATAATCATCATCAATCATCATTGTATAACTCACACAGACCCTAATATTTAATATAGTTCACTATAAAAACAAAGACGATGCGAATCTAGCCGCCCGTACTATTCGCGGGGACTCGATTCAGTCAGTAAAGAAAGGAAAAAAAAAAAAAAACTCCTTGGCAGTTCGCATAAAGAATGTTGAAGCAAAAAACTTCGTGCGTATATGTGGAATACTTACCATGAAGCGATGCCGGAGTGCCGATTGTCTGGTAGTCCGATGGTAAAATGGAGACGGAGGAATAAGGTTGTGCAGTTCCTCGGCACACTCTCCGAAATGTATCCTATAAAAGATGGATAGGCTGGCAACCTTGCGACGATGCTCCAGACTTTGAAGTCGAGCATTCGTCAGCTTGTCATCATTGATGATTCTCTTGGCCCTCCTCTCGACTGACTCGAGCGCCTCAAGCTGGTATTTTGCTGAACCATCCCACAGATGTGAGCAGTATTCTACACACGACCGGACTTGTGTTTGGTAAAGGTCGAGCAGCTGCCTAGGTGTAAAATACTGCCTCACCTTGTTAAGGATGCCCAGCCTTTTTGCTGCTAACTGCGCTTTCGACTCAATGTCATTGTGATCCGTTGAATATTATGTCTATATTTTTATAATAAATACTTAGTCGGTTCATAAGTCCTGTCCATATACTAGTCTATGGTTCTGTCACTAGGGTTTTGACTGGTAAAATAGGAACTGTTAGAGATTGCTTACTATTTCAATATATAATTAAAAAACCTATCAATTTACGATATTATTTAATGCAAATAGTTGTGGAAGTTTTACACAATTCCTTGTAACAGTCGAAAAATCGCAATAAAAAACCACGTCAAAAACCCGGTTGAGTTAATTGTGACCCTTATTCTTTTTATTTCATTTTAAGAGGCTTCAGTCTTGCATACTGCATTAGCTTGATCATTTATCTTCATTTTCAACGGACTTCAAGATTTCGAAGGAGGAGGTTATCAATTCGTCGGGATCTTTGTTTTTTTTTGCTATTTTTAGGGTTCCGTAGTCAACTAGGAACCCTTATAGTTTCGCCATGTCTGCCCGTCCGTCCGTCCGTCCGCGGATAATCTCAGTGACCGTTAACACTAGAAAGCTGAAATTTGGTACTAATATGTATATTAATCATGCCGACAAAGTGGTAAAATATAAAGTAAGTAAGGACCCGGGGTATGTCCTTAAACTACGTCCGGACCTGGGTATGTCCTTAAACTACGCCAAAAAGAGAGGTATGGGCACTGCGAATGGCATCTCGCTAAGTGTGGTAGGGCACGTTCAGCGAATGTCATCGCTTAAATCTGGAGCAGAGCCCGACTGGGGAAGTACCTCCACCTTACAGAAAACCACAGCCAAATAGCACTAGACCCTACTCATAGTGTTGTGTTCCTGCTGGTGAGTAAGGTTGCCAAAGAGCTCAAAGAGGACCCAGTGTGTTGACGATGAGGGACCTTCTTGTTCCTTTAGTCGTCAACACAGTGAATCCTCCTTTTTGTAAAGGGTCGGCAACGCGCATGTGACTCCTTTGGAGTTGCAGGCGTCCATAGGTTACGGTAGCTGCTTACCATCAGGCGGGCCGTATGCTTGTTTGCCACCGTCGTAGTATAAAAAAAAAAAAAAAAAGTGTTTTTTTTTATTAGGGTACCTACCCTAGACGTAAAGTGGGGAGTGATTTTTTCTTTCATTTCAACCCTAACGTGTGATATATTGTTGAATAGGTATTTAAAAATGGATAGGGGTTTAGTAAAATCATTTTTTGATCATGTAAATATTTTCGGAAATAATCGCTCTAGAAGTAAAACAAAATGTGTCCCCTCCTCTAACTTTTGAACCATAAGTTTTAAAAATATGAAAAAAAATTTAGAAGTAGAACTTTATAAAAACTTTCTAGGAAAATTATTTTGAACTTGATAGGTTGAATAGTTTTTGAAAAAAAATTACAAAATAATTTCTGAACTAAGTTTGTAATTTAACCGTATAAGCAGGTGTTTATTGTACCTGTAATTTCTACAAAATCACAATGAAATTACGTGCTTTCAAATAAAGTAAAAACGGTGAAAATCGGTTCACGCAATAAAGAATTATCCCATAAAAATCATCTTCCATACTTTAAGCTCGCGCGCAATAGTTTACTTAATTTGCCGATAGATGTCGCTGTACGTGGAACGCTCATATCCTACATGGCGGTGTTATTTTAACTCTTAAGTGGGGACACTTACTGTGACGGACGCAAAACTACGGAACCCTACACTGAGCGTGGCCCGACACGCTCTTGGCCGGTTTTTTTTAAATGTATGTTCACCGATTATTCGAAGACGGCTGGACCGATTTGGAAAATTATTTTTTTGTTTGCAAGAGTATACTTTACAGTTGGTCCCATTGTAACCAGGTCAGGATCTGATGATGGGATCCTGGAGAAATCGAGGGAACTCTTCAACTATTATAGACACACCTATAGTGATAAGAGTATTTTTTACAGCAGCTCGAGAATTTGCTGTTGGAAAGGTGGATGCTAAGTGAAGTCGGTTATTTTTTGTTTAAAATTATTATAATACATAATTAACATGTGTCTGACTGACAAGAAGGCTGGTATACACAATTTGAGAAGACTACCTTGATGTATGGCATCAAAATCATCGTGTTTTGCTCAAAACTGAAAAATACGTTAAAGTTCAGGAGGAGAATAGCTGAAGTAGAGACTTGTAAGTCGGCAAAATATAGGTTTCGAAATGTGACTTAATCTTTTATATTAACAATATGTAACTCCTGGACAACTACAACAATGATCTTCACTAACTTTTATGAAGTATAATTTTCATAAATCATCGGCGTGTTTGGGTCTGAAAAAAATCTTCAAGTTGACAAGGATCTGTAAAATACGCGATTCTTGATTTTAAGTTACTCATAGTATATTTTAATCAGTATGAAATAGGCTTTCTAATCATGTCTACATTTTTAAATAAAAACGTTGTATTATATTTTATCACTAAAAACTCTTGTGACAGAACTTATGAACCGACTAAGTAGAATGACTTGGTAATCGCACAGGACAAATAAATCATCTAATAATATTACATTATTACGTTTCTTAATTTTAATGTTAACATTATATTTTATTTATTTATTCGGAGTGTTTGAATTTTGTTGTAAATTAATCTATTATATTGTCATTACTGTTGTACGCTAACGTAGACACTAAGACATGTAACTAACAATTCTTATGGGCTCCCGGCCCTGAAATAAACGTATATTTAATTTAATTTAATTATAGGTACCTATAATATAATATGTCCACATTGATAGGCCGGCTTGTGCTATACGTATGTTTAGCCGTGCGATGGCCAGGTCATTCTATTTATTATAAAAAATATAGACATCTAATATTCAAAGGATCAAAATGACATGTTGTTAGTAAAATCCGGCACACCGGCTTGGTTTTACATTAGATCTCAATACTTTTTGCAGTAGGAGAACTGCGTTGTGAGACTGACATTTTTGTACATAAACAAGTAGGTATAACATAAAAACAACAGTAACATATATAAAAGATATGCACAAAGGCGACCTTATCCCTAATAGGGATCTCTTCCAGCCAACCCATGTACCTACATGTAATGTTTTTGATGGGATAAATATTTCACGTCACTGCTTCGAAATGCTGAAATAGATAGTCTAAATCCAAGTAGGACTCGTTGTACCCTGAGACCTGAACCATAGATAAATAAGTAAGTAATAGATTGCTCACTACTTAGCAAAACTACCTAATAAATAATAGGTTAGTCGTATGGAAGGTATGGTTAAACTTGTTCTAACTAAGTTTTAAGCACACTTAAATCGTAATACGTACTGTAACAGTGCTCGGCGAGTACATAACATGTCGATTTTATTCTCGTTAAATTTATTTACAATAATTCCGTCGGGAATAATTCATAATATGCGAGAAAATTTAATAAAGATAATTTATTCTTAACGGAATTACTTAATTATTATTATTAATAATTTATTAAACCAACAACAAAATTACATTACAAACAGAGAACCTGAAAAACTATCTCAATAGTTTGACTGCAGGAAAGAGTTAAAAATAAACAGATATACCTAATTTAAGCATGATTTTTATATCATACAATGTAGTCTGGGTTTTTAGGTGAAAGAAAACATCGTGACGAAACCGGACCTAATCCCAACTGTACTGGACAGCCGTACTGGACAACTTTTACTTTGCGACCAACTTCAAAATAGCGAATTTTTTTGGCTTTTTTTATCGAATTTTCAATCAAATTTTGTCGTTTTTTATGGGGAGGCCAACAATTTTTTCGCGAATTTGGAGTTGGTCCCATAACAAAATTTGTTCAGTAGGCATCTCTTAAGTTTACCTGCCTAATTCTCTTTTCTTTTTGGCCGAACCGATTCTACATGAGGCTCTACATTTGGCCACAGATCTATTTTACGGCTCAACATATTTTTTTATTTTATTTTATTATTATCATCTTTATTTATTTTTTGTCTCAGGTTAATTTTTATAATATTTTTACAAAATAAAATATAAAAATACATCTAAAACATACAAAAACATTATAAAAACCTAACCTAGGGTGCCGCCGGCAGCGGAGCAAGGCCCAGGCTGCCGGTGGTTAGGGCCGCAGAGTGAGGAACCTTCGGACTATGCGCGCCGTGTCCAAGATTACCGCCTTCTGAATCTGACCCTTGATCCAACCACAACCTCGTAGCGAAAGTCTCTCAAGATGTTGGTCGAGACTCTTCGCTATGAGACCGTTCGCAGAGACAACTATCGGTACAATGATCGCCGAATCAACCTCCCACATGGCGGTTACCTCGTGAGCCAAGTCTAGGTACTTGCTGGACTTGTCCTTCTCGGCCTTCACGAGGTTGTCGTCACATGGGACGGTAATGTCGATGAGCATGGCCCGGCGTTGCGGTCGATCTATTACCACGATATCAGGCTTATTGGCTACAATAGTCCTGTCCGTGATAATAGATCGATCCCAATAGAGCGTGGCACGACCATTTTCGAGAACTGGCGCAGGTGTGTACTTGTAGTACGGCACTTCGTGGTCCACAAGACCGTATAGGAGAGCAAGTTGCTGATGTATAATCCTGGCTACGAGGTTATGTCTGTGCAAGTACTCGCCGTTAGCAAGATGAGAACAACCGGAGATGATATGCCTGAGTGACTCTCCGGGACGGCGGCATGCCCGACAAATGTCGACCGTGCCGTCCTTCAGGATATATCTCCGGTAGTTATTCGTCATGATAACTTCGTCCGCAATTGCACAGGCAAAACCTTCGGTTATTATTATTATTATTATTATTTATTATATAAATATATTTTTTTATTTTCTCCCAGTAGTCATGAAAAGCACTTTGTAATGCGTCGGCCGAATCGTATCAAAACTCACTCATCCATTTTTAGGCGCTTCACACACTTGATTTGAATTCATCAATTTATAGAAAATTGTCTTATGGCAGCTGAATTTTTGTAGGGAGGCCATAGACAAATTCACCAACCATAGACAAATATCTATGAATTGATGAGTTCAGAACTGAATTCAGATCAAGTGTGTGGAGCGCTAGCCAACTTCTTCTCGGCAACAATGTACAAAACTCACCTTATCAAATAAGCAATTAATTTACAACTCTGTTTACATGTTGAGTTGGACTTATCGAGGCCGGCACTTTGAACTCAAGTTTTATTACTGTTGCATTAATACACCATTTTATGAATTGAATACGGTCAATTTCTAGAAAGATTACCTGCAAATAGGAAAGATAAAAGCGCTGATTAAAGAAGGTAATAGGGAATACTAGACTAATATAATATAATAGCTATTTAGCAAAGGCTTTTCTCTGAGAGCAAAGGTAAGGAAGAAGGGAAGTTCACCAGCACACGTATTAGAGTGTAGGAAGAGGTAACCGACCTTTTTCATAAAAAATGTAGGTTAATAATTTAACCTGGAAGAAACGGCTTGAATAAGTGTAAAATCTAACTTAAGTTAGATAGGAAGATAAAAGATGAGTAAAATTTACTTCTGGCTGTTCACTAGTTGTTTTTGGAAACAAAATTTTGCAATTTGATTTCAAAACAAAATAACGGCCGCAACGGCCCCATTGTCCATACGACAAGGTGACAAAAGTGACAGATACTGCTGCGTTTCGTTAAAAGATGGTTAAATGGGCCAACTAGGACAAGTGTAACAGGGCTTAAGAATATATATGAAAACTGAACTTGGCTGACATCTAAAAACCGATTTTATTGGTACTTCACTATAACAAAAAAAAAACATAAATAGGTCTAGATGACAGCTGTCAACCTTAGGTTCGGTCGGCCCTCACTCACCCACCACTCTCACCAGCCATTTCAAGTCTAGTGGGTTTTGTGGCAATTGAGTTTTATACAATTTGTTCGGTACTATTTCCGACTTTAGTATTACGAGTGTAAATAAAACCGTTAATTGACATTTTCTGGCACTATTTGATATAATGGAGTGTTACTGTTGCTTGCTGCGGCCCGCAGTCAGGGACTTGAAGACTCCGTACACTCGCCTGGGCATTACTGAGATATACGCCTACATGATTAAAGAATGCTTTGAGATACAAGTAAATCTTACATTTTGTTTATTTCTTGAAATTGTAGTATACTAGCCTTTTCCCGCGGCTTCGCCCGCGTACTTTAAGTACTCAAAAAGGATACGATACCCATGTTGATTTTCAGACTTTGTGACCACATTTGCCCCTTTTAGGGGTTGAATTTTCAGAAAACCTGAAATACGTGTTTACTCATTTATTGTTAGGAATACTTCTGTGAAGTTTCGAATAAAATAATCTAACAAATCTTGATTCGCCATACAAACTTTGGACCCCCATTTTACCCCCTTGGGGGGTGAATTTAAAAAAATCCTTTCTTAGTGCATCCCTAGACTTTATAAGGAACCTACATGCCAAATTTGAAATCTCTAGAACCAGCGGTTTGGGCTGTGCGTTGATATGTCAGTCAGTCAGTCAGTCAGTCAGTCAGTCAGTCAGTCAGTCAATCAGTCAGTCAGTCAGTCAGTCAGTTTCTTCTTTTATATATTTAGATTGGATTAATTCATATACAATGACTGCCCTAGGGCAGTGGCCATTAATCTTCCAGTAATAAGCGACTACTGTCCGGAAAGAGAAGTGTTGTAGAATATACATTTTACAACACCCCATCATACAAGCTCCCATATAATATAAACCACAACACTTTTCTTTCCGGACGAACTAACTATATAGAAGGTAATACCATAGATGAAAAAACTTAACAAAGTGCAAAGAACTAGAAGACTACTTTAGGTGCAGGAACCTCAGGTTAAGAACCAGTGGTTTAGAGAGCTAAATGTCTTATTTTATTTTATTTATTAGGTCTGCCAACAGTGGTTACAATATAACATTGATACATATTGTAGAAAATTGTGTTCTTAAGCTTATTGCACAGTTAAATAGAGGCAAACACCACACTCGGCTAGTGTGGACGTGCCTCGCCTGAGGCGTTGCGGCCGCGCTTGCGTTTGCCTCGGGCGAGGCACGTCCACACTAGCCTCGCTGCCTCGCGTGGCATTTCCTTGCGAGGCGGTGCGTCCAGTGTGGACATGCTTATAGACTAATATCTGCTAAATAGTGTCATACATTGATGAACATGATTATTTGTGAACCTGATAACCTATAAAGGTGCATCTAGAATTCTGATCACTTTTGATAACATTGAATAATTTACTGAATTAGATGTCATATACTTCAGAAAAAGTGACCAGTCCTCCGGTGTCTGAAGCCAGATTTCAACTAGCATCTTCAGCTTTGGCGGCTGACCAGATCTCCTGGTCACAGGGGAACCTGAATTTTCTCAATTTTATGCAATCTCTGAATAATAATAATAATAAATATTCTTTATTGTGCACCACATGAGAAAAGCGGAAAACATACAGCGATACAGTGATAAAAAGTAGTTAACAACAGGTGGTATTATCGCTAAAAAGCGATCTCTACCAGACAACCTTTGGGTAGCAGAAAACTAAATCTAAATTTAAAATGGCTAGACGTGGTTGCCCATACTCTTAAGGGCAAGCAGTATGTGCTTGCATCTATTATCGGAATCATTTATGGGATTCTGGTATAGCGAGAGAGATGTTGCTGAATCTATAAATCATGAAGTAATTTTTTTTTCTGAATTATATGACATCTATTACAGTTTATAATTTGTGTTATTACTTAAAAAACTGCAAATCAAAAACTATTTAACAAAATAATTTGATTTGCTTCATGAAATTTTGGAAAAGTTAAGTAATGAAAAGTATGTTAAAAGGAAGAAGAAAAATGTTGTAAACCATATTGTTTTACTTGCAGCTAATAACAGACAATGTCGGTGCTTGTGGAATCTGTGAGACCTGTGTGCGCCGGCTGCGGGACGCGAGCAACTTCAAGCTGCAAGTGCAGCGCAGCCAGGCCGAGCTGCGAGAGCGGCTGCATACAACTGTAGATGACAAGGGTGAGAGCTCATGTAGCTAGTACATACCATTGTCATGGCTGCCCATCTTTACAGGAAGGAGAACATGTGTTGGAAATGTAAAACACATGTACTGCCCTGGCTTGTTTAGGATTGAAAACGACCTCAGCTAAACTTGAGCTGTTCTAAACAAACTAAATGAATACTGGGAACTATGGGATTTAGACCCCCTTTAGACACTATACAATGTGTTTGCACACCTATGTTCGAGCTGTTAACCACATATAGGTAGTTTTTTTTTCTGGGACTGACCAGCGATTGGCCCTAGTCTCACCTGATGGAAAGTGAAGACAGG
Source organism: Pammene aurita (assembly GCA_947086415.1). Classification (NCBI taxonomy): domain Eukaryota; kingdom Metazoa; phylum Arthropoda; class Insecta; order Lepidoptera; family Tortricidae; genus Pammene; species Pammene aurita. The sequence goes on from OX352313.1 coordinate 12,888,154, forward strand.
GCCTAAGATGGAGCTCACCGGTTCAGTAATAGGTTATTTATTTATTTAGTATTATTTACAAAAAATATTATTTATTTAACCATAAACACTGCTTAGAAATAAAAGTTATTCTAACGATAATTTTGCGGGTTTTTTCACCCGTAAGAATGCTGTAACAACTCTCTGGCTGTAACTCAAGAAAATATGTATGGAGGTTTTATTTAGGATCAAAATCGAAAGGAGTTTTTAAATGCTCTTAATAAATGGTGACCTCTTTAAAACATTTTAACTCAAAAATAAACAAGTTACGTTATCAAGATTTATAGGTATAACTTATGCTGTAACCAGATTTAATATAAATATTAAGTTATAATAAAGTGATGTAACAAAAGAACAAGCAGTTTCATGGGATTTTATAAATTGTTAGCAGTAAAATAAACAATACATTAAAAAAATATTTTTTTTGAAATAGGTTTTAGACCAAAATCATTTCGAACCCATTTAATGAATCCTCTGTGAGGGTGGCGGAGTAGTTCATAAACTTCGAAACTGGTCTATCCAGCCACATGTTTCGACATTATTGACTTGAGTAACCTGTTGTTACATGATGCATAAGGTGAGTTATTGACGTTATTGTTGAAAAGACACGAATTTTTTTATTGTAGATCGTACTTTATTTGTAACGTCATCAAATTTACATATTTTTACAAATTTGAAGTATTATATTATGGAACATTTAAACGATTTATTTGATAGAATAATTGAAAATAACATAAAATTGCGATAAAGCGCACCCCAAACACGAATTGCACTATGAAATGACTTAGATGGTTGGCAGTCCTCAACTGTGCGTTTGACGAGAAACTTCCTGCCTCGCACAACAAAACTGTGGAATGAACTGTCGTCTGCGGTATTTCCGGACCGATACGACCTTCAAACCTTCAAGAAAAGAGCGTATTCCCATCTTAAAGGCCGGCAACGCGCTTGCGACCCCTTTGGTGTTGCGGGCGTCCATGGGCGGTGTTAATTGCTTACCATCAGGCGATTCGTCTGCTCGTTTGCCTCCTTGATCATAAAAACATAAAATAACAATACACATCCTTAAAATTGTCGTAAGCCGCTATAAGTTACAGCAAGAAAACGTTAAAAAATGGCGTTATTAACATATCTCGTAAAAAATTGGAAAGTATTAACCCTGTAAGTGGAATCAGAGCTAAGAAAACTCGTTTTATATTGCTGTAAGTCCTATGTACACTGAAACACCGGATTTTTTTATGGGTTAGAATATTTCTTTTGTTTGTCTAAGTTCAAATAGTGAAAATCACTTGTGCTGTGAAAAATAATAATAATAATATATATATATATCAATTCAATTCAATTTATTTATTTCGAATCAAAGATCCATAGACTGTTAGTAAATACAGCTAGAGAAGGCTTACATTTTTGGATTACTAATACAGAATTCAAAAATGTAAGCCTTGTGCGCCTCCGCAAACATCTAAACGTTGTTATGCTGTACCTTTAGAGCGTTGTACGCTCGCTGAGTATATAGCTGGCACTCGCTGGTAAAAACGGAACCCTTATAGTTTCGTCATGTCTGTCTGTCCGTCCGTCCGTCCGTCCGTCCGTATTGTCACGAACTCAATGAACTAGAGTCCTGGTCTAGCTTAATCTACATTATCGCCAGTTACCTTATATCCTTACTAGCTGTGCCCGCGGCTCCGCCCGCGTGGAATTCGGTCTGTGTCAGTAAGCGGCTAATTCACCCCTAATTTCTCTCCCGCTACCTTGGAGACGGAACTTGAAGTAAAGTTGACAGATGGATACGCCAGAGGACAGTAGTCCTAGTAAAATATTTTAAAATTACCACTAAATGTAACTACACTCAAAAATGAATAGTGTTTTTTATCATATAATTTTTTTTGGCATGGTTTGAACGACAGAGTAGTAGGTGTATATCGGACGATACAGGACCACTTTTGTATTTATACGTTCATGTCCACGGCAAATGTCATCCAAATCGATCCTCCCGTCAAATCAGTCTAAGCATGAAAGTTAAGAACAGGCGCGGTTGAAATTGGGGAGGGGGGGGGGGGGGGGTTGGGTCACAAATGCAGAGATGATTTTTGGATGATGATTCCCTATACAAATTTCCAACTCCCTTTTCATCCCTTTAGGGTTGATTTTCGGGTTGAAAACTATCCTTTGTCCTTTCTCGAGACCCATACTGTCTCTATACCAAATTTCATCTTTATCAGTTCAGCGGTAAAAAAATCCTCATACCAACTTCCAACCCCCTTTTCACCCCCACAAGGGTTTATTTTCGGGATGAAAACTATTCTGTCGTTTCTCGGGACTCAAATTATCTCCATACTAATTTCTATTAAAAATTCTCCATACAAACTTTGAACCCCCATTTCACCCCCTCCAGGGTTTATTTTCGGGATGAAAACTACTCTTTGTCCTTTCATAAGACTCAAACTATCTCTATACAAAAATTTCATCAAAATCCGTTCAGCCGTTTTCACGTGATGCGCGGTCAAATAAAAAGACAAACAGATAAATAGACAAAAATCCTAAAAATTGTTGGAACGTGTTCTGTTATCGATTCTAAGTATCCCCAGCCAACTTTTTTCGAATATATTCCATGAACAGACTTTCGACCCCCCTCAGCTTTATTATATGTATACATAGTTTTTATTGAAAGTACCTTTCAGGCTTCACTTCCATTATTTTTTTCAAATTTTTTGGACCTACGGTTCTAAAGTAAGATAGGGGGGGGGGGGGGGGGGCTTTTTTGAATATGAAACTATCGTTTGTCCTTTCTCGAGACCCATACTATCTCTATACCAATTTTCATCTAAATCAGTTCAGCGGTAAAAAAATCCTCATACCAACTTCCAACCCCCTTTTCACCCCCACAAGGGTTTGAAAACTATCCTATGACGTTTCTCGAGACTCAAATTATCTCCATACTCATTTCTATCTAAATCGTTTCAGCTGTTAAAAATTCTCCATACAAACTTTCAACCCCATTTTCACCCCCACCAGGGTTGATTTTCGGGATTAAAACTATATATTATCCTTTCCCGGGACTCAAACTATCTCTATACAAAATTTCATCAAAATCCGTTTAGCCGTTTTCACGTGATGCGCGGTCAAATAAACAGACAAACAGATAAACAGATAAACAGACAAACAGATAAACAGGCAAAAATTCTAAAAATTGTTGGAACGTGTTCTGTTATCGATTCTCAGTATCCCCAGCCAACTTTTTTTCGATTATCTTCCATGTACAGACTTTCGACCCTCTTCAGCTTTATTATATGTATAGATCTTCGTGATCCTGAATCTTCGTGAATTGGCCAGTGATCGTCTATTCCTCTACGTTGTGTTTTAAAGTAACCAGGCTCGACACAGTAAAGAAAGCTCGTGCGCGCTCCGCCCGTCCCTCATCATGCTTCTTCATCGACCTCCTGTTTTTTAAAGATTGTATGACCTATGTGGGAATATTTTCATGAAGATTGTCTTTGAACGATGTCAGTTAGTCCGAGTAAGTATAGAACAATGAGCTTAAAGTAGGGAGGGTACGTTCAGTGTGTCGAATTGTCTTTACTCAGTCCTTTTAGCTATTTGTATGTCATAAAACCTAGAATCGATGGGCCCATTAGATGAATACCTACCTTGTCGCTGTGAAATGCTGTTATTATTAAATAAGTATATATAGGTCACATCTAAGTATCATCTGTATACTATCGCTGTCTATATATAGTTGTACTTGCCTAGTTACAAAGTCAGAAATACCGGTTTCGCAGAAAGTCCACTCTAGCACTCAAAGGTTAGTAAGGAATGAAGTTAGGGACACAGGGAGGGCCTTTAACATTAGATACACACAAACACATCAAATAAAATAACTTTGGTAAGGTGGGAGATTATAGTATTTCAAGCATAAGGTTTTAGTGAGAATACATATATGACTAGAAGTTCTTAACTTTCTTGTGGCTGAAGTCTGCCTGTAAAACCTACTGCACATGCTCCTAGTGCTTTCACATCCGGTTTTCCTAAGCTGCATATTCTTGCACATATTGTTGCATATAATAGAATATCTTTTTCGTTCCAATCCAACGCGATCTTTGACTGCCATATTGACGATATTGACAGTTATTTCAAACGAATTCCAATGTCAATGATTTTATATTTGAAATTCTGAGAGTATTTATTCTTCTAAGGCATAGACAACAGTAGAAGTATAAAGGCTGATATACACTATATAACCAAGCAGTTCGTGGTCCTTGAAAATATAAAGTAAACCTAAAATATAATTTAACAATTATAATTATTTGAACGGGTACGGACGGCCCGTTACAGTATGTCACAGCCATTTTACTCGGAAACTATAAGACATCTTAATAAAATGTTGACATAAGGTATAAGGTGTATGGTTATGTAGTCAAATTGCGGAAGAAAATATTTTTAGGGGGGGCGCTCTATACAAAAACATATTTAAAAAAAAAAAATTATTAACATGTTGCACATCAATCGATAGGTCTTTAAACACAACATCGAGGTTTCTTTGAACATTTTATGATTAAGTGAATATTTTCACAAATAATCGCTTCGAAAGTCAGAAAATTTGTGCCCCCCCGCAACTTTCGAACCGTAAGTCCAAAAAATATGAAAAAAAATTGAGAAGATGCGTCTTTTCACATACTTTCTACGAAAATTGTTTTGAACATTATCGGTTCAGCCATTTTTGAGTTTTCTTGAAAACACTTCTTCCATGGGCATTATATATTGGTATTAGGTTGGTTCTTATTTAATTGAAGGTACGGAACCCTCCATTATGCGTGGTCCGACACGCACGTGGCGGTTTTTTTTAAATAATAAAACGAATCTAACCGTATCTGCTTTTTTAGCGTTGTTATTATGAATGCGTATACATTAACCTGCCTGACTAGAAAGTGTCATATAAAACCTATTATTTTCTCTAATTTCAGATGAAGTCAAGTCAGAAATGTCACAATTTTCGACAAATAATGAAACCAAAAAGGAATGGAGTCAGATAATTGGTAAGTCTTCCTATGATTAATTTTGGTTTTTGAGAAATTAATTCGAATATTTTAATTTAATTATCTTCGTAACTAAATGCACAAGTTTGTTGTACTTGAGAAATGTTTGCCCAACACTAAGGCACTCTAGCTGCTGCTGTAAGCTCTGAATTGTTTTTCTTTGTGTTTTATTGTAATTTATACAAATAATTTGTTTTGTTTCAGATTTAAAAACTGAAAACGAAATTGAGATAAAAATAGAAGAACAAGAACTGTTAATAGATGTTCCATTTGTAGAACTTGAGGGGTTTGACGAGTCGTCACCCCGGTTCCAGACGACACTTGACGCTGATTCGAATTTTAAGACGCATTCGGACGTTGCTGAACATGAAACCGACTGGGAGCTTGAAACGAGTTGTCAAAACCACGATGGAAACTCGTTTCCACTTCGAACTAATACGTCTAATACTTACAAGCGTGAAAACAATTTTACATCAAAACGTAGTAAAGCGTTTGTGAAGAAAAAAACAGCGAAAGAGATAAAATACCAATGTGAAATTTGTAATAAGTCATTTACCTCCAGATCTGGTCTACGCGATCATAAAAAAACACATGCTGCGAAAAATTCCCACATCTGTGTTGTATGTGACAAAAAGTTAAAAAACAAAAGAAGCTTAAGAAAACACGAAAAACTCCATCAAGGAAAAGCAAACGTGTATTGTGAAATTTGTGGAAAACAATGCAGTTCAAAGTTTCACTTGATTGTCCATCAACGCGTACACAGTGGAGAGAAACCCTTCACCTGTGACACGTGCAAGAACCGGTTCGCAAATAAAAAAAATCTTGAAATTCACATGAGAACGCACACGGGACTGAAACCTTACTCTTGCGAAATTTGTGCGAGAAAGTTCTCTGACCCATCGGGCTTTAGACGACACAATCTTATTCACTCAGAAGATAAAGCGCACCCCTGCGATTTATGTAGCAAGAAGTTTAGATACAAGTTTAAACTGGGTGAACATAGACTCACTCACACGGGAGAGAAACCGCACGGCTGCGAAATATGCGGTAAATGCTTTAGTTGTAAAAGCTATCTTAAAGCGCATTTGGAAATACATGTGAAGGAAAAAGCGTTTGCTTGTGAACATTGCTCTAAAACTTATTCTACTAAAAATAGTTTAAGACAACACAAACGAGTTGTACATGCGACGAAACACGCTGTAAATAATGAAAAGTTGTAACAACAACAATTATTATTGTAATTTTCAATGCGCCTACACGGTGCAATTTTTTTTATAAAATAACGAATCACTTGCCATTTTAAATACAACGGGGCTTTTTACCTATCGATTAATTACGATGCACCATGCAAAAAATAAAAATCAGAAATAAAATCAAAATAATAATTTATTTCGGTGCCCTTAAAAGTGTTAGAATATACAAAAAACTTACAGAACTATTGTTAATGAAGGCAAAAGTCAGAAACACAAACACGTACTTACACAGAGAACAGCTCAGAGACATAACCGGATGAGCAAAAAAAAACAATAATAATGAAATGTTAAATAATATCATACTCGTAGGTTGGTTTTCAAATTATCAATTGAATAAACTAATGAAAATAAAAATACGTATCGGATTTGCATGTAATGTTTGCGTCGACAATGCGCCACGTATAGACACCATAATGTACCACTATATTTACAGTCAGGGACTTTAATTGTTGAGCTATTTAGGGTTCATTTTACATTGGGCATTTCATAGAGTAAATACTTGTGATGTCGTTCCACGGGGCGGAACGGGGAGAAGGCTCACAACTTCTTCAGTCCTTATAGGACCTCGGGTTCTCTCGAACTAGCTCAGGGAGAGTAAAGAATCTACATTCCCCTTCTGGGGGGCGTGAGGAGGCCATATCAGGGCTGGGTCCTCTGAGGAAGTGTCTGGCGCGGGCCGTAACGACGGCCCGGTCTTTTCTGGCCATAGTTTTTAAAACTTGGGTCGTCTTCTTGTTGGTGGCCATCATGACTTGGTGGACGTGGTGAACTGTTAATGACCTTGTCATGTTGGGGTGGCGGCACGAGTTCACGTGGTTGGGCTCGCTGCTGGGCGGCATCTGGGGGGCGGGCGTGGAGCGGCGCTATCCCCTGTAGAAGTTGGTGGTGGGAGTTGTCGGCGCAGTTGAACTTCCCGCGCGCAAGGTGTTCTACAAAGTCGTCCAGGTTCTGTATCCTTAGGTCCTTGTAAAGTGTGGCGTTCCGCACAAAGCGTGGGGCTCGAACTATAGTCCTTAGGCTGAGCGTCTCCTGGGCCCTGAGTCTCCTCCGATTGGACTCTGCCGTTCTGGCATACCAGACAGGAGCCGTGTACGTCAGCCTGGAGCTGACGTACGCCTTGTAGATCCCCAGCTTTGTGTGGAAGGGGAGGTTGGTGGTGAATACTGGACGCAGTTTGACACGCGCGGTCTTCGCTCGCTGTGCCACTTCTTCCGAGTGCTACTTCACCGTGAGGTCTCTGTATATGGTGGCCCCCAGGTACTTGGCCGTATGTTGCCACTGAATTTCTTCGCCAAAGAGCTTCAGTGGTGGTGGGTGCTGCTTGGCTCCTGTCAGGAGCGCTGGGGTTTTTCCTACGTTCACCGAGAGCCTCCATTTGGGCAGGACGTCAAGCTGGCGCTGGATCTTCTTGGCAGCGTGCGTGGGCGATATGGACGCGGCGTAGTCCGCAGCGTCGTCCGCAAACAGGTCAAGCTTGACGTCGTTGACCACTGGGATGTCGCCGGTGAAACAGGCGTAGCAGCTGGGAGAAAGGCAGCTTCCTTGCGGGACTCCCGCAAGTATTTGGCGTTCGGTAGATGTGACTTTCTCCACAGCCACATGGAAACGTCGGTCTTGCAGAAAGGAGCGAAGCACGTGATCACTCGGCGTGGGGCTGAAGACGTTGACAGTTTGACCAGCAGGCCCTCGTGCCAGACCCTATCGAACGCCTCCATGTCGAGGCATACGGCGACCACGTGATCCTTGCAGTACATCTTCTCCGCCATGAATGCTAGGACTCTGGTTAGCTGGAGCGTAGTTGAGTGCTCAGACCTGAACCCGTACTGCTCCGGTCTAGGCTCGATGTGAGGGAGGAGTCTCTTCAATAACATTCTTTCGAAGACTTTGGAGTACTCCTCCAGGTGGTACTACTCCAGGCGTACTCAGCAGCGTGATTGGCCTGTAGCTCTCCGGTCTTATTCTATCCTTGCCAGGCTTGGGTATCCCGAGCGCATGATCCCGTTAAACAGACCACTATTGTGTGCAGTGGCAGTTTTTTTCTATATTACGACGGTGGCAAACAAGCATACGGCCCGCCTGATGGTAATCAGCTACCGTAACCTATTGACGCTTGCACCTCCAAAGGAGTCACATGCGCGTCGCCGACCCTTTACAAAAAGGAGGATTCATTGTGTTCACGGCAAACGGAACAAGAAGGTCCCTCATCGTCAACACACTGGGTCCTCTTTGAGCTCTTTGGCAACCTTACTCACCAGCAGACACAACACTATGAGTAGGGTCTAGTGTTATTTGGCTCTGGTTTTCTGTAAGGTGGAGGTACTTCCCCAGCCCATACCTCTCTTTTTGGCGTAGTTTAAGGACATACCCAAGTCCGGACGTAGTTTAAGGACATACCCCAGGTCCAAAAACAGGTCAGGTGCAGTTGGCGCAGCGCCGCATTTTGGATCGAATCGGCGCCCGGGGTTTTGCTGGGATTGCATCTTCGGACTTCTCGCTGTACTTGGCCGGGTGAGAAGAAGACCGGGTCCTCTTCTGCGTCCTGCTGCTGCTGTTACCCACGCGGGTGGGTGCAGGTTACCCACGCGGCCTGAAGGTCTTTAGACGGCGTACAGCCGCAGGTCGTAGCCCAAGATTGATATCAATTCCCAGCGCGTAGAGGGAATCGAGCCTGAGCATCTGTGGGTGGGTTTGACTGGAAGGCTCGTTCCAAGCTGTCCTCAAACAGTTCGGCTCTCTCCTCTGCCTTGTATCGGAGTGTCTCCCCTTCGTCAAACATAGGTCTGCTTGCATAGACGGTGTAGTGAGGGCATATACATTGCCAGCGTCGGCGGAGACGTCTCCGTCGTTGCTCGTCGGCTGCTGAACAACCGCAGCCCTTTCTTCTGTTGGTGGCTGGGGCTCCACTGTGGTGGAGCTCTTTTAGGACTGCTCCACATGTACGGGGCTCTGTTGCTCTTTTATCTGGTGATCTTTTATCTGGTGGTGATCATCATTCGTACTAAAACCATTAGAAAAGATGATAGATAAGTCTATAAGAGAGAAGATGGAAAGCAGCGGAAATCCATTACATGGAAATCAGCATGCATACATGACAGGAAAGTCAACAGAGACAGCTCTGCATAATCTTGCAGTAAGGATAGAGAGGGCTCTAGACGCGAAGCAATATGCACTGGGCTGCTTCTTCGACGTAGAGGGAGCTTTTGACAAAGCATCCTTTGCAGCCGTAGAGGAAAGCCTAAGGAGGGAAGGGATAAACCTGACAGTAGCGACATGGATAAAGAGAATGCTCAAGGACAGGTCCATAAGGGCGGAACTGGGAGGGGTATCAAAGAACATAAGTCCAAAAAGAGGATTCCCACAGGGAGGATGCCTCTCACCCCTCATGTGGTGTCTACTGCTGGACTCACTTGTGAAAAAGATCAACAGAGGAGGCGTGTATATGCAGGCGTACTCTGATGATGGAGTACTGTTAATAAGAGGTACAGTCCTAAACATCATTAGAGACATAATGACAAGAAGCCTCAGACAGGTGCTGGAATGGTGCAAAGAGAGAGGGTTAAATCTAAATCCGTCGAAAACAAAGCTTGTGCTATTCACAACAAAGAGAAAGAAGGAGGAGATGAAACCAATAAAGCTCCAAGGGGAAGAACTAGAGAGGGTGGGAGAGGTAAAATACCTGGGCGTTACCTTAGACAGAACGCTTAAGTACAAAACCCACATCAAGGAGCAGACGGCAAAAGCAATTAGAACACTGTACCAATGTAAAAGGGCGGTGGGGAGAAAGTGGGGGTTAAAACCTAGAATGATCCACTGGATCTACAAGGCAATAATACTACCCAGGGTGCTATATGGGGCGATTGTCTGGTGGCATAGAACCCATATCAAAGAATACCAGAAAGATCTAACGAAGGTGCAGCGACTGGCATGTTTGATGGTGACGGGGGCTATGGGAACAACCCCCACGCACGCATTGGAGGTAATGCTAGGGATGAAGCAACTACAGTTAGAGGTGGAGAAAAAGGCCATAGAGCAATGGTATAGGATGAAATCCTGTAAAGAATGGAGAGGAAGCTGCGTCGATAAAAGACACGCACTGATACAGAGAGCTAACCAGTATGGAAATGTTGATGGTGAATAACGACCTCATAAAGAGACAGGAGATCTTCGATAAGAAATACAGAATACACATCGGAGAAAGAGATAACTGGAAGGTAGTAGTCGAGCATCCAACGACGATCTGCTTCACGGATGGCTCGAGAAAGAGCTCAACGCAACTAGCAGGAGCGGGAATAGTCATACCCAAACTGGGAGAGAAGGTATCGGTTCCACTTGGCAGGTATGCAAGTGTGTTCCAAGCAGAAGTATGTGCGATAACAAAGTGCGTACGTATAGTCAAGGAAAGTAGGCAACAGACTGGCACGGTAGTCATATACACCGACAGTCAAGCAGCATTGAAGGCACTGAAGAAGACGTCGGTCACCTCCTCCCTAGTCAAAGAGTGCAAGGAGGAGCTGAATGAGCTGGGAGAATACAGGGAAGTAACGGTGGCATGGGTGCCTGGGCACCAGGGAGTCACAGGAAATGAGAAAGCAGACGAACTGGCTAGGGAAGGAGCTGAAAAGGAATACATAGGCCCAGAACCGGCTCTACCAATGTCAGCAGAAGTAACAAGGGGAGTAATAAATAGAATAAAGGATAGAGAAGCAGATAAGAGGTGGAAGGAAGAAACTGGCTGCAGGCAGTCCAAAATGATGATTGAAGGTATAGACCACAGGAGAGCCAGGTATCTTCTAAAACTAGGTAAGAAAAGTCTGAGAGGGCTGACCGGTATCATCACCGGACACAACACCCTTAACAGACACCTCAAGGTAATAGGCATAAGCAGGGATGCCTCCTGTCCGCACTGCGGCCAGGAGGAAACCAGTAAGCATTTACTAGCGGAATGCGTTATGTACGCGGCAACGCGATATAACGTATTCGGGAAAGATAAGCTAGAAGAATGCGAACTAAAGGGTATCAATCTCAGGGATGTCCTTCTGTTCTGCAGGAAGACAAGAAGACTCGAGGAGACTAGTGTGGGAACGCAGCCGGAACAGTAACCTGCAGCTCCAACTCCAGGGAATTGGGCTGAATGAACGCGAGCAGCGATCGACAGCCCGCCTGAATCCGGCCGGGCGTCCCTACACTACATCTACATCATCTATCTGGTGATGATATACTGGTGATTGTCTTCGCCGGGTCTTGAGGGGCTGGGCTGAACTCGAACAAGTTTCTCTGCACCACCTGGAGGCCCGCATGGGGTCTCTAAGGGGCGGTGATGGCGCCTCTGCCGATCTGGAGCGGCGGTGCAGTCTCGGGTCCTGCGGCGTGCGTTTCCTGCACTGGCGCTTCTCTTGAATTCCGTCTTCGGCGGCTGAGCTTGGTCTTGGGCGTTTCTCGGGTGGAAACACATCTGGGTTGTCCTGGAGAAAATCCAGGAATCTTGCGTCCTCGGGCAATACCTCTGTTGCGTTGCCCATCTGATGGTCGCTGATCCTAATGTAGGCGGCCAGCCACGCCCTAAGACTCGCCGATGGATTGCTCCATTCCGTCCATTGGGCAACTAGAATGGAGTGATATTCCAGTTGTTCCATGGCGGTCTGGGGCTGGACTGCGGGCGAAATGGGCGAAAATAGTCTCATTGTAGGCGGTGGTTGTGCTGAGATGAGTTGTTCCAGCTCTACCACTGCGTCTTCTTCTTGACCTCCGGGGGTGGGAGTCACGATGCGGGGCCCGGGGGCGTCGCCTGCGGCTTCCTCGGCGTTTCCGAAGTCCTCGCTGCCTGCCAAAGATCCGGGTCCCGAGAGGGTGGGTAGGTCCAGATATCGCTTTTCCGGTCTGCCGTCCCCCTCCGGGGGGGGGGGGGGAGAGTAAGGTTCCCCTTGGCTTGGTGTTGGTGATGTAACTCGGGGAGGGATGGGTAGGTCTCCATTTCCAAAGTCAAGGTCGGGAGAGTGATCTCGATGAGGTGGGTAGGTTACCCCGTAGAGTCCGTGAAGATTCCTCCATTGCTAGAGGGTCGAAATCGGGGGCTCGAAAACGCATTCGTGGTCGGTTAAAGGCAATCTCCGCATTCTCTAGCGCGAGCATCCATTTTAGCGGGACCGGGTTCGGGAGATGCAGCGAGAGCGAACCGACCGCGATGCTGCTATGCTCGATGTTGTCCCCTCCGTCTAAGAGCCGGGCCGCTGTATCCGGAGAGTTATTTTCACAAAAATGCACGCACATCGTGTCTGTCTTTTATAAACCCTTCTTGGGATTATAAGTCGCCTTCCTGTCCTTCCGGATTTTTGGCGGTTTCGAGTTCGCCTCCCGTGACTACGGGAGGGGCTGTTTTGCCTTTTGTAGGCGCTTGTTTCTTCAGCCTTCATCGGCTATGTGGACCCCCTAGGGGTGCCAGGAGGGGTTTCTTTTTATGTTTGTGTTTGCTCCTGCTGCTGCTTCTGCGCTAACTCCCTGGGGAGCGGGCGCGTTCTGCGGTTGTCCGGCGGGCGTGCGTGGAGCGGCGTGATGCCCTGCAGGTGTTGGTGACGTGAGTTGTCGGCGCGCTCAAACATGTTGTTTGAGAGATGACTTATGAAGGCGTCCAGGCTCTGCCATCGAAGTCCGCGCTGGAAGTCCGTGTTCTGCACGTAGCGGGGGGCGTTGACGATGGTGCGCAGGGCTATGTTCTCCTGAGCAGGCAGTCTCTTTTTGTTGGTTTCTGCCGTCATGGCGTACCATGCAGGAGTTGCGTACGTCAGGCGGGATCTCAGGTACGTCTTATAGATCCCCAGCTTCGTGCGGCGGGGGAGGTTGCTGCAGAGCACTGGACGGAGCAGGGTGCGAGCGCCTTTGACGCGCCGAACCACCTCGTCCACGTGGGGCTTCATAGTCAGTCTCCGGTCAATGGTCACTCCCAGGTATTTCACAGAGGGTGACCATGCGTTGTGCTGCCCCAACATCTTGAGCGATGGCGGGAGAGCGGTGTTGCCTGTGATCATTGCCTGCGTTTTTCCCACGTTGACGGACAACCTCCACCTGGCGAGCCAGTCGGGGATGGCGTCGAGGGACCTCTGGAGTTTCTCAGCGGCGTGCGGTGCGTTCATGGACGTAGCGAAGAAAGCTGCGTCGTCCGCGTAGAGGCCCTGCTTGACATCCCCGATGACTGGAAGGTCGTCCGTGTACAGGCAGTAGCAGGCTGGCGAGAGGACGCTTCCCTGTGGCACGCCCGCGTATATCGCGCGCTCCCTGGAGATGACGTCTTCAACTGCGACGGAGAAGCGGCGCTCGGTGAGGAAGGAGGCCAGGACATGTACTATTCGCCGGGGGGCTTGGGTCTTCGACAGTTTGTAGACAAGCCCCTCGTGCCACACTCTGTCGAAGGCCTTTCCCATGTCCAGGCATGCGGCTGCTGTGTACTCCTTTTTGTTTGATGCCGTCGTCATTAGGTGGAGTACGCGTGTCAGTTGCAGGGTGGTTGAGTGGCCGTCTCTGAAGCCGAACTGTTCAGGCCGAAGCTCGATGAAGGGTTGGAGCCTACCCAGCAGGAGCCGCTCGAACACTTTGGAGAGATTGCTGAGCAACGTGATGGGCCTGTAGTTTTCGGGTCTTCTGCGGTTCTTTCCAGGTTTTGGCAGCATTATCACCCGACCCAGTTTCCAGGCTGTCGGGTAGTGACCCGAGCACAGGATCCCGTTGAACAGGCGAGTCACCGCCGCAATGGAGCTTTGCGGCAGGCGTCTGAGAGCCATGTTCGGGATCATGTCGGGGCCCGGGGCTTTCTTTGGTTTGCAGCGCAGGAGAGTTTGCTGCACTTGGCCGGGTGAAAAGAAGACCGGGTCCTCTTCTGCCTCCAGCGGTTGCTCTAAATATCTCTCCAGGTGTTGCTCTACTGCTTAATGATGTACGTGGTCTTGCACGGGGTTCGGTATGAACTGTTGGCCCAGGCACTTGGCGAAGATTTCCGCCCTGTCCTCCGCCTTGTATCTGGGTTGTTCGGATTCATCCTCAAGTGGGCGAGTTGACTCTCGCGTCGTGCCGAGTTGACGACATAGACGGTGAATCGAGGGGATGTCACCGTCTAAGGACGCGATGTGGCTCTCCCAGCTTTCTGCGGCGTGGATGCTCAGCTCCTTCTGGATCCTCTTAACTAGGGCGTTGAGCTCCGTTTTGAGGGTGGGGCATCTGGTGGTTTGCCATCTCCTCCTCAGGACGTGCTTGCGCTTGATGAGATCCAAGATCCTTCGTGGTAGGAGAGGGAGTCTCCCACGACTCTGGATGGTGTGCGAGGCTGTGTTGAGCGCGTCCTGAATGTTGGAGGTGATGGCATTGGTGGCATTCTCCACTTCCTCGGCTGACGTGACGGCCAAGGGCTGCTGTTTCTCCTCCAGGGCTTCAGCATAAGTCTCCCAGTTGACACGGCGGCCGGGTCGGGAGAGATGTGCCTTGATTGGCAAGTCGTTCAGTTGCAGGAGTACGGGGCGGTGGTCCGACGGGAGTTCGGGCAGGGTCTCCTGCGACATGGTTGCTGCGATGTTTTTGTAGACCACAAAGTCGATGATATCTGCCGTGCCGTGCCTGTCGTCGTAATGCGTCGGTTCTTCGGGTCCAGATATCTCGAAGTTGTGGTTCACGGCGGCTTGGTATATGGTGCGGCCCGCTGGATCCTGCCTTGTCGCGTGCCAGGCCTGATGTTTTGCGTTCCAGTCCCCAGCCAGGATTTTCAGTGGGGTCTCGGCGCGCAGGAGCGTTTCGCAGATCAACATCACGTCCACATTTTGTGTCGTGATGAAGTTCCGAAGTAGTAGGATCTTCGAGCGTAGCCCCTGCGCGTTCCAGTAGACAACACGCAGATTACGGAGCTCCGTGCTGGGTGTTGTGCAGGGCTGCTGTGAGTGCTTGCGCCACGGCCGCTAGCTGAGCCGCGAGAGCGGCAAGGTCGGCGGTGTTGGCGGTCGGCGCGGTGTTGGAGTCTCGGGCTGGAGTTGGAGCTGGAGCTGCTTTGGTGGCAGCAGGTTGCTCTTGTGCTTTTGATTTTTTCTTTTTGGGCTTCTTCTTTTTGGTTGGCTTCTGCGTTGGCTGTCCCGTCTGATTCTTCTCCTGGGCTTTGGTTACCCCCCTTTGGGTGGGGGGGTTGGCCGGCGCCATCAAGGTTGCTGGCGCCGACTCTTCCACCGTGGGCTTCTGAATGGAGGCTCGGGTGGCGGGACCCGGGCGGGCAGGAACAGAGTTGGCAGTCTTCCCAGCTTTTTGATTTCTTGCCTCCTTCCTGAAGACAGGGCAGTTCCGGAAGTTGGGTGAGACCCCCCGCAGTTTTTGCAAGTGGCCTTTTCTGACTTCGGTCTTGGACATTCTTTGGCGAAGTGTGGCCCGGCGCAGCGGACGCATGCGATCGGGCGGTGGGAGGAGTGGTGAAAGCCCTGGCAGCGGTGGCATTGCGCAGGCCCCTTCTTCCCGCGCCATGCCTCCACCTTCACACTCTTCATGTGGAGGAGCTCCTGGACCCCGTAGATACCCGCGTGGTCCTGAGCGGTTCCCCCGAGCTGTACAAAGTACACACAGCCCGGGCGTCCCCCTCTCGGGTTGATCTGTTTAATGTACTCTACGGGATGCCCGCGCTTCTCCAGGGCCCTCTTGATCTCGTCGAGTGGTGTCTGCATTGGAAGGCCTCTGATGGCCACTTTGAGGCGCTTCTCCTCGTCCAGCCCGTAGACGTGGAAGATCGGCACCTCGATGTGGTCGGTTGGCTCCCCCTTTGCTTTGGCTTCTTCTATGGCAGCGTTCGCTTCGTCTTGGTGCCTTCTTAGGTGTCGGATTACGAGGCGGTACTCTTCTTCGGAGTTGGGGTTGAACTCAACTCCTCGGCCACTCAGTCCGGTTGAAGGTGATGCTCCAAGTTCCTCCGCGATGTCGTCCAGCACCTGCGTCCAGTTCGGCAGGAGCTCAGCGACGATGGCGGGGTACTTCGATTTCTTTTTCTTGGCTGCTACGGTGTTGGGGTTGGCCCGCAGGAGTCTGTGCGGGGGGTTGAGGCGGGGGGGCTTTGTTTTCCCCGGCTTGGAGGTTTTGGCGGTGGTGTCACGCGGCGGCAGCGGGATTCCGGCGGCTGGAGCGACTTTGGTGGAGGCGCTGGGGATGGCTGCGTTGTTTTGGCCCTTAGAGGGCTCCGTGGGGGCTGGATTCCTGTCGGCTTCGTAGTTGAGACTGCGGAAGCGGGTGTCTGTGGGCGGTGAGATGTTATGACACACTTTTCCCGTCTTGAGATATAGGCGGCGGGCTGTCTAGCTCTTTTCGTTTCCTGGCAGTTGCTTTCAGGACCTCCGGACACCTGTCCAGGAGCTCCAGGAATGGGGCGTCTTCCGGTAACAGGTCGTCATCTACGCCTCAGGCGTACCCTTGCAGCCTGCTGAAGGTCGCCATCCATGTCGACATTGCTGTCGACATATATCCAATGTCCGCCAAGCGGGCAATCAGAATCCGATCAAGATTCAGCTGCTCAGTTGGGGAGAGTTGGCAACGGGCTTCCTCGGGCATGGGTGAGAGCGTGCGTCCCGGGGCTGCTGCGGCCGTTTTGAATTTAAATTCTTTCTCTTCTATTGATTCAAGTGATAGGTTCGCCGGCTCGGTGTCGGCAGAATCCGGCTTCAGTTTTCCATCGGGTACTTGGCAAAACCCACTTTCCAAACTACCCACCTTCCCCGGGTTAGCGGGGGGCCGGTTTCTGGAAGTGGGTTTTGAGCGGGTACTTGGGAAAACCCGCGTTGCGAACTACCCGCCCGGGAGTCGGTGGCAGCTTTTTCTTTCTCCATTACTTGTAATGGGCTCCGCGACGCATTACGTCCGGCTGTGCTCCAACTCCGCAGTTCCTAGCCCGGTGATACCGTTTTAGCGGGGCCGGGTTTGGTTCCGCAGAGAAGGCAGCCGTTCGTAAGGCCGAGATGTTCGCAGGTAGTCCCCTCCGGCGTGCGCCGGGCGCGATCGGTGGACTTTTTCTTCACGAAAAAGCTTGGCGATGCTGCTGGTGCGTGTGTAGTGGTGCGTCCGTACGGGGGGTTCGGGGCTTTCCAATGATGCGATGCTTAGCGCGCGCGGCCTTATATACGGACCGGAGCGAGAGGACGCGCAGCGGGGCGGTCGGCTTCAGTCGGCCGGCGGCGGCCACGATGTTTTGTTTTAAATTTTTAATATTGGACTTTATAATTTTAGTTTTATTTTATTAATGCTTTCTTTTTTTTTTTTTTTCTGGATGATTATTCTTTTTGACATAGGTTTGCTGTTCATGTGCACGTAATTAGAATTTAACTAACATATTTGTGTAAATTAGATTCCTCTTGTAAATATTGCATGTTTAGTATGTTATTATACTTATTATTTATTGTACAGGTATATATATACTAGGTTAATTTTTAATTGTAAACATTCAGACACAATGTAAAAATTGTTATTGAATAAATAAATAATAATGATGCGGTGCGCGGCTCACAGTTGTGTGCGCGCTCGTGCCGCGGCATCACATACTAAACAGAAGATTAGCTTGAGCTGTAAATGGCTCAACATTTAAAGTCCGCGACTGTACCTATGCGCTCGTGGCGCGGCATCACATACTAAACAGATGATTAGCTTGAGCCGTAAATGGCTCAACATTTAAAGTCCGCGACTGTACCTATGAAAGCAATAAATGACTGATAACTGGTAACAATAATTTTATTTAAAGAAACATACTTAATTTAAGAATTTATTAGTAATATACAACAAGGTAACATACAAGTTAGAACGTAATCGAAAACAGTTTCCAGAATACAGTATTTCGTTAAGTCATTAAAAAAATAATATAATTAATTGATAAATAATACGTATAGTGCTAGCCGGCATTGGTAACAAAAATATACACATCTAATAGTCAAATGGTCACAATGACTAGGGACACTGCCGTATATCTAGATATGGTTTAAATATTCATCATTTAGGCGCATTACAATGCACTTATGAACGTCAGAGAGAAAAAAGACTACTACCGGTTCTAACCCTACACCTCTGACCCAAAAAGTATTAAGTTAAAGTAGAGAAGGCCTTATTACAAAATCTAAAGTGTAATATGGCGTTTAAACTTGCATTTTCGTACTCGCGTCGGTGCTCGTCGAATTATTGCGAATGTCCGTGTCGTGTCTTCCCGTAAAACGCGTGAAACTGAGGAGCATATGTAATGGTGCGATCACATATGCATGCGAGTGACGAGGCGAATAGCGCGCGACAGTCTACACTCGCGTGTTGGCACTCGCGCGCGTGCTCGCGTCGGGGATTTGTACGGGGAGACGAATATGTAAACGGACATTCGTGTTGGCACTCGTATGCAAATGATTCGACGAGCACAGACATGTGGTCTGACGATCGCCGTATAAACAATCCGCGCGCTATTCCCCTCGTCATTCGGCAGTATCGCACCGCACCATAAAGATTTCCAGTATTCTAAGGCGTATAGAGTAGAAATTCGCTAATTTTCACATCGGCAGCATCGACGACGCTCTCGTTTGTGACTGGAACATCTGCAAAAATAAACGAGATAAATACTAGGATAGGTATCTACTAGACGCGTCATATTATATATGTGTAGGGAGGCTTCTTAATTTTCACAATAAAATCACGTTTTTTTATCACTGAAAGTATTCTTTATTATTTTCACACGCATGAACCCACATTTTCCATAGACCGTTGCGATATGCAATCCTCGCTCTCACTCATTCATCCATCTTGCACTCGTTCCGACACTCAAAACTAAAATCCTATATATGTATATTTTGATACATAACAATCAAAGCTGGAATCCGCCACACGCTTTGTCAATTTAAACCACTCTTTAGTTAAACAAAGACCACCCCGGACCTTAGTTACAGCCGGCGAACGTGTTAAGCGTCCCCATTACACAATGACATTAGCTATCCCCGGAAAATATGACACATTAACGAGGGCAATTAACCCTCTGAACGCCAAGAGCCACTAAATGGGTCATGTGCTGTCGTGCCTGCCACGCCAGCGACCACTAAATTGGTCATGGCGGACGCTGTGAAAGCAATTGTGACTTATAAGGTTTATATTCGTTATTCACTAGTCGAGATATTGGCGTTAGTGGCAGAGATGTGCAAAATGGTTTAGAAAAAGTATTTAAATACAAATGCAAAATACTTTCATGATTTACTATTTCAAATGCAAAATACAAAATACTTAGCAAAATTGTATTTCAAATACTAAATACAAAATAGGTATTTTCAAAATGCTTTTTTAAAATACAAATGCTTTTTAGTATTCCGTCGCCAAGATTGAAAAACGGAATCCTTATCTCGTCATGTCCGTCTGCCCGTGATCATATGTCATAGTGATAGCATAGCCATTTTAATCAATAAATATAAAGCATATGTTAATCAAATTTTAACTACAGGTGAGTTTTGTGTGCCACTAATTTGTTTTGTAGGTAAATGGTTAAAATATTTTTTAGGATCGGCACTCGATACATGTAATTACATGTCTTTTTTTCATGCTCTGATAGTGAGTTATATTTATCTTTATGGATCCAAATGTCATTCATTTCCGTTCCAGGGAATTTATTTTCCAAGTACGTATCTTTTTTTTAGTTTCAATGCAATGTAAATTCGGTACAAAAATGGATTGCTATTTAATACAATTTCCATTCTTATAAGCGCTGGTATCCTGGCGATAAGACGTCCGACTTTCAATCTAGAGGTCTCGGGATCGAATCCCGACTTTGTACCACTGAGATTTTCGGAACTTATGTACGAATTATCGGTTGATATTTATCAGTCGCTTTTCGGTAAAGGAAAACATCCCACGGAAACCGAAACTACGTAGTTTCTCCTCTGGGTTGGAAGGTCAGATGATAGTTGCTTTTGTAAAAACTAGTGTCTATGCCAATTCATGTGATTAGTTCACGAAGCCGGGACAAACGCCAAGAGGATAATGATTTCCATACTTATCTTAACTATCCATTTCAAAACAGACGACTAGTTACAAAATGACGAGATCGTCAGGAATGAGTGCCTTTTTTCCCTTGGTTACGCGGTGTCCTGTCCTACCAATCACCCACGTAGGAGCAATATAGCCTATTGTGTATAACTATAACCTGTTAAACCTACCCTTTCTACCAACATTATATTAAATTACAAAAAAAAGTATTTTGTATTTTCAAAATAGAAAATGGGTCCCAAAAAGTATTTCAAATAAAATAAAAAATGCTTTTGTTAAAAAGGTATTTAAATAGGAAATAGGTATTTTTCATTTTGTATTTGCATTTTAAATACTAGTATTTCAAATAAGTCACATCTCTGGTTAATGGTAGCCGTACGATTAAAAAAACCGCAAATCGATCTACAGTTTAGCCGTTTGGCACACGCATACTAGAGGTCAAAACAATTTTTTTGACCCGCAGTTCTTAAAAAAAAATCCCTTAGGAGACATTTTTTTATTTGTATGGAAAAAAAAAATATTTTTATTTCAGAAACCTATCGTGTGTGGTATCTTATGGAAGGGAACTTTGAGGCGATTCTAAAAATATATCACATCATTACATTTCAGCCATTTTTTTTAATTAACACAAAAATAATTTTCGAAACATACCAAATTTGGGCTCCTCCAGACACGATATGGCTGATTTTTTTAAAATACAATATACCACAAATGATACATAATATCCTCATATCTAACCTCAAAAAAGCAATTTTGAAAATAGTTTCCTAAAGTATTTTATTTTTATTTTTCAATATTACAAAGTGACACAGTTCTACTTCAATACCTATTTGGCGTGACTTATGGAACTGTAGTACATATTAATCATAAAATGATACGTAGTATCCATATATCCAACGGGAAATACCTATTTAACCCTTTAACTGCGCCTTTTCATCAGCTGGTATAGTGTGCTTAGTTTTTGACACAAAATATCAAGGTTGGACTCCTTCAGATACGATATACGCAACTTTATTTTTTGTACAGTATATCACAAATGATACGTTATATCTTGATATCTAACCCCAAGAAAGCAATTTTAAAAATAATTTCATTTAGTTACCATTAAAATGGCTGAAATGTAATGATGTGGTATATTTTTAGAATCGCCTCAAAATGTCCTTCCATAAGATACCATACACGATAGGTTTCTGAAAAAAAAATTTTTTTTCCATACATATAAAAAAATGTCACGGCACTCCCCTCCTAAGGGATTTTTTTTAAAGAACTGCGGGTCAAAAAATGTGTTTTGACCTCTAGTATGCGTGTGCCAAACGGCTAAACTGTACATCGATTTGCGGTGTTTCCTTGACATTGGGCTTGTACGGCTACCACTACGTGTAGGCCACGTCTTGACGCGAGAGGATAAGCGTTCAAGAGGTTAAACCCGTCTTTGTTATACTATCTTTATTAGAAGATCTGGGTATCTGGCAGCTTTCATAAGAGGGGATCTGAGTGATAAACCAGATAACATTTCAGTTAGAAAAAACCGGCCAAGAGCATGTCGGGCATGCTCAGTGTGGAGTTCCGTCCGTAGTTGCCGGCCTGTTGCAATACATCCGTGCAAAAGGTCGTTTATGAAGGGATATTTGGCGGCGCTTACCCCCACTTCATGTGTACGGGAGGTACCTTAATAAAACACATTTTTCCAGTTTTTACTCTACCGCTTTGTCGGCGTGATTAAAGCACACACTCGTACGAAATTACAGCTTTCTAGTGCTAACGGTCAATGAGCTGGACCACGGACATGGTGAAACTATAAGGGCTCATAGTTGGCTACGGAACCCTAAAAAGAATGCCGAAGGCCGTAATATCTGCCAAAGTTGTCTTAATTATAGAGCAGAGGGCCTATATTTTAATAATATAACAAAAATCACTGCGTGTTATTGTGAAAACAAAACCTGGAGAAAGTTTGAACAACATTATAATATTACGACGTAATGTTAAAAATAAAAAATATTGGTAACGGGTTATCTCACGTAATTTAAATCGATTTTTAGGGTTCCGTAGTCAACTAGGAACCCTTATTGTTTCGCCATGTCTGTCCGTCCGTCCGCGGATAATCTCAGTGACCGTTAGCACTAGAAAGCTGTAATTTGGTACTAATATGTATATCAATCACGCCGACAAAGTGGAAAAAAATGTTTTTTTAGGGTACCTCCCCTATACGTAAAGTGGGGAATGATTTTTTTTTTCATTTCAACCTTAACGTGTGATATATTGTTGGGTATTTAAAAATTAATAGGGGTTTAGTAAAATCATTTTTTGATAATGTAAATATTTTCGGAAATAATCGCTCCAGAAGTGAAAAAAAAATGTGTGTCCCCCCCTCTAACTTTTGAACCATAAGTTTTAAAAATATGAAAAAAATCTCAAAAGTAGAACTTTATAAAAACTTTCTAGGAAAATTATTTTGAGCCTGATAGGTTGAATAGTTTTTGAAAAAAAATACAAAATAATTTCTGAACTAAGTTTGTAATTTAACCGTATAAGCAGGTGTTTATTGTACCTGTAATTTCTACAAAATCACAATGAAATGACGTGCTTACAAAAACTCTTAAGTGGGGACACTTACTGTGACGGACGGAAAACTACGGAACCCTACACTGAGCGGGGCCCGACACGCTCTTGGCCGGTTTTTGCTTGAAATGTTTCGTTTAATTTACGATTATCATATTCATGAGCAGCCTTCCGCGACGGCAGCGGTGTTGCGACCTTAGAGAATTCAACCCGGAGTAGCCATGTCTGTCATTTTCTATACAAAAAAGTCTGCCAATTTTTGCGGGGGAGGGGAACGTCAAATGTATGGCTATTCGTACGTAACGTACAAATAGCCACGTTAGATAATCGTCAGTCTATACATACGTATGACCACTGATCATATGTTTTCGGCAGAGGGGAACGCCTGTCAATGGCGACTCCGGTTGTTTGAATTCTCTAAGGTTGTGATAGATCTACCCTCGTTCACTTTTTTATTTTTGTCGAAATGTTTGCACATCACACTAACGGCGTCACTTGTTAAAGGCACACTATCCACTGACGCAGTACCCAAGATTGTTTTCCTACTAGGGGGCAATGACCAACCGTATCCCAATAGCTTCCCGTATTTTCCGTAATCATAAATTGATCGAATCATGTCGAGCAAAAATAGACTTAAATTACATATTATGAGTAACCCTTTATAAATATATTTTATATGTTAGAGTTTTATTATTATATGTATACCTAATGTTTTTCATATTTTCGCCTGCTTCTGTTTTGCATAGTTTTATACAGTAGGACCCGCTTAGTACTTACGATTTCTCGCATAATACGTTATTTTATATCAGTCACTGCAACTTGAAATCCTGCAGGACAGCCCCGCATAATACTTTCGCTTTCCCACTTAAGACGCGTTTTAGCTAGGTACCATCGAAATCGTCTTAAGCGAGTGTTACTGTTTGAATGTCGGATACCGAAAGAACTCCAAATACTTACCAATATCGAGGAAATGGCTCGTGTCGTACCCGCTGTCCCGCCTGGATTCTTGTATCGCTACTCGCAGAGAATCCACTACGCAGTGGCTCAGGCAGAGCGGGGGTTCTCCCGTCGCTAAAATTAAATAATTTTACATATTTATGATGTGCTATGTAGCTGTCGGGTTGACGAAATTACGTTACTTAGAATAGTTGACGGAAAAATTTAACTAAGTAAATCATTGCCACGGGCAGGATTCGCACTTTCGACTCATCGATACAACTCGTATGTCCTACAAGTCGGATACCAGGGCTCGATTTGACATGGCATAACTGACAGTCGCTTGCGAGATAACTATGATATCACACTTTTGTGACAGTTGAAATCGGGGTGGAATCACTCAAGAGTGATATCTAAAATGGTGGCCATAGCCATAGACAAAACGCTCTAGCGAGACCTACTGACAGCTTGACAGTTAGGTGTGGACACGGGTGGACAGGATGGATATCACTCTATCCACTAGCGTAGCGATACAAGTGTGACATCCACGTTTCACAGTTTGGTATGTCGAATCGAGCCCAGCAAGTGTGTCAGCGAGACTACGTTATGCACGTATATATAAGTATATCGAAGCCCGATCGTGGACAAATCATGAAATCTCTAGAAACTTCATAGATTGGTGGCATTTTATAATCTGCCTAAATTTTGGCCAACCATGAAATTCTTAGGCACAATTATAAGTATAAAATGTGGCATTGCATACCTAAAGGGCTCTAATGCTCATTTTTGGTTGGGGTACCTACTTTTTTGTTGTGTTAGGTAATTACATAATAATAATAATTATTATTATTATTAGCCAATATTGTCCCACTGCTGGGCAAAGGCCTCCCTCTTATTTCTCCACGTATCCCTATCCCCTGCAGTCCCAAGCTCGTCCCGCAATCTCCGACGAGGTCTGCCGTGACGCCTTACAATCTGTGGGACCCAACGGGTGGCAGTTTTGGCCCACAGAGCATCCGGCAGACCTGCATACGGCAGACGTGTCCCGCCCCGCCCAGTCCCATTTAAGCTTGGCGGCAGTTTCAGCTACATCAGTGATTCGCGTTTTGGAGCGTAGTATTGTATTTTTAATGCGATCGGTTAATTTCACGCTCAAAATACTACGCTCCATGGCCCGCTGACAAACCATGAGTTTGGATTTTTGAACTTTTGTCAAAGACCAAGTCTGCGCTCCGTAGGTAATGATGGGGAGAATGCACATGTCCATGAGTTTTCTTTTTAGCGGTATAGGAAGGTTTCCCTTCATAGACCAAAAGCTCCTCCAGGCATTCTCAGTCCGTCTTGCGACTTTTTTGTCTTGCCGTGCCTGGAAGGAGACTATTTGGCCCAGGTATACATACTCATGGACATATCCTATTTCTCTCCCGTCCACTTCTACTCTTATTGGTGCGCTATTGGTCATGAGCTTAGTCTTTGACATGTTCATCACTAATCCAACCTCAAGGCTTGCCCTGCTTAGGTCTTGCAGTATGTCGCAGAGGTCGGTAGCTGAAGATGAGAAGAGGACTATGTCGTCGGCGAAACGCAGATTGGATAACTGCTTTCCGCCGACGTCAATGCCCCTATGTTCCCACCCTGCCGCCAGCTTCCTGAACACTTGCTCAAGGGTACTGTTAAACAATTTGGGGGACAGAGGATCGCCTTGCTTGACGCCCTTGTTTATATTAAAGGAGGGTCCGGGAGACTGCAGTTTGATACTGGCGGTGCTAGAGGCATAGATGTTGCGGATAAGGTGAACATATGTGGATTCTATGCCTTGGTCTTGTAGTGCGTTAAATATGGATGTGTGGGTTAAACTGTCAAAAGCTTTCCTGTAATCTACAACGGCTAAATAAAGAGGGAGGTTAAATTCGTGATACTTTTCAATCATCTGATTTAGGGTTTGTAAGTGGTCTGTGGTAGAAAGTCCTGGTCGGAACCCGGCCTGTTCTGGAGGTTGGTTACTGTCTAATTTACCAGCAATTCTACGTTCGATTACTTTAATAAAGGCTTTATAGAGGTGTGAAACAAGGCTAATGGGTCTATAATTATTGATGTCCGATTTATCGCCTTTCTTGTGTAATAAAACAATGTTTGAATGGCACAGCTTTTCTGTAAATTTACCTGATTTTAAAATGGAGTTGAAAAGATTGGTAATATGCGGTAAGAGTGAAGGTTCTCCTATCTTTAGTACCTCTGTCGTGATGCCGTGCTCACCAGGGCTTTTCCCGTATTACATAATATGCCTAGAAATTTCATAATGTGCCTGGACAAATTAAGACATACTAAAAAATGCCGCCCCTTCATGACGTGCCTCGGAATTTCATTTCTTGATATAAATAAATAAATATTATAGGACAATCTTACACAAATCGACCTAGGCCCATAGTAAGCTCAATAAGGCTTGTGTTATGGGTACTAGACGACGATATACATCTTGTATATAATAGATAAATACTTAAATATATAGAAACATCCATAACTCAGGAACAAATATCTGTGATAAACACACAAACAAATACCCTGACCAGGATTCGAACCCGGGACCTCCTGCTTCGTAGGCAGGGTCACTACCGACTGAGCTAGGACTTAGGAGGCCGTATGCCTAGGAGTTACATGATTTGGCGAATAATACAAACAGGCGATGACATATTAACGATGTCTCGCTCCCACCGGTTAATGTGGATGTTAATCACGTCATGCTCCACAGCAGAACCACCTTTGCTTTTTTGAATATAAATATATAGGAAAATATCTATATAATGTCTAATATACGAACTAACGGGGCCACAGACTTTTTGTGAGAAGTAATTATTGCAGCGCCTGACTTGAAAATCTAGGCAAACACACAAAAAGTGTAGAAGTAATTACTCTCAGGCGTTACGGTCTGTGTAAAATCTGTGGCACCGTTAGTTTGTATATTCAAAATAAAATGAGGATTTTCGTAAGCTAGGTCAGTATAGAATTGTTATAGAATTATTTGATGTCATATATGTGCCTGTACGATAAGCCGTAATAGACGTTTGACGGTGGCGCTGCTGTGGAGTATGCTCTACAGCAGCGCCACAAAGTATTAAAGCTAACAACGAAGCTAGTGATATAGATATTTTTTAAACTAGTCTAGAATTTTATAGACATTATATAGATATTTTCCTATATACATATTTATATTCAAAAAAGCAAACGTGGTTCTGCTGTGGAGCATGACGTTGTTAATCCAATATGTGAATGCCGTTTCATGTCCCGTCCCGTCCCTCCAAATTACTATTTCAATGTGTTTAGTCACATCCTTACGAAAGAGCGTTTTGTTTTTGTTTGACGGCTGTCTCAGCACGCACACATGCATTGGGAGTCTTGGTGGTGCTTATAAATACTTTCACAAATACATTGAAGCTAAATGTTATTGTAGTTTATCTTTACACATGTATACATAGCTGTCCTTACCCATTACCTACCTTTAGATCCCAATATACCGACGGGGTTAGGCCTATTCCTTGCCAAATACACACGGTAATCATTGGGAATATCTTTAGCGCCCATAATGTAATAGTTCCACGTCCGATCCGTGTAAATCTCTCCGTTGTGGTGGTTGTAGATAGTGTCCTCCATTAGCCAGAGGGACAGCGTTTGCACAAACGCTCCTTCAACCTAAAAAATGGGGGCCATAATACCTTAAACAAATCTATTAGCAAAGCTTGTATTACAATGTATTAAACGCGCGAAGATGGCACGTTCTCGTTGTTTATTATTTGGAAAATATAAATACATACAGCCAGTACAGAGTTTATAAACCTCAGAAAATGGTCCTTTAAAAAAAACACCATTTTTAGGGTTCCGTAGCCAAAATGGCAAAAACGAAACCCTTATAGTTTCGTCATGTACGTCTGTCCGTCCGTCCGTTCGTCCACAGCCATTTTACTCGGGAACTATAAGACTTATCTGAATAAAATTTACACATACGGTGTATTTTGTATGTCGCTACTTAGTTATATAGTTAAATTGCAGAAAAAATATTTTTAGAGGGGGCGCTCCATACAAGTAACTAACTAAAATAAAAAAATTAAACCAAATATCAACATGTGGCACATCAATCGATAGGTCTTTAAAAATAACATTGGGGTGTCTCTTTGAACTTTTTGTGATTAAGTAAATATTTTCTGAAATAATCGCTTCTAAAGTCAGAAAAATTGTATTGCGTTGAAACTTTTGAACAATAAGTCCAAAAAATATGAAAAAAATTGAGGAGATGCGTCTTATCACATAATTTCTACGAAAATTGTTTTGAACAATATCGGTTCAGCCATTTTTGTGTTATCTCCAAAAAACTTCTTCCATAGGCACCAGATACGACCTTTTGGTATTAGTTTTGTTCTCATTCCATTGAAGCTACGGAACCCTCCATCATGCGTGATCCGACACGCACTTGGCCGGTTTTTAATTGGTGGGTTTGTTATCCTCATTAATATCAGACGACGCAACTAGAAACACGTATTTAGATACTACTAGTACTAGGACTAGTAGTCCGCCTTGAATGACAACTCGCGATTTCCTTGAAAACGGGCTGACCAATATAACAAGACCCTTATGATGATTGTTTCGCGCTTTCTAGCTCCATAACCCCTTGATCGATCCTGCTCGTACACGAACTCTCAAATTAAGTATATTGATCTTTGCTACAACCCGGACAAATTTCATAAAGATCAGATCTATACACGCGGCAGCGTGTCAAGCCAAGTTCAAGCAAAGGAACTGGCTAGCCAGCGCCAAGTGTATATTTACACGAACCACTTGGTGCCACTTTTGACCCTTCTATAACTCAAAACCTCTTTAACGTAAACACATAAAACTACGTGTGTTTAATTATATCCATAAGGACATCTAGAAGCCCAAATTTCATGAAGCTAGCTCAAACGGTTATAAAGATATGAAGGTCAAAAAGTCGTAAATTTTAGCACTGACTGACTGACATATAGTACCTAAACCTAACCTACTTCCAGATGACCTAGAAGGATGAAATTTGGAATCCAGCTCGGTAATTGTGTGTAAGCGTAGGAAAAAATCTAAAAATAAAAAAAGTTAAAAAATAGGGGGGGGGGTCCCCATACAAAAAAAAAAAATTAATTGTATCGTTGGAACCGTTACAAGCAGATATTTGAAACTATCCCAATATATGTATTATTATATTTGCTATATAACAGAAATATAAAAATAAAGTTGAGTCAAAAAATAAGTGGTGTCCCCACACAAAAAACTTGTAATACACGCTAAACGACCGGCCAACGGTGTGTCGTCGGCGGCGCGCTGCACCACATAATTATACACAGAACAGAAATAAAGAGAATGTAGACAATAGCATAAAAAAGAAAACCATGTAGCGGAAACGCAAGAAAAAACATTAAATCTCAATACCTGCCTAGTTTACTTTACAAAAAGTAATGATATCCAATATGTATTTATAGGAACAAAATAACATTATGAACAAGTATTAAACTCTATTTCTTTGCTTTATTGGATACCTATAACAATTGCTGTTATTTAAAAATGTGAGATCTTAAAGTAGGTTAGATTTGACTTGCCCAGTTTTTATCAGAATTGATATATATATATATGTTGAATAACTTTATAAAATGACTGATGTAATGAAAACTGGCCAAGTCAAATAAATGTAACCTCCTTTAAGATCTCACATTTTTAAATAAGAGTAATTGTTATAGGTATCCAATAAAGCAAAGAAATAGAGTTTAATACTTGTTCATAATGTTATTTTGTTCCTATAAATACATATTTGGATTTTGCATAGAACTTGGCTCTCCTTTAGATCTCCATTCTTTTTGCGGCGAAGCCCACAGACAAGCATAATTTTTGTATTGAACTTGGCTCTCTTTTTTTACATTTATGTTTTTGGTGGGATAAACGTTACTAAAGTTATCGCGGAACAACTATTCAAAATAAAAAAGCCATCGAAATGCATAGACGTCTAGGCATATACAAGATATCTCTATACTCCGCTTAGCGCGTTATTTCTTTGAAACCTAAGCTGCCAAAAAGAAGTGGTGCGGGAGGGGAACACGCAATGCTAGACAGGGTACGCGCGATTGTCCCGTGGGGCGTAAGAGAGAGTCAGACATTAATGGTTGCCATGGAGACGTACTAAGTTTACAGTCACTTCCAATAATTAGTGTCTTACTATAGAGTGAAATTACTTCGAGCGTGGGAGCGGGGGCCACCCGGCTATGTGGGGTCTTGGGTTAATTAGTCTATGCGTCTAGGTAGCCAGCTGACAGTTCCGTTGTGTCCGAAGTTGTCTGTACAACAAACTTCACTTCCTTTACGCCCCGCTCATTCGATTAGTAGTAGTCCGCCTCGAATTCACGATTTATAATAAGATAAATAATATGTATTGTATGTATGTTCGAGCTGCCTCGTGCAGCAAACACGTCCACATCGCGCGCGGCCGCAATTCGCCGCGTGTAATCTGGACACAGCTTAAGGCATTGATTTATTACGTATTCTGCTTAAGGTAGGTATACTTGCCTGGCCAACATCCAGAGCCGGATTAATAGTGCGGCCCGCATCTTCGAACACATCAGCGCGAACTATATACTTCGTGCCAGTCAAAATATCGACTTCAACTTCCGTTGCAGCGACACCGAATATGGAATAATTTTGCAAACGGGGATCGTTCGGGCTGGTCTCGTAATTAGCTTGTAGGAGTATTCCCCGAAGATCGGCCTCGAACACGACCTGTTCCCATGTCGCATCTGGCATAGCCAAACGTACTGGAGCTAACCGTGCGATTAGTTGTTGGCAACATCTTATAACAGAGAGGGCGCAACATTCAGTCGTTATGCTCGATGCCGTTGCAAAATTGTTCGGAGTCGTAAAATCGTATGCGGCCAGCACCGCTACCTTCTCGACTGGAATTTTCAACTCCGAAGCAGCTACTTGTGCTATTCTTGTATTTATTCCCTGGCCGATTTCAATGCCGCCTATGCTTACATTTACACTTCCATCTCCATGATAAATGGAAACTAACGCACCATAGTTTCCGAGATACTGTGTAGGAAAAGCCATGTTATTAAGTCTCATACCGCGTTTCTTCCAACGGTTTTTAGAATTAAACTCCTTTATATATTCGAGTCTATTCTTAAAATCGCTTTTCTGCATAAATATGGGCATTATGTTTGGTAGCTGATTGTCATCGACTCTGTAATTGTTGAAGCGGACCTCTATAGGGTCTTTATTTACTTCTTTGGCTATGTGCTCCATAATGTGTTCAATGGCTGCTATACCTTCAAACCCCCCTGAAAAAAACATCATAATATAAAAGATTATTTTACGTAAGTATCGTAAAACCACTATATCTATCTAAAATCTATACATATAACTATCTAAAAATAGTTATAAGTAGTTTATTTTATTTTATCTCTAGTTTTAAGTAGGTAGTTTAGAGTGTTTATTATATTTTTATTGTTGTGTTGTTATGTTGAAATAAATAAATAATATGTATACTAAAAAATACAGACTATATGGCCCATAACTAGGTGTATAATATTTGGTTCAGTCGCCATCAAATATATCGGAGCGGCCAAGGTGGCCACAAATATCTCAACAACGCCTCTATTGTCAAGGTGATAAAGTCCATGTTCAGGTACGTTTAAGTATGTACGTAAATAATGCAATTACATGCAGGCATAGCGGGAGTTATAGTATTCGCTTTATTCTATACCTTTTACTACAATTTGAAAATATGCTATAAGTTTTTATGGAGGTACTTTTAAGTACCTTGGCCGTTTCGATATATTTGATAGCGACTGTACCTACAAACAAAAGATATTTTTCATAAAAACTTACAGCATATTTTCAAATTGTAATAAAAGGTATAGAATAAAGCGAATACTATAACTACCGCTATGTCTGCATGTAATGGAATTCTTTACAAACAAGTGTGATGAAAAATCGTAAATAGAAACTTAAAATTGCTAAATTACCGGGTGCCCTCATGAAGCAGTTAGTCGGGGCGTCGGTAATAGGGCCGAAAGAGTCAACTTTCCATCGATCTGGATTGTAACAGTTTTTCATGGAATCTGTGGCGTAAGAGTTTTCATTCTCGTTCTTAGACATGCCGTCGTTGACGTAGAAGGTTCCGTCTAAATATTGAATTTGGCCGTTTCCGTCAACACCGATCTAAAAGACAATAATTATATTTACTTAGTAAGTACATACCCACAAATTATATTGGTTCATACCACTCTGAAAGCTCTAACACAAGCATATTTAGGATGTCCCATCCCAACATCTATCTATGTAGTCAAAATGTATAAAAACCAATAATAGTTATTTATTTTACAAGGGAGCAAAGTTGTTGTTTAACCTCTCGTGCTTATATTGGGAACCGAGCCAGCGAAAGATTTCAAAATTGAGCCCCGAGCTTATCGAGTGGTTTTAAACATGGAATCTTGTGCGTGCAAAGGGCATCAAGGCAAGAGAGGTTGAACAAACTTTAAAGTTATATTAAAAATTAAAGCCAAATAAATGCTTTCAAAATGTATAATTCAAAATCACCTCTTTAAAGTGCATCCTGCCACATAACTTGAAGAAACAAGTCAAAACTTGCTCCAAATTACTTTCCTCACATGTGCATAAAATTCCCCTCCGCTTTCAAAGGATAAAGAGCGTCTTGCCGAGGTGGAATAGTGATTTTTTTTATTTTATTTTAATGATTGATTTAATAGTACATTACATCAGAGGCCGGGAAAACACGGATTTCCGGCCAAGTAGGTATAGACGGCCGAGCGTAGGGAGGCCGGATAGAGATACGAGGCCGGGAATCCGTTTTCACGCCGAGGCATGTATAGTGCTTTTCTCAAACATGCAATGAAATAAAATAAAAAAGCCAAAAGGACAACGTTTTATTCAATTTAAAATCTACGCTATTTTTTTATCTACGCTAGGTTTACACCAAATTGACAGTAACAATGTATGGAAGCGTTATACTCGGCGTGCGTGTTGAAAATATGCTAAGAATATAATTTCAGAGAAATTGTGTGCGTTTTTATTTATTTTCCAGCTTATGAAGTTGTCATATGCAGTCATGTACCTCTCTTTTGATTTTGGCGGGAGCAAGTTGTTCATGGCTAATTTCGACAAACAAACATTTCGTCATCACTATGTTCTTCCATTGAACTCATATTTAGAATCTTCGATCCAACTTACAAAATCACAACTAACAATGAAATCGAAATACTCGTAAGAAATTAATTTTCCAATTTCCCACCAAAAAAAGCAAAGATTGTTAAGCCCGTGCTACACGGTTGCCAATTTACTGACAATTTCGACCGGGGCTGCGTTGCATAAATTTATAATTCAGCTTTATGCATCAATTTCTAACAAATTTGGTTAAAAAGAGAGGCTCACAGCAAACTTGAATTTTTATACAAAGTGACCAAGGCTAACCATGATTGGTGGTAGGTACGTTACGGGTGAATAGCGAAATAAATTGGTAACGTCTGTAACGGGCTTTATTGTTAAAAAACTACCATGAAGTAAAAATTAAAAAGTTAAAATCAGCTGTTCGTAAAACCTGCCGCCATCTTTGACGCTGTCTGAATGAGGTTGGACGTTGAAACAAAAAAAAAAGTTACTTTGCTGGCCTAGGCCTGAAAAGTTGTATGAAATCCCATTTCAGGCCGCCTCGAGATGCTGCGCCCGAAAAAGGATACTTCCGAGTCTATTATAAGGAACGTAAAGAGAATATGTCATTGCATGTTTGAGAAAAAAAAATACTGACCTCGTAATCAAGCCTGGAATCAGGTCGTTTGCCCGTGACGCGCATGATGTCGGGCATCCGCATAGCTATGCGACAAGGCCTGTTCTGTTTGTAGGCCACAAGGGCCGTGGCGCACGCGGCGAACATGTTCCTAGCGATCTTGCAGCCGAACGCGCCGCCGCAACGTCTGGTCCGAATTGAGATGCTGGAATGGTAAGGGTGAATATTTAAAAATGCTTGCTTATTACACAGTCAGACTAAAATACTCATGAATGTATATATATATCAATCAATCAATCAAAATTTATTTCGAATCAATTAAGGATCCATAGATTGTTAGTACATACAGCTAGACTATACTTAAAATTAGGGTTAGTAACATAGAATTACAAAATAATTAAATAAAATAAGAATAAAAACTAAAAAAAACAGAAAAACAATTGGAACAGTATACTTACATAACATTACATGTCATGTCACTAGTCTAGATGCACCATTTCTCAACATCTGACTTTGCCACATGTAGGCTATTCCAGTGCTTGAGTAATGGTGCATCAAACCTACCTGCCAACGTTTCCAGGATATATAAAGTGGAGTTATTGTTACACTTTTTGCCTAACCACCGATGAACCTTATTACCAAGCGAAACAGTCGTTCCTCGGTGAATAGAAAAAAAATGGGAGTCAGACTCGCGCACGAAGGGTTCCGCACCATCATCTATAAAAACCGGCCAAGTGCGAGTCGGACTCGCGCACCGAGGGTTCCGTACAAACCTGTAGGTATATAGGGGTAGTAACTTTAAAATTATTAAAAATATTTTTATTATATGATGTAAGTAACTAAAAATTTATGGTTTTCGCAATTCTTCATGTATCTGTGCTATAAGACGTTGCTTCGTACTAAATTTCAAGATTCTGAGTTCACGGAAAGTACCCTGTAGGTTTTGATTCCCTTGCGAGTTTCGAAAATTTGCGGCATAAACGGCTGTATCTTTTGATTGCGTTGGCTTAGAAGTTTTATTTTTTTTACAGCTCCAAGGGACAGCTAAATAGTAGACCTGAGTATTTGATATAAATTTCAGCTTGATAGCAGCGTGGAGGCCACGCGTTCCTGAGAAAAAAGGTCTTGACATACGGACGGACGGATGGATGGACGGACAATAAAGTGATCCTATAAGGGTTCCGTTTCTTCCTATTTACGGAATTATGGATTACGGATTTCCTAGGTACGGAACCCTAAAAACGGCAAAAAAAATCATGTCTGTTGTAATAGGAGCCCCCTCAAATATTTATTTTATCCTGCTTTTTAGTATTTATTGTTATACTTAGCGGCAACAGAAATACATCATCTGTGAAAATTTCAAGTGTGTAACTATGAATGTTCACGAGATACAGACGGACAGATGGACAGCGGAGTCTTAGTAATCGCTTAGGGTCCCGTTTTTACCCAATGGGTACAGAACCCTGAAAACAGTCTCACTCGCATCCGTTACAATACTGACATATTGACTCACATGCATTGACTTGTTGCATGTTAGCAATACTGAGATGCAGTCCCTTCCCCACTGTGCCTCACTCTTCGATCGAAGAGGGCTGTCCGGTATTGGTCCATGAATTGTGCATCAAGGGGGGTAAGTTAATGATGCGGAGTTGTATGTAAATCTGTAGTAGGGTCTAACTAATCTAATAAGGTCAGAATGGATACCACGAAAGGGGAAAGCGTACCTATGTTATGAGATAAGTATTTAGGTACTAAGTATTTACTCTTGCTTTGAAGAGACCCAAGAAGAGAATTGTACAATTGTTCCACTCCTTGGCAGTTCGCATAAGGAATGTCGTAAAAAAATTTAATAATAATGTAGGTAAAATTCAACTTACACATTATTAGGAACATTCAGTAGCTGCGCGATAGCTGCCTGGGTGACGTCCATCCACTGAGTGGAGCAGTCCACTTCATACCCGTTGTCTACAGGGCACGTCACTGTCGTATGCAACTCCATCATGTGATGATACTGTCTCGGAGAGTAGAACGAGCCCTTGATCACTCTTTGGACGTTCACTCCTCTATCCGACGGAGTAATGCCTTCATAACTTATAAGTCTGTTATCTAGAGGGGGCGCGTCTATTGCGTCTTGTATAGTGAAAATAATTGGTTTCTTAGATATATTCTTATAATTGACTGATACGAGGCAAGTAGCTTTGTCAGCGATTACTTGGGTTTCGGCGACCACTATAGCGACGGGTTGGTTGTAGTAAAGTACTTTATCGCTTGCCAAAAGTTCTTCGTTTTCAAACAATAGCTGGAAATCGCCACGAACGATGCTATTCACTCCCGGGATGTCTTTGGAAGAGTAAACCGCGATTACACCTTCTATTTTCTAAAATAAAGTTAATACTTATTAGTAAAAATATTATTTTAAATAATTGCGTATTTATAATAAATTGCTATTTAACTATCATTGGGGATCGTTCACTAATCACGTAATGCTAGTATAAGCGGGCCTAAAAAGGAGGTTTTTTTTTACTAAGCCAAGATTGAATACCCTAGCTTCCTCCCAGTGTTTTTCAGAAACGCAATTATCAGATTTAATTTGTATTTATAGTAACTACCCAAAAATATTTAATATCTAAATTCAGTACTCACAAGAACATCCTCGTAATGGATAGATTCTATTTCTCCCCGCGCAATAGTAGAAAGAACGAAGGAGGCGAAAACTTCATCTGAAATAGTTGGTATGTCGTCACTGTACTTGGCCTCGCCAGCGCATTGGATCAGGCCTTCCTTCTTCAGGAGCGGCTGCGTGATCGGGTAGTCGGGCCTCTCGGTGTCGTACTCCTGGACGCTGCGGCTCACGGGGGGCCGGTCTTCGTAGGCTGTGGTTGCGCCCGATGCGTATATGGGACTCAGGATGTCGCGCGGACATAGTTTCAGGACAGCCTGTTTGTAACGAGTAGGTAACTGTAAATTGTTATATCAAAGCAAACACCAACCGTAGGTTCCGCAAAGAAAATTTCTTCAAATATTTGTATAACAAATGATGTTTTGTAGAAAATGATAATTCAAAACGTTAGAAAACTATTCAAAAATTAATCACTTAGCCGTTATAATGGAAAATGATCATCTGAAACAGCCCCCAAAAATGAGGCCTTTCCGATCTAGGGCAGATACCCCGGTTTGGCCACTTTCAACTTTATTCAGGTATAGACAAATTTACAAGTTTATGGTTTATAGAGAATTTAAGAGTAAATTATGGCAGCACAGATAGCACTGTTATCTGTCATGTATCTATTGCCATTAAGTTGTCAGGAACCATGGAAAAAAGTGGCAAAAACTGGCTCCCTTTGGCCCCTTTCTGAAATTTAATTAAATAAAAAAATAAGATCTAATATCAGAATCTTAACAGCGGAGATTCATATTAAAATAGTAATATATTTTTAATGACTCACACATACAAAGTACATAAAAAGTGTAATTTTTCCTTATTTACGCAAAATGACGGACGTCTGAATAGACCAACTCTCCTTAAAGTGGCAAAAACCGGAGCCACTGCCCTAGTAGAGGGTGAAAAAGACTAAACCACGATTTAAACTTTCACATTTTTATAAATTAAGTAGGTATACTTATCACAAATTAAACCAGACATCGTTACTGTTGTGTTTCGACCGAGCGTCATCGCTTGTGTGCATAATGTACAAGATGGTACAAGTTAATAAACAAGACCAAGTGGCGGTAGTTCAAAAAACTCGCGCGTAAAGGATGTTTATGTCAACTTTAGCCGGGCCTATTACTACGAAACCACTTCCCTTTTTGTCTATAATAATAAGACGAAACGATGAATTAAAAAAACCATTATTATGTACCTTATAAAATAAACCCAAAGCCACTTTTTTCCTGAAAGATGGTTTGGGTTCCGGTGGATTGAAGTCCGGATTCACCTCTTTCTCTAAGCAATGCAGAGCACCTTGCAAAGTCTCATTCGTGAAAAGGTTTCGCCCAGTTAAGTACTGTTCTGTGTTATAAGCGTGGGTAAACGCCGGATTAATACCTCCATACACAATTGACGCTTTAAGCACTTTGTGAGACTTGGGATCAAATTTGAAGAGAAATGCCCCGTTCACTTCAGCGTGAGCATTTTGTTCTTTTGGTGCTACCTGCAATTAATTAAGTAGGAAATTAGAGCATAAGTATATTAAAAAGTGTGTAAATCAAAGACGAGCAAACAATTAAACTAGATATAGGATTTATTAGTGTAATCATTAATTAAGAAGTTTTTTAAAGTTACACTTAATTTTTTTTAATTTACCGCGCAGCAATGTACTGCGAACGTGATTGAAGTAAAGTAAGTAACTGCCAATGTCGAGTAGCGTTCAGTGGTTCAACTTGGGTGTGTTCCACGTCCATTGCGGGGTGAATAATTTTGTACGGTTAAAATATATATGGTATACTTGACAATTATTAATATTCTCTACAAAACAAAAGCTGTCAGTCAGACGGCCGGAGCCCAGAGTTTTAATAGTAGGATTCCGGTTGCCATTTCAAGTAAATAACAATATGTAAGTAAAAGTATAGGCAGGTAGTACTATTTACTGCGTAGTTATAATATAATACCTACCTTGTAAGTCACTAGGGAATAATGTCGGGATAAGGGGGGCAGTTTAATTTGTGTCATAACTCTGCCGACTATGTTTGTGGTCAAAAACTCCGGGAGGTCCACATCTGTCTGATTTAGTGTACGGTCCACTACAAAATAAAAGTATGATTTAATGTAACAATGAGCGCATCTACAAAAAAAGGCACTATTAAGCGTAATTAGCTTGTTATACTTATACCGCAGTTATACACTCGTGCTTTTGCGTATGCGAGAATGCAGAAAATCGGTCCGCCTACTATACTATACTTTCGCTCGCCACGAATATGTAACTGCGGGGTAGCAATTAGAGAACTTCACGAAGTTGTTGGATGCTCAGTTGAAAAATGAAGTATAATAAAATTGGTACCTAGAGTAACAAACGCCCCAACACACGAAAACAACAGGAAAATGTCTGACTGAAAATCAGGATGCTCGTGCTTCAGTATTAAATTCCCAGCTAAGGTGCCAATCTGTGAAGGAAGTTAAATATATGTATATACTATTTTATTGATTCGAAGCCAAATGGCAAAAAACGGAACCCTTATGGATTCGTCATGTCTGTCTGTCTGTCCGTCCGTCCGTATGTCACAGGCATTTTACTTGGAAACTATACGACGTATTTGAATAAAATTTACACATAAGGTGTGTTTTGTATGCAGCTACTTAGTTATGTAGTTAAATTTAAAAAACATATATCTTTAGGGGGGCGCTCCATACAGGTAACTAAATAAAAATAAAAAAATTAACCAAATATCAACATGTCACACATGAATCGATAGGTCTTTCAAAATAACATTCGAGGTTTCTTTGACTATTTTGTGATTAAGTGAATATTTTCTGAAATAATCGCTTCGAAAGTCAGAAAAGTTGTGTAGCCCCCCCGTGACTTTTGAACCGAGAGTTCAAAAAATATAAAAAAAATTTAAGAGATGCGCCTTATCATATACTTTCTACGAAAATTGTTTTAAACATTATCGGTTCAGCCATTTTTGAGTTATCTCCAAAAAACTGTTTCCATAGGCGACCTTTTGGTATTAGTTTGGTTCTTATTCCATTGAAGGTACGGAACCTATCCTATGCGTGGTCCGACACGCACTTGGCCGGTTTGTTTTTCTTTATTTCGACAAAAATTAATCAATTTCACCTATCTGCCAAACTACAAATGTACAATAACCCATAAATAAATGAATATATACAGTTTTATGCAGCTAAAATTATAAGATATAAAGTACCTACTCTGTAACGTAATTTGTGGATGGTCCCTAAAAAGTGGATATTCGACTTACGTTCCGAACTGGTATGTGAGCGACTTGCTCTAAATGTTTTTTCAAAACTTGCAAATACCAAAAGTCGTCATTTGTTTTGCACAGTTCGTCAAATAATTCCATTGTGTCAGTAATCGTTAAGTTAGCTCCAAGGATCAAATTGACATCTAGATAGTGGGCGCGAAGCTCGGCGACGCCGCTTATGTCAACTATCACTTTGGGGTAAAACTTGATGGGGTATGCTCCTGAAAAATAAGGAAATATATAATGAGGGTTTCTTCGATCGATTTTTACCAGGTGGCAGCACCGTGGCGAGAGATGGTTTGGTTTAAGAGATTTATTTCTCAAAAGATTTACATAAATCACTTACTGAGAAAATAATAATTTTGCTTAAATCTAAATGGGAGAGGGTAGAAAGCAAAATAAACGGTTGACGACTTAAGTACAAAGGCGCTTGGTAATAACAAGCGCAATGCAACAATGTAAATGCAGTGCTGTGCATAGAGGCCAGTTAAACTGCATTACACAAATCGCAACTTAAGGAATACTATTTATCTCTTCCTTAGGTTTTTAAGTTGACACTGTTGTTTCTTACTGTGTGTATTATATATGTATATGTGTACGTATATGTATGTTTATTTTGTATTTATTTAAGTATGTATATTCATATGAATGTGCTGTGTTATCTATTTCGTCTCTTTTGTTTCTATGCGCCACCTACTGCTTATTGTTTTTCTCTAGTCTCCACTACCCAAAGGTTGTCTGGAAGAAATCGCTCATTAGCGATAAGACCGCCTGTTGTTACCTCTACCTAAATTTATCTAATTGTAAAATTTGTGCTTGTAACTGTATGAGGTGTGCAATAAAGAGTATTTATTATTATTATTATTATTACACATGTGACCACGGGTTAATTACGTATATAATTCATTTTTTTGCAAATTCTGGGTGCATTAATCTCGTAAATGTAGTGGAAAAGCCTTGAAAGATGTTTGTTTTTATATTAAGTCTGTGAAGATGTCTAGCTGTCATAATCCACCAACAACGAAGTTTTTTTATCTGTAAGGCAGTAGCGAAAGACAAATTTTACCTTTAGAAGTATTACCAGCAACCAACATGTAGTTGCTATAGCCGTTCACTTGATCCAGAGATTCGAATACGGCTTTAATATTATTTACTTTAAACCATAACCTGCCATCAGAAAGTGATATTTTCTTCGTCGCGGCATCTTTATCCATCACGTGAGCGTTGATTAGACACCATTCCTGATCCCTCTTGTTATCACAAGTTCCCCCACATTTCTTCCCCAATTTTGGACAAACGAAATTGTCAATGTCTTCAATGTCCTTTAGTTTACTTAGGACTTTCGGGTCAGGGTCTACAGCAAACGATTTGAACGCCTCCAGAATGGGACGGTATCCGGTGCACCGGCAGAGATTGCTGCCAAATGACTTTTCAATTTGTGCTTCAGTTAAATGATGATCACTCCCTTGTATCAGACTAAAAAAAACATCGAATAGGTCATGGACGTAAGAAATATAGGGATGCAATACGTAATCCTACGAATTTGCGTTTCCATGATAAGCCGCGGTCTCGTGCACACACAATCATTTGTCGGGTGGGAACCAATCACCGCTCGTCCCCGATTTGTACACGTGTGCGTGTCGCGCATAAACACGAGTAAATTGGCTTATGATGGAATCACAGTTTTGTCTTCACGGGATTAGTAGCGCCCTATATTTTCTGGGTCCAAAATAGGTATGTGTTATGTAATTTTAATTTTGTATTTACGGTTCAAATTACTTTCTATTGTTTAGTGCTTACTTTATAATGTCCTGTAAAGTCAACCCTAAAAATTGGGAGTTGCATTTTGGCACATTCCATCTCAAATTTTCTACCGAGCGGCCATTTTGTTCATAACCGATGTCCGAGGGGTATGGGTCTTAGAGAATTCAACCAACCGGAGTCGCCATTGACACGCGTTCCCCTATGCCGAAAACATATGACCAGTGGTCATACACGTGTATGGACTGACGTTTATCTGACGTGGCTATTCGTACGAATAGCCATACATTTGACGTTCCCCTCCCCCGCAAAAATCGGCAGACTTTTTTTGTATAGAAAATGACAGACATGGCTACTCCGTCCGGGTTGAATTCTCTAAGGGTATGGGTTGAAAAACACCTAGTACTTACTTTAGTCTACGGAAATATTTACTATAGTCTGGCAAACCATTTCTGTCAGTAGAAAAGCGCGGTATATTTGAAAAATCGCTAGTTGGCAACACCTGTCTTTGAATAATTCGAAAATTTTGCATAATTTGTGTTTTATCTGTGGTATGTAACATTTTTATTTAAAAAAAAGTTAGTTTTGTTTACTTACGTTTTTAAGTTTCAGGTTGCGGATTTTATTATTTATTAATGTGATATCTGCCACCTCCGTTCAATAAATGTACTAACAAGGCTAAGATATAAATGTAGGTACCTACTGTCTACCTTCTGCAGGGATAATCAAATTTGCATGATAAATATGGCTTTGAGGTTATGCAGTTTTGTATAGAATTATCATTTGAAGTTCTATCTTTCAGTGTATATAAATCGAACAAATCAAAGCGAAAACTGGTGCCAAATGAAGTCCAAGAACGTTTGTTGCATAGGATGGTGCTCAATATTGTCACAAAGCGATAAAGCGGTAAACATCAGATTTAACAAGCACGCACCCCGCTACTTTATCAAATTATTTTAAGGTTTCCCTTCATATACCTAAGCTATGTATAAAATAAATAAACACCAAAATCTCACGTGCGTTTATTAACTACAAATACACTTCACACAATAAATAATAGTCTTATAAACGCATGACGTAAGGAAATCATAATTAATAGGAGTATTACTGAGTAATATGCATTACACTTTTATTCGTACAGATTATGCAGCTAACCCGATTCCATTAGGTGCGACCACACCGCTGCTTAAAATACGGCTACGTTACGGAATCGCAGTGACGCATCGTATCCACACCGTTTTAATCGCATGCCCCCACACCGCTGCTTAAAATACGGCGACGTTACGGAATCGCAGTGACGCATCGTATCCGTACCGTTTTTATCGCATGCCCTCCACACCGCTGCTCAAAATACGCAGACAATTGAGCTGCGTCAAAGTATTTCGTATGGGGCACGTCACTGCGTCACGTTGCGTCTGCGTATTTTGAGCAGCGGTGTGGAGAGCATGCGTTAAAGTCGTGACGTTTACGGCACGTCATTGCGATTCCGTACCGTCAGCGTATTTTAAGCAGCGGTGTGGGGAGCATGCGATTAAAACGGTGTGGATACGATGCGTCACTGCGATTCCGTAGCGTCACCGTTTTTTAAGCAGCGGTGTGGTCGCACCATAAACTGAAAAGTTGTATTTTCTGGTAGATACATATACCCGATTTCCTCGCCGGACTTATGATTTTAGCATTCAATGGTTGTTTCGTTCCTGGATTTCAACACTTTCAGCAGTATTTTGACCGCATGATCTCTACCTCTAATCTTCAGTAGACTTCAGTCCTTTTAATATTTTGGTTATTTTAATTTCTTCGCACCTTCTTATTTATTGAAAAGTCATAATTAAATGTACATATATCAGGGATTTCAATGATTTTATCTAATAATGCAGTTACAATTTACGAAATTACCACTAACTACACTGACATACGAAAGCACCGTGCCGAAGCAGCCAACTTGAAAAAAAATGTTGGTTCGATATACATTGCTGCTTTTCTATGGAGCAATGCTGCAGTTCGATTCGCCCTAGTGTTGCTATATTTTTGGTTGATGTACATTGCTACTGCGTTCGTTGGCTGGCCAGACTATAATCTCATGATTTTGACATACCTGTACATGCTCATAACGAACCCAGGGCTACAGTATCCACATTGCGATCCGAAGTAATTGTTTAGTCGAGTTTGAATTATATTGTAGCCCTTTCGTCGGTTCCCTATTCCTTCTATTGTGGTGATGTCCCATCCGTCACAAGACAGTACAGCCACGAGGCACTGGAACGGAAGATGATAACGTGATTGTGAAATAATATTATGGTACCTACCTACAATAGAGTACCAAGTTATATGTGAGTGGTTCATTACGAGACTAGAAAATAACGGTCCGATAAAAAGCATAAAGGTGCAACCACACCGCTGCTTAAAATACGGCGACGTTACGGAATCGCAGTGACGCCTCGTATCAGTACCGTTTTTATCGCATGCCCTCCACACCGCTGCTCAAAATATACCCTGACGGTACGTATACGCCGTGACGTGCCCCATACGAAATATTTTTGACGCGAACCTTCCAAACCGCGTACCGTCAGCGTATTTTAAGCAGCGGTGTGGAGGGCATGCGATAAAAACGGTACGGATACGATACGATGCGTCACTGCGATTCCGTAACGTCATCGTATTTTAAGCAGCGGTGTGGTCGCACCTCAAAGTAAGGGGCGGTATCTCACTCGCATGATTCATTATAAAATCGACATATTGGCTTGTTATCATATCATGTTAGTATTATTTAGTCTGATGACGCCATTACTCCCTTATTTAAAACAAGATGCAGTTTCTTACTTTGATTTCTCTTTCGGCCTCACGTTTTTGGTTGAATCTCCGTATTTC
This sequence comes from Pammene aurita, assembly GCA_947086415.1. Taxonomy (NCBI): domain Eukaryota; kingdom Metazoa; phylum Arthropoda; class Insecta; order Lepidoptera; family Tortricidae; genus Pammene; species Pammene aurita. Next base: position 12,932,301 of record OX352313.1, read on the forward strand.
ATATTGTATACAGTTACCGTGTTGACAGAGAACGTGACAAGCTCGCCGCTGGGGGGGCGATGTGCCCGCACGTTGACGACGCAGGCGCCGCAGCCGCCCTCCAGGCACATGTACTTGGTGCCGCGCATGTCCGCGCGCCGGCGGATGAACTCGGTCAGCGTCGTGTCCGCCGACACCTCCGCTCCCGCTGGCAGGCCAAAACAAACAAAAACCTCAGCACAGAGCACAGCACGTACTAATGTACTACTATGACAGTATGATGACGTAAAGATAATCCATACAAATATTATAAATGGGAAAGTGTATGTGTGTGTTTGTTTGTCCGTCTTTCACGGCAAAACGGGGCGACGAATTGACGTGTTTTTTTATGTGGAGATAGTTGAAGGGATGGAGAGTGATATAGGCTACTTTTTGTCTCTTTCTAACCCCCCACTTCCCTAACATGGGGGGTGGAAGTTTGTATGGAGCATTACGGGGGGCAATCAGGAAAGGGGAACCGTGTTACCCCGAATTTAACGCGAGCGAAGCCGCGGGCAAAAGCTAGTCTTGCTCTAAATTACTAAAAGTTAAGGAACACCTATGTACAATGTAGATGCTTAATACGTGAATTACGAGATATGATTACCTATTTATGTTAATTTTCCAAAGTTAACAGTAAAAAATTACTATCGGATCTCATCCTAATTATATGCCACTTACTGTCAGTTAAAACATAATGGATCTTACGCCATTGCAATAATTGCAGGTTAATTATTAGCCTGAACCAGACTAGGATGCGTCGTTGCGTTACAGGTATTGATTACATTGTTGTTATTTCATAATAATACATTCAGCAAAGTAATCAGCACGATTTGATCAGCAACCTTCTCAGATCGAGAAAACTAATCGCCAATAAAACGTAAAGTTGGAACAGTTAAGTACCTACGAACGTTATTATTATTATAGTGTCCGACCGAAACATGTTTTTTTGCCGAAACCGAAACAGAAGGTTCGGCTCTGAATCGAATTTTGGCCGAAACCGAAACAGAAACTTTGATGGACGTTTTTGATGAGTGTTTTAAGGCCTAATTATGTACAGTTGCATACATTACTTTATCTACACACATATTGCAAGTACTCAAAGATGGGTTCAGAAGCCGAAGGCAATTGACCTGCATTACTAGGTAGATAGATACAAGTGCTGAAACATACCCACAGGTGTAAGCTTAATAAAAATAAATAAATTAGAACTGATAAGGAAAGTATATTTCTTTATTATAATATAGTCAATAGTAAACATGTACATTTTCGCAATTAAAAATGTTTCGACAAACAATAACTGACAAGTTGATAACAGAAATGGCGGCCGTACAAACCATAGAGAAATATATATATGTACAAACTTCTGTCGCGAGTTTTTTTTAAATATTAGCCAACGAACGAAGTCCTTATTCTCATGTCATCCGAGATCAAAATGTCGTGCGGTTTATGTCAAAAAATATATCGTACTGACGTTTCGTATCGACAACATTTAAAATCTATGGATACTAGAATAGAAACCCATTGAAATTGTGTTGGTTTTGACAGCTGTTCCAAATTTGAAACTCATAACTTAACAATATTTGAGCATGTAAAGTTAAAATTACATTACTGCCACAGATAAGAAACTTATCATAGTGAAATCGTTTGTTGTAATGCTGGTCATTGCCTACGGTTTTTGAACGCATTTTAGAGGACTTACAATATGAGTGTAGATAAATAAAAATTCGCACACTGATTATTTAGAAAAAGAACCGGAAGTACCGGGAATGTATCTTCTGTAGAAACTGCGCGGAAAGAGAAGACTTCTCTTCTCTGAAAAGTACCGTATATATACCACACAGACTTTTTACCGGTTTTTTCGCCACTATAAATTTCCCGGAAATTACAGAATCGAGATTTCGTGAGTGATTTCGCACCCCTTACCTCAATTTGATGAACCGTATATGTATGTTTTTTTTTATATACCACGACGGTGGCAAACAAGCATACGGCCCCCTGATGGTAAGCAGTTACCGTAGCCTATGGACGCCTGCAACCCCAGAGGATTCACATGCGCGTTGCCTACCCTTTAAGAATCTAAACACTCATTTTTTGAAGAACCTCATACTGTTTGCCCGCTGGTTATGTAAATATGTTAATTTTACTTTAAATCATCAAATTAAGTCCTAATAAAAACTTTCAATAAAAACTATTCTGAACATTGTATAAAAGTACGTAAATTCCGCGAATATACGCAGGCGAGAATTTATAGACGGAGAACTGAGCCTCTATTCGACATGGCATAACTGACAGTAGGTAGCGAGACAACTATGAGATCACACTTTTGTGACAGTTGAAATTTGGGGTGGAATCACTCAAGAGTGACATCTAAAATGGTGGCCATAGCCATAGACAAAACGCTCTAGCGAGACCTACTGACAGATTGACAGTTAGCTGTGGACACTCTGATCCGTGGTGTGGACAGATGGATTTCACTCTATCACCTAGCGAGACAAGTGTGAGAGCAACGTCTCGCAGTTTGGCATGTCGAATCGCGGCCCTGGCCACGTCACGTCGAGGCCCTGGCCACGTCACGTCGAGGCTCTGGCCACGTCACGTCGAGGCCCTGGCCACGTCACGTCGAGGCCCTGGCCACGTCACGTCAGATAAGACATAATAATGAGAGCAACGAATCCCCTTTTAGTTAGTTTGCTATAGGTACTATGCTTATGGAAGTAGTTATGCAAAAACGTTCCAACCCACAACTGCCCAGCTGTGGGTTGGAACGTTTTTGCATAACTACGTCGATTTCTAAATCCGGGCACCTGGCAGCGCAGCTGTGAAGTGGTGGTCAAAGAATGCAAACCACTCCAAGAATACAAATCTTAGAGTTCTGGGTTGATGCAATATCACGAGAAATTATGTATAAATAATTAGATTATATCATTGCCAAAAGTTTATGTTGGGGAAAAGTAGTGCTAAACGATGTATAAAGTAATCCATAATAGTTTTACCGCATTCACAATTTTTGCTTCCGCAATAATACGTAATGTTTTTTACTTCGACAGTTGCCTATTTTGGTATTATTATTTTCCAATTGAAAAATGTTGCTTGTCTGTCACCCTAACATCCACCCATTAAAAGCTGCCAGATGCCTGGATCTAGCAATAAGGATCTTATAGCAATCTAACCAGACGGGTTTTGTTGCTCTCATTATTGTGTTATATCTGACGTGGCCAGCTGCCAGCTCTGAGTCCATTACATACTCCCTTTTTCTTGCTTATTGTCCATACAAGTATAGGTATTATAAAACACCCGTATACGCATTACCCGTTTAAGCATTAACGGTTTTTAGGGTTCCGTAGTCAACTAGGAACCCTTATAGTTTCGCCATGTCTGCCCGTCCGTCCGTCCGTCTGCGGATAATCCCAGTGACCGTTAGCACTAGAAAGCTGGAATTTGGTACTGATATGAATATCAATCACGCCGACAAAGTGGTAAAATAAAAAGTGAAAAAAAAATGTTTTATTAGGGTACCTCCCCTATACGAGGGTTGCTACTTATATATCCGGAAACAAAAAAACAAACAAACGTACACGGCTGAAAATGGTTTTATTGTTTTTCAAAGTATTCCCCTTGATGATCTATGCACTTTTGCATTCGCGTGAACCAATTTTTAAAGCACTTCTGCCACTCCGCCTGAGGTACCTCCATAACGTGTTGTTTGAATGCGTCGACAGCATCTTCAGCGGTCGAAAATCGTTGACCGCGTAATTTATTCTTTATATTTGGAAATAAATAAAAATCGTTGGGTGCCAAGTCAGGGCTGTACGGCGGATGACCCGTTAATTCCACATTTTGACCCTCCAAAAATAGAGTTGTTTCGCGTGACGTATGACAGCTGGCATTGTCATGATGAAGAATGATTCTTCGTCGCTGGTTAGTTTTACGAATTTGTTCAAATACTTCCGGTAAGCAAATGGTCGTGTACCACTCTGAATTAACCGTTCTACGGTTTTCTAGTGGCACTGTAGCTACATGGCCATTAATACCGAAGAAGCAGGCCACCATTAGTTTCAATGTACTTTTTGCACGAGTAACTTTCGTAGGGTTCGGCTCATTTTGAAACACCCATACCGTTGATTGTTGCTTCGTTTCGGGATCGTATGCATAGATCCAGGATTCGTCACCTGTATAGATGTTATAAACGGCTTTTGAGTCACCACGGTTATATTTTTTTAACATTTTATTGCACCATTCGACGCGAGCATCTTTTTGCTCTTTTGTTAAGTTGTGGGGTATCCAACGCGAAAAAATTTTTTTTACAGCCAAATAATTATGTAATATGCTATTAATGCTGGTCATAGAAATACCCAGAGTCGCCTCTATCTCGCGGTACGTAACATGTCGGTCGTCCATTATAAGTTTTCGCACAGCCTCGATATTTTGTTGTACAACGACCGATTTCGGGCGACCTGCCTTAACTTCGTCCGTAAGCATACTACGTCCACGATTGAACTCACTAAACCAGTGATACACAGTAGTTTTAGATGGGGCTTCATCACCAAAAGTTGAAGTTAGTTGATCTATGCACAGTTGTTGCGTTAAACCACGCCGAAAATCATAATAAATCATAGCACGAATATTTTCACGAGTGAGTTCCATTCTTGCTGCGAGATGACATTTAAAACCCGTCAAAAACAAAACACGAGCGTTAATAAGAAAGAAAAAATATACCGGCCAGTACTTAAAAAAGTTCAAATTTTACCATGGAGGTCAAATATGCTATTTAAGAAGATTGTAATCCCGGTTTCCGGATATATAAATAGCAGCCTATGTACAGTCGCCATCAAATATATCGGAGCGGCCAAGGTAATCAAAAATATCTGAACATGCACTTTATCGCCTTGACTATAGAGGCGTTGCCCCGATATTTGTGACCACCTTCTACGCTCCGATATATCTGATGGCGACTGTACGTAAAGTGGGGAGTGATTTTTTTTGTTCATTTCAACCCTAACGTGTGATATATTGTTGGATAGGTATTTAAAAATGCATAGGGGTTTACTAAAATAATTTTTTGATAATGTAAATATTTTCGGAAATAATCGCTCCAGAACTAAAAAAAAATGTGCCCCCCCCCCCCTCTAACTTTTGAACCATTCGTTTTAAAAATATGAAAAAATGTCAAAATTAGAACTTTATAAAAACTTTCTAGGAAAATTATTTTGAACTTGATAGGTTGAACAGTTTTTGAAAAAAAAATACAAAATAATTTCTGAACTAAGTTTGTAATTTAACCGTATAAGCAGGTGTTTATGCAGGCAGTTGTGTGCAGGTACAACCTGTAATTTCTACAAAATCACAATGAAATGACGTGCTTTCAAATAAAGTAAAAACGGTGAAAATCGGTTCACGCAATAAAGAATTATCCCATAAAAATCATCTTCCACACTTTATGCTCGCGCGCAATAGTTTACTTAATTTGCCGATAGATGTCGCTTTACGTGGAACGGTCATATCATATCCTACATGGAGGTGTTATTTTAACTCTGAAGTGGGGACACTTACTGTGACGGACGGAAAACTACGGAACCCTACACTGAGCGTGGCCCGACACGCTCTTGGCCGGTTTTTTTAAGAAAATATACCTACAAGAAAATGCTTAGGTAGGTACTTTATTTTTTATATAGAAAAACTTTACTCAGTATGTACTCACCAGTAAATTGTTTGCCATTGATGGTGAAATGCACTCTATCCATTTTAGAAGAGTACCTGTAACCGTTTAAACACAATGTATTATTGGGTGCGAATATTGCGATGCATTAGTATGATCACAAAATTAATATAACCGCGTGTAGCAACCTCACTTATAATGAGTTATGGTTGAAAAGATACGGATATTCGTAATTACCTTACCCGATCGGTAATTGATGATGGCTAAGATAGTACATTGTACTGTAGTACATTATTTCGATCTATCTCGTAGGGTTCAGCCCGCGTTGGCAATGTCAGCGCAAAAGAATTCTATGTTGCCGACACATCCGGTTATCGAAACAATTGGAAATAGTATATTAGTACATTACTTACCAAGGACTGTAAAAGAAAGAAAGCCCGAAATCGCAGGTATTTGTAAATATGCTATAGAGGGCTTTCTTTTTTACTGCCCGTGGTGAGTACACAATTTTACGTCTCCACCTGGCCATAATGCGAGTTTTACCGTACGCGTAGCGCGCGATAAAACTCACATTATGGCCAGGGTTGACGTAAATAGTTATTTGCTTTCGTTAAAAATAGATGAAAATATAATTTAAAAATGATATTAAATTATTATTCACTAAATCATCATTATATCATTAACTTAATCATAATTTGTAAGCAATACAAGATCTATTCTGCCTTTAATCCGGCGGTTTTATCAGTTAACCCTTTGACCGCCAAAGCCGTTCAAACACGTCAACGAAAAGTCGTGCCCTCAGCGCCGTGACGTGTTAACACGTCCAAAATGAGAGATCAAAATACACCTTAATAAACAACCTTTACAAAAATATTTTTGTATATTTATTATATCTCTACCATTCATTTTTTTAGTTAGAATTTCATTCAAAATAACCCGTGAATCAAGAAAAAATGAGAAAATACCTCGAAGCTATTTAAAAGAACAAAAAGGCACTGCCCTCTTCGCCGTTGACGGGTAAACACGTCAAGCGGCGTGACGTCACTTCGAAATAGTGTTGTTCGTTTGAAAGCATAGTGGTCGATGTTGATTATTGGATGAATATTAACCAAACACTGTAATTATGAAAGTTTTTCGCATTTTAAGCTATATTATATAATAAAACTAATTATTAAACTGTGATTCGCGTTGAAGATTAGTTTTAGGAACTACATATCGTAATTAATTTTGTATTAAGCAGAACGTCTGCTAACGATACCACAATGCTTAGAAAAAATGAGCGATGGGCATGTATCCCAGAGTCGCGAGTTCGAGTCTCGTCTGAGGCAGTGGATTTTTCTACTTTTCCATTTTTTCTAAGCATTGTACATATCGTACTCGTAATGTTAAAAAAGGTATATATTTTAAATTTTTACAATTTTTAATTTAATATATGCATTATTAAAAAAGAAAGAGTTTTATTTAAGTCGCAATGGAATAAATACAATGCGTGTTATAAGGGCCGTATTTAAAACCTAACAATGTGTATGTCGTTTCTTTTAATCTTATTGCTTCGCCGCATTCTTGTTAATCCTTAAACAATGATAAATACCACGACACGTGGGCTTTCGGTCCATTTCATTCATACCAAATAAGTAAAAATAATGAAATGGTATTTTAGATAAAATGTCAACCAATATGAATGTTATCGGTGAGAGACCGAGTTTAAGTGAACAAAGAATATGTCATTATTAGGGATATACCAAGTTTCTTTAAGTATAATAAAGATTATATTTCTTTAAGTATAGAAGTATAATAAGATTAATAAATTATACAAAAGAATGAAATGTGCGCGAGTGGTTTTAGGGTTCCGTAGTCAACTAGGAACCCTTATAGTTTTGCCATGTCTGTCTGTCCGTCCGTCCGCGGATAATCTCAGTGACCGTTAGCACTAGAAAGGTGAAATTTGGTACTAATATGTATATCAATCACGCCGACAAAGTGGTAAAATAAAAATTGGAAAAAACTGTTTTATTAGGGTACCTACCTCCCCTATACATAAAGTGGGGAGTAATTTTTTTTTTTGGATAGTTCTTGAAAAAAAAAATTACAGAATAATTTCTGAACTAAGTTTGTAATTTAACCGTATAACAAGGTGTTTATTGTACCTGTAATTTCTACAAAATCACAATGAAATGACGTGCTTTCAAAAACTCTTAATTGGGGACACATACTGTGATGGACGGAAAACTACGGAACCCTACACTGAGCGTGGCCCGACACACTCTTGGCCGGTTTTTTTACCTACACACCCGTTCTGTCCGATGTTCATTAGTTTTTATCATAAAATTTATTTATTTGATGGTATTGTTAAACATTTTTTTACTCAACTAAACACTTAAAAAACCTTACGTATTTTCCTTCATACAGTTACACCACGGAAATATCGATACAGAAAAGAATGAATATCTCTCACCCCCAACTCTAACATTCATAATAAGTTACGGTGAACAGTGTTTTATGGAAGCCAAAAAAGTGACATCCCCATTTTATTACAAATTACTGTAGTTTAGAGCACTACGAATGCGAGACTAAAACTCCCGCGTTTCTAATATGTGTAGTTTTTGAGAAAAAAATTTTTGAAAATCTTGATTCTGACACCCGGATATTACGAAAAATAATTATGTATTGCAAATTAAGTAACAAACTTTTCTGTTGACTAAAGTGTTGGATAAACCTTTCAAAAAAATACATTTAGAAGTAATTACAACCTTTCTAAGTACATTAGTTACAATGATATTAATTATTTTAATGATTTTGGTTTTTTTTTTTTCTTCCACCGTAGTAGGTCGCGATATTTGTAAGACAGCTTCATTGTTATGTCTTCTATCTACCCTATTTTTTACAAGATCTAATTCCCTGGAAGATTTAATCTACAGTCGAATAAAATTTGCAGTCAGGGCTGCCACTACCAATATCCGGATTTACCTGGATATAAAATAAACACAGTATACAGGATGTAACAAAAATACTGGTGATAAGGGCATAATTGGTATCGTATTCTAATTATGGAAAACTTAAAAAAACATATTTCGCGTGAAAAAAAAAACTTGTATGGAGGGTTGGCCGGCTGGGACTACGTGTCCCATACAAAAAAAAACATTTTTGTTCGTGTAAAAAAAATTCTACAATTTTTTCTTAGTCGTAATACGAGTACGATACCATTATGCCCTTAAACGGATCACCAGTATTTTTGTTATATCCTGTGTAGGGAATGTAATAACAGGTAAATTTTCAAAGCCGGGTATTCGATCGGTTATGGTCGAAAAATAACCGGTTAAAGCCGTCTATTATGTCTATTATGCATCGCCAATTTCGCAAATATTTTTTCTAAAACATGATTTACTACAAAATTATCAACTTCCATGCAACAATATTCTACTTCCAGGCTCTCTCCCCATCTTGCACCTCAGAATAGCTGTCGTCTGGACATAACTCTGATGATGGTGTTATGTTTTCATCGGATGGCGATATAAAAGCATCCTGTGGTGCTTTCAATAATGCTATTGCGGCAGATGGTAGGAGACGTTTTTTAATATTTTTTGTCGTTGCGACATCCGTTGTTCCTAAATTATTGGGTCTGATGAGACTAACGCTCTATGAAACAAATCAGACATTGTTTTCGTTCGATCTGATTTGCGGGTATGATGTTCTCTATCGTGACGCCAATATTTATTACGAGATTCTGATGATTGTTCGGAGAGCATTCCAATTGGAACAGACGAGTTTCGTATTATCGCAGCTCCATGGACCAAAAGTTTATGTATAGTCACTGTCGTAAGACACCATTCGAAATTTTTAACATATTTTTTGGCTAGTTCTTTGCATATGTACTCAAAACTATTATCAAAACCAAGAATTATAGATATCCCGGAAACAACAGCGTATAAAATTAAAAATACCGAAGTGTCAACCCTAGAGGCCGGGTAACCCGGAAATAAAGTGTTTAGGTGATTACATCATTGTTCCACGGAATTAGGTCTTGTAAAAAATAGAATAGATAGAAGACATAATTAGAGGGCGGAGTACCGGTGGCAAATTTCACACAAAAGGTATGGAGTCGTTTTTATAATTATTATTTTAGGCTTGAATAATAAAATTATTCATTTACCTAATGTACTTAGTATGGTACCTACTCGTAAATTGGAAGTAAGTACTTAACATTTATTTTCATAAATCGATTTCAGGAACACCTAAATGTTATGTCGTAAATGTTTTGGGTTATTTTTCAATTTCTTTTAACAAAGTCACCATTCATCAATATAATATTTTTTACCATATGCAACCTTTCTTTTCAAAAAGTTACTAATTTACAAATTTATGAGACATTTAGAAACTAATTATTTGACATTGTCAATTTAGACAGCTGCTTTACATCTATATTATCTGAATTATTATTGCGTCGGCTAAATATTTAAAACCGAAAAATATCAAGATGAATAAGCCATGTGAAGCAACAATTCTGCGGATGATAGAACCGTACGAAAATCTTATACGAGTATATAATGAAGAAGAATGTAGCATTCACTGTATTTCTTGCTCAGTGGATTTAAAGCAGTTGAAAAAATATAATGTCGAAAAACACATTAACAGTAAACAACACCAAATTAACTGTGGAAACCAAAATGGCACCTTTGCCTATGATTTATGCGTTTTCCTTATAGCGTGTAACATCCCATGGAAAAGAGTTAACCATCCAGAATTTAAAAAGTTCTTTGGAAAATACTTAGATAAAGGCGTAAAACTTCCCGAAGAAAGTGTTTTGAGAAAATACTATCTTACCAGAATATACAATGCGACCGTCAAGCAAATACGAAATACAATTTTCGATTCCAATTTATGGCTTGCGGTGGATGAGACTCTTGATAATTTCGGTAATTGCGTAGTAAATGTAATTATAAAATCACTTGATGATGCTTTACAAAGGCCATATTTGTTAGCGTGTAAAGTCGTTAGTACTGTAAACGCGAACTCAATTGCAGCGGTGGTTGACGAAAGCTTGAATTTTTTGTGGGAGGATAATTTTACAGATAATATGAACAAATTTTTAATATTCTGTTCGGATAGCGCAGCGTACATGCTTGCTGCTGGCAAGATTTTGAAGAAAAAGTACACTAAAGTACGACACGTAACTTGTTTCGCTCATGGACTACACAGAGTCGCGGAGCAGATAAGATCTGAACATAAATTGGTCAATTCTTTAATATCCAATGTCAAGAAGATTTTTTTTAAATCACCACACCGCGTCCGATTTTTCAGGGACCATGCGCAGAATGTGCCTTTACCGCCGGAACCCATTATCACTTCGTTGGGGCACCTGGTTAAATGCAAGTTTTTACTACGATAGACATTTTGACGTGATTAAAAATGTTGTGATGCAATTGAACAATAAAGAAGCTTTTGCCATTAGAAAAGCCCAGAAGTTGTTTGAAAATGAAAATTTATAAAACGAGTTAAGCTTTATAAAAAATTGTTACGAAATTATACCTGAATCGATAGAAAAATTAGAATGCACTAAAATTCCGATAGAAGAAAGTTTTCTGGTAATAGATATAGTTAGGAGTATTTTAAGCCTCCAAGGAAGTGAAACCGTGCGAAATAAACTCGAATTGGTCCTAGATAGAAACCCAGATGCTGACGAATTAAGGAATATGATTACAATGGAAAATTATAAACAAGTCCTTAAACATGCAACCATGACATCGGTAGATGTAGAGCGATCGTTTTCCACTCATAAATGGATCTTCAATAAATTAAGAAACCGATTCACTCCGAAAAACCAGGAACATGTGGCCATAGTCCATTCATTTTATAACATGGATACGCACTTAAGTGTAGATTGTGAGGAGGACCTCGAACACATAATTCCAGTCCTCAATTGTAATTGAATGTTCTTGAAAATAATATATCGTTTGGCAGGTATAACTTCTTAGTCTAGTATTTAGTACCTAATGATAATGTTTTGATAAGAAAACATATTATTATGTATTATAGATATTAACAACATATTGCATTATATTTGTATGCTCGTAAGATAATTTCTATAAGTTCCTAAAAATTATTATGCAAAATTAATCATTTATTCGTTATTTATTTAATCATAAGAATACTTAGGCGACTCCATACATTTAGTGTGAAATTTGCCACCGGTACTCCGCCCTCTAGACATAATAATGAAGCTCTCATACCAATATTGCGACCTACTACGGCGGGACATGGAAGGAAAAAAATAAAAACCAAAATTAATAAAACAATTAATATCTTTGTAACAAGTGTATCTAGGAAGGTAGTGATTGCTCTTAAATATATGTCTTTGAATGTTTTGTCGAACACCTTGGCGAAACAAACAGTCCATGCAATATCTTTTAAATTATTTCTATTTTTCGTAATTTCCGAGCGTCAGAAACAAGATTTTCAAAAATTTATGTCTCAAAAACTACACATATTAGAAACATGGGAGTTTTAGTCTCGCATTCGTAATGCTCTAAACTATAGTAATTTGTAATAAAATGGGGATGTCACTTTTTTGGCTTCCATAAAACACTGTACGGTGCCATCAGCGCCAAAGCCGTCATAACACGTCAGCGCGTGACGTTATCACTTAAGTAGTGCTGTGGCTATATTGACAAAATAAAATAAAATTGTATATAAATTTTCATATTTTTGTAGTTGCTTTTAGGTGTATAAGAAAAATACGAAATGAATATTCTTTACTATTATGATATCTAAATATCTAAAGTGATTTTGCCTAACTAAATCCACTATTAGGCGGAAAGAAATGTTTCGTCGATATGTTGTTTTCCAATCACTACGGTATCTGAGTGCGCTCGTGCAAATTTCGCTCTGGCGCTGGTGGCACGATTTTTCTGTCCGATGCGTGGCGTTCAAAAGGTTAAAAACGTTGTGACATAACTTATGGACAGAGAAGTACAATGTTGAAAGTTTCGGCGCGGCCGAAACCGAACCTTGGGCCGAAACAAGTTTTTTTTTGCTGAAACCGAAACTTCGGTCGGACACTAATTTCCAACAATGGTCCTTAGAAAAGCTAAATTTATATGGCGGGGAGTAGTTTATTTTTGCTGAAACCGAAACTTCGGTCGGACACTAATTTCCAACAATGGTCCTTAGAAAAGCTAAATTTATATGGCGGGGAGTAGTTTTGATTTATATTAGCGAAGCTTACTGTTTAGTCTCGAATTGGACCCATAGGGAATTTCGCCGGTTTTAGAACTACTCTAAAATTAAAATTGTGTAGAAAAAAGCTATAGGGAATATTTTTACCCAAGAAAAGCTTTCCGACTGTATATAGTTTCCGTAAATTGTTAAGGACCATTCATCTTTTGTCTCTTTCTCTCGTTGTATGGAATCTGGAACAGCGCCCTCTACAATAAGTTTTCACCGACCTTCCCCATAAATTCTATGGGGCACCTTCTATGCCATAGAAGGTGCCCCATAGAATTTATGGGGAAGGCACCTTCTATGGCATACGAGGGTTGCTACTTATATATCCGGAAACCAAAAAACAAACAAACGTACACGGCTGAAAATGGTTTTATTGTTTATCAAAGTATTCCCCTTGATGATCTATGCACTTTTGCATTCGCGTGAACCAATTTTTAAAGCACTTCTGCCACTCCGCCTGAGGTACCTCCATAACGTGTTGTTTGAATGCGTCGACAGCATCTTCAGCGGTCGAAAATCGTTGACCGCGTAATTTATTCTTTATATTTGGAAATAAATAAAAATCGTTGGGTGCCAAGTCAGGGCTGTACGGCGGATGACCCGTTAATTCCACATTTTGACCCTCCAAAAATAGAGTTGTTTCACGTGACGTATGACAGCTGGCATTGTCATGATGAAGAATGATTCTTCGTCACTGGTTAGTTTTACGAATTTGTTCAAATACTTCCGGTAAGCAAATGGTCGTGTACCACTCTGAATTAACCGTTCTACGGTTTTCTAGTGGCACTGTAGCTACATGGCCATTAATACCGAAGAAGCAGGCCACCATTTGTTTCAATGTACTTTTTGCACGAGTAACTTTCGTAGGGTTCGGCTCATTTTGAAACACCCATACCGTTGATTGTTGCTTCGTTTCGGGATCGTATGCATAGATCCAGGATTCGTCACCTGTATAGATGTTATAAACGGCTTTTGAGTCACCACCGTTATATTTTTTTAACATTTTATTGCACCATTCGACGCGAGCATCTTTTTGCTCTTTTGTTAAGTTGTGGGGTATCCAACGCGAACAAATTTTTTTTACAGCCAAATAATTATGTAATATGCTATTAATGCTGGTCATAGAAATACCCAGAGTCGCCTCTATCTCGCGGTACGTAACATGTCGGTCGTCCATTATAAGTTTTCGCACAGCCTCGATATTTTGTTGTACAACGACCGATTTCGGGCGACCTGCCTTAACTTCGTCCGTAAGCATACTACGTCCACGATTGAACTCACTAAACCAGTGATACACAGTAGTTTTAGATGGGGCTTCATCGCCAAAAGTTGAAGTTAGTTGATCTATGCACTGTTGTTGCGTTATACCACGCCGAAAATCATAATAAATCATAGCACGAATATTTTCACGAGTGAGTTCCATTCTTGCTGCGAGATGACATTTAAAACCCGTCAAAAACAAAACACGAGCGTTAATAAGAAAGAAAAAATATACCGGCCAGTACTTAAAAAAGTTCAAATTTTACCATGGAGGTCAAATATGCTATTTAAGAAGATTGTAATCCCGGTTTCCGGATATATAAATAGCAGCCTATGTAGAAGGTGCTGCCCCCAACATTTGACTAACGAATCCTTGTACGTACAAATGCCTGCCACCTAGCGAACTAATTATGTAACTTAAATCTGTCATTTACTCTTCGCGCCAATCAGGGGTGGCCAGTGTCACCATCTTTAGTTCGCGCACGTTCCCTTTAAAAAAATCCGTAAGTATGATTTATTATCGCGTAATATTGACGCTCACAAAATACAAACCAAAATTAGGTGCAAATAACAACAGGGCGGGACTCTTCTTCAGCAATGGGACATACATATCACCCTGGGGCGGCCTTACTTTCGCGAGGCCGCGGCGAGCGGCCCTTGTAAAAACCTGCACAGCAAGGCTCTTGTAAAAATCCGATCGGGGTCTTACGAAGCCGTTGCAAGCGCGAAGCCCCGGGCGACTGCCCTGATCACCACCTCCTAAGGTCGCCACTGCATGTAACTGACCGAGCGAGCGAAGTGTCTCCGTTTCAGCTTGGGTATAAATACTCTACAGGCTCTATGTTTCTCAAACAAAACTCGTGAAATTTTGTGAATAGGTTTGATAATTAAATGGATTTTTAGAGACTTAGATTTTATAACAATTACGCACAAATTACCTGACCTGGAGTGCGATTTTTGAATCTCACCAAGTGAATTCTCACCGATGTGAGTGAAAGTAAATCACTCACATCGGTGAGAATTAGTCACTTGGTGAGATTCAAAAATCGCACTCCTGATCGCCATTGAGATCTAAGGCGCTTAGGAAATGGTTTTATTATATTAAATTAAATGTACGTTTCCACGAACGCTTAAGACCTGGATGTACGTTTCATTTTTTAATAAGGTCTGGCATTTTCATACGGTTATTGTCAATACTATACTGGTAACTTAAATACATTTGTAATCATTTTATTGCACTTAGAAATTATTTGTAAGGTTAGACATATTTAAAAAAATATTTTAAAGTTTTTTAGACCGCCTTACTTGATTTGTACCATTAAGCGAACTAAGAAACATGATTTGCATATATTACCGAATCCGGTGACCACTTTACCGAACTAGAAGAAAAATGTATGTAAATTAGGTGTTGAGCGATTCTCAAACTTAAACTGTCTCACTGTTTAGATAATGTCATCTAACTGCGCTAAATTTGCGTCTCCATACATTACTGAATTACTTCATACAAAACAAAAGTAACCTTATTTTTTTTATATTTATTCAAAATACCTAACCATTATTTTTATATATTACATAAACATCATCATCGTTTTTTGGGGTGTTTACGTAATAGAGGTTTTTACAATATTAATTCAAAAGTTAAATTTTATCTAAAAATATAAAAAACACAATTTAATATTTTATTTTATTATTATACAATTTCTCTTTATACAAAACAACCTATCAACAGCCGGCCCATGAACATGTTTAAATGTTTAGAAGCGCTGGCCTTTATAAATAGGCAGAAAAAATAATACATTTTAATGTCGACCTAGCTGTGAGAGAAATAAGGATGATATTTTAATGTCTATCGAATACAAACGAGGCCGAGGCAGATACGAATTCGGTAGCAGAGACTATGGGCACGATTTACCGAACGCGTGTTCGGTAAATAAACCATACAAAATATGTGGATCCTAATACGCGAACAAATTTTGAAAATAGTACCTAAATTGCAACAATTGTGACATAACCACAAATTTAACATTGAAACTAATAATTAGAAGGATTACGAATCCGTTCATGTATTTAGTCTTCACTAATATTGCCGTAAAATAACTATAAAAAAATATTAAAGATAGCTTTGTCGAAAGGCTTATTTTTAACTCAAAAAGTCGTAAAACTATAAGATTTCAAAAGCGGATTTACTATAGTCTTTGCTGTCTACAGATGTTCGGTAAATGCTCATAAAATTACAAATACTTTTCATTATTTGAAAAGTCAACAAGTTTATATTAATAGCTTATAATAAATCAGTAAAAAAATAATTTCAAAGACATACGCTTTCCCTGATTCCGTACGCTGTTCGGTTAAACCATCCAGTCAAAAAGTTGGGTCACACATCACCGGATTCACATTTATCACAAATTCTGAGAATATAACTGCACTAAATTCACTTAAAATACCAAAATACATAAACTTATTAAATAACACCACTCTAAATCCACAATTTGGAACCCACATATAATTTTAAACGATTCTATGATCTTAAGAAGTACACGCGATTTCTTAACGATTTTGTTAAGGGCGCCCATACAAAGTGGCACTCGACCGACTAGATCAGTTGTCATGTCGCAACTGAGCCCCAACATGGCCGTCTCTGACGCGTATTCGTAGGGGTAGGTATGTAGCTCACAGAAAAAAATATCACAACGTAGTATCTGCTGTAAGTAATCGACTTATAGCTTAAAATGGAATATATTCGGCAATACGGCACGTTCGCTGAAGCGTACATTTACCTTATAATATAAGCGGGAATCGACAGAACCACTAGTAAACTATACACATATTTGATTACTGATATTTATTTTAAACAGAACATAATCTCACTTTAGTTTACTTACTTTCATCACCACTTAGCTTTACTTTGATAATATATTTATGAAAACTTAAAATAAAACCTTCAAGCGTTAAAACAGTATAACAATCAAATATAATATAATTAACACATTCAGCGCCGAGAACCTGACTGTCGGGTTCTTTGTTCTGCTACTCAAGCTATACCCGATGAATACGTAGCTACAGCTCGTAGTACTCGGTAGTACTGAATGTGTTAGGCTCACCCCACAGTAGCGTCTTTCGAGCGACGCCACTAATTTGTAAGGCTAAAAGACGTCGCATCGTCGCCGCTGCTGAGACGGCGACGCACGGCTAGCGTCACGCTGACGTTGCGTCAACTCCGCTTCGCCGCTGCGCGGGCGCTCATACGACGTCGACGCTCGAAAGACGCTAGTGTGTAGTCAGCTTTATAGAAACAATAACAAAGATAATAATAACAAGTAGTAGTAATAGTTTACCACTGTAAATTGGCCAATCAAATTGTACTATAGTAATGAAAAAATATACCTACATAATTTTAGGTAACCACTATAAATTCCTTTTTCTTTATTATATTATTTGTGAGGTTGTGGTACGGGCTGCATGAGGATTCACACCGCTCTTGCTTATGCGATGCCCTACAGCCATGGTTGTCAGTTGAGTCTTTGTGTAGCTCGAATCATTTTAGCCACTATAGTAATGAAAAAATATACCTACATAATTTTAGGTAACCACTCAAAATGCCTTTTTGTCTTTATTATATTATTTGTGAGGTTGTGGTACGGGCTGCACGAGGATTCACACCGCTCTTGCTTATGCGATGCCCTACAGCCATGGTTGTCAGTTGAGTCTTTGTGTAGCTTGAATCATTTTAGCCACTATAGTAATGAAAAACATATACCTACATAATTATAGGTAACAACTATAAATGCCTATTTGTCTTCATTATATTATTTGTGAGGTTGTGGTACGGGCTGCATGAGGATTCACACCGCTCTTGCTTATGCGATGCCCTACAGCCATGGTTGTCAGTTGAGTCTTTGTGTAGCTCGAATCATTTTAGCCACTATAGTAATGAAAAAATATACCCACATAATTTTAGGTAACCACTCAAAATGCCTTTTTGTCTTTATTATATTATTTGTGAGGTTGTGGTACGGGCTGCACGAGGATTCACACCGCTCTTGCTTATGCGATGCCCTACAGCCATGGTTGTCAGTTGAGTCTTTGTGTAGCTCGAATCATTTTAGCCACTATAGTAATGAAAAAATATACCTACATAATTTTAGGTAACCACTCAAAATGCCTTTTTGTCTTTATTATATTATTTGTGAGGTTGTGGTACGGGCTGCACGAGGATTCACACCGCTCTTGCTTATGCGATGCCCTACAGCCATGGTTGTCAGTTGAGTCTTTGTGTAGCTTGAATCATTTTAGCCACTATAGTAATGAAAAAAATATACCTACATAATTCTAGGTAACAACTATAAATGCCTTTTTGTCTTCATTATATTATTTGTGAGGTTGTGGTACGGGCTGCATGAGGATTCACACCGCTCTTGCTTATGCGATGCCCTACAGCCATGGTTGTCAGTTGAGTCTTTGTGTAGCTCGAATCATTTTAGCCACTATAGTAATGAAAAAATATACCTACATAATTTTAGGTAACCACTCAAAATGCCATTTTGTCTTTATTATATTATTTGTGAGGTTGTGGTACGGGCTGCACGAGGATTCACACCGCTCTTGCTTATGCGATGCCCTACAGCCATGGTTGTCAGTTGAGTCTTTGTGTAGCTTGAATCATTTTAGCCACTATAGTAATGAAAAAAATATACCTACATAATTCTAGGTAACAACTATAAATGCCTTTTTGTCTTCATTATATTATTTGTGAGGTTGTGGTACGGGCTGCATGAGGATTCACACCGCTCTTGCTTATGTGATGCCCTACAGCCTTGGTTGTCAGTTGAGACTTTGTGTAGCTTGAATCATTTTAGCCACTATAGTAATGAAAAAAATATACCTACATAATTCTAGGTAACAACTATAAATGCCTTTTTGTCTTTATTATATTATTTGTGAGGTTGTGGTACGGGCTGCACGAGGATTCACACCGCTCTTGCTTATGCGATGCCCTACAGCCATGGTTGTCAGTTGAGTCTTTGTGTAGCTTGAATCATTTTAGCCACTATAGTAATGAAAAAAATATACCTACATAATTCTAGGTAACAACTATAAATGCCTTTTTGTCTTCATTATATTATTTATGAGGTTGTGGTACGGGCTGCATGAGGATTCACACCGCTCTTGCTTATGCGATGCCCTACAGCCTTGGTTGTCAGTTGAGTCTTTGTGTTTGTTAAACGCTTTATCTTCTTTTTCTTAGTATTTTCAGATTTCTGTCTAACAAATTTAGCGATTTCGTTTAGGTTCTTTTCTACTTCATTCCACTTCGTTTGTTCTTGTTCGTTGCTCAACATTGGAGTACTTGAACTCTGACTTGGGGCTTCATTGTTATTTTCTTTGCAATGATTCAGTTTGTTTATTGTGTCTAGAGCGACTCTTCTTCCTCCGATATACGGTACATTTTCTGTATCATTTTTCAATTCTGTAATTTTCATTTCAATATCCATTTCCTCATCCATTTTCTGCAGGAACGCAGTTGCTTCCAAAATAGAGCGTTGCCTACTCGATCGCCACGAAACTTGGACATGTTTTGAAAAGTGACGCATGATGTCAAATACTAACTCCTCATCAGGGATTGGCCATGTAACAAACTTAGCTTGAGTAATGAGACGAGTGAAATGCTGCGTCATATTCTCGTATTTAATGTCCCAATCGCCGCAGACGATTTCTCTTCTCAGCAAAGTCTGCTCGGCTGAGCCCCAGTACTGTTCCAAAAAATCTTTCTTAAAATATTCCAAATTTGACCAGCGAATTTTAAATATTGTGGCCCAACTGTGGGCGTCTCCGTATAAACAATCAACAACGTTTTTAACAGTGCGGTATTCACTAGGTATTTTATTCAAGTAATCCTTCAGGTCTTCAAGAAAATTCAATGGATGACTGAATTTAGGTGATATAAAATCTGGTCTTCTGAAGTTATTTAAATTTGATTTTATCTCTTCTTCTAAATGGTTTATTTCTTTGGTTATATTGTTTACTTTTACTATAGCTTTTAGAACCTTTTCATTATAAGCACGGTAAGCGCATTGCTTTTGCAGTTGTGATATACTCATTTTAGATGATGCGGTTTCGGCGACTTTGATCCCTTCTCTGATTGATATGACTTTACTAATTGATTCTTGAATTTCTTCTCTTTTGTTTTTCATCTTCATATTTAAATTTATTACGCAATCTGAAAAAAAAACCTTTAAATGTGAATTCAAAGTACCACAAAATTTACCTGTAGTACCTCTTCACCATACAATGCCCGACTGTCTAAAGTACTTTTTAAATTAAAAGTAGATTCTACTACGCTACGCTATCTGGCTGAGATTTGTTTAAAACTTTTTAAATGGCTTTTTTAATTGGCTATTTTTTGAATGTCAATTGTGCCAATGCGTGTATTATTTGATATTACATCTGGGAAAATATTACGATTTTTTCATTGTTTTCATATAAATCCTTGACTTGACAAAGTAACTGACGCGGTTCTTCTAAATGGTTTCGCCAATAAGAATCGCGTCAGTTACTTATTATTATGATTTATAAGTATGAAAGAAAAATCAAACGAGTAGAAAGTGATTTTGATACAAAATTAACGAAGTTAAGAAAGGCATTCAGATATCGTACAGGTATGGTGTGATAATTCTGATATTTGATATGCAAAATAAGTTAAAATACCAGAATGCAATTTGGACTTATTTTGATCATCTGAAGCAACTAATATGGAGCTTGTAGTGCAGAATATATAATTACTCGCCTCAAACATAGGGGAACACTGGGGAATCAATGTTACTCTGCGTCCGTAGGAAACACCTTAGACAACCCTACACGTGATCCCTGGGTGGTGCTAAAAGAGTAGCCAACTTGGCAGCTGCACTGTCCCATCTGGACCTCGCAGCACTCACTGGATTTTCTTCATCATCTGCTTTCCCACTACTACTACCCCAGGGAAGAAATGCCTATCGATATCCAGTGACATGTAGCCAAACGATAAATAAATAACGCCTCAAACATATGATTATTGTAGAAACAAATAGTATATCATATCATAAAAATATATAATTGTGTACAAATGCACACACGATGTCATACTTCGAAAGTTACACTGACAATCGTAAGCGTCAAGGTTAAAATACCGAATTTTGACACCTTTAAACCAAGATGGCGGCCAACGCTCCGCCCCCTTAAGGTCTAAAATCTAGATTTTTAATAAGCATCCTTTAACACTTTCGCAACCGGGCACAATTTTGAACAATACCCCAGAAACCGACAGAACCCGCCAGGCGGGCTACGACGTGCAACGCAATGCCGCACGCCGCGTGCCTGCCATCTGAGCAAACATTACGAGTGCCTACCAGGCGGGTTCTCGATAGCCAAAGTGTTAATAACCATCCGTTGGCATTTTACTACTAGAAATTCCTACGGCACCGCACCGTTTCGCGGTGGCGGCGCGCCGTACCGTGGAAATGTGTACGGCCCCTTAGCCTACCAATACCCACTAAAACAATGTCTACACCACCTTTTGTATGGCAAAATGCTCCAATGACTGATTAATATATGCTAAGGAATGTGTTACCGACTGTATGAGTGAGAATTTGTATACAAGTTCAAGAGTTATGGCCTGTGTATCTTACCTTTATAACATTCCTCCCGCATTTACTTATTAAGTTTAATGAAAGTAAAACAATTACAGTGAACCTTCCTTTATGTAAAGGGTCTGCAACGCGCATGTGACTCCTTTGGAGTTGCAGGCGTCCATAGGTTACGGTAGCTGCTAACCATCAGGCGGGCCGTATGCTTGTTTGCCACCGTCGTGGTATAAAAAAATAATTACAAGTAATAATGCTACTTACATAAGTATAAAGTATTATTACCTTTTGAAGAATTTTCTCTTACACACAACTTATACTTGCTTTTCTGATATTTCTTTTCTACATTTGACAATATTTCAATTTCATCCATTTTTCTTAGAAACACAACTGCTTCCAAAACCGTACGCTTTTGATTCAAAGCTGTACTGTACCATCCAATCTGGATTCTTTTTGGAAAATGATGCATTAATTCATATATTAAATCTC
Organism: Pammene aurita; assembly: GCA_947086415.1. NCBI lineage: Eukaryota > Metazoa > Arthropoda > Insecta > Lepidoptera > Tortricidae > Pammene > Pammene aurita. Next base: position 12,954,564 of record OX352313.1, read on the forward strand.
CATCCGGGATTTGATGTGGCAGCCATCTTGCTTGAGCAACTATATTTAGGAAATAATTTGACATAGATCCATCTTCAACCTCATCGATATACTTGCCATTAAAAATTTTGCTGCGCAGTAAATTCTGCAATGACTTTCCCCAATATTTTTCCACGAAACTTTTATCAAAATCTTCAATGCCAGACCAGTTTTCCTTTGAATCCTCTGCCCAGTCTTTTGCATCACCTTCTAAGCATTCAAGTATTGTGTCTATCTTCTTTTCATCTGGTACTCTTTTAAGGTAAAGCTTCAAGCATTCAAGGAAGTTGATTGGATGCGTTAATTCACAACATTCAAAGACTGGTTTCTTCACTTCCAAAAAACTCATACTTGCTCTAAGTTCTAGCTCCTGTAGATCTTCTAGTTTTGCAGAAGCTTTAGCAATTGCAGCTTTAAGAGTTTTCTTATTTCCGTGGAGTTCCTTTTCTTGAACAGATTTCGGTGATGGTTGGTTGGTCTGATTAGCTGATGCAGATAAATGCATGTTAGTTAGAGTTGTCAACTTTGATGAAAGTTGGTTAGTGTTGGCAAGAGTATGAAAGTTGGTTTGAGCCGTTTGAGTAGGTGAATGTTGGTAGCAGGGACCGTGGAGTTGAGTCAGGATTGTATCCACATCAATGTTTCTCACCCTTTCCATCATCCTTCTTATATCTGGTGGTAGTGGTTTTATCTGAGTCGTCACATGCTGACTACTTGAACATTTGTTCACTTTTTCCCCACTCACTGAGCAGGGCTGCTGTTCCTCCATGTTTTACCTGAAATTAATTAAATAATGCATTTGAAATATGTGAATTGAGAATTAATGAATGAGATAGTGAGACATTTATTGATAAAAAATTTCAACAATTTTTACACGTCAGTTACAATTAAGTACCTATAAATTATATTTACATCATATTTTCAAGGTTATTTTATAGCAATTTTGGTTATTTTTCATTTACATGTGGGTAAGTACATTATTTTTGAATACGTTTTTAAAGGTATAAGTATGTCCATTATTATTCAATATTTAAATACATTCATTTTGTTAGTCGTCATTGTAATTGTGTCATTTATTAGCATGTCCTTGAAATAAATTGATGTAGGAATAGGTATAACATTTGTTCTTGTATTACAAATGTTTAAATGCGAAGAGATGAATGCTTACTTTTTAAGTTTATTTCACACTAAGAAAGGATTTTAAAAGATGAAGCACCAAAAGGGGAGGAGTGAAAGTGTAGTAGAGCTAAGAATTTAGTGTGTGGGTGCAGGCTACTGAGGCTAGTATTAACATATTATAGTCCCTAAAGTAGTATTAATAATTAAGTACAGTAACTAATGTAATATCTCATACTGCCATACAAAGTGTTAACAATGTATGGCAGAAGCGGTCAGATTACTACTACTACTCAATTAAAAATACTACTTTATAAACTAAATAGTTAATGGCTGTATTTCCTAATTTTTATATGATTTGAAGCACTACTCTGACAAGAATTACTAATAATGTATAAAAATATTTTAAGTACTTATATAAGTTTTTTTGAAGAGAGGTATGGGTACTGCAAATGTCATCTCACTATGTGTGGTAGGGCACAGCACAGCGAATGTCATCTCGCTCAAATCTGGAGCAGAGCCCAACTGGGGAAGTACCTCCACCTTACAGAAAACCACAACCAAATAGCACTAGACCCTACTCATAGTGGTGAGTAAGGTTGCCAAAGAGCTTAAAGAGGACCCAGTGTATTGACGATGAGGGACCCTCTTGTTCCTTTAGCTGTCAACACAGTGAATCCTCCTTTTTGTAAATGGTCGGCAACGCGCATGTGACACCTCTGAAGTTGCAGGCGTCCATAGGTTACAGTAGCTGCTTACCGTCAGGCTAAGTTTGCTTGTTTGCCACCATCGTGATATAAAAAAAAAGTACCTATGACATGTATAACCAATAAACTGAATCTAAAACAAATAAATAAACCTTGATTATTAAAAACACGTTTTATTTATCTCTTCAATGCCTTTACTTTAAACTCTAGTTGAATGATATAGATCAGTGGTTCTTAACACCAGTTAAGCCCACCACCACCACCGCCGGGTCCGCGGACAACTGGTGATCCCTAGAAACACCTGAAGTTTTCCACAAAACTATGAAAAGCTAGGCCCTTTGTTAACTTTATTTGCCATAAGTTCCACTTTGAAACAGTTGGTTGTACCATTGGCAGTCAAAGGTTAAGAACCACTGATATGACATACGAGGGCGGAGTGATAAGTCCGGTAAAATCATTAGTTAAGGTAATATGTTCACAATTTCAATGATGCCCACTTGTAGTCGAACCTTTTTGAGGCTGAATTGTATATTTTCAGCCAGTTCGCATCATTACTTTTTTTTTGACAGCGAAGAAAAAAACAATTGCTTTGATGTTTGCAAACATGGAGAAAAGTGAGTTTCGCGTTCTGATCAAACATTATTTTCTTCGAAAAAAATCTATTACGGAAACAAAAAAAGCCTAGAAAAATATTACGGGGACTCTGCTCCGTCGATTAAAATGATTCACAAGTGGTTTACTGAGTTTCGTTGTGGTCGTACAAGCACTAATGATGCCGACCGACCCGGACGGCCAGTTGAGGTCACTACACCAGAGATGATAAGGAAAATCCATGATATCGTATTGGATGACCGAAGAGTAAAAGTCAGAGAGATAGCTGATATTGTAAGCATTTCAGACGAAAGGGTTCGTAATATCCTACACACTCATTTGGACATGAAGAAGCTATCCGCCCGTTGGGTGCCGCGATTGCTTACAGAGGATCAAAAGCGTACTAGAGTGGCCATTTCAGAAGAAGGTTTGGCGAAGTTTAGGCGTAATAAAAAGGTTTCATAACTGTAGACGAAACTTGGATCCATCATCTTACACCAGAAACCAAGGAGCAGTCAAAACAATGGATTGCTTCTGGTGAACCTGCACCGAAGAAGGCCAAAGCAGTTTTATCGACAAATAAAGTTATGGCTACCGTCTTCTGGGATGCTCGTGGTGTAATATACATTGATTACCTTCAAAAAGGCAAAACAATCAACGGCGAATATTATGCCAATTTACTGCAACGATTTCATCAAGTTTTAATGGAAAAAAGGCCCCACTTGGCGAAGAAGAAAATTCTTTTTCACCAAGACAACGCACGGGTGCACACTTGTGCAGTTGCCATGGCTAAAATCCACGAATTGCATTACGAATTGGTCGCCCATCCGCCTTATTCGCCAGATTTAGCCCCCTGCGATTATTTCCTTTTTCCTAACTTGAAGAAATGGCTTGGAGGAAAAAGGTTTAGGTCGAATGAGGAAGTGATAGAAGAAACCAATGCTTATTTTGAAGGGTTGGAGCAATCGTATTATGCGGAGGGAATAGAGAAGCTAGAAAAACGTTGGAATAAGTGCTGTGACTTAGAAGGAGACTATGTCGAAAAATAAATATTAACTTTGCCTATAACATAACAAATAGTTTAATTTTTACCAGACTTATCACTCCGCCCTCGTATGTCGCAGATAGTTTAAGAAACTGTTTTAAAAATGTAATAGATATAAGATAATCATTTTTCTCGAATTATACAAATCCGTCGTTTAATAAAGTGTATAAAACTGTGTTCTTATGTTTAGTTCTTAAGTATTGATTTATGTCTTAATTTTACTGATATTATATTGTAATACCCAAAATGTCTAGATAATAAGCATTTTGTACTAATCTATGAAGAAATGTCCCATAATAATATCAATTTACACCCTCCTACAATCATGTAATGGCTTATTGGACAATAAATAATTCACACAGAAATATATATTGATATATTTCCATGATAGCAATTACTTATGCATTAAAATACCATTTTATGAACTGAATAGGCTGATTCTCTAAAATAAAGGCATGGCATGATAAGACGATGTTTAAGGAAGATAACATAGAAGACAAAACCAGCTATATCGCAGATACAAGGAAAAAAGGAATGTCTGACAAGAAGTGCGCGTGCAAGAAATCGGATAGTTTTTTCATCAAATATGTAGATGCAGATTTAACATAGAAATAAAAGAATTGTGTGGAACAATTAATTACTTACGTTGACGTCAGTGTGCTGGCTAAGTTTCATGAGAAAAATGTAACTTCTGGCTTTTCACTTGTTGTTTTTGAAAACTAATTAGAAACAAAATAACGGCCCTATTCAACAACAAGTCGTTGAAGGTGCGCCGAGACAGATGTGGACCACAGACTACTTAGTAGATAGGTGTGACAGGTAACAATAACGAAATTTCGATGTTTGCGGTAGGGTAGGCACCAAAAGGATTTGTTTATTAGGGAAGTGCCGTAGCTGTCAGTTACCGGTTTTCGTAGCCAAGTTTGAAACTAATATGAGAAAAAGACTTTTACATGTTATTCTCCATAATAATTCCTACATTTCAAAAACATGATTCACAATTAATCATTATATTTTAATTCTAAATCGAATCGTTTTAAAACAAAACATCCAAACCATCGGTAGTTCCAACCACAGATCTAGTATAGACAGATGGATTGACAAATATCAAAAGTGCGGCAAAAACTGAAATGCTAGAGTGTGGGTAAATTGTCTATGTGAGCGTAAAAAATAGTGGTGCCAAGTACAGTCACGAGCTTTAATTTGGGACCCACCTAAGGTTGAATATCGTGTAGCAAACTTTCGCCATTTAGAGCTATTATGTTAACGCTGTCACTGAAATAAACAATAAACGTCATAATGTTTACCATCGACAACTTTACGTTTCTAGGGGTTCGTCAACTGGAGCGAGGGCAAACGATCATTACCGATTTCCGAGTAATAATTACTTGGTTAATAACTTTTTGGTCCTGTGGTCCCATAAGAAAAAAACAAACAAATAAAAAAGTACAAAATTATATTGTCAATATATGATAGCTAGTCAACTAACCCGCTTATTCTTCAAACCTATATTAGTTAAAATATTTTGTCTCTTTCTCAAACGTAAATATCAAAGTGATGGACCAAAACAATAGGTTTCAAGGACGTTAATGATTATGGGGGCTTAGAAGATTTCAGCTAAAATATTGATTAAAAACATCTTTAGAAAAACAAAGTTTTTTATTCTTTATATTTATTAAGACATTTATGACACAAACCTCCATCTTAACACAATTATATAGAAAGCATGGTTAGCGGTGCACAAAATAAACACTTATCACCGAAGGCTACGACTAAATTAATTTAAATCTCTGCAGTAAATTTTTTATCATAAATATTCAAAACCGCGTATATCCACCTTCATTGTCAATCACAGCCTGGAGCCGGTTACGCATGGATCCAATCAATTTGTCACATATGTCAGTACCCCTAAAACTTTCCCAGACTGTGAAGCAGTGATCCATAAGTGCTTCTCTAGTTCTTTCGTTTCTATTTGACCATTTTTGAACCATTAAGCCCCATATATTTTCTATGGGATTTAAATCGGCACACTTTGCAGGCCACGGAATACGATTTAAATTTGCTCTATTATTGTCGAACCAAGTTCTAACGATTCTTGCCGTATGAATTGTTGCGTTATCTTGAACAAAGTTTATTGGAGCAACATCTTCTTGTGGATAATATAGTTGCAATGTTGGAAGGACACTCTCGTCTAATAAAGCGACATAATCTTGAGCAGTGGCCCTGGGTGGTAAATTTATTAGTTCTCCAATGCCGGCTGAACTAATCCAGCCAGACATGTTAACTGTAATGCGACCAGACGCGTTGTTAGCTATGACGTAGTCTTCCGTGTATCGCGTCCTGTCAATTCGCCACAAATGTAGTCTGCCCGTTTCGGAAGATTGAAAAGTCTTTTCATCGATGAAAGCCGTCGTCGTCCAATCAAAATTTAGATATTGACGTGCGAAAATACGTCGAGCATCTTTATGGGCATCCGTCAACGCAATTTTTTTTGCAGGCCGCCTGTGATGCAGTCCCATAGCTTTAAGATGCCTTCTAACTGTTGAAGGGTGGACTTCAAACGCTTCCGCAAAATGCCTCGTTGGCGTAAATCCATTCATCAGGTATTGCCTTTGCATCAAGCGGCTCTGCTCTTGTGTTATAACTTGCGGGTGATGGTTGTTTCGTCGATAGTCAATAATATTTTCCTCGTTCCCGTGGCGTCGAACCCAGCGGCGAACTGTGTTTCTTGTCACATTTATTCGTCGCGATATCTCGTGAATGCCTACTCCTTGTTCGTGCAAATCAATAATTTGGAGCCTTATTTGGTCACGATTAGCCGCAAGCATTTTATTAATTGGTAAATTATATTTTGTGAAAATATCACATTAAACTATTTTCTTTACTGACACTGACACGACACATGTTCGTAATTAGAAAATCGTAATGATAGCTTTTTGCAAAGAGGTTATCATTTCATAGGTCGATTAGATAAGACATTTTATGTCTTAACTTGACATTCAACATTATTGCACTAAAGTTTCGACCTTATTGCATTATGATTGTTCAACAACATTTGACGGAAATGGGTCACAAATTAAAGCTCGTGACTGTACAACAGGTCAATTATCTATAGATATTTGACTTTATCAACCGACTTCAAGATTTCGAAGGAGGAGGTTATCAATTCGTCGGTATCTTTGTTTTTGCTATTTTTTTTTTTTTATGTATGTTCACCGATTATTCGAAGACGGCTGGACCGATTTGGAAAATTCTTTTTTTGTTTGAAAGCGTATACTTCACAGTTGGTCCCATTGTAACCATGTTAGGATCTGATGATGGGATCCTGCAGAAATCGAGGGAACTCTTCAACTATTATAGGCACACCTATGGTGATTTGAGTATTTTTTACAGCAGATCGAGCATTTGGTGTTGAAAAGGTGGATGCTTAGTGAAGTCGGTTCTTTTTTGTTTAAAATTATTATCGATAAGTTGCAACGTTTATGCAATATTCATGTTTTATACTAAACGGCATATTAAAATTCTAGAATACTAAAATATATTTATTCAGAATTATTTTATATTTACACGATTAAATATGATCTGTTAAAAAGCGGGTGCATGTTATTTTACAGAAATTAAGATGTTGGCACGCCTTTAGATTTGTCATTTTTTTCTCTCGCACTTGTGGAGTGTTTATATACGTGATAGATTGTTTTTTACATACTTCTTTATTATAGCGTTATTAATTGTGACGCTTATAAAATCGCATTCAAATGTAGTCTTGTATCAATGCAATCTTGGTAGAGTGTAAGTTGGGTGGAAGTCAAAGTGGTAGGCGCAGCACACACTTAAGAGTGGAATTTAGCTTTCATAGATAAAAGTAAGCGGAAGTCGGAAATTTCTCTATGGGGGCTGAATTTTTGTATGGAGCACATAGACAACATTCAGCCCGATTTCCGTTTTTCGCCTGCTATTTGATGGTAGCTGAAATCCGCTAAGTGTGTTTAGCGCCGTATTTAAATGAAATAAAGTTTAATTTAAATCAGTCTTTAATAATTATTATAACAATTTCTGAAATGAATATAAATCAGTCTTTAATAAGAATTCCCCTCCCCCTAAAAATATTTTTTTAGCTAAAAAAACTGGGTAGCGGCCATTAGCGGCACATAAAAAACGTTATAATTTCATTAATATACGCCTTTATTTATATATGGCTGTGATATAGGGACAGACACATGGCAAAGCTATAAGGATTCCATTTTTGCCATTTTGACTACGGAACCCAAAAAAGAGATAAGAGGATATAGATCGTGTCTTACAAATAGGTAAATGTAATAAATAAGCCCATAAATCGGGTATTACAGTTAAAATTTACTACTAAGTGTCGTGGTTTATATGAGAGCTCCTCCATTCTACGATACTTCTCTTTCTGAATAGGCTCTATCAAGCAAGATTCAAAACGGGTATAAAAATACAAAAAGAAGTAATAAGAACACAATTTAACATTTATACGTAATTAATGACATAATGTTAATACGAGATTTATTTATTTATTATAATTCTTTCGAAGCTATAATTATAATTTTCATATCGAACAGTTATCGCGATATTATGTCCCTACGATATTTTGTCAAACCCTAGCGTAAAATGACAATTTTGATTTTTACACAAAATAATCTTTAATATTAACTATTATGATAAAATATTCACATGCAGTAAAAGAGACATTAATATTTAATGGTATCAAACGGTTATTTACATGATTTATTTGGCTAATTTGATAAAATATGGTTTCAAAAACATCGATCGGAATATCATATTTACCTGTGAAACGAGTGATTGCCTGGGTTTTTTATTTGTGTAATTGTGCAATCCGGGACGCAACACGACACCATTCTTCTTTTGTTTCATTCCAGGTAAATGAACAGCGGATAATATTATATTTTTCAAGATTAAATATGAGCACTCACGACGCAGGTGTTTAAGTGTAAAGAGAGACGTCAAAAGTCGTCCTGCTAGGAGACTGATCATGTATCTCTTTCGCACTCGCAGAATGTTCATATACGTATTGGTTTCTCTTTTGCGCACTTCGTTTATCTTTTAGCAAAGCGCCATTTTAGGTCTGTGGTTCCAACTCGAAACGACTTTCAAGTTTTACAATCAAATCGTTTGGCAAATGTTTGGCAAGCACTACAAGTAAAAAAAAATATTTTTCGTTATTTATTAGTATATTTTATTTATTTATTATTAATATTAATTTTTAATATGAATATATTTTAAGTTTGTTCCTTTACTCAATAAAATAAAACAAAATCCTTTCTTTCCCAAATTTTCGTTTAAACGGCTATTAGACATTGCAATTTGTAGGGCCCAACCTGTCGGGTTGGTAGGTGTAATGGCACCTAGGGAGTAGGAGTCCCGATCACACCCGGTTTACTGCCATACTAACTTTCTCATCATAGACGTTGACTTGACGTTTGTCAAATCGAGGGGAAAAATGAAAATGAAGGCTAGTCGCCTCGCTCTTTTTCGTACGCTACACTACCCTACATTTAGGGTAGTGTGATACGGATATTTCATCATTCGAATTTTTTCCCCGCGGCGCCATATTGGTTTGTCTGTAATTGTGACTGACGGTTATTTTCAAGTGGTGGATAATTTCAATTACTTTAAATTGTATAACTGGAGACATAATGCGGACCCCAAAATGCTGTATTTGTGGTAACAAACGAGAGAACGCATTTTTGCATTTTTTTCCAGTAAGTGACGAAAAGAGATTTAATCAATGGTTGGCCTGTGTAAACTTGGAGTCGCTAAAAGTATTACCAAAAGGCATATTGAGTACGCGCTCAGTGTGTCACGTACATTTTGAGAGACGGTTTATAAAACCAAATAGCCGACTGAAATATGGTGCCTATCCGACATTGTTCACACCTGATGAAATAACTAGTGGAGTACCTGCACAATAGTACCCAGATATTTGTAAGTATTTGGCCGTCTCTTATAAATTCACATTTTTTCTATACTAATTGTACATAGTTTTTTTTTAAATTGGGTATTTTCATTTCAGCACTTGAATATCAGAATTCGCGGCAAAGACATTTAGATTACAGCTATTTTAAAAGTGATGACGTTTTTTTTATAATGATAGACATTTGCTACACATTCCGTCTGGTTTTTTATTTAAAATGTGTAGATTCGCTGGTAATTACTTTATTTATCTAGTTTTGTATTTAAATAATAGAAGGGTTGGGCAGATGAAGTTAGATTCAGGCAGCTCGAGCGGTCATTTAAATATCTATAATAATAAAAACAGTTTCTTTTTTCATTTAATGTATACTGTTATGAGTACTATCACCGCGCTTCACTAAAACATTTTTTTGATGTTTTGAAGGCATCTCTGTAAACGATGTTAGGGACGATTTGTTGGTGAGGTAGGGTTTGTAGGGACGATTTGTAGGGAAAGTGTAATAACGGGCCCAACGCCGACAGGAGTTGGACACAACAGGTTGGGCCCTACAAATTGCCATGTGTAATAGCCGTTTTACACCTATAGTTCCTATCAGTTTCCCTAACTTTTAATTTAATCCACGTAACCTTGGCGAATTTACTAAAAGCTACAACAAAAAAAAAGTAAATTTTGGCATATGTCAAGTGAACGTGAAGTGAACGTCACACTTTGAATTGAGTTGTATACTTTCATTAATTTAATGCAGTGCTTGTTTATTATTGATTTTATCTTGTTGTCGAATTATTATTGACACCAGCGCGATGGAGGTAGTACTCTCGTGTTGCTGCTGCATGCAGCGCTCTCCGGACAGAGATCTGAACATGCCTTACTATCATCTGGACAAAACTGAGATATATTCGGACATGCTAGCTGAATGCTTCGATATACATGTAATATTGATACTTTATCTCTTGCTAGTCTATCTACCGATTTATAACGTGTATAATATAGCGATTATAATATACATATTACAAAAATACTGTATTTCATAAGGTGTGTAATAGAATAAACGGTTATGGGATGTGAATCAGTATTATATTACAAGAGATAGTCTCTCATACATAGTCCAACCTTCATTAGATTTATATTCATTAAAATATAACTTTAGCTTGCCAAAGGGTTACCATATAAATCTGTGGTTAACTGTTAAGGTGGGTACGGACTTGAGGTAGCCTCAGGTTTAGGCACGCACGGCTCGCCTGTTGCTCAAATTCGTACGCGCCTCGCTACTCGCGCACGGCGTATAGGCGGCATAGGCCTCCCAAGATTTTTCCGAACCAATCTGTCTCTTACTGTTCTTCATTCTCATCCATATTGTTCCTGGTATGTTCTTTACGTCATTCTCCCATCAATGATATTGGCCACCTTGCTCTCTCTTATTGTACTTACGAGAGGACAGCACTCTATGACGTCTATAACCCATTGATTTTTTAACTGTAGTGACCATATAAATATTGAACTCTCTCAATATGATGTCAGGTGCTAATTCATATCCTAATTTTTAATTTTATGATGTGTATAAAGTAAAATATGTCATTGTGTAGGTATCATAACACATTCAGTGCCAAGCTCCCTAAATCCTATACAAGATGAACCCAACAGTCGGGCCCTCGGCCCTGAATGTGTTAATTTTCATTCATATTCCTTGCACTCTCTCTCCCTTAACATGTTACATGATTTATGGATAAGCTCTTCAATATTTAGCACATGTCATTCTTACTTCTCCTATTTCTATATCCCATACAAATGTTGACATATCTTATTTAATGAATACTTTTTTAGCTAAAATGGGTTGGCCATCCTGAGTCTGGGATTTGTGAGATGTGTGTGGCTCGTCTGCGAGATGCGAGTCAATTTAAGCTGCAAGTACAGTCCTGTCAGGCTGAGATGCAGCAGCTGCATGGGACCCTGTTTGTTAAAGGTGAGCTTCTAAGCCCTGTTTTTTTTTTAAGGGAAACAAACAGCAACATATAATTTAATACATAAGCCTAAACAGTTTCCACTTATAAGTAATACAGAATTCCTTTGCTCCGAAAAATTTAACTTAAGAAAAAAAACATGATAATATATTGAGAAGAGTCTTAGAATTTTGCAATATTTTCATTATTATCAGGTTAGAAAAGAAAAAGTAACATAATAATAACAATAACACATAATAATTTAGTGTTAAATCAAAAGGTATACATGAATGTGACCAATAAAACAAGTACACTTAGAATTTTAAACAGTGCAAGAACAATTTGAAATTGGATTTAGGCTCAACATGCAAAAGACTTTATTTATCAATATTCTTAATCTCTACTTTTAAACTTTTTTGTTTTTGTTTTTTTTTTTTGATGGCGGAAACAAACCTATTGTAAATATTGGAGGATCTTGCAAGGAACCTATTTATATGACAATTTTTAATTAATTAGTGTGTCATGATTGTAAATAAAATGATCTGATGCCAATCTAAATATCAAATTAAAAGCCTCCTAGCGTAGTTGGTAATGACCCTGCCGGTGCAGCAGGAGATCCCAGGTTCAAATCCTGGTCAGGGCATTTATTTGTGTGTTTATCACAGATATTTGCGAGTTAATCACAGATATTTGCGAGTTATTGATGTTTTCTATGTATTTAAGTATTTATCCATATTCATCTATTATATTTATATCGTCGTCTAGTTCCCAGAACGCAAGCCTTATTGAGCTTACAATGGGACTAAGTCGATTTGTGTAAGATTGTCTTATAATATTTATGTAGCTTCTATGCTTTTAAAAAACATTACATACTATATCTGTATTCTGTAGTATAAGTGAAGATATCTGACAGCTCCTGCCTTACAAAGTGCTGTCAAATTACTTCATTTAATGAAAAAGACTAGTCTAGTAAATACTAATAAACATTTAAGTCAGTTCATATTCTTTGTTTTTTTAGATGAATCTAAGATTAAGCAGGAAGTCTCAGACGATGACATGACTCATGCTATCCAATGTAAGTATATTAATTTTGAATTGAGGTATTTAAATTTAATTCCAATTTACTGTAGGGTATAAGGATGGTTCAACTATTTCTTGTAATTTTGTCTTATTCGCCGGAGTAATAGTAATGCAGTGCAGTTAGGAAGAAGAAAATTTATCCACGTTTAATTTATGCAATGCCTTTGACTTGTACGGAAAAGGTTTATAACTACCACAAAAAATATGTTTAAATTTTCAAACCAAATTTGTAAGTGTGACAGAAAAAGGTAACATACTAAAACAATACAGATCCATACAATTATTCTCATTTGTAATCTCTAGGGTTCGTCAAGTTTACAATCAGTCCACGTGCCACCTGTAACAGCTTGCTTGGGGCTCCCCAATCTAACCTAGTCATTTTAATATAAAACTATATAAATGTCTATTTTATTACCTGATCTGCGCAATCCAACTGTTATTTTAGTACAAAACTACCTTACGTGGCTTGCAAAACTCCCTTGTTTAACCTTTTGAATGCTAAGAACACCTGAAGCCGTCACGAATTGTTGTGACCACAGCGCAGCGCCAAGAACGCCTATAAGTGTTGTGACGTACACAGTCAACGTAACCTTCGCACTTACATTTATTTTTACTCGCTTTATTGTACTCGCTTGCGTCCGTGATCTTGGCGTGTGAGCGACGTTTTTGCATTTAACGTTGAAAGGGTTAAGTGTAATTATTTTTTTACAAACCACAGATCCTGTTAACTCTACATTATCTACTTATTTGTTATCTTATATTTTATTCCGTTTATAAATGAATATTTATGAGAATATTCAACAGCCATAATTGAACCCTTTGTTACAGCCTCACAGTCCCGAATAGAATCAAATGATTCGAATAAGCAACTGATGAAATTCATGCAACCGCAAGTAATAATAAAAGTAGAATCCCATCCAACGCTCGAGTTCAGCAGCGATGAGTCGCAACCGTGTCACGCGACATCACACGACGAGCCGGGGCGAGCGAGTCTTGTCAAGAGCAAGGTACACATCCGCGCCCGCGCCGAACAAGCGTACTCTTGCGACGTTTGCGAAAAACACTTCACAAAGAAAAAATATTTAATCGGCCATATGAAAATTCACAATAACACAAAGGCACACTTATGTGAAATTTGCAGCAAGGTGTTCAAGCATAAACATCACTTGATCGACCACAAACGCATCCACACGGGGGACCAACCTTACAGCTGCGAAACATGTCATAAAAAGTTTTCTCAAAAATCGTCTTTAATTGTACATAAGAGGATACACACCGGTGAAAAACCGTACAGCTGTGATTTATGCAATAAGTCGTTTACGCAAAGTTCAGCTTTACTTACACATAAACGTACTCATGGCGCAAAAGGTTTCACCTGTGAAATTTGCGGTAAAGAGTTTTCTTTAAAGTGTAACTTTACTGCGCATGTACGTACACATACTGGTGAGAAACCGTTTCAGTGTGAAGTATGCCAGAAACGATTTAATGAGCAATCTAGCCTGAAGAGACATACGCGAATCCACACAGGAGAAACACCGTACGCCTGCAAAACGTGTGACAAAAAGTTCAAAGAATTTTCTAGCTATAGTCGCCACATACAAATTCATACGGGAATGAAACCCTTCACATGTGAAATATGTAATAGATCATTTGGTCGCAAAACTCACCTTGACAGGCATAAACAACTGCACACTGGGGAGAAACGTTACTGTTGCGAAATCTGCGGAAAACGGTTTACAGAAAAGTTCACATTGAATAATCATAAAATGGTTCACTCGAATAGTACTCCTTCTAATGACGGTGTATTACCACCAGTCCCCGCTTCGGTCGAATGATTCCTAAGAAAGAAACACCTTAATACGCGGGCCCACACCGAACGAAAGAACCACGCGCAGCCATAATGTGTCTGGCCGCGCTGCTTAGCGTGGCAATTTCCTAGCGAGGCGGCTCGTTCGGTGCGGACCCGCGTAAAGACGAGTGAGAAGTTTTGGTATTTTTATTTAATTTTAATTTATTTGTAATTGAGATAGTAAATACCTCATTTTGTAATGTTTAGAGTTAGGCAAGTTTTAAAAAAAGCGTAGACGTGATAATTGTTTCTAAACCAGATTGTGCATATAACTGGTAACATTTATTCGTTTAAAAAAATGGCTTACATAATATCTTGGGAGCCATTAAAACATCCCTAGTTAGAATTATTAAATTTAGTGCAAGTCTGAAAATGGTATATGTAATCGTTGTGTATCTTGTCTTGGCCGTCCTAAAGTATTAATTACCGGTGTCGGAGTTCGTGGAAGACATTTTTGAAATAGAAATAGTTTCTTTAGTAAAAAATATATAAACGTAATCTATTTACATCTTAATACTGAGCACAAAGCTTCAAAAAGGACGTCTCCTCGTCTCTGATTTTGTGACTGACAATTCCATAAATCTGGTGAAGAAAATTAAAGCCAAAAAAAGGTCCGGCTGTCATAAAAATATTTTGATACGACGCTGCTACATTGTTTTGCTCTGTAGACGTCATTTCATTGTTAAGTCATGTAAAAATCTAATTTAGTTAGTGAAATTACCATAGATAGGTAAATAAAACTTTATAAATATTATAGTATGGTTGGTTTTATTTAGTTATCCTTTTATTAATTACCATAGATAGGTAAATAAAACTTTATAAATATTATAGTATGGTTGGTTTTATTTAGTTATCCTTTTATTAATTACCATAGATAGGTAAATAAAACTTTATAAATATTATAGTATGGTTGGTTTTATTTAGTTATCCTTTTATTAATTACCATAGATGGGTAAATAAAACTTTATAAATATTATAGTATGGTTGGTTTTATTTAGTTATCCTTTTATTAATTACCATAGATAGGTAAATAAAACTTTATAAATATTATAGTATGGTTGGTTTTATTTAGTTATCCTTTTATTAATTACCATAGATAGGTAAATAAAACTTTATAAATATTATAGTATGGTTGGTTTTATTTAGTTATCCTTTTATTAATTACCATAGATAGGTAAATAAAACTTTATAAATATTATAGTATGGTTGGTTTTATTTAGTTATCCTTTTATTAATTACCATAGATAGGTAAATAAAACTTTATAAATATTATAGTATGGTTGGTTTTATTTAGTTATCCTTTTATTAATTACCATAGATGGGTAAATAAAACTTTATAAATATTATAGTATGGTTGGTTTTATTTAGTTATCCTTTTATTAATTACCATAGATAGGTAAATAAAACTTTATAAATATTATAGTATGGTTGGTTTTATTTAGTTATCCTTTTATTAATTACCATAGATAGGTAAATAAAACTTTATAAATATTATAGTATGGTTGGTTTTATTTAGTTATCCTTTTATTAGAGATTCCTCGAATTGTGGTGGAGTATCAGATATTCGGCCTTGCATTCACACCGAATCACCGAATATTCCACCATATTTTCCGCAAAAATCAAGCCCAAAAATGGGGCACCAAAAAAAAAATATTCTCAAAAAAGGTCTTTGTTAAAGTATCTCCCGTCACTCCCAATTTTGTTTAACCTAACCTATTTATTCAGTACGTAGGCTACAAGGGCACTTTTACACGTCAGATAGTTTATCAAAGTAAAAGAGAAAATATAAAAACGAACTACACCGGTTGTAAACCTACACCCGAGAAGAATTATTTTTTCAAAACAATGGTACATCAAAACTTAAAAATACATATAATACGTTGTTCTATAAGAAAACATATCAAACCATTTTAAGAGAAATAGTAAAGAAAAAATAATTTTAATGTGTCCAAATCTGACTATTTGAAAACGAAGTAAGCAAAAGTTTGATATACTTTCTTAACTGAATTGTGCCCTCTACTTCAAATTTCCAAATTACAATAAGCCATCAACAGTTACAAACACATTTGGAATTTAAATAATAATAATAACAGTAAGTGATTCTAGTATACTAAAAAACATACTATTTCCAAATTATCCTCAAAGTGTCTTGATCTATATACACTATATAATTAAAAGAAATACAAATTTCAGGATAAACAAGCATCGAATGCTGTGTCTAAAGCCAATTAAATAAAAAATAAATATGATTAAGAAAAGGTTACATAATCGTGTGGCCCCAGTTAGCCTTAACCATAGACTAATAACCCAAGACGCCGCATTGCCGGGCGAACCCCGCTGCCACGCATACAGTCGCTTCACTCGACGGTGTGAGAGAGAAAGTTGTCTTTCCTTTCAGTCCTGTATGTAACATCGCTTGCTTGGGGCATTAAAACGCATTATTGTTGCATTTAATTGTGACGCAGAAACACTATAACATCTGGTCTGCAAAATTTTGGCATTTAATTTCACTGGTAAACCGTTTTTTATCTTAATTACCTATTAAAATTTGTCCGTAAAGAGAAGTGTCGTAGTTTATAAGGAAGCTCATACATTCTACGACACTTGTCTTTCTGGACAGACTCTAAATATAATTGTAATTATTGGATGTGACAGTAAACAAGTGTGTTACCATGGCAGCCATGTTTGTCTCTCTCTTATGCACCACGGAATAATCGCGCGTTCCCTGTCTAGCATTGTCTGCAATCGCTCGGTTCCCCTCCCGCACCCCTCGGTTTTGGCAGCTTTGGTTTCAAAGAAATAACGCGCTAAGCGGAGTATAGAGATATTTAGTATATGGCCTTAACAGACCGGTCTCCACAAACAGCTCTCTTTCACTAGTAAAAGTGTAAGATTAATTAAGCCGCTTTTCAGTAAATCGACCGAATAGTGTTCATTTAAAGTACAACGTATCGTCGGCCATAGACGTTACAGTATACATACTACGTGCCCGCGAGGAAACATACATATATACACGGTGTAACATGATAAAACCGAATAATTTTAACAGCGTATTCCTGATCATAATTGGAGACTAAAATGTCGTATAAACTTTTCTGGAATTCGCATAGTTTCAGAGTTACCACCAATTAAATTAAATAACATTTTTTATTGTGACTCAGTCAGTGCAAAACGCTCTAGACTTTCTTATTGACAGATATCAAAGTGCCAAGGAATACTTTATGTAAACTATTTTTTAACGAAAAAAATGCACTAATTTATTTATGTTTAAAAGCATTTAAAAAATCGAGAAAAAAACAAAAATTTATTTTTTTGCGAAATTCACCTAAATTCATACATTTATTACTCCGTATGACCTCAGGCATTCGTGGTTAAAATATCTCGCAATGCTCACGAGCACCTCATAGGATAATCTATTAAGAGCAGTGTATACATTGCTCTTAATAGCTACTGCGACGAGTAGGTAGTAAATAGTTTAACACAAATTTGCCAAAGTAGATGTTTTTTAATTATATAGGATGTTTTTACAAAATGTAGTTGGTGAAAAAAACATGAACTTAACCTATTTTAAACCTTAATACTGAGCATAAAGCGCCAAAAAGGACGCTTTTCACCGTCTTCTCTAATTTTATGACCAGGCCAAAAATAGGTTTTTGGGCTTAGATTTGCCAAAATAAACTTTAAAAAATCCTAAATAAAAAAAAAAACCCTAAAAAATCAAGAACCTAATTTATAATGAATGCAGATTTTAGGACCGTTTAAAATCTATCAAAGTAAACCACAAATTTCCTACAGTCATTCCAATACAGTACAATTCAGCCGCAACCAGATGCGTAATAATTTGTTTACAATGGCCTTAGCTAACTGAGAGACCTATTGCTGCGTGTCAGGCAGACTGCGTTTCGTTCGGCGGCGGCACGTCTCGCTTGGTAGCGAGCTGTTGATTTATGAGAACTGTTGCGCGTTTTGTATTGAACTGTCAACATTTTTAATGACATTCAACGCTTCTGCTGGCGGCGGTGTGCTTTCTTGGTAACATTGAGCTGATCTGATGGGACCGCCTGGCCGCTAGGTATCGGTGGCGCGTCACGCCGACTGCGCTTTGTCCGGCGGCGACGCTTGCCTAACCCGTGAACAATTTTGTGCTCATTTAAATTAGATATTTCCAAAAACTGTTTCCCACAAAACTCACAGCAGAACTGTCTAAACCCACTATGACGCTTCTTATGCCTGTTTAAGTGATCTTGACGGCGAAATTGCTTATTGCATTCTTCACATGAGTAAGGTTTCTCGCCGCTGTGCACGCGTTCATGGCACGTTAAAGTGAATAATGATCTGAAATTCTTGTTGCAATGTTTGCACGTGTTTTTAAAGTTCATTTTTTTCCCTTTTGCGTGAGTGCGCACGTGGTAATTGAAACTGGATTGGTGATTGAACTGTTTTTCACAAACTTCGCATTGATACGGTTTCTCACCCGTATGTACGCGTATGTGCGCTATCAAATTGCCTTTCGAACTAAATCCTTTGTTACATTCGTTGCAGACGTAAGTCTTCGCCGCGCCTGAATGCGTATTGCGTTGATGACTAAGTAAACATTTCTTTGTCGTAAAACTTTTCTTACATATTTCGCAGCCGAACGGTCTTTCTCCTGTGTGAATTTTATTATGGATGATTAATGACGCAGTTTCTCGAAACTTCTTGTTACAGATTGGACAGCTGAAAGGTTTTTCTCCTTTGTGGACACGCTTGTGAGCGACTAGTTGTTTAAAGCGTTTGAACTCACTGTGGCAAACTTCACACGTGTACAGATTCTCTTCCTTGTGGACTTTTACTATGTGGTAAGCTAAGTTTAGCTTGTGTGCGAAGTGTTTTCCGCAAGAATTGCATGTGGTTTCTTGATCTACGGCTTGGGCCTCGGTGGTGTTGTCCGTCTCATCCGCGTGCGTATCATTAACGAACTCACGCTTGACTGTTTGTTTTGTAAATTCGGTCATTGGCTTCTTGTCTTCCACTTCTGCCTCTGTGAATGTAAAAACGAAAATGAGTTTAGGTAATTTCTATATTTTTTCAACCGACTTCAAGATTTCGAAGGAGGAGGTTATCAATTCGTCGGGATCCTTGTTTTTTTTTGCTATTTTTTTTATGTATGTTCACCGATTATTCGAAGACGGCTGGACCGATTTGGAAAATTCTTTTTTGTTTGAAAGAGTATACTTCACAGTTGGTCCCATTGTAACCAGGCCAGAATCTGATGATGGGATCCTGGAGAAATCGAGGGAACTCTTCAACTATTATAGGCACACCTATAGTGATTTGAGCATTTGCTATTGGAAAGGTGGATGCTAAGTGAAACCGGTTCTTTTTTGTTTAAAATTATTTATATGTTATATCTAGTTCTCACAATACAAGATTTATAGGGCACTGTGGGACTGAGGTCATTTGTGTAAAATCGGCCCACAATTTATTTACTTAGAAATTACTGGTCTTAGTAAACTGTATTGATCCTAAAAGAAGGAAAGATGGGAACTAGAGATGCGCCGAATATAAAGCCAGACCAGAAATATATGATCATTTTCAAGAAGGCGCTATTATTCTCATTTATATGGCAACAGTTTAGTATAGTCATAGAGCGTATTATTCTCTATGGTATGGTGACATCTCGATTTGTTTACCTGTCAGCTCTGGTGTTAATTTGAAAATGATTTACAGCTAAATAGTTTCATTTCCCGAGTGTATTATTTACAGCAGTTTATTATATACACTGTTTACAATGTTTCGCTTTGACTATGGATATTTTTGGGATTTTTTTTGTCGTTTATTATTTAATATTCAACACTTTATTCAAGTAAACACATGCATATGATCCTGTCATTAAAATTATTGCCAGTGTAAAAAATAGTTCCAATGAAATTCCGCAACATGGCGCATGATCATATATTTCTGGTCAGGCTTTAGATTCCACCGAATACGAACGTTTTCGGCCGAATGCTCGGTTCCGCTCTTATCGAGACGAATATTCGGCCGAATTATTCGGTGAAATCAATGCCCTTAACACCCACTAGAAAACACAAAAAGCCCCACTGCAATAGAGTTGGACAAATATCCGCAGGAAAATTGATTTCAGCGTGATGGAAGTCCTTTTGAATAGTGGGCAAAAAAACAAGTAAAATACACACTATTGGCAAATTTAACTACGATTTGTTTGTCAGTTTCTGGCTCTTCAGTATAAAGCGAACGAATGCGCTCTGAAGCAAGCACGCGCCTTTTGACGTCACGGGGCGCGCTTTTTAAAGGGCCGTTTTAGGTTGGGATGCAACGACAGGTCTGATCTATTTTCGCATTATTGACATTTCTGGACAACAATAGACATTATAAGCGCATAGAAAATAGAATCGATTGAAGTCCTCCTAAATATTCTTCCATGGTGCTGTTTGACCAAATCTGATAGTACTGCTACAAATCTGGTATTATTGTGGTCAATTCTATTGAAATTAATTTAAGTACCTAACAACTTACCTGGTTCAGAATGCTTCGACATTTGATTCTCATCGTGCGGAAGAGAATCCTCCGACATTTGACTCTCATTTTGCGGGAGAGAATCCTCCGAGGTTTCAAACTTTTCTAGATCTAAAATAGTATTTTTGAAATTTAATCTTTATTTATTTCTTTGTATTAATATTGTAAGGTGATACGATAATGAATGAACATGTTATATACAGACATACATGTTTATACATGATATTTAGCACGTCAATCATAACAAATTAATGAAATAAAATCATAAGAAGGCGGGTTCACACCGAACGAGCCGCCTCATGAGGAAATTGACGCGCCTCGGCCGAGGCATACGCACGCGCGGCAGCAATGTCTCGGGCGAGGCACGTCTATACTGCCCTACTAAGCCGAATTGCGCTATCTCAAAATCAAATTCTCTTTAAAATGGAACTCTGAGCTACGGAATTTGAGGTATATTTTTGCAATTTTTTTTTTAAGAATTCTGAGATAGCGCCATTCGGCTTAGCAGGGCAGTATACTGGCTGAGCTGCTTCGCGCAGCAATTTCCTCGCGAGGCGGCTCGTTCGATATAGAGCCGCCTATGCCCTACATGTCAATCACTGCAATGGTAATATGAAAGCTTTTATAGAGTTAGTATTTTAAAAATATCCTCTAAACAACGACATCATTCTATGTATACAAACGAGGTTGAATATGTCTATTCTTAGCAAATGATAATGTCAAATGTTGTTTAGAGGAACGTAACGTGACGTGCTCTTTGGTGTTACGTGATAACGATGATGAAATGTTTATTTTTTATAATTAAAAATAAAAGATATTATAAATATAATAAGCATGAAAGTGTGATTATCGATAATTGTATATTAAACACTGCCGGAAAAAAAAATTAGAAGTATTTATTTACGTTTAACGTCTACACCCCTATTGGCATGCATCTGACAGTACTCCTACAAATCTGGTATTATTGTGGTCAATTATATTGAAATTAAATTAAGTACCTAACAACTTACCTGGTTCAGAATGCTTCGATATTTGATTATCATTTTGCGGGAGAGAATCCTTCGAGGTTTCAATCTTTTCTAGATCTAAAATAGTATTTATCAAATGTAATCTTTATTTATTCTTTTGTATTAATAATATTGTAAGGTGATAAGATAATTTATTGAATATGTGATATACAACATACATATACGTATATACATTACATTTAGCACGTCATAAATAACAAATTAATGAAATAAATTCATAAGAAGGCGGGGTGTGGCCCCGTCTATGCCCTGTCAAACACTTTAATTGTAATGTTAAATCTTTTATATAGTTAGTATTTAAAAAATATCACACGTATATGAATTAAAATGCCTTAAAATAAATTTCAATTTAATTTTTTACGCTAAAATGCTAGTTTCTGTCAAGGCGTCGCTATGACGTCACGACCCAGTAAACAACAACATCATTCTATGTATATGGACGAGGTTGAATATGTCTATTCTTAGCAAATATTAATGTCAAATTTTGTTTAGAGGAACGTAACGTGACGTGCTCTTTGGTGTTACGTGATAACGAGGATTAAATGTTTATATTTTATAATTATTAAAAAATATATTATAAATAAAGGCGCAACCATGAAGGCGTCATTATCGATTATTGTATATTAAACACTACCGGGGAAAAAATGATACATATTTATTTACTTTTAACGTCTACACCCCTATTGGCATGCATCTGATAGAACTCCTACAAATCTGGTATTATTGTGGTCAATTCTATTGAAATTAATTTAAGTACCTAACAACTTACCTGGTTCAGAATGCTTCGACGTTTGATTCTCATCGTGCGGGAGAGAATCCTCCGACATTTGACTCTCATTTTGCGGGAGAGAATCCTCCGAGGTTTCAAACTTTTCTAGATCTAAAATAGTATTTTTGAAATTTAATCTTTATTTATTTATTTGTATTAATATTGTAAGGTTATAAGATAATTTATTGAACATGTTATATACAGACATACATGTTTATACATGACATTTAGCACGTCATTCATAACAAATTAATGAAATAAAATCATAAGAAGGCGGGTTCACACCGAACGAGCCGCCTCACGAGGAAATTGACGCGCCTCGGCCGAGGCATACGCACGCGCGGCAGCAATGTCGCGGACGAGGCACGTCTATCTTCTTCTTCTTGTTGTTGTTAGGGGCTATGTAAGGCTCCCAAGCCTATGTATCAATGCGACCATTACTGATCTATTGTGATCGCAACCTACTACAACTCTCGGTCTAAACCTGCAACTTCAAACAGTTCCAGGATCACATTGATCTCGGAGACTTTAACTCCTCTGGGCGTAGTATGTGCCTACCCAGAATTAAGTTGCGAGTGAGCATTAGGGAAGGGCAATCTGCGAGGATGTGCAAGGGCGTCTCCTCTGTCTCCATGCAGAGTCTGCACCGCCCAATGTCACGTTTCCCCATAGTATACATGTGCTTGTTTAGGCCGCAGTGCTCGGTAAGCACCCTTACCAAGTTGCGCAATTGGTTCCTGGACAGCGCCAAGGCGATCGTGGACGCCTTTTTGCTGAAGGCCTTGATAAGCGCTTTGGAATGGTTAATACCTAGTGATTCTCTCCAGAGTTGAATGGTTTTATATTGACAGTAGGTCTCCAGGGTGAGCCTCGTTAGGCTTTTGGGGATGCCACAAAAAGGTTCAGGACTACGGTGATTCCCCTTGGCCCCCGCTCGCGCAAGTTCATCGGCTTTTTCATTTCCTGCGATACCCGCATGCCCCGGGACCCAACGCAAAACGACCTTGTTCCTGGCTCCAAGGTTGTTTAGTAATTGCCTGCAGTTCTCAACCAGCCTAGACGTCGTGACGTCAGAGGTTAGGGCCAAGAGTGCCGCCTGGCTATCCGAATGGATGTAAATGGTATGATTGACGTAGTTGCATTGCAGGTTGGTTGACGCATATTCTAAGATGACGTACACCTCCGCCTGGAATATAGAGCAGTATCTTCCTAGATTTAGGCTCATATCCTTCCTAGGCGCTTCGCCATATATTCCGCAGCCTACGTCAGACCCGGATTTGGAGCCATCAGTGTACCACCTGAGGCTTCCTTCTTTCCACTTGATTTGACTGTTTGACCAGTCCTCTTTTTTGGGAAGTTCCACTGAATAAGTTTTCTGTGGACAAAATTTGTCCGATGGCATCCCCAGAAGAGGAATATCGAGGCAAGTCTATACTGCCCTGCTAAGCCGAAATGCGCTATCTCAAAATCAAATTCTCATTAAAATTGAACTCTGAGCTACGGAATTTAAGGTATATATATTTGCATTTTTTTATCTAAGAATTCTGAGATAGCGCCGTTCGGCTTAGCAGGGCAGTATACTGGCTGAGCTGCTTCGCGCGGCAATTTCCTCGCGAGGCGACTCGTTCGGTATGGAGCCGCCTATGCCCTATATGTCAATCACTTCAATGGTAATATGAAATATTTTATAGAGTTAGTATTTCAAAAATATGGCACACGTATATTAATTAAAATGCCTTGAAATAAATTTCATTTTAAAATTTGCCGCTAAAAGGCTAACTTCTGTCAAGGCGTCGCTATGACATTACGATCCTCTAAACAACGACATCATTTTATGTATACAAACGAGGTTGAATATGTCTATTCTTAGTAAATGATAATGTCAAATGTTGTTTAGAGGAACGTAACGTGACGTGCTCTTTGGTGTTACGAAATAACGAAGATGAAATGTTTATTTTTTTATTTTATAATTAAAAATAAAATATATTATAAATATAATAACTATAATAAGCATGAAAGTGTGATTATCAAAGGTTATTGGCCTTTTTTCTATGTAACTACTATTACATCATAATTGTATCTATGGCTGTTGTTGTCCTGAATACCAATAAATAAAATAATAAAAAATATAGATAATTCTATATTAAACACTGCCCGGAAAAAAATGATAAGTATTTATTTACTTTAAACGTCTACACCCCTATCGGCATGCATCTGATAGGTACTCCTGCAAATCTGGTATTATTATGGTCAATTCTATTGAAATTAATTTAAGTACCTAACAACTTACCTGGTTCAGAATGCTTCGACATTTGATTCTCATCGTGCGGGAGAGAATCCTCCGAGGTTTCAAACTTTTCCAGATCTAAAACGGTATTTTTCCAATTTAATCTTTAGTATTAATATTGTAAGGTGATAAGATCATTTATTGAACATGTGATATACATACATGTATATACATTACATTAAGCACGCTATTAATAACAAATTAATGAAATAAATTCATAAGAAGGCGGGTCCACACCGAACGAGCCGCCTCGCGAGGAAATTGACGCGCCTCGGCCGAGGCAAACGCACGCGTGGCAGCAATACCTCGGGCGAGGCACGTCTAAACTGCCTTGCTAAGGCGAATGGCGCTATATCAAAATCAAATTCTCTTGAAAATGGAACTCTTGAGTTACAGAATTTATTTGCATTTTTTTTCTGAGTTAGCGCCATTCGGCTTAGCAGGGCAGGGCAGTCAGTATACTGGCTGAGCTGCTTCGTAAGGCAACTTCCTCGTCAGGCGGCTCGTTCGGTGTGGACCCGCCTATGCCCTATATAATTAATGGAATCATGCGTTACTTTGCGGAAGTCCATAATATCAAGTACAATAACATTGCTTTGCTATTCCGCGGTGTAATAACGTGCTAGTTGATTAGTGACTACCCGTTATACTTATTTGCGTATTTTTTGTATGCATTAATGTTCCCACCCTCCAGCCGCAAAAACAAATACGCAAACAAATACAACAAACCACCACCAATAATACCAAAACTCGACACGTGTTTCGCCTCTCTACGAGGCATCCTCAGGAGCTGCTGGAGATGTTATCGGTCTGACGTCCGGCAACCGAATGACGTGTCCAGAATGGTCGGCCATATTTATAGCATTACCATCACCCCTACCGTGCAAGTGCGAGTGAGATGCAAAAATTCGAAGTAACGGCGATGACGCAACATTCAACTGTTCGTTAATAATTATTCCCCTATTGTTGTACCTAATTATTTCTAAATGTTCTAGAACGCTCAGACGCAATCCTTTTTCACAAACATGTAAAAGATCAAAAGAATGATCCTCAGACAGAGTATGACCATTTTCCAACAAATGTTTCGCGAAATTGGATCGTTCCGGATGGTTATGTCTATATGAAGCAACATGCTCCTTATATCTTGTGTTAAAATTACGTCCCGTTTGCCCCACATACACTTTATGGCAGTCATCACAAGTCAACTTATACACTCCAGACTTCTTCCCATTCTCTAGTATATCCTTCCCATTACAAAGTCTTGAGCGCAAGGTGTTATTGGTCTTAAAGGCCACATTAATATTGTTGGATTTTAAAGTGTTATGAATTGCATCTGATAACTTTCCGACATACGTAATGCTCACTTGAAACTTTTTAATGGGATCAGACGATCGTGCAGCATACTACATATTGCTAACCAAACTATTTTGCTTCTTTCTGATGATACCATCCACGACAGACCTATCGTAGCCATTTGAGATAGCTAAATGATAAATATTATCTAATTCCATCTGATAATGCTCATCAAAAAGAGGCACGGTTAACAACCTATGCACATAACAATGAAATGCCGCTAACTTATGCTGCCACGGATGAGTGGAAGATGCCGGAATCACCGTGTCGGTACAAGGGCTGCTATTTATATATCCGGAAACCGGGATTACAATCATCTTAAATAGCATATTTGACCTCCATGGTAAAATTTGAACTTTTTTAAGTACTGGCCGGTATATTTTTTCTTTCTTATTAACGCTCCTGTTTTGTTTTTGACGGGTTTTAAATGTCATCTCGCAGCAAGAATGGAACTCACTCGTGAAAATATTCGTGCTATGATTTATTATGATTTTCGGCGTGGTTTAACGCAACAACAGTGCATAGATCAACTAACTTCAACTTTTGGTGATGAAGCCCCATCTAAAACTACTGTGTATCACTGGTTTAGTGAGTTCAATCGTGGACGTAGTATGCTTACGGACGAAGTTAAGGCAGGTCGCCCGAAATCGGTCGTTGTACAACAAAATATCGAGGCTGTGCGAAAACTTATAATGGACGACCGACATGTTACGTACCGCGAGATAGAGGCGACTCTGGGTATTTCTATGACCAGCATTAATAGCATATTACATAATTATTTGGCTGTAAAAAAAATTTGTTCGCGTTGGATACCCCACAACTTAACAAAAGAGCAAAAAGATGCTCGCGTCGAATGGTGCAATAAAATGTTAAAAAAATATAACCGTGGTGACTCAAAAGCCGTTTATAACATCTATACAGGTGACGAATCCTGGATCTATGCATACGATCCCGAAACGAAGCAACAATCAACGGTATGGGTGTTTCAAAATGAGCCGAACCCTACGAAAGTTACTCGTGCAAAAAGTACATTGAAACAAATGGTGGCCTGCTTCTTCGGTATTAATGGCCATGTAGCTACAGTGCCACTAGAAAACCGTAGAACGGTTAATTCAGAGTGGTACACGACCATTTGCTTACCGGAAGTATTTGAACAAATTCGTAAAACTAACCAGCGACGAAGAATCATTCTTCATCATGACAATGCCAGCTGTCATACGTCACGCGAAACAACTCTATTTTTGGAGGGTCAAAATGTGGAATTAACGGGTCATCCGCCGTACAGCCCTGACTTGGCACCCAACGATTTTTATTTATTTCCAAATATAAAGAATAAATTACGCGGTCAACGATTTTCGACCGCTGAAGATGCTGTCGACGCATTCAAACAACACGTTATGGAGGTACCTCAGGCGGAGTGGCAGAAGTGCTTTAAAAATTGGTTCACGCGAATGCAAAAGTGCATAGATCATCAAGGGGAATACTTTGAAAAACAATAAAACCATTTTCAGCCGTGTACGTTTGTTTGTTTTTTTGTTTCCGGATATATAAGTAGCAACCCTCGTATGTGTTGGCTTGCGGTAAATATGGAACTGATGTTTATGATCTACTCTTGTGAGCGTTAAATCAAGAAAATTGAGTGAGCCGTTCTGTTCTAGTTCCTTCTTAAACTTGATCTTTGGGTGCTTGTTATTGAGATCTGTTACAAAAGCGTCCAGCTGGTCCACACTCCCCATCCAACAGATAATCAAATCATCCACATATCTAAAATAATACAAAATATGCTCATTAACTACAATGTGCTGGTTTTCAAAGGGATCCTTAAAAATGTCCGCCATTAAGGGACTCAGCGGGGAACCCATAGCCAAACCGTCACTTTGCAAGAAATATTGCCCCCGAAACCTGAATTATTTTAGGTAATTGTTCCATACAAATAGTAGTTAGTTCTATTAATTCCTCAAATAATTAGGTACAACAATAGGGGAATAATTATTAACGAACAGTTGAATGTTGCGTCATCGCCGTTACTTCGAATTTTTGCATCTCACTCGCACTTGCACGGTAGGGGTGATGGTAATACTATAAATATGGCCGACCATTCTGGACACGTCATTCGGTTGCCGGACGTCAGACCGATAACATCTCCAGCAGCTCCTGAGGATGCCTCGTAGAGAGGCGAAACACGTGTCGAGTTTTGGTATTATTGGTGGTGGTTTGTTGTATTTGTTTTTGCAGCGGGAGAGTGGAAATATTAATGCATGCAAAAAATACGCAAATAAGTATAACGGGTAGTCACTAATCAACTAGCACGTTATTATACCGCGGAATAGCAAAGCAATATTATTGTACTTGATATGCCCTATATGTCAAACACTTCAATGGTAATATTAAATATTTTATAGATTTAGTATTTAAAAAATATGTTTGAAAGATATCGCACACGTACATATATTAATTAAAATTACTTAAAATATATTTCATTTTAAAATTTGACGCTAAAACGCTAACTTCTGTTAAGGCGTCACTATGACGTCACGATCCTCTAAACAACGACATCATTCTATGTATACGGACGAGGTTTAATATGTCTATTCTTAGCAAATAACAATGTCAAATGTTGTTTAGAGGAACGTTACGTCATGCGCTGTTTGGGGTCACGTGATAACGAGTATGAAATTTTTATTTTTTTATGATTAATTTAAAAGATACTATAAATATAATAAGCATGAAAGTGTGATTATACTCTTCTTCTTTGTCATCGCCTTGTCCCATTTCAGTTGGGGTCGGCTCTCCTAATCAATCTTCGCCAGGACATTCTGTCCTGGGTCGTCTGTGGATCTGATTGGGCTGACTTTAGATCTTGGTTTACTTTAGAAGTCCACGTGTTTCGGGGCCTGCCACGTCCTCTCGGTCCGGTTCCAATGTCAAGCACTGTTCTCGTCATGTGGTCTTTCGGGCATCTCATTACATGGCCGTACCACCTCAGTCTAGACTCACATATTTTCTCCGGGATTGGTCTTACTCGGAAGGTACCGCGTATGTACTCATTTCTTACTTTGTCAAGCAGCGTGACGCCTCCACCATCGCAACATTTTCATTTCTGCTACGTGCAGTTGATCTTCCTGCTTTTGTTTAAGAGGCCAACATTCCGCACCATATAGCAAGGCTGGTCTGACCGCAGTCTTGTACACTTTTCCTTTTACCGGAATAGGCATCTTGGGGTCGCATAATACGCCTGTGAGTTCTCTCCATTTTACCCATCCGGTACTGATGCGGTTCGAGACGTCGGGTTCTATTGTTCCATCGCTTGCCAGGATAGAACCGAGGTATTTAAAGGACGCAACCTTTGATAGAGGAGTGTCTTGCATATGTATAGTTGCGTTGGTCGGGGACTTTGAAAAGTTGCAGTGCATATACTCTGTTTTACTTCTGCTTATTTTCAATCCAGCATTCTCCAGAGCTTCTCGCCACTGTTCTAGTGTTAACTCTAGTTCTTTGGGGTCTTTACTAACAAGGACTATATCATCTGCATACAGGATGTTCCAAGGGGGCTTTTTTTGGATATCAGCAGTGAGGTAGTTCATGACCAGATTAAAAATAAGGGGGCTGAGGGCTGAACCCTGGTGTACACCCACTTTTACATCGAACTGTTCACTGGTACCTGCTGGGCTCCTTACGCTCGTTTTCGCCTCCTTGTACATGTCCATCACCAGTTGGACATAACATTCTGATACATTTTGGGATCTCAGCGACTGCCATATGAGTTTCCTTGGTACACGGTCGAATGCTTTTTCGAGGTCTATGAATATCATATGCAGGTCGGTCTTGTTGTCTCTGTTCTTCTCCATCAGGATTCGGGTAGAGTGTATGGCATCGATTGTGGACTTTCCGGGTACGAAACCGCATTGGTTTTCAGTGACGTTGGTAAGCTGCGTCAGCCTTTTGCTGATGACTCTTTCCCAAATTTGTAGGGTGTGTGGGATCAATTTTATGGCTCTGTAGTTTCCACATAATCGAATGTCGCCTTTATTTTTATAAAATGGGACCAGGTAACTGTTTCGCCATTCATTCGGTATTCCGTCTATGAGGATCCTATTAAAGAGATTGGTGAGAAAAGTCACGTCACTACTGCCTAACATCTTCCACAGCTCAGAAGGGAGGTCGTCTGGGCCAGTCGTTTTGTTGTCCGCCGTGATATTAATAGCGGCCTTTACTTCTTCTAGAGTGATCGCAGGTATTGGGCCTTCGGTTGGCGGCGTTTTTGGGAGTCTTTTATGCGGGTACTCCTCATTGAGCAACTGAGAATAATACTCTTTCCATCTAGCATTTATATCCGCGTTAGCTGTAAGCAAAGTGCCCTGTTCGTTCTTTATGTATTTCACGGCTTTGGTGTCCTTTGTGCTGTTATGCCTTTGCTTTGCTATTTTAAAAAGTTCCCTGTCAGTTTTCGCGTTACTTAGGCTCATGTAGAAATCTTCATCTGACTTGGCCTTCGCTTGCGCTACGGCTCGCTTAGCTTCCTTCTTTGCCGTACTGTAAGCCTCGCGATCATTATCATTATACTGATGATCGATAATTGTATATTAAACAATACCGGGAAAAAAAATGATACATATTTATTTACGTTTAACGTCTACACCCCTATTGGCATGCATCTGATAGTACTCCTACAAATCTCGTATTATTGTGGTCAATTATATTGAAATTAATTTAAGTACCTAACAACTTACCTGGTTCAGAATGCTTCGACATTTGATTCTCATCGTGCGGGAGAGAATCCTCCGAGGTTTCAAACTTTTCCAGATCTAAAACAGTATTTTTCAAATTTAATCGTTAGTATTAATATTGTAAGGTGATAAGATAATTTATTGAACATGTGATATACATACATTACATTTAGCACGTCATAAATAACAAATTAATAAAATAAATTCATAAGAAGGCGGGTGCACACCGAACGAGCCGCCTCGCGAGGAAATTGACGCGAACAAACACGCGCGGCAGCAATGTCTCGGGCGAGGCACGTCTATACTGGCAATTTCCTTGTGAGGCGACTCGTTCGGTGTGGATCCGCCTATGCCCTATATGTCAAACACTTCAATGGTAATATTAAATCTTTTATAGAGTAGACAGATAGGTCAACTTGTATTTTATGTGATTCTTTATTATGAAGTGTGCAACAAAGAGTATTAATGTTATGTTATGTTTTATCTGATAAACTTTTATTAACTTAAATTTTGAAGTCATTCAGGTGTAAACAAGTTATTTCTGTAGGTAGCAGGTTGTATAACTAATTTAAATAGGCGTCCCTTGTTTTTATGATTTCAAAGCTTTTGAATCTGGCATACAACATTTTTCTTTGATCCTTGTGTTGTACCTATGAATGTCATCATGTTTATTGTATTAATATATAAAATACGAATAGTCGCGTTGCACACACACAGCCTAAAGTTTCGGCCCTAAACCATTGATTAGGCGGGTCGACATCTGACGCACCGCCTGGCGAGGAAATTGCCGCGCGAGGCAGCTTGGCTAGTGTGGACGTGACTCGGCCGAGGCAAACGCACGCGCGGCCGCAATGCCTCAGAGGTCTCTCAGGCACCGCCACACTACTAGTCAAGCGCCTCGCGCGGCAATTTCCTCGCGAGGCGGTGCGCCAGGCGTGCACCCGCCTATTGTAGAAGATTTAAATTAAAAATAATTCTTTGAATGTCTTATTTTTTTATTCAAATTCTAAGTAGCTAAAACTTAAATTAAAAGTTTTAACTTGTATGTGTATGAAACGAGTGATTAGTATCATCACTATCACTACATAGTATAAAACAAAGTCGCTTTCCACTGTCTGTCCCTATGTTACCTATGTATGCTTAGATCTTGCCTATGCCTTTAAGATTTTAGGAGTTCTCTCGATCCCATCATCAGAACTGCGTTTTGACAAAAACAGGACCAATATGTAGATATGACGGAGTTATGGAGTAACAAACATAAAAAAAAACTAAAAAAACATAAAACCGAATTGAGAAGCTCCTCCTTTTGAAATCTTGAAGTCGGTTAAAAATGCACTTTAGTTGACTCTGAAGTGGTTGAAATTCCATTTTAATAAAACATACATGCTAGTATGCATAAGAAGGCACAAGGATAAATATGAAAGGAGTAAACAGTGTATTGTCAACATGTCAAACAACCATTACCATATTACAATCAGGGCTTGTAACCGGTATTTTGGTCCATACTAAAATACCGGGTTTTTTTTCGTTCTTTCGTTTACTATTTCATATTTAATCGAAAAATCTTACAATATAAAGTCATAACCTGAAAACAATATTGAGTTCTATGTAAAAACCATAAAATATGTAAACATATTGGGTTATTTCGGAGATTTTTGCGAAAACCGGTTACAAGCCCTGATTACTATACATATGAAATGGAACTTATAAACAAGTAAATATAGCACTCACATACGAGTTGTTCATATTCATCATCATCATCATCATAATCATCATCTGCTGACATTTCTAACTTCACCTTATCTCTTTCTTCTGAAATAAAAAAATAATTTTATTACATTTAACATGAAAAATGACTTATAATCCCACAATGGCTTATGACTATATATAGACATATGGGTGAATTACCCATATAAATGTATGAGTATGACCAATTGTCAATGAGTCAATTAACAAAAGATTATATTAAGGCCTTAATTGCGGTGAAAAAATAGCAATTCACCTATACAATAAATAAATCTAGAAAGTATGTTTTCTACAAGCTCTTAATTATTTTTAGTAGAATATTTCAAATAATATTTACTTTAGAAGTTTGGTCTCTAATTATGCTACTTTTCCAGAAGACCATAGAGGAAATACCTCAGTAACACACATAGCCAGCTCAGTGAATTGTCATACTATCATAATTTTTTCATATACATATAGGTACTTGGAAGATGAAATAAAATTTTATATTCTGCTTCAATGCATACCCTTTGTAACTTCGCCTTTGACATGTATATTTCCCTTAAGCCGCTTGTGCAGCTCGGCCTGGCTGCGCTGCACTTGCAGCTTGAATTCGCTCGCGTCCCGCAGCCGCGCCACGCACACATTGCAGATCCCGCACGAGCCCTCTCCTGATAGTATTTGTACCTGCCAGTAATTAAGACTAGTCTCCGGAAAGGGAAGTGTCATAGAATGTATGAGTTCCCATATAAGATAAAAGATAAGATAAGATAAAAATCTATTTATTGTACAAAACTAATGATAGAAAAGGTAAAAACTTTTCTTTACGGACAGACTCTATCAGTTAAAGGGCATTTTCTATTGAGTCCTCTTGCGGGTCCTCAACCTTCTTAGTTAAGACTTTTCAGACGAAACACACAGTAAAAAATTAAAACACACAAGGTGCCAATCATCTTATAAGAAACGAAATATGCTTACATGTATTTCGAAGCAATCTTTGAGCATCTCTGCGTATATCTCTGTATTTCCTAGAAATGTGTACGGAATCTTTAAATCTTTGTCCGGAGGCCGCAGCAGACAGCAGAGACACGGATTTTTTAATTCCATGTGTAAAACTAACAGTAAATGTAACGATATAAATGAACAGCGTTAGTGTATCCGATTTGGTGCGGAAATAATCAAAATCAATTATTTATTTAATTCATAGCACAAACTGTAAAAACACGAAACGCGATTTGCAACGATTGACAGATATTTTTCAATACATGAATTTGACATTGACGCGTTTCTTTTTCGATTTACTGCGTGCGCTAGCTAACCTGCTTTTTGCCAACTTCTACTGTGTTTTAAAAATTTACAATAACTTGGCTTCGTGTTGAAACCTTAGCAGTATTATATTCTTTGAAGTTTGAACCGTAGCGACCAAGTGCATCAGGTACATCACTAGCAAACTTGACGACGTCTTTTAAAAAATTGAAATGTCATGTCAACAATGGTGGTGTGCCATCAGTGTTGAGTCAGTGAATATAATTTT
This sequence comes from Pammene aurita, assembly GCA_947086415.1. Classification (NCBI taxonomy): domain Eukaryota; kingdom Metazoa; phylum Arthropoda; class Insecta; order Lepidoptera; family Tortricidae; genus Pammene; species Pammene aurita. The sequence continues at coordinate 12,988,799 of OX352313.1, forward strand.
ATTTTATTAGCTGTGCAACAAGTAAAACGCTAAAATAATAATCAAATGGATTTGAAAAATTCATGTCGATGCTGCCTGCTGCGGCCTCCGGATAAAGACTTGAAGATGCCGTATTCTCATTCTGGAAAAACAGAGATATACGCGGACATGCTGAAGGAGTGCTTCGAAATTCATGTAAACATTGATACTTCGTCTTTTTATATCTTAATATGGTAGAAATTTTGTAAAATTGATGAATTTCATCTTGATATACTGACCAAACATGGGTTTTTTCCTTCCTTATATGTAGAAAACTCCCTTGTTGACTATGATATAATATTGTCACGGATGATCATGTTTTAGAATCCTTTTTTGGTGGTACTAGGACTACTAGGTAAAACTAAGGATAGTATAAATAGTTATCAGGAAACTAATAATTGTAACTAAGTAAAATACACGATCAACAGGTTTGGATATATGTAACTCAATTAGATTTCTCAATGCAGCTGGTCATAACTTTAGTGACGCCCTTACAACTTGCCTCTTTGTATAAATAGGACAGTTATTGTCTTGACAGCTTCATACAATTTCTCTTTGAATGTTCCAGCTTGAGATGCAGACATTGCGGTTGCATCTTGAGAATAGTTTTTTGTTTAGTTTAGTATGTAATTTTGGAATGTGTGTGTGTTTGGATTTTGTGTGGTGATCTAACAAACAAGTGTGCAGCTAATGAAGAATTAGTCTCAAAACACAAATAACCACTGTTTCGGTTAGACAACCGGTTGGCCTGGCCATGGTGCACCACATGTTGTTTGTAGGGAGCAGCTATCTCCCTACAGAAAGCAGCCCTATACCGTACAATCTCAAACTCTTAGAGCAATCTTTTAATTTACCATACTCTTGTTTGTTTTTTTTTTTTTTTTAAGACATCAATACTAAAATGATAGCTTGACCTGCACCAATCTGCCTCATTCTGCCTAAGAATCTATCATTTATTTTTAGTTCAAAAGGTTATTATAAAGGCATACCGTGGGATGTCAAGTAGAAATGGTAAATATGGATATTCCGTGTGGCCGGCAATACCAATTAAACTGTTCGAAAAATAAACGCTATTTCCGTGTTGTTAATATGTTTAAAATTTATTTAATAAGCAGTGTTGGTTATGATACTTATAATGGTGATACACAACTTATTTCTGCACTTAATAATCAGTGCAGCTGCAGCGCAGTTAGACTTTACAGTGCTATTTTACGATGCTATTAATTTTAGTAGGTAAATAGCAAGGATGATATAGACATGGATGGACAATATCCATACAAAATCGCGTTCCTTTATTTCAGGTTAAAGCACTAGCGTCATCTATCGGTCACACCAGACACCAAATCCTAGTTTCTTCGTCGCTTAACGCTGACAGAATAACTCTACTTCAGACTCGACAGATGGCGCTGTGGCAATTCGTACCGAAAACAGATGTATTTGGGTTGGGGTATTGATCAATATGGTTTTGTGGAGCTTGTTATATTCTTTTTGAACTAATGTCATTTCTGCTAAAGGGTAAAATATTGACAGACCTAAAGACTCAATTAACGTTTCTTTACAGTTAAAAACATCATCAAGTGACGGTGTCTGTGGCATTTGCAACATGTGCGTGGGGCGGCTGCGGGACGCGAGCGACTTTAAGCTGCAAGTGCAGCGCAGCGAGGCCGAGCTGCAGTCTTGGCTGCATGGATCTATGTCATCTATGCCTGTGAAAGGTGATGTCTAGGTCATGGTTTTTAAAACTGCTTCACATATTTGTGTATTTCTCGCACAAAAGAAAAACATAATTAGGGAATGCTCCCGGTTCTGATTTTGTATGGCGAGAACCGGGAACTCCCGGTTCCGGTACTGGATTTGTATAGAAAACGAGTACCGCGAGCAAACCCTAAGTGATCATAAAACAAGAGGACTTAGTGCTAAGCACATATCCCTTTTTAAATCCTTAAGATAACTACAACAATTTTTAAGATTTACCTGCTGGTGACTGCTATGAGAATTGGCCACTGGTATAGTTATTGCCCAATCTTGATAAAAAAAGAAAGAAACAGGCAATAGAAGCATGCACTGGAAAGAATGAGACCAGAAATTACCTGTATTGCTCCTGCTTTGGGATGATTTGTGTAAAATTAACTAGGATGTCTGCTATGACAACTTAATATTTTAACCTTATAAAGGTTAATTTAGTGCAAATGAGTTAAGTTTTTAGCTTTGATCACCATTTATTTTATCATCATATCCACTAGCACAGTTGACCCCGTCGCCTCCTGTATAGAAACTTTTATACACCTTCATATAAAAATAAAGCATGTTTTACCTGTCAATAATCGAATCAATTTGTAGATACCAAGTGCACTTTGATTTAACATTTGTCCATACTCTTTAAATCCTCGCCAAACCACTTATAATGTATGTATACAGGCTGTTTGGTCGCTACGTGCAAAGGTTTAAGGAGGTGATAGACCAGGTATTTTTGAACATTTCTAGCCATATATGATATGTCTTAGACGAAACGTGATATTTTTTTTTAAATTGAAATTTTAAGAATTTTAGAAAAATGCTCAGAATTTGGTAGATACGAGTTATAGCCCACCCAATGAAGGAAAACTTAGAGGAAATAATTCGTGTATAGCCAAATTTTGGTGTAGTTGTAGGCAAAGGTATCTTACACAACATACTAAAAGTACCGGTGGATGGGGGCGCCGCTAGCGGGGAGGGGGGGGGGGGGGGGGGGGGTGTAAAGGTCCCTAATTTTGGGTTTTCGTAAATAACTCGGTAACGGTGGCTCATACGAAAAAATGTTATATTGCTTAATTCATCCACATCTAATTTTCTATAAAAAGATTCTTTGCAATTTTTTGCTAGGATCTATGTTTAATGAGATATCGAGGAAATACGATTAACACTTTTTTAAACTTTCACTTTTTTAATATTTACGAAAGTATTCGTTTTATCCAAAAATTGTTTCAGAATACCCTTATTGTTTTAAAAATACCTATCCAACGATATCCCACACATTAAAGTTGGAGTAAAAAAAATATTTACCCCCCCACTCCATGTGGACGGGAGGTACCCGAAAGAATAATATTTTTTCACATTTTGTTTTAAAACTTTGTCTGCGTAATTAAAACACATACTTATACGAAATTCCACTTCTCTAGTACTAGCCATCACTGAGCAGGGTGAGCAGGGTGCCTACCCTTAGAGTTTAGGCATGTCAGTCTGTCCCCTTCTGTCCGTCCACGGCTTTGCTCAGTGATGGTTAGTACTAGACGTCTAGACGCCTAAACTATAAGGGTAGGAAGTGAGGTAGCAGGGTGAGCAGCCTGCTCAGTGATGGCTAGTACTAGAAAATAAAAGAATCGTATGAGTATGTACTTTATTCACGCCGGCAAAGTTTTAAAACAAAATGAGAAAAAATATTATTTTTTCGGGTACCTCCCGTACACATGGAGTGGGGGGGTAAATATTTTTTTTACTCCAACCCTAATGTGTGGGATATCGTTGGATAGGTCTTTCTAAAACAATAAGGGTATTCTGAAACAATTTTTGGATAAAACGAATACTTTCGTAAATATTAGCTCCGAAAGTTTAAAAAAGTGTTTATCGCATTTCCTCGATATCTCATTAAACATTGATCCTAGCAAAAAATTGCACAGGATCTTTTTTATAGAAAATTAGATGTGGACGAATTAAGCAATATAAATTTTTTTCGTATGACCCACCGTTACCGAGTTATTTACGAAAAACCAAAATAAGGGACCTTTACACCTCCCCCGCCCCGCTAGCGGTGCCCCCATCCACCGGTACTTTTAGTATGTTGTGTAAGATACCTTTGCCTACAACTACACCAAAATTCAGCTATACACGAATTACTTCCCCTATCAGGCAGTTAAGCGTCTTCGTTTGGTGAGCTATTAATAGTGCCCGAATACGCGTTAGTTTGTAAACACTATCTTTTGTTTCCGATAGTTTAATGTAAGTCGGACCAAATAAAGCTACTTTTAAGGGTATTCATGGCCTCTAAAACAAATGGAGGCATACGAACCTTAAAAAAAAGTCGTAGGTTGACACGAGCATAATTTTGATGTGCCATAAAAAAAAAAATATTTGAATTGTTCAAACATTTTTGAAAACATGCCTATTTACTGTTCTTTCTTTAGAGGTATCAGTCATTCATATCGCTTGTCAAATTTCTGAGTTATGGAATAAAAACCAAAGTTAGGGAGCACTTCCTAAGAATTTCAAATCTCCGTACTAGTCTTGAAATTTTACTTTAAGTAGGTACTTAACTATTAAATAACGTGTAAAAAAATAAAACATAAAAGTTTGGTATAATTATTTCATAGGAAGTTTATTATTTAAAAAAATAAAAAATAAAGTACCATTTTCCAAAGTCCGACGAGGATTATAAAAAAAGTTCTAAACTAAAAACCATAGTTTTAAATTTGAAACACGTTATTTTAAGAATAAGAATTTTAAAATTTGGAATGTTTTGAATTGCCTTTGTTTTAAGTTTTCACGATAGCCAATTGCGAATTTAGTTCTTCTATGAAAATTAACAAAGGGTTGAAGCGGTTTTCAAATACTATTAAATTTTGTAACTAAACATTATGAACATCGATGGTTTTAGCAACGAAGATTATGCCAACACTAGCCTTTTCCCGCGGCTTCGCCCGCGTACTATAAGTACTAAAAAACCGGCCAAGAGCGTGTCGGGCCACGCTCAGTGTAGGGTTCCGTGTTTTGCGTCCGTCACAGTAAGTGTCCCCACTTAAGAGTTAAAATAACACCGCCATATAGGGTATGATATGAGCGTTCCACGTACAGCGACATCTATTGGCAAATTAAGTAAACTATTGCGCGCGAGCTTAAAGTATGGAAGATGATTTTTATGGGATAATTCTTTATTGGGTGAACCGATTTTCACCGTTTTTACTTTATTTGAAAGCACGTCATTTCATTGTGATTTTGTAGAAATTACAGGTACAATAAACACCTGCTTATACGGTTAAATTACAAACTTAGTTCAGAAATTATTTTGTAATTTTTTTTCAAAAACTATTCAACCTATCAAGTTCAAAATAATTTTCCTAGAAAGTTTTTATAAAGTTCTACTTTTGAGATTTTTTCATATTTTTAAAACTTATGGTTCAAAAGTTAGAGGGGGGGGGGACTTATTTTGTTTTACTTCTGGAGCGATTATTTCCGAAAATATTTACATTATCAAAAAATGATTTTAGTAAACCCCTATTCATTTTTAAATACCTATCTAACAATATATCACACGTTAGGGTTGAAATGAAAAAAAAAATCACTCCCCACTTTACGTATAGGCGAGAGCGTACCCTAATAAAACATTTTTTTTCACTTTTTATTTCACCACTTTGTCGGTGTGATTGATATACATATTAGTACCAAATTTCAGCTTTCTAGTGCTAACGGTCACTGAGATAATCCGCGGACGGACGGACGGACGGACGGACGGGCAGACATGGCGGAACTATAAGGGTTCCTAGTTGACTACGGAACCCTAATAAGGATACGATACCCATGTTGATTTTCAGACTTTGTAACCACATTTGCCCCTTTTAGGGGTTGAATTTTTAAAAAACCTGAAACACGTGTTTACTCATTTATCGTTAGGAATACTCCTGTGAAGTTTCGAATAAAATAGTATTCACCATACAAACTTTGGACCCCCATTTTACCCCCTTAGGGGGTGAATTTTGAAAAATCCTTTCTTAGTGCATCCCTAGACCTTATAAGGAACCTACGTGCCAAATTTGGAATCTCTAGAACCAGCGGTTTGGGCTGTGCGTTGATATGTCAGTCAGTCAGTCAGTCAGTCAGTAAGTCAGTTTCTTCTTTTATATATTTAGATTTCATGTACGGAAGGGCAGACGGTAATGGAGCACTGGCACGGCGAATGTATCAGCAGCATTATCCAAATCGCAGATTACCTAATGTCAGGATGTTTTACAACACGTTTCGTCGTCTTAGCGGAAATGGGATCCATCGTCCGGCTACTAGAGTGAATCCTGAGAGATACGATGCGGATACCGAGGAAGAAATTATTCACGCATTTGAAGCTGATCCTAAGACAAGCATCCGAACAATAGCTCAAAACCTTAACATATCGACATGGAAGGTTTGGAACATGATGCATAAAGAGAAAAAATATCCTTTTCGAGGGATGGGGGTGCAGGGTTTAGAAGAAGGAGGTCCCGGGCGACGAATACAGTTCTGCAGATTCTTATTAAACAACGACATTGACGACGCGTCATTTTTAAAATCTATCATTTGGACAGATGAGTCAAAGTTTTCAAGAGAGGGGATAACAAACTTGCATAACCTTCATGAATGGGCTGACAAGGACGCAAATCCTCATTGGAAGAAGCAGGCCTCCTTTCAAAAGAAGTTTTCAGTTAACGTGTGGGCTGGAGTAATTGGCAGATCTTTGATCGGGTCACATTTTCTTCCCTATAATTTGAACGGACCCAATTATCTCCAGTTCTTACAAAACGATCTTCCTATCCTCCTAGAAGAAGCCGGAGTACCATTAGAAGCGGAAAGAGAAATCATATTTCAGCAAGACGGCTGCCTTACACATTGGACTTTGGATGTGAGAGAATACCTTAACGACTGTTTTCCGGAGTGCTGGATCGGTAGAGATGGACCCATTCCTTGGCCCGCTCGACTTAACTCGTTTGGCCTTTTTTGTTTGGGGACAGGCCAAAGGACTTGTGTACACCTCAGAAATTGCAACAAAAGACGAGTTAATAACAAGGATTCGCGAAGCTTTTGTCATCATGAGGTAGGAGATGCAACTAAAAATAACTACCACAGAAGTGCGGAAAAGGGCCCGTTCCTGTATAAGAAACCGTGGTTTACATTTTGAACATGTGATTTAAGTTTTTGCTTTGATTTTGTTACTAAAGTTTTAACTAAAACTCAACTACTAAAGTTCATGTAGTTTTATTAAAAGTGCTCCCTAACTTTGGTTTTTATTCCGTATATTATATGTATGATCGGACTGTCTCGAGGCAAACGCGTCCGCATTACGTGGGGCTACTAGTGTGGTCAACGAATGATTCTAGATGGATTGGTGGAAAGCAGAAAGTTTGATTTCGGGACGTTGTTAAGACTGGTTAGGAGATAAACATACTAAAGGTCCCCACCCCCCTTTTTTCGGAGCTCATTTCTAGACATTTATTAGTATTAGGTGAAAAGTGAATTCAAAAAAGTCTTAGAGAATTTTATTAGCTTCAAATATGTAGTAGGTACAAAATTTCCTATGGCAATTTCAAGATGTGAGCAAAAAACAAAAAAAACAGGACCTTTGCTTCCCCCCTTCTCAGGCTCACCTCCGGGGTCCATACTTTCAGTATGTTACTCTCCTAACTAGTCTTAACAAAGTTCCGAAGTCAAATTTTCTGCTTTTGACCGTTCCAGGTAGACCGCTTATTGAGCATTCATTACCAGGCTATACAGCGATGCCACGCGCATTGCCGTGCGTAATCTCCACACGGCTTTAGCCTGCTACTCACACACCTGCCATAAGGCAATATTGGAGTTGGGCCGTTATTACCTCCTTAATTGTTAGTGTATAGGCAAGCAGGGGGCAATTTTTAGATTGGACCTGTGGAAGGGCGGCAGGAGCGCAAAACCTTCCTACCTCCCTAGATCGTGTCTGCCGCCTTACCGCATGTGTAGCGCGATTAGGGTCATTTCTCATTAAGTTTATTTAAACACTTTAATTTCGCGACAATATTGGCTCCGTTCTCAAGACGTGCGATCCGCCGGACGTTCACTCACAAACTGAGCGGCATGCATGTGCATGTGTGTAGAAAAATTCCAAAATTGCTCCGTCCGCCGGGTGGCTGGTATTGCCCCTGCGGCAGGTGTGTCAGTAGCCGGCTTTATAGATTTTTGCACATACTCAGTAATAATAATTAGTAATGGATGCTTTTTGTTCGCAGATGAAGTACCCTTGGTAAAGTCAGAAACGTCGGACGAGGGCGTGGGGAGCGAGGCCCTCATCCGTGAGTTTGACTTGATTTTTTATCTAATGGTCATTTTGAAATAACGTATTTATAAGCCCATGTATACTCGATACTTTATACCTGACGTAAAAAGAGAGGGTTATTAACTTATTAGTTATACACATCTGTGTGTCAAACGAATTAACCGAATAAGTGCCGTTTTTTTATCGATATTCTATCCGTCGAGATGCGTCTCAGATAGCTTTTAAACTCGTATTTCAAATCACACGGAAGTAATGTAAACAAAGGAGGATGTGCAGATTTGTACGGACTCTGGATTAGAAACCAATAATGACAAGCCATATATCATTGGAAAGGCTTTTTTTTCATATTCTACAACTTTTTGTATAGCGGAAAATCTCGAATCGCTGTGTGATAAATACATGAAACATAATCATCAACAGTTATAAAACCTTCTAATCTGTAGAGCGATATAAGAACTTGTATCAAAAAAACTAACTTGTTACGTTTCATTTCAAACTACTTTTATGCCTCGTGAAATTTTTTTACACAAAGATTTGGGGCTACCTGTCATAGTAAAAGTTTTAGAACTTAGAATAAGCTATCCAGTGACATATCGCTTGACTTTGACACAAGTTTTACTTTTAAATCGCCTTACTGTCAAATTGTCACGTACGGATTTCAAAGTACTTGTGTCAGGCTTGTTTACATTCTTTCTGTGTGATTTGAAATAGGAGTTTAGTCATTAGATGGCTCTGTAAAATTTCGTCGGGTACCACCGTTGGCCACCCCGGATCTGTTAAGAGATATCAACATATACATAAATATTGACTAGTATATTAATAGAAATGATCATTTCAGATGTGGAAGTGAAACTGGAGAACATGGAGGACCCTTTGCCCAACGACGGGAGCGACGTTTTCAAGGAATTTGTATTAAGTAAGTTCGTGTGGCACATAGACAAAATAACTAAAATGTCTCAAGTCAAACAAAATAGTGAACCGAAAAATAATACACTGTAAGTTGTGCTCTCTGATGTGTCGAGCTTGGCAACCTAGTTACCTCATAATATATAAACGTATAACTTTAGGCAACATAGTATTTAATTTAAAGCTAACATGGTCATTAGCCGGGTCCACACCAGACGCACCGCTTCGCGAGGAAATTGCCGCGCGAAGCAAACGACTATTCCTCGCGCGGCAGCGTGCTCGTTCTGCTGTTCAAATTGTTTAAAATGGCGTCACATGTGATTACTGCCGTGGTTTTTGTTACGTTTATTTTGCTTTTTAAAGCTATACAAAAAAAACGGCGAAAGTAAAGTAAAAGAGATTTTGGGTGAGCCCATTATATAAATCTAGATCCCAATACGGAAACCGGGTGTACAGAGAATTAACAGAAACTGGATTAGAGACTAATATTGGACGCATTGAAAAAGAACAACTACAGTTTTTATTGGGTTTACAATTAAATACAAAACTAAAAAGGCAAGATACAAAGTTTAGAGAATCGATCACCGTTAGGAAGAACGTGCTTGTAACATTACGATACTTGACAACAGGGGACTCTTCGAAAGGTAATAAGTAAACAAATAAAATCTCATCTAATCAGCTTGATTATTTTAATCTCCTGTTGCTCAATGTTTTGCACGGAACAAAATAACCACACGCACCAAATAAACACGTCCAGACCCTCGCGGGGCAAACGACTGAGGCGCCTTTGAGCGTGCCGAAATACCGACACCGAGCCGATCGGCCGCGGCCGAGGCAAACATGCACGCCGCCTCGGCCGAGACACGTCCACACCAGCCGAGCCGCCTCGCGCGGCAATTTCCTCGCGAGGCTGTGCGCCCGGTGTGGACACGGCTATTAACATTATAATTAGCATTAGAAGCGGGGTATTAACCATGTATATTTGTGTTATGGGGCACCCGATATTTCGGCAGTTTTTATTATTATTATTATGGCAATCGTCTTTTGACATTTTTGCCAGCTTCACGTCAATTTGTTCATTAAAAATGTATTCGGAGAAAAAGAAAATAGGTGGTAAAACTCAGATCAGGGCTGAAAAAACCATTAATATTTCTCTTTATTCATTTTCTGTCTTAGGTGTTAGGTTTTTTACAATATTTTTATAAAAGTAAATACAAAAATACATCTAAAACACACAAAAACATTATAAAAAACCTATCCTAGGCTGCCGCCGTTAATGGAGGAAGGCCCAGGCTGCCGTTGGTTAGGGCCTCAGAGTGAGGAACTTTCGGACTAACCTTAACCTTCATCAATATTATTAGTACGATTAGTAAATTAACATACACCACTTAAAAATAATAACGGCAATAATAATAAACTAAATAGTTAAGAAAGGCCTCTTAAGGCCATTTTCGTGTAGTGCACGGGATCTAGTAGTTGCTCTACAAACTGGATAAAAATATTCCCTCACTTTATACCCCTGTATATACGCTATATACCTAATTATGATATAGGTACAGGAGAAAACATTAAACCTGACTATATGTCCCATCAGATCATGTGTCATTCACGCTCCCAAGTGCTTTGATTTCATCACAAAACTTGCACAAAAACACCTAAATGTTAAGTGCTTGCGTATTCCGTCACCTAGTATGTCTTCCATTTCTTCCTTGATCCCTTTTTATTCAACATGACATACATTTTTTGCTTGATTTCTACTTACACGATATTCTACAATATTATTTTAGGATATAGAATAAAAGAGAGTGCAAGCGTTAGACTCAATTTTAATTCTGTTCTAGACATGGGACACCGAGTGTCTGACGTTTGGAAGCCCGAGCCACACTTCGAATTCGCCCCGATCATACCCTTCGCAGGTCCTTCTATGAGCTTTAACCTAGACCATGAACCGAAGCTTGAACATGCCGAATATGAGTTTAAAAAGGGAGACAGTCAGTCTAAATCGAATAAATGTGATATTTGCGGTAAACGTTTCAAACTGAAGACTACCCTGGCCAAACACAAGCGGAAGCACAAAGAAGACCGTTACAAATGTGAAGAATGTAACCAACAATTCAAATTCAAATGTCACTTAGACATACATAGGAAGGACTCGCATGAAGGCATGAAACCATACAACTGCAATACCTGTTCAAAGCGATTCGCACACCGACGCGGCTTATACAGGCATATTAAAGTCTCTCACAATGAAAAGAGATTCCAATGTGAAGAATGTCATAAAGTTTTTACAGATCCTTCTTATTTAAATAAACATAAACTAATCCACAAAGGTGAGATGCCATACAACTGCGATATATGTAAAGCTAAGTTTAGAAGCAAATATGTACTAATCGCGCATATGGGGAGACATACGGGCCAGATGCATTATAGCTGTAAATATTGTTCTTTACAATTCTGGGATTATAAAAGCTTGTTGTACCATAGGAAAATTCATACTATGCAGGATATCGAGAGTTATTGCTGCGAGGTTTGTCACAAAGTTTTTACTATTAGAGGGAGTTATATTAGTCATTTAAAAACGCATACAGAACGGGAGAAATATCCTTGCGAGTTTTGTCCCGCGAAATTAACGACTTTGGGCAGTTTGAAGCAGCATAAAAAGAGGCATACTGATGAGCGACCATACGCCTGCGAAATGTGCAATAAACGGTTTCGCTTCAAGCATAATCTTAAGGCTCATATTCCCATACACACGGGAGAGAAAACACATTGCTGCGATGTATGTGGGAAGCAGTTTGCGCGCCAAGACAATTTGAAGACGCATTTGGAAACACACGTGGAAGGAGTTATATATTCGTGTGAGCTTTGTACCAAATCTTATTCGACTAAAGAAGGCTTACGACAGCACAGGCGGTCTCATACGAAGAATGCTCTAACAAAAGCAGTGAGGAAACGACAAAGTAAAGCGACTTCGATGGATTTTGATCAAGGAACTGATGATATACAAATTATTCTTCATTAAGACTTCACGCAGTCTTGCGGCTTTCAAGGTCAAATAGGGATACATAGTATTCCTTACGTAAGGCGGTTAATTTTCATGGTACAGACGGACCACTCCCTTCCCACACAGCTCGGCCGGTTAACTCCAGAAAGCCGCATCCAGGGTAGAAATATAATTATCGTACACATAATTTGTAAATAATATAACAAATATTTCTTTGTACTTTTTTTTTATGTGCAATAAAGTTTAAATAAATAATGAAGTAAATTAGTAGTTTATGTAACTGTTACGTAATAAGGGTCCTTAAAACATGAGTGTGGTTTTATGAAATGAGCCGCAGGCGAATTTCATAATAAGATCACACGAGTGTTTTAAAGCCTAATTACGTACAGTTGCATACACTGCTTTATCTACACTCATATTATTTATTCTAAATGCCTTATTTGGAAACCATAGAATGGCCGCCATTGCACCGCCACCATGGCCAACTCTCGTGTGCCGGCGGTCGCGCGGGCGCGTGTCGGGCTGTCGGCGGATCCCCGGGAGGGTGCAGGTGTACATTATGTTATCAAAACTCATAGCACATCAATAATTGAGCATGAAAAGTTAAAATTACGTTACTGCTACGGATAAAAAGCTTATCATAGTAAAATCGGTCGTGGTAATGCTAGCCATTGCCTACCGTTTTCGAACACGTTTTAGAGAACTTACAATATGAGTGTAGATAGAAAATATTTCATAATAAATTTATGTATTTTCTACACTTAGAGTTTTATTTCAGCATACGGTGTGTATTGTGACGGCAAAAGTTCGCCCTCGCACGGGGCGGGGTGTAAACCGTAAATATATGTAAATAAGGACCGCCTTAAGTAGTTCTAGATTTTAAGATACGTATGTGGTTACTGCAAAGCGGAGGTAGGGTCCAGACGAATCTGCAACCTATTTGAGCCAATCATCGCTCAACGCTAAACTCTCAATGTGTGCGTGCAATAATTAGAATTAGGGCATTCATCAACATTACCTAGAATTTGTTCACTTTCAATCTTACTCCTTTGCAATAAAGGGCAAAAGTGGAAACATATCTTTGACTTCGACTGCACAAGTTGCCCTCTTCCTCTTAGCAACTCGTAGTTAAACTTTGGCGCGTCCTATCTTTGTCATTATTTGTTTGAGGAAAGAAATACGTGTTTAATATTTTTTGACAATTAACTTTTTTTATATACCACAACGGTGGCAAACAAGCATACGGACCGTCTGATGGTAAGCAGCTAACGTAGCATATAGACATCTTCAACGCCAGATGTGTCACATGCGCGTTGCCGACCCTTTACAAAAAAGGGGATTAACTAAGCCATCGCTAAAGGAACAAGAGGGTCCCTCATTGTCAACACACTGGGTCCTCTTTGAGATTTTTGGCAACCTTATTCACCAGCAGGAACACAACACTATGAGTAGTGTTAGCCAGCTTTTGGAACATCTCCGAGATGACAGCTCACCTGTCATCGGATCGAACTGTCAAGAGAGATTCCCGCGCCATCTTTAGCGTTGTCGTGTACTTAATGTATAAATAAATCAAATATCTAAGACTCGGTGCTTTTACTGTTAATACTTCAGAAGTGGGATATGAATTAACTCATGTCCACAAGTAATTTTTATGAAATAAGTGAATTCTCGTACGAAATCGTAATGAACGCCATTGTCGCAAAGTCGCAGTAGACGCGCGCTTTTGTAGCAAGTAAAATGCACAGAGTTTTGGATCGCGGAAAGTGTAATTGTTTATTACAATGCATTATGTACGAGCGTACATAAGAAATGAAACGAAATACGCAGTCGCATAAGTTCTTTGGTTAAATGCGTATGAAGTGTCGACAAGATGAAAGTCGTAGGTAATTATAATATTACCGGTAAGCATAGACATAAATAAAAAGGAAGATGAGTGACGTTCATAGTAAATAAAACTGAAATGTGTTCCAGCACCTACACCTACTTGTAAAATGCTACACACCGCTATACCTAATGTACGTGCATGAGCAAAAGAGATAAACCTATATAGTTATCACGGGTATGCAAGAGAGACCTCCATATTTTGCGCATTGCACAAAGTGTGACTGAGAGACTCTGCCACACGACTAATTCAATATAGGTCCCGGAACCTATATTTGATGGCACACAATCGAGCGCCTGGTACCATATCTCCCTTATTGTATAAATCAATGCCGGTAAGTCACTAACTAATCCGAAGCAACGTAAACTAAGTAATTATGATTGCCGTTGATGCCCTACAGTGACAAAAGGGTTTTGATACAAATGCAATACAGGTATGTTTAATTCCCATACAACTATACTATACCACAGATTTGAGTTATAGAAATATATACGCATCTATAACTTACACATAATGGATGCCATTTGAATTTGATCATGAGTTTTGTGGTAAATGTTCCTGGATGTGTTTTAGATGTACTGTACCTAACAAATGGGTAAGGTAGCATAAAACATGTACATTGAAATAATTGTGCTAATAATAATACCTAAAAATGTTGGCTTGATGTGTGGTGTGTTTGTATTTAAGTTCCAGAAAAGAGATAGTTGTGGTGCAATTTGCCAGATATTACAACAACTAAGATAAAAACATATTGGATCCGGATATTCATCCATCACCCAGTCGTTGGTCAGCAATGAACTGACTGAAATTCTATGGTTGCTGTGTCCTTCACTAAAAGTCTGGAAATACATAAATGAGAAGAAACTCAGGAAATACAATAAGATCCATAGCATTAATGAGGGTTTGCTGAAGTTCAGCGGAGTGACCGGAGTAATAACTGACCACTCAGCATGATTACCATGCCGCAAGTATTGAAATTCATACTTAATAGTCAAATGGTTCTAAATGGTAAGACAGGAATGATTATGTTAAATTAACTTCTGGTGATGTCAATGAATGTACCTAATCCCTGCTATAAACTTGCATAATTATTGTTTGAATGAAAAATAAAATTATACATGATTAATTTTATGATGAGAGTAAAGTTTGTGAGAACTAAATTAAGTAGAATCTACTTGCAATCATTATTTTGATTGAATTTTAAATTGAAATAGTGTCATAAAACATTCCAAGTTTCAGTTGGTATAATGATGATGATGATGATTATTGCTAAAAGTAGTTACAACACATGTATTTTATTTGAATAACAGTAGTATGATGGGAAGGTAAGGTACAGTGTACCTATGTAAAGAATGAAATTATACTGTTTCTTATTGCTGTGTTGTGTGTGTTTATTAATATGTTCACAGATTAAATATTTATGATAAAATATTGGATGTCTGCAACTATACAAGCATTAAGTTAATAGCTGCTTGATGTTATATTTTCTGTTAATTTACAAAGGTTTCCGCTTCCCAAAGGTTGTCTGGAAGAGATCGCTCTTTGGCGATAAGACCGCCAATTGTTTTGCCTCTGCTTTTTTGTTTGTATCTTGTGTATACTTTGTGTCTATTATTTGAGGTGTGCAATAAAGAGTATTTATGTTATGTTATGTTATAATATGAAGTGCACACAAGTTGGATGAAAACAAATGAAGTTGTGATATTTGTTATGCTTACCAGAGACAAGTTGATAATAAAGACTGGCAATACAGTTTGTAAAATATGGAGTGGTGACTCACTGTTTCTTATTGATTTGTGTTGTCTGTGTGTTTATACTATGTTCACAGATCTTCATAGATAAAATACTTTTCATCAAATAATACAAACAATGTCGATGGCGGTTTGGTTTTATAATGTGAAGTGCACATAAGTTGGGATAAAAACAAAATGAAGATGTGATATTTGTTATGCATATTAGAGACGAGTTGATAATAAAGATTGGCAATACAGTATGTAAAATATGGAGTGGTGATTCACTGTTACTTATTGTTTTGTGTGTGTGTGTTTATTAATATGTTCACAGATAAAATATGTGTGATACAATATTGGATATGTGCAACTATACAATATGAAGAGCAAACAAGATGGGATAAAAACAAAATGAAGTTGTGATATTTGTTATGCATACGAGAGACAAGTTGATAATAAAGACTGGCAATACAGTATGTAAAATATGGAGTAACTCACTGTGTCTTATTGTTTTGTGTTGTGTGTGTGTTAATATTATGTTCACAGATCTTCATAGATAAAACATTTGTGATTTCTTCAAATGATACAAAAAATGTTAATAGATGATTGGTTTTACAATATGAAGTTCACACAAGAGGAGGTAAAGACAAAATCTAGTGGTGATATTTGTTATGCATACCAGAGACAAGTTGACAATAAAGACCGATAGTACAGTATGTAAAAGTATGAAGTGGTGACTAATTGTTTCTTATTGTTTTGTGTTTGTGCTTATATTATGTTCACAGATGTTCACAGATAAAATATCTGTAAGGCAATGTTGTTTTTTTTCAAATGATACAAGCATTATGTTAATAGCTGCTTGATTTTATAATATGAAGTCCATACAAGAGGAAGTAAAAACAAGCAAGATATGGTTATTATTATGCGTCTCAAAGACCAGTTAACAATGAAGACTGACAAACGAGACAAGGGTATCATTATATTATGTGTACCAAAGACTAGTTAACAATGAAGTCTGACAAAGGTATAATTTTATTATGTGTACCAAAGAATAGTTAACAATGAAGACTGACAAAGGTATAATTTGATTATGTGCACCAAAGACTAGTTAACAATGAAGTCTGACAAAGGTATAATTTGATTATGTGCACCAAAGACTAGTTAACAATGAAGACTGACAAAGGTATAATTTTATTATGTGTACCAAAGAATAGTTAACAATGAAGACTGACAAAGGTATAATTTGATTATGTGCACCAAAGACTAGTTAACAATGAAGTCTGACAAAGGTATAATTTTATTATGTGTACCAAAGAATAGTTAACAATGAAGACTGACAAAGGTATAATTTGATTATATGCACTAAAGACTAGTTAACAATGAAGTCTGACAAAGGTATAATTTGATTATGTGCACCAAAGACTAGTTAACAATGAAGACTGACAAAGGTATAATTTTATTATGTGTACCAAAGAATAGTTAACAATGAAGACTGACAAAGGTATAATTTTATTATGTGCACCAAAGACTAGTTAACAATGAAGACTGACAAAGGTATAATTTGATTATGTGCACCAAAGACTAGTTAACAATGAAGTCTGACAAAGGTATAATTTTATTATGTGTACCAAAGAATAGTTAACAATGAAGACTGACAAAGGTATAATTTGATTATGTGCACCAAAGACTAGTTAACAATGAAGACTGACAAAGGTATAATTTGATTATGTGCACCAAAGACTAGTTAACAATGAAGACTGTGACAAAGGTATAATTTTATTATGTGCACCAAAGACTAGTTAACAATGAAGTCTGACAAAGGTATAATTGTATTATGTGTACCAAAGAATAGTTAACAATGAAGACTGACAAAGGTATAATTTGATTATGTGCACCAAAGACTAGTTAACAATGAAGTCTGACAAAGGTATAATTTCATTATGTGTACCAAAGAATAGTTAACAATGAAGACTGACAAAGGTATAATTTGATTATGTGCACCAAAGACTAGTTAACAATGAAGTCTGACAAAGCTATAATTTTATTATGTGTACCAAAGAATAGTTAACAATGAAGACTGACAAAGGTATAATTTGATTATGTGCACCAAAGACTAGTTAACAATGAAGACTGACAAAGGTATAATTTTATTATGTGCACCAAAGACTAGTTAACAATGAAGTCTGACAAAGGTATAATTTTATTATGTGTACCAAAGAATAGTTAACAATGAAGACTGACAAGGTATAATTTGATTATGTGCACCAAAGACTAGTTAACAATGAAGTCTGACAAAGGTATAATTTGATTATGTGCACCAAAGACTAGTTAACAATGAAGACTGACAAAGGTATAATTTTATTATGTGTACCAAAGAATAGTTAACAATGAAGACTGACAAAGGTATAATTTGATTATGTGCACCAAAGACTAGTTAACAATGAAGACTGACAAAGGTATAATTTTATTATGTGTACCAAAGAATAGTTAACAATGAAGACTGACAAAGGTATAATTTGATTATGTGCACCAAAGACTAGTTAACAATGAAGACTGACAAAGGTATAATTTTATTATGTGCACCAAAGACTAGTTAACAATGAAGACTGACAAAGGTATAATTTGATTATGTGCACCAAAGACTAGTTAACAATGAAGTCTGACAAAGGTATAATTTGATTATGTGCACCAAAGAGTAGTTAACAATGAAGACTGACAAAGGTATAATTTGATTATGTGCACCAAAGACTAGTTAACAATGAAGACTGACAAAGGTATAATTTCATTATGTGTACCAAAGGATAGTTAACAATGAAGACTGACAAAGGTATAATTTGATTATGTGCACCAAAGACTAGTTAACAATGAAGTCTGACAAAGGTATAATTTTATTATGTGCACCAAAGACTAGTTAACAATGAAGACTGACAAAGGTATAATTTTATTATGTGTACCAAAGAATAGTTAACAATGAAGACTGACAAAGGTATAATTTGATTATGTGCACCAAAGACTAGTTAACAATGAAGACTGACAAAGGTATAATTTTATTATGTGCACCAAAGACTAGTTAACAATGAAGTCTGACAAAGGTATAATTTTATTATGTGTCCCAAAGAATAGTTAACAATGAAGACTGACAAAGGTATAATTTTAATATGTGCACCAAAGATAGTTAACAATGAAGTCTGACAAAGGTATAATTTCATTATGTGTACCAAAGAATAGTTAACAATGAAGACTGACAAAGGTATAATTTGATTATGTGCACCAAAGACTAGTTAACAATGAAGACTGACAAAGGTATAATTTTATTATGTGTACCAAAGAATAGTTAACAATGAAGACTGACAAAGGTATAATTTGATTATGTGCACCAAAGACTAGTTAACAATGAAGACTGACAAAGGTATAATTTTATTATGTGCACTAAAGACTAGTTAACAATGAAGTCTGACAAAGGTATAATTTTATTATGTGTACCAAAGAATAGTTAACAATGAAGACTGACAAGGTATAATTTGATTATGTGTACCAAAGACTAGTTAATAATGAAGACTGACAAAGGTATAATTTTATTATGTGCACCAAAGACTAGTTAATGAGGAAAAGGTATAAATTTATAAAGGTAGTTCATGTAAGGTGAGATTATATAAAGCCTTATGTATAATAAAGGCGTATGATTGTAAGTCTGAGTTTGATAATGTTCAAATATAAATGAAATTGATTCGATGATAGCTAGTAATAAAAAATGATATGACAATTCATATTATTTTCTCAGATTTGAATAATAGGCCATGATGAGGAGCGGTAAAGGTTTCATAGAAGTTTTATGGTACTTGTATCGTTTTTCACTGGAGCCACAGAGTTGTATTAAGGGTTTACCTAAGCCGTTTAAGAAGATACAGTATGAGATAATAAGAAATGAAGGTACTGTTTATTATTTACTGGCAGTTTCCTGTGTCTGAGTGTGTGTGTGTGCTAACATTATGTTTGCAGATAAGGTATTGGTGACAGTATACTGATCTGTCTTAAGCAGTAAATGATGCAAGCATGACTAGCATGTAGTTTGCATTAGCCGTATAAAGTTGACACAAGGGAAAATAAAAATCTAACTGACCACTACCTGTGTTTAGTATTTTTCACATATGAAATAAATTGAACAGACAGGAATAAATGGTATGAATGTGATACAGACTTTTGGTCATGGGCAATTGATAAAGGTGAGTCCTTATTGATCTGGTTTTGATTTACAATCTGCAAAGTTGTCATAATTAATGTCATCATGCATGATAAATGATAGTAGGTATACAAGGGTAAGTGTCCCAGTATGTGGACTTTACTTTTGACTCTATTGGTAAAGAAAGGGAAGAAGGTTATGTAAAGGACTGTGTGAGAGAAATGACTAATGATAATAAAAGTAAATAGCAAGTGATTTTTACATAACGATTGAATTAATTTACTGGTTAATTTGATTAAATGTTTGTTTTACAAAGTAATAAATTATTATTATTATTATGATTAAAGCATGCAATATAACAGGAAACGCTCTTAAATAAAATGTTGAACTTCAAGTAACAACAGTAATATAGTTAACTAATGGGACCCAGTCACGTACGACTGGTATAAAACAGTATGAATCAGCAAGTAGCCATTGACATGAATCAATTTACTGTTTTCAGTAAATTTTCAGATAAACACGCGCAAGTATGTCGGGTGTTTGGCATGTTGCTGCTGGCCAAAAATGCAACCAGTGCGTGGAGTAGCAGTATGAAAAATCAGGCGAGTGGCCGGAGCGCGAGGACATGGCTGCGGTGGTCAGTGAGATGAACTAAGCAGTAAGCCGATAACCCTGAGACAGCAGCATGTGGTAAGCCTGTAGTCACAACGCCGCTGTGCAGTGACGTTTTTATTCATGACGTTTTATTCTATGATGCCTTTAGTCTTGGGGTCACGTCGCCTTCGAGCGGTGATGTTATGCTGATGGTGACGGCGCCTACAAGCGGTAATGTTTTGGTCACGGCACCTGCGGGTGGTAATGTCTGGTCACAGCGCCTTCGAGCGGTGATGTTATGCTGATTGGTGACGGCGCCTACGTGCGGTAATGTTTTGGTTTCGGCGCCTACGGGAGTTTTGTTTGTTCACGACACCTTCGAGTGTTGATGTCTTGTTCACGACGCCTTCGAGTGTTGATGTTTTGTTCACGACGCCTTCGAGCGGTGATGTTTGTTCACGTCGCCTTCGAGCAGTGATGTTTGGTCACGGCGCCTTCGAGCGGTGATGTTTGGTCACGGCGCCTTCGAGCGGTGATGTTTTGGTCACGGCGCCTACGGGCGGTGATGTTTGGTCACGGCGCCTTCGAGCGGTGATGTT
The DNA here is from genome assembly GCA_947086415.1 of Pammene aurita. NCBI lineage: Eukaryota > Metazoa > Arthropoda > Insecta > Lepidoptera > Tortricidae > Pammene > Pammene aurita. The sequence goes on from OX352313.1 coordinate 13,009,738, forward strand.
TTGTTCACGGCGCCTTCGAGCGGTGATGTTTGTTCACGTCGCCTTCGAGCGGTGATGTTTGATCACGGCGCCTTCGAGCGGTGATGTTTTGTTCACGGCGCCTACGGGCGGTGATGTTTGGTCACGGCGCCTTCGAGCGGTGATGTTTTGGTCACGGCGCCTACGGGCGGTGATGTTTGGTCGCGGCGCCTTCTAGCGGTGATGTGTTGGTCACGGCGCCTACGGGCGGTGATGTTTGGTCACGGCGCCTTCGAGCGGTGATGTTTTGGTCACGGCGCCTACGGGGTTTTTGTCACGGCGCCTACGGGCGGTGATGTTTAGTCACGGCGCCTTCGAGCGGTGATGTTTTGGTCACGGCGCCCACGGGCGGTGATGTTATGGTCACGGCGCCTTCTGGCGGTGACATTGGTAATCCTAATTGTGACAAGGAACGCGTTAATGTGTGTTACAGAGCTACGGAGTATGATTGCTATCATGAGCTGCATTGGAGGCGGCCATAGACGTGAAGCTGTGCGCCTGTGGTTCGGCTGAGCCGCAGCGAGCCGAGCGAGCGCGATGTTTTCTAAGCTGACCCTGCGTGGAGCAACGACCATGTACCATCTATAGCCCTGGCGCGAACTGTGAGCTCGTTCCTTGTTTTATTTACTAGACCACGTGAAGCGTTGATTACCCAAGTTATGCGTAGTCCAGGAAACTCATAATTTAAGCAAACAAAATAAGATATGACAAATTTAATAAATCAAGAACTATGAACCTGGTAAATTTTCTGTATAGTAAATTTTGAATAAGGGCCACCTCTAAATGTGTGTCTGTAATGTAAGAGCGAATCGGTTAAACTATATTCTCATTATGACACATTTTATCCATGGGAACATTTAATCATTGGTTGGATACTTATAAATTAAAGGTCTTTTTATTAGACGTTAGCGTTGTTGATTATACTATTGGCCTTTTAGAAGGAAAGGAGTGCGTTGCGTACGGGTTACGCATTCAAATTGAATTTGATCGGTTCACAGAGTTAGTGAGTGGCTGAGTTCAGCTGCGAAGCGTGAGGTGATGAAGATCAGCGTGGCACAGATTGAATTGTCCTTCGAGGGCGAAGGGTTTGGTCAGATGGCCGATCTGTTAGCCAGCTTTTGGAACATCTCCGAGATGACAGCTCACCTGTCATCGGACCGAACTGTCAAGAGAGATTCCCGCGCCATCTTTAGCGTTGCCTTGAGCGTTGTCGTGTACTTAATGTATAAATAAATCAAATATCCAAGACTCGGTGCTTTTACTGTTAATAGTAGGGTCTATTTGACTGTGGGTTTCTGTAAGGTGGTACTTCCCCAGTCGGGCTCTGCTCCAGATTTAACTAATGGAATTATATTTTTCTTTACCTAGAACAGTATCTTATTGAACACTGACCTACACGCCACGTGAATTCGGCCGCCCGCTGTTGTTCACTCCTATCATTAAACACTAATTGGCATCACCAAGTGGGCCCTACGGAAGACAAACGCTAGCTGACATACTAGCTAGCATTTTGCTGAGCAGGGTCCATTTCGTGGTGCTACACTAATGTCTTTATTTTGTTTGTCTGTAAATTTCTATGTAATATTGTATACGTCATGAATAAATATCTTGAATCTTAATTTTTAGTTATGTGGAGTAATCTGATCGCTCCTGCCATACAAAGTGGTTTAAAATGTGTGCTCATACATCCGATCTATAGTACAGTAAGCGAACAGTTTTGAGCTTCGATAACTCACAAGTGCGATTTTCTTTTTTAGTTAGAGAATATAATATGATTACTTATAGTAAAAAATATTTTCTAACTGTTTTTGACGTAGCGCTAGGTATTATATAGATATTTGTTAATAACAACAAGAAAAGATTATACAAGATATATTTTCCTTTACCATACCATTGCATTCAACTATTTGAACATCATCTGTCATTTTATAACAGTTTGGTCAATAGATTATGTGAGCATTATCAAAATATAAGTGACCTTGAATTATAAACGAATTACAAATGGCTAAGACGACATATGCTCTCGACAAAACCGTTATAAAATCTGAAGTTATGTTGCAATAGTAAAAAGCGATAGCCTGGTGGAGAAAAATAAAACTAACATAATCTTTTCTATGTGTATTATACCTAGCGCAATGCTAACAATTGTTAGACAATATTTTTTATTATTAGTACTTAACGTATTCTAACAGGTCACAAAATAAAATTGGACTTGTGATTTATGTCATTTTTATAGGTTAAAAAGGCGTTCCCGTACTCCACTACTACTGTTTGGTTTGTGCTTCGTACAAACGATGTCCAAAATATTTTAACGCTTTTGTACCTTTAAAGAGTGAACTGTTTAGTAAACATATCTTTAAGATAAGTATAAACATATCTTTGAAATTTGATGTCGACTGTACCGCATATCATGAAATGTATGAATGACGGTACCACCCTGAAAGTTAAATATCTAAATATATAAAAGAACAAACTGACTGACTGACTGACTGACATATCAACGCACAGCCCAAACCGCTGATTCTAGAGATATCAAATTTGGCACGTAGGTTCCTTATAACGTCTAGGGGTGCACTAAGAAAGGATTTTTCAAAATTCACCCCCTAAGGGGATGAAATGGGGGTCTTTTAGTACGCGGGCGAAGCCGCGGGAAAAAGCTAGTTGAAACATAAATAACGAGTGAAAAGATAACTTTGAATATAAAATACACATTTATTTACATTTACGTAAGGTATTTATAATATACAGGACCTTTTAAAAACTGTCGTTTCATCTCTTAAGTAAATAATTAGGTAATTTATTTAAATAAACAATATTATGTACAAATATTTACAAATATCTCAGTATTTTACAAATTACAATAATTTTTTTTTTAAATACAACACAGTCGAGCCATGGGGACTTGAACTCACGTCGCTCTTGCTTGTTCGGGCGCCATCGATTCTACAAATAAACTACGAGTGTAGTCAAGTGCCACGGACTTGCAGAAGTGATGTGGGTTCAAAGTTCAAATGTGCTTTTTATAACACTTGCCCATAGAGCGTAACATTCCACGCAGGCGCGTCGGGAGTTATAGTAATAGCTATCTTCCCCTATTCCCTAAGGAGTTATGGAATTTGGTAACTGCTCTCAATTGTGACGTCACAAAAATTATTGTACGCATTAAAAGAAATACTTTATTTTAATGCGTACAATATTTTTTGTTTAAATTAAGAATTAAATTAAAAGAAGTCGCTCTCTAAGGAAAACAGTTTGATTCCGATAACATAAATATTACTATAAATAGTCAAGAAATATTTTTTTATTCAATTTGTATTAGGGACGCTCAACGAATTCGAAACATTTGGTAGAAAGAACTATACTCGTAGTTATTTGTTCGTAGTACATGTCAGTTACTATAAACTACTAAACATTCTAACGAAACACACTCAGTAATATTATTTGTCACATGTTTTGTACGGTTACTGTTTAATTACAACATGACTTACTATTTTATTACGACATATCTCGAGGGCGACTCACTGTGGACACGTCGAAGATGTCTCCTGACTGTGCTGGGTAGTCTGAATTGTTTATCGCAAACTTTACAAGCGTACGGCTTCTCACCTGTATGAACACGATAATGCATTTTCAAAGCGGCTAAAACTATAAATTCCTTTTTACATATATCGCAGGAGTGTGCTTTGTGTCCTGTGTGCCGATGGCTATGAACTTTTAACGCAGATTTATGTCTAAACTCTTTATTACATAATTCGCACGAGTATGGTTTAATGCCTTTGTGTATCATTATGTGGTCTTGTAATGCGGAGCTCTGTCGGAAACGCCTGTGACAAATCTCACAGGGATACGGTTTCTCACCGGTGTGTATGAGCATGTGACCTCTTAAAGTATTTTTGTCTGCAAATGGTTTGTCGCATAAGTTACAGTACTCGAGCTTAACTCCCATGTGACTATTCATATGAGATTCAAATAATTTCTTTAACCTATATTGTTTTCCGCATATTTCGCAACAGAATAATTTGTCGGAAGGATTTACGGTTTTTGACGGTTCTTTTGTTTGATCATTCGCTTGAGTTTCAATTTTCGATTTCTGTTTTATATTACGTCTTTTAGTTTGCAGTTGTTTTGTTTCTTTAATTCCGTGCAAGCTTACAATGTGTTCGTTTAATTCGCTTTCTTGTGCAAATCGTTTTTTACATATTTTGCAGGATATTGGAAGCGTGTGACCGGAACTGGATAAATGTGCTTTTAAAGTAAGTTTTTTTGAAAACTCTTTATTACAGACTTCACATGAAAACGGTTTTTCGCCTGTATGTACACGCATGTGAGATTTTAAGTTATGTCTATAAGCGAATTCTTTCTGACATATCTTACAGTTAAACTTGTCCGTGTGACTTTTTAAATGATTTTTCAAGACCGATTTAAGTGAATATTGTTTGTTGCATACTTCACAGGCGTACGGTTTAACCCCTGTGTGTCGTGGCATATGTTTTACTAGAAGACTTTTATATTGAAAGCGTTTTTTGCAAATGTCGCAGGATACAGCCTTGGGTGGTCCCCTAGTGCGGGGCACAGGCGGTCCTCGCTCAGCGTCTAAGGGTGGGGCGGGGGGTAGATAGACCAGCTTCTCTATTTGTTTCCTGGCGATGGCGGACTCAGCTGACTCCGCGAGGTCGCCCGCTGAGTCGGCCAGCTTCTCCAGTTGTTCCAAGGCGTGGTCGGAAGTGTCGTCTGACTCTGCAAGGGCTGGTGTTGGGATGGCCAAGGGCACTAGAAAAAAAAGCATTCTATAGAATGTAATCATTCACTCACAAGGTAATCCTCACAAGGATTACCTTGTGAGTGAATGAAATTGGATTAGCATATAAGGGATGATGGTAATTCAAATTACGTTTTTTTAATGTCAAAATACTAGAGAGCAGTTTCACATAAAATACTGACAAGAGATATCATTTCACAGCTGTGTCAAATCTCCCAGTCTTTGAATATGATCCCGATTTATTTAATATAAATTAGATCAAAAATTACTGCGGTCTGCGTTTTCCCGATAACTTTCTAATGATTTAGTGCATGAATGGTTACAACATGAAAATTACAACTGACATCATCCCAATTTTTGCGCTTGCGTCATTTAAGTTATGGTTGACATATTGTACAGTCGACATCAAATATATGTTTACACTTTTTTTTTATGAAACAGCCTCCTGTTTCCCTCCAAACGGGCAGACGAATCGCCTGATGGTAAGCTATTACCGCCGCCCATGGACGCCCGCAACACCAGGGGGGTCACAAGCGCGTTGCCGGCCTTTAAGATGGAAATACGCTCTTTTCTTGACGGTTTGAAGGTCATATCGGTCCGGAAATACCGCAGACGACAGTTCATTCTACAGTTTTGTTGTGCGAGGTAAGAAGTTTTAGGAGAAACGCACAGTTGAGAACTGCCAACCATCTAAGTGGTGATGATGGAAATGCTGTCGAGTAGGACGATGGCGGAAAGAGGCGGCAGGGATTAATCCGAACAATTCCTCGGAGCACTCTCCTTGATATGGCAATAGAAGATGCAGAGCGAGGCTACATCTCTACGCAGCGCCACTGAGTCAGCCGATCCGTAAAATCCTGGCAGCCGACAATTCGAGTCGCTCTCCGTTGGATGCACCTTACTCCATTGTAATAAGCTGCAAAAGTGTAAACATATTTTTGACGACGACTGTACATAATAACTTGTAGACATAGACTAATTAACCCAAGACCCCGCATAGCCGAGCGGACCCCGCTGCCAGACTTGAGGTAATTTCACTCTACAGTGAGACACTAATTATTGGAAGTGACAGTAAACTTACTACGTCTCCATGGCAACCATTAATGTCTGACTCTCTCGTACGCTCCATGGAACAATCGCGCGTTCCGTGTCTAGCATTGCGTGTCCCCTCCCGCACCCCTTCTTTTTGGCAGCTTAGGTTTCAAAGAAATAACGCGCTAAGCGGAGTATAGAGATATCTTGTATATGCTTGTAGACATAAAATATCTGGTCTAGTCTGGTCTGGTCTTACGGGGTTTGATTATTTTTTGAATGTTTTCAAAGTTTGTATTTCATTTAATAACAAACTATTGTTTGAGTGGAATGCACCACTTTAAAAACATGTCAAAATAAATGTGAATATTTACTTACTGAGCTGTTACTAATTAAGCTCTGTTAGATCGCTCCAATTTTTTTACTGGATAAATGGTGGTTACTTCCACGAAGTAATTTCAATTGCGTAATGTACTCGTATTGACATAAGTAAAAATTTATCGCATAAAATTACTAAAATACATATTTTACGAACGTGATAAGATTTTGACGAGAGTATAGATGAACATCCTCATTGTTTGACGCCATGATTTCTAGAAAAAGGCCTTCTTGTTTTTGACCTCTGCTCCTTTGAATTAAGAGTGAAAGTGCTTATTGGTGGAGTGCCGTCACGCACTAGGGTACTAAATAGAATAAGGTTTAAAAAAATAAAAACTGGTTTTATTCATTTTTTATTAAAATAACAAATGCATACAGGACAGTTGCAGTAGGAACATAAAACATTACACAAGTTATGACAGATATAATAAAAAAACAATATTCTCAATTATGTTTCAACAATTAAAATTGTATACAACCTGTACTTAGAAAATGTAGATTCTACTAATCTTTCTTTAAAGCAGACAAAATAATATATATTTACATGTATCGTTCGTTATATCAGCAATTAACTTATTGTTGTGCAACTAATGCCGATGGCCGTTATTCAGCCCGAAAAAGTGGCATAACTGATATCATAAATTAAACAAACGTGACTTATGTAATCTTCTTAATTATGAATTCAAGATGAACTAAAATAAATATAAATTTGGAAAATAATTAATAATCGGTCTTTTTAATACCGGGATTAATCTGAAAATAGATGTCATATACTTCAGAAAAAGTGACCAAACCCTCCGGTGTCCGAGGCCAGATTTGAACTGGCGTCTTCAGCTTTCGCGGCTGACGTCCTGACCACTAGACCACCCGGTCACGGCGGAACTTGAAAACTACTTAAAAATTGCAAATCAAAAAAATATTGAACAAAAATAATTTGATTCGCTTCAAGAAGACCGAGATTAATATTTACAAACTTAACTAGAAGGTGTAACAAAAATGCTTGTGATCCTTTTAAGGCCATAATTCGTATCGTATTCTGTTCTAACGGGTTGGCTTAAAGTAATGAGAATTTTCATATTGGAGAATCGAAAAATAAAGTCAATAGCTACAGGTTAATAAGTTGTATTCCCATAAACTAGAACATATTCAACATTACAAACAAACATTAAAATATAGGAAAAGTCCCTCCATCTTCAAACTTTCGTAACTTGCTTCTGGCTGTTCCACTCACACCTTGGACATCATACAAATTGACTTTTTGAAATTTAATATGTTATTCAAAATTGTATTTGATTGGTAAATTGGATTCCTACGCATCACTACTTACCATTCTTTTGAAAATTGCCCTATAATCTCTGATTGTTCGACGTTTAGAGACGTCACACTAGATTAAGCAAACTCTAAGTATGCCAAAAATAGTCAAAATTGTTTAAAAAGCAATCCCATACATTATGTATCAAAAGATGCCAACCCAGCAAAAGTCCCTAAAGCTCGACCAATCGAAGTTTCATGGGATATTTGTAGTAGGTTAGTATAAGGTTACGGGCAGGATGCCAGTTCTCCGAAACCATTAGAATTAAGGATAATATGGACAATTAAGAAATGTTGTCCAAGGTATGATGCGTATGGTCAGAAGCACGTTACAAAAGATCGAAGCTGGAGGGCCTTTTTCTATATAGTAGTGATTGTTTGTAATGTCTAATATGTTCTAGTTCCTCGTCAAAAAATCCATTAACCTGTAGCTATTGACTTTATTTTTAAATTTTTCAATGTGAAATTTCTAATTACTTTAAGCCAACCCGTTAATTATGAAAAACGAAACATTTTTTTACACAGAAATTTTAAACCGAATATGATACCAATTATGGCCTTAAAAGTATCACCAGCATTTTTGTTACAACCTGTATAAATAATGTAAAAACACCTACTTCCTATTTAACTCGCACATGTACAGTCGTGGCCAGATAATTAAGAACAATATTATTTTTGCCATACAACTGCATACAAATATGACATTTTAAATTTGATAAAAACATAAATTTTGCTTATTCTATTTATATTTAAAAAAATACTGACGTATCCGTGTTTAAACACGACTTAATATGGGCCATAAACATCTTCCATAAAATTTGAACGTTAAAAAATACGGTCAAATCAATACTTTTTGTAATTAGGAACGATTTTCATACATCGTTCCTATTTATAGTATGAACTTATAAAAAAGTGTTGATTTGACCGTCTGTATTTTTTAAAGTTAAAATTTAAAATGTCATATTTGTATGCAGTTGTATGGCAAAAATAATCTTGTCCTTAATTATCTGGCCACGACTGTAGGTATAATTTCAGCTCAATTATAACTAGGAGTCTGGCAAATTTTAATTAACTAACAAAAACTAAATAAATAAATGAATTAAAATCTTCGTAATTTAATATATAGTAGTTCTTGGTTATAGGTATTTGGAAGAAATCACTTTTTAATTACTATATAATTAGAGACTGCCTCGTTGTGCACTCGTTTGAGATGTCTCCTGACGTGGCTAGCCAACCGGAACTGCTTCTGGCATATTTTACACACGTATGGTTGCTCACCAGTGTGTATGCGCTGGTGCTCTTTTAATGCAGCTAGTACTATAAATTCTTTTTTACATATATCGCAACTGTGTCCTTTTTGTCCTGTGTGCCTTTTGTTATGCACTTTTAAGGCAGACTTATGTCTGAATTCCTTATTACATACTTCGCAGGAGTACGGTTTAACGCCTTTGTGTATCAACAGGTGGTATTGTAACGCTGAGCTTTGCCGGAAGCGCTTGTGGCATATTTGACAGGGATACGGTTTCTCGCCGGTGTGTAGTAACATATGACTTTTTAAAGTACTTTTTTCAGCAAATCGTTTGTCGCATATATTACAGCACTCGAGCTTTAACCCGATGTGTCTATTCTTGTGCGCGTCAAAGAGTTTTTTAAGTCTATATTGTTTTCCACAAATTTCGCAACAGAATAATTGGTTTGTGGTTTTGTTTGAGTGTGGTTGTTGCTCTGTTTGTTCTCTTGTTTGTAGTTCATTTGTTTGAGGATCATTTGTTGATTGTTCCTTTACGTGCCGTTTCTTCGTTTGTAGTTTTGTTTCTTTAATACCGTGCAAACTTGCGATGTGTTCATTCAATTCGCTATCAAGTGCGAACCGTTTTTTGCATATTTTGCAGGATATTGGTAGTGTGTGACCGGAAAGCGCTAAATGACTTTTCAAGGACAGCTTTTTCGAAAACACTATATGGCAGACTCCACAGGCAAACGGTTTTTCTCCAGTATGTACACGCATATGTGATTTTAAATTATATCCATAATTGAATTCTTTCTGGCACACATCACAAGAGAACTTAATGTCCGTGTGGGTTTTTAGATGATTCTTCAAGACTGATTTCAGTGAATACCGTTTGTTGCATACTTCACAGGCGTATGGCTTGAGCCCGGTGTGCCGTGGCATATGCTTTACGAGGAGATGTTTATATTGAAATTGTCTTTTGCAGATGTCACAGGAGACGGGTTTAGGGGGTCCTCTAGAGCGAGACGCAGGTGCAGGTACACCCTCCAAGGGTGGGGCGGGGGGGAGATGGGCCAGCTTCGCCATCTGTTTCCTGGCGATAGCGGACGCAGCCGACTCCGTGAAATCGCCCTCTGCGCCGGCCGTCTTCACGAGATTTTTTATTGCGAGGTTAGAAGAGTGTTTGGACTCCGCCGGGCCTGGAGCCGATAATGGCACTAGAAAGAAAAATAGCTTATAGGACGTAATAAAGCCTCATAATTTCGAGTATCGTGGTGTGTTGAGCGCTTTGTGTACAAAATCTTTGACCATAATTAACGCATAGTTAAGTTACAACCAGGGTGGTACAATGATTTAAAAACGAATTATAGTCATTCGATGTCTACTGCCAACATTTTGTAGACGTGTCATATGTCATATTGAATTTTTATTCCACATATTTCTTTAACATTCTATAGGTCATTTCCGCACCCACAGACATTATACTCCCTGATCAATCTATTAAATTTTATACAAAACAAATTGTATTAAAAATCTTTTTATTATACACCATAAAAAAGTACATAAATTAAATACAATAAAAACACACGATTTAACATGTTTACCTAAATCTTTTTAACTATAAATGGTTTGTGTCCACATATTTAATTTTATAACATATCCATTCTCTGCCATTCCCAGTCTCCTGTAAGTCTTAAACTTTTGTCTTTTCCAAGATGCCCATCTCAAAATGTCATCCGATTGAACCGCTCTCGCATTAATGCCTTTTTGGAGCCATTTTATTTTAACCCTTTGACCGCCAAAGCCGTTCAAAGTTCAAACACGTCAACGAAAGCCGTTCAAAGCCGTTCAAACACGTCGTGCCCTCAGCGCCATGACGTGTTAAAACGTACAAACTGAGAGATCAAAATACTCCTTAATAAACAACCTTTATAGAAATATTTTTGTATATTTATTATAGCTCTACCATTCACCTATGTTTTTAGTTAAAATTTCATTCAAAATAACCCGTAACTCAAGAAAAAATTAGAAAATACCTCAATGCTATTTAAAAGTACAAAAAGGCACTGCCCTCCTCGCCGTTGACGGGTAATCACGTCAAGCGGCGTGACGTCACTTCGAAATAGAGTTGTTTGTTTGAAAGCATAGTGGTCGATGTTGATTATTGTATGAACAGTAACCAAACACTGTAATTGGTTACTTTCCTGGGTAAAAGATACATAATTCTATTTAGTCCGTCAGTTAGATTATCAAAAATATTGGACACGTATTTTTTATTATGTCAATCAAACAAAAATTGGTGAAGATATAGCCCGTTAAAGTTCCGCGTGACTTCAATATTTTTTGATAATCTACGGACGGACTAAATATATTTTTTTAGGAAAGTAGCCAATTATGAATGTTTTTCGCATTTTAAGCTTTATTATATAATAAAACTAATTATTAAACTGTGATTCGTGTAGAAGATTATTTTTAGGTTTAGGGTTATCGTAATGTTAAAAAAGGTATATATTTTAAATTTTTACTTTAATATATGCATTATTAAAAAAGAAAGAGTTTTATTTAAGTCACAATGGAATAAATACAATGCGTGTTATAAGGGCCGTATTTAAAACCTAACAATGTGTATGTCGATTCTTTTAATATTATTGCTTCGCCGCATTCTTGTTAATCCTTAAACAATGATAAATACCACGACACGTGGGCTTTCTGTCCATTTCATTCATACCAAATAAGTAAAAATAATGAAATTATATTTTAGATAAAATGTCAACCAATATGAATGTTATCGGTGAGAGACCGAGTTTAAGTGAACAAAAAATATCGATGGCTGTGTGACTCAACCTCGTATATGGAAAAATCAACTTTAGGAGAACACGTAAAAACTATTTTTTTTTCGTTTTGTACTGAACAAGTAAAATATTTTTTAATAATTAGATAACTAATTCGACGATATAATGTATACCAAATTGACAATAATAATAATAATAAATACTCTTTATTGCACACCTCATACAGTTACAAGTACAAATTTTACAATTAGATAAATTTAGGTAGAGGTAACGTAACAACAGGCGGTCTTATCGCTAATGAGCGATTTCTTCCAGACAACCTTTGACGACAACAACAATAACAATACAATACACAATAGTTAATTTATAAGTATTGAATTCATGTATGACGATTATATGTCTATACGAGTTTTGTGTTATACATTTAAGTTACTTTAACATGTTATACGTGTTTGTGCCAAGAGATCTATTAAGTGTATTTTTTTTGAAATAAACGACTACCGACCGCTCAAACTTCATATATATACTTAATAAAACAGTAATTTGTAAAGTATATATTTTTTATATAATGTAACAAAACAAAACTGGTCTTATCCTCAAACTAATACTGCGATGACAAAAAAATGCTCTTCTACATATTATTCATTATAATATTTAGCATGATTCTTCGCTCGGTGACAAAGGTCTATGGGGATATAGGACTATATGTAAAGTGTTAAAATTAACACACCATTTTACGTCATTGGAATAGTTGTAATGTATTGCCATGTATTCCCTTAGTGGCTGGCCATTTATTATTTCTATATCTTCCCCAAACCATTTTACTTCACAAGTCTCCTTTTTTTTTGCTATATTTGTTTAGTTTATTACACATGTGAGAGTTGATAAGTCCATGTTCTCTTTTGAACAGTAATCTACAACTGAAACACACATTTTAATTAAATTAATACACTTTTTCAAATTAATATTCTTTCGGCGAGATTTTATGGTAATGACATAAATATGACAGGATTCCTTTTTTATTTTTTAATATTTATTTTCTGTTAGCTAAGTCAGCTAAAATTCACATGAAAGGGGTCAAAAAACGGATCTTTATGTATCACCATTTTTAGTGATTGCAGATCGTTAAATTTTCGACGCGTTACAGGCAGCTGTGCTTGATACAACTGTCGAATATCATTAGCTGCTGAAACCGTGATTGGGATCATACGCCGGGGAAGAGCCTCCCAGTCATCGTCAAACGATAATTTATATAAAATGCCCTCTCCGATATATTTCAAGGCATTAGGTCATTTACGCACGGGTCACCAGTTCGATTGCCGGGTCGTATAGATTTATAGTATTTCAAAATTGAATACTTTTTAAAAAACCTATAGTCTACGTAATTGACAGTGTAAGACTCTCTTATCGTGGATTTTCTTATAAGCTGTACATAGTTTGCGGGTACGTAGATTTCTTTGTTCTTTTGTTGCCTTTCAATAGTTGCGTGGACGGAATCTGCTTCCATTTGTGTATGCTTTAACGAGATATTTTTGAAAGATTGTCAAATCATGTAATTTAGCAAAATGTAACAATGAATTGGACAATGTGACGTTCCGATTTTGAGCACAACACCCATCGCTATAAAGAACAATAGGCACGTTCGCATCTAAACAGTGTTTTTCCAAAAAATAGGTAATGAATAAGGATGATGAGTATGATGACCATTGATCGGCATTTATTATTCGTATCAATAGTTGTAGTTACATAAGTATGATAGTATTGGGTACTCTGTTGGCATTAATGATTAAAAAATTTGGTGTCGCAAACTTGTATAATTATTTACGAGGTTGTGTGATAAACAAATATTTCAATACCAAATACGTGTTTGGGTTTTGAATAAATAAATACGTAAAAAATCTATTTCATCCTGAATGCTTTTGTCGTAACGTGAATCGTAACATTTTACATAGTTTTGTATAATTATCTCATTTTCGCCAAAATTTCATATACGAGGTTGAGTCACACAGCCATCGATATGTCATTATTAGGGATATACCAAGTTTCTTTAGGTACAAAATAATGAAATGTGCGCGAGGTGTTTTTTTACCTACACATCCGTTCTGTCCGATGTTCATTAGTTTTTATCTTAAAATTTATTTATTTGATGGTAGTGTTAATAATTTTTTTACTCAACTAGTTAACACTTAAAAAACCTAACGTATTTTCCTTCATACAGTTACACCACGGAAATATCGATACAGAAATGAATCTCTCACCCCCAACTCTAACATTCATAATAAGTTACGGTGCCACCAGCGCCAAAGCCGTCATAACACGTCAGCGCGTGACGTTATCACTTAAGTAATGCTGTGGCTATATTGACAAAATTTAATAAAATTTTATATTAATTTTCAGATTTTTGTAGTTGATTTTAGGTGTATAAGAAAAATACCAAATGAATATTCTTTACTATTATGATTTCTAAATATCTAAAGTGATTTTGCCTAACTAAATCCACTATTAGGCGGAAAGAAATGTTTCGTCGATATGTTGTTTTCCAATCACTACGGTATCTGAGTGCGCTCGTGCAAATTTCGCTCTGGCACTGGTGGCACGATTTTTCTGTCCGATGCGTGGCGTTCAAAAGGTTTAAGCATCAATCATTTCTTTATTCACGATATAGGATCCCAAATTCACCAAGTTATCATGCCGTTATCATGGGCTTAAAGGACCACTAGTGTTTTGTCGTTTATGAATCATGACTTCAGACTATAAGCCAATGGTCTGTTTATGAGGTTGCCGTACCAACGACACACAACACTCAGTGATATAACGGACGCTGGGTTCTGGACGAGCACTGATGATGTTAATACTCTGTCTGTAGGGCATGAAATAGTTCGCTCCTGATTAACATGCTTGTGAATCCTCTGGAGTTGCAGGCGTGCATATGCTACGATAACCGCTTACTATCAGGCGGGTCGTACACCTCTTTGCCACCGCGGAAGTGTTAAAAAAAATTGCCGGAAAAGAAGCATCGTGATACATGTTAGGCTGATTTGCCAACAGTCTTCACATGTCACCCATGCGGTAGTCAGATATTCCCCTTGGCAAGGCAAGACTTGATCCACGTACACTGAGAAAAACGGGCTACTTACGGTGGGCAAATTTGTAATGCACTGGCAGCCAGATACGTATCATGTGCTTTTTACACGTAAATTATAAGAGCCATACTTATAATGAAACGACACCATGTTAAGTAAGTATGCGGCATAATGCTCTGTAAAGACAATGTAAACGAGTTACTTGTAATGAGGCCGCATCCTTAGTACGTAAAGCGCATCATGAAATTACTTTGCCCGCACTGTTAACATATACGTATGCGGTTTAATGATGCCGCATATGTATTAACAGAGAAGCATACGTAATTTACGTAACCCGCAACAGGAAACATGTATGCGCTATACGTACGAAGTTATACAGCTGCATTATTTCAGTATCCAGGCTCTTTACAACAGTAACTGGTTGCCAAATCATTGTACTGACTCCGTCTCATTAAATAATGTATCCGGTTACGTACATAATGTTTGAGCAAGGTCGGAGATATGCCGATGCATTTTACGTACACGGGATAATTAATAATGTCACCGCCTACATAATCATTTACGTATCCTGGCTCATTTTACGAACTCCGTTTACTTACTGACTGTGTTCGGTACGTAGCATCTTTATAACGTAAGCCGCATCATGAAATTACTGTGGCGCACTCTTAACATTTACGTATGCGGGTTATTGATGCCGCAAAGAGCAGCATACGTAATTTACTTAACCCGCAACAGAAAATATGTATGCGCTATACGTACGAAGTTGTAGAGCCGCATTATTTCAGTATCCAGGCTCTTTACAACAGTAACTGGTTGCCAAATCATTGTACTGACTCCGTCTCATTAAATAATATACCCGATTACGTACATAATTTAAGAGTAGTCGCTTACATCATCAGTTATACGTATCCTGGCTCATTTTACGAACTCCGTTTACTTACTGACTACGTTCCGTACATACCTGGCTACTTTATACTTAATTTAAGTAATCGGATTGTTTATCCTTCGTAACAGTAAATTAGTCTTGTTGACATCATTTCACACGCGTTCCGGTTACGAAAGCATAGGTACGTATGCCGTCTATTTACTTAATACAGCGGAATTGTCGGAATACTCGTAATAGACTACATACACAATCAATACACAATCTGCAAAACGTTAAAACTTAATATTGTCCTGTCAAATCAAATCAATGAACTGAAGCCATTTATCCATTGGTTACCTATGTAGGTTTCATTACGCCATCTATATGTTTCCATTTGAACTAACTACTAGACGGGTTCGCAATGACGTTATCGATGTACAAACCGATTACTGAAGTGTTGAAATTTTCCGATAGATGGCGTTTTCTTTTAATAATATTGGGAAAATACAATACATGTATTAAGTACTACATAATTATTAATTACATTCAAAATTATTTAATTTACGACACGTCGACACGATGTCAATATCTATCTGGCTATACAGAACCCGTAAAACGGTACCGTTTCGTCTGTCGGCAGTCGATTATAAATCTTGTTCGTCGAGTAATAATATAGTATACAATAACATAAAAAAGAAATTCTGCAGGGCCGGGTTCGAACCGACTCACTCTTGCGTAATAGTCGGACTCTCGCACCGAGGGTTCCGTACAAACCTGTAGGTATGTAGGGGTAGTAATATTGTCTTCGGTTGCCGCGATAGTTATTCATGAAATAAAACAATTAAAAACGGATTTTATCGCGTGTACTGAGCTTAAATTACATCCCGACGTTTCGAACACTTTACAGCGTTCGTGGTCAACGGGTCGACTGAGGAAAAATGTACAATTACCTCCGTTCAAAAACTATCACAATATGCAAACCTACCCATATATTAAATATTAAACAAATTTAGTGTTTGCACATGCCAGAGGGGCCTTTATAAAAACAAATTATTTATTATTACAAAACAAATTATTTTATTATTATTAATTATTATTTTTATTTTTAAAACTAGTATTAAATTATTATTAGTGTCCACACTGTCCACCATTATGGTCTCACAGTCCTATGTCTAGTTTGCTCCTTAACCAAATGAATAACTGGATCCCAAGCTGGTGGTACCGAAAAACCATCCTCTCTGTTGAAATTTGGATATTTTTTAATCTCGATTGCCTCTCGCAACATCCGGGGAATGTATCATTTCTCCTTGACGAGGACTTGCGGTTTGTCAAATTTAACTGAGTGGTTGGGCCTATCCATGACATGCTCACAGACTGCTGACCTTGGTCGACGATGCTTTACATCGGCTATATGTTCCTTTACCCGAGTAGAGATGCTCCGCTTAGTCTGGCCTACATATGATAGACCACATTCACATTCCAGCCTATAGACCCCTGCACTCTGTAGAGGAGTAGCCGACTTCACTGACCTCAGGAACTGTGACATCTTCTTCATTGGCTTAACCCTTAATAAGGCATGGCGTGAGAGTTTATATTAGAGTATTTAAATGAAATGTATATTTTTTTATTCATGTAGGAGAATGAAACACCATACTTAAATTTTATAAATTACTTATTTTTCTATAAAAAAAAATACATGGGAAATATAATCCCTCCGACCGCTATTGGCACCCGGTTTCCTCCGAGTAAGTATATACTATTCAATGGGGCCAGAAGTCCGTGAGTGAAATCTCTCAAAACATGGAGCAGCACATAAGGGAACAAGGCATTTCCCGCAAGAAAATTTGGATCGCTGCTCCTTAGCTCGTGTGCTGCAGAAACGGCATCTCCTATATTTGCCAAGCAGGGGCATCTTCGTTGAAATCCATGTGATCACCTGCAAAAATTGTTCATATTAAGTACATACTAATATATAAACAGTAACTGCAATTTTCATAAAACTAACAAACACATCATAAGGAAACCGGACCTAACCCTAATAAGGCTTTAGTTTCCCCTCTAGGATGGAAGGGTAATTGGCAGTCACTTTCAGAAAAAACTATTCCCACACCAATTCATGGGATTAAGTTGTCAAGGGGACCCCAGTTTCAATGAGCCGTGGTAAAAAACAGGGACAAACGCTCGGAGAATGATGATGAATCACTTACCAAACAAGTTGTCATCCTCTGTATATGCATTTTGTATTTGATCCAATTTAGCGTTGGTCCAACTGTCTTCAGTCCTCCGACTCCTCGCTCCCTGAGGAGCTCAATAGCATACTTATCGCTGCATCAGCGTGATCTCTTCTCGAGAAATCAAGAGTTTTCTGGTTCTGTAAGCATAAAGTAAATAATATGTTGAAAATTATACAACTAGTATGAAAACTAATAATTCCTTATTGGTCACAGGGATTTCAACACCCACATGTAACAAAAAGACAATCCAGTACGGTCAGAAGTACTATATTGCCCACACATTTTAAACATCAATAAAACATAGTAATACTGCAGTCATCACCAAATTATCATAACAATTACATAAAGCAACTCAAAATCTATCGAAAACACAGTTTCATAAAATCTTACCGGATTTTTATGCGACATTGTGATTTTTCTTCAAAATATTCCGTGCAAATCGCCCATGGTCGATGTCACCAACTGACGTTGTCACTTTGACATGGCACATAAAAAAAAACCTTTGCGTTTCGTTTCACAGTTTTAATTTTGGGCACCTACACACTAATGTTTTTTTTTATATTTGACATAAGGTGGGATCTAGCTACCTTCAGAGCGATTAGAGCATCCAAAAATATGGACGGGAAATATACTCCTAGTAACCAATTAAGGGTTAAAGTAAGTTTTTATAGAAGCACGTTTCAAGATGTTGCCAATCCTGTCAGTGACTCCTCGGACAAAAGGGGTAGTAACTTTAAAATTATTAAAAATATTTTTATTATATGATAAATTTGATTTCAATGACAGTTCCGATTCAAAGAGGCAATTCAACTTACTTATTTAAATATCTTAATAAGCCGTTGTAATATCCTAAATAAAAAAACCGGCCAAGTGCGAGTCGGACCCGCGCACCGAGGGTTCCGTACAAACCTGTAGGTATACTCTAAACAATTTGAACTGAACTCATCCACTTAGTGTCTTATCTTTTGTGTGTAAACCGCAGGCGCGCGTGCCACTATGAAAAAAATGGTTTGGCCACATCTTATCGTTTATTGAATTTCTACTATATGGACCACGCAATAAGATTCAATATGAACTAATACGAAAAAAGCTCTAAGTTCTATACGGTTGCACCCAGTACAAGCGATTCAAATGCTATAGAACCAGCGTAACTCGACACCGAGATCCGAAACAAATGTGCGTAATTGGGATCGCGCTTGCACTGGTATTCCGAGCGCACGGCTAGTTAGCAATTAGGAGGCAATTGTAATTTTCCCGAACGGGCAGGTAAAACAGGGTTGGAGTCTGATTAAAACATTTGGGTGGATGTACGATTTACAAATATTTAATATATGAAATATATATACATATATAATAGATTTTAATAAATGTTGGGTATGTTAAAATTATAATCAGACATATAAATAATCAACTATTTTAAGAGTCCGGTAAAGTCTTTTTACAATTTCGCTCAACTATTTGATATGATTTAGCCATTAAAGAGTACTAAATCAACAAATTTTTAAGCATAAATTGAAAGATCATTTCAATAGGGACTGTATAAATACAAAAAATTATCTACTTTATTATTGTATTTTGAATAATTGACCTATTCCCAACAAGTGTTTTACCAATTTTAGCTCGGGGAGGTTCGGACAGATATCAATTTGGGGATTTTATTGATGTCGTATTGCTACAGTTTTTTTTTGTAATATTGAGTTTATAGTCTTCTATGGAATAAATATAAAAAATTCTACCAATGTCATACAAAATTACTCAGAAAAAAAATATTTAAATCAGTCAACTTTCGGAAAAAATACACAAAGAATAACCGCGGTTTCTGACTACATACATGATTATTTATGAAAAAAATTAATACAAACATAAACTTCCGCTTATTATAAACCTAAATAATGTAAAATATATATACCACTTGATAGTAAATATTCGTAAATAGAGCACTTCAAATTAACTATAAACTTACAATTAATTATACGAAGCAAGGCCGGGCAATTTAGTCCGCTCGCTGAGCTCACGGAGGCAGGACGTGTGTCGCTCCCCGCTAGAACGCTAGCGTGAATTCGAAAAGTGCAAAGGCACCCGTAAATTGGGAAAAAATTGTTATCACCCAGTCGTTGACATCTGGGGACCTTTGGAACACTTGGTAGGTAAATTTTTATTAAGTTATTTCGTAATTGTTATGAAATTATATCATTTACCTTATTCGCCTCGTAAATATAACGCGCTCCACTCCAAATAGTCTTGATCTTAGGTACGTTACGTACGTACGTTAATTTTTATTAAATATTTTGCGATTTTCATATAATTTTTGAGTTAGAACCTAACTTAGCCAAACAGAAACATACACAAACGGTGTAAGAATAGTTGAACGGTCCTGTATAGGAATATAGGGTGAATTTTCCAAATCGGCCAGAGAGGGCAGATACTAGATCTCACGAAGCTACATTTTAATTGGCGTAAGGGCGATCAACATACAAATTTATGAAAAATGTACGTGAGCGAGTAAATTGCATTATATTTTTTATGCCAATTGAACCCGTTTCGAACAGAAATCAATAAGTAGTAGATTGTGTAACAAGGGAGAAAATGAAATATTTACGGTGAGGGCGTATAGTAAAACCCAAAACATGCGACTGAGTCCATCATAGAATCCCGAGCGTAGCAAGGGATTCTAAAGCAGACTACTGAGTGTAGTGAGGGGTTCAAGTGTTAAAGCCCAAGGTGAAAATAGTTTTGCTTCTATGTGACACATACTGCTTTCAACACCACCTTAGAGGAAAATAAAAAATATTTTAGTAGAAACATATTTATTTTAACTTTATATGTCCTTAGTGTGCTTCCTAGTTGTAATTAATCGATTAATTTAATAAGATTTTTTTGTAATGACGGACTGGCTGAAAAAAAAAACTAATGTCCTATGACAGAAAAGCGCCACTTGGTTCCCTCCTAGCAGGGAAGAAAAAGCCGGTGTACGAATAGGTGATGTGAAAATAGTTATTTATTACACAAAGGAGCAATGTTGTTGTTTAACCTCGCGTGCTTATATTGAGATCCGAGTCAGCAAAAGATACCAAAATATAGCCACGAGCGAACTTTGCTGCCGAGCATAATTCAACATTTTTCACTACAACACCGCGAGGAAAAATACCAGTTATAAAATATTAAAAATTAATGCTTTCAAAAGTCTTTTACTTGCCAACGCAGTTTAGGGATTGCCCTTTTAGGGATTTCTATTGAGAAAAGCCACAAATAAAAAAATGCGTTCTTCAAACATTTACTATGCGAAACTGTATGGAAATCGTAATTATTCATTTGTGACTTTTCAAGTGTCTTAAACTGGACTATTGTGTTTGATAACTGGTAGAAAACTGATTGATTGACATCAAAATAAACATTGAATTTACTTTAATCTGTAAATGTCAATCGGCGTTAGTCAAAAAGTTACGAAAGGTCCTAAGCCCATTGGAATGTCTAGTCTGTATTAATATTATAAAGCCCTATAAAATGCCCCACAGCTTGGTCTAACACACAACATATCCTCATGTTTCATTTGGATGTTTCACTAGGTAATTTTTAATTAGTTTAATTGTATACGAGTGTTTTAATGTTGTTCTTAAGCCAGATTTAAACTTCTAAGTTTTGTTTACCTACGAAGGGACGCTGTAGTAGGTCAGAATGAGAGACAGATATTGTTTTCTCATTGTAGAAAATAGCTTCGTCCCTTACAAAAGCGAAACTTACAAGTTTAGTGTCAATCCAGCCTTACAATATTAAAACATACATATGACCCTACACGACCTTATTGCCATGATATTTTTGTCACAGGTGGTTTTTAGCTGGAAGCCTTTAGAATGCAGATATCATCGAAGACTTTGCTTGATATGCAAGTACACAGCCGTGCAATACAACGCATATATAACACTAATATTTCAAGGCATAGTCCATGAACTTGCCTTTAAAATAATCTACAACTATAGTATTGAGCTACTCGAATCCTTGTTTGTGTGTTTACGCAAAACTACAACAGGACCATACTTATTTCCATTTCTTTGTCCGTTGCAGCATTGTTTCTGCAGAATCCTACTAACAGCACTCAAATCACGCTGCATACAAAATATGTTTAAAACTTAACTAATCTTTGTGGCTTTTTATTGATAAGACGCTTCATATTTTTTACTAAATAATAGTGTTACTATTCTAGGTTTCATTATGGTTGGTTACAACAAAAAGCGTGCGTTGGGCGCAGTAAAAAGAAAAAAAAATCCATAGCGTAAGAAAACCAAATAAAAACAGCAACGTATGTATAGATATAGCTTTAGTGCATAATACGTTATAATAAATAACATGGTGTATTAAATGGTTACTAGATTTACCTTTAGTTTTATTTTACCTAACAAAATTTCTGATATTACGCAAGAGCGCCTAAAGTATCAATATTGTTCATTGCGGCCGCGCACGTGCACGCGCCGGTGGTACCTAGAAGCGTTCGGTTACTGTGTAAAACTCGTATCTTCGCTCGATTTCAAAGCATTACCGGACTCTTAAAATTGCTTTCTTAATTTTACAGCTTAGACTTACTTTTATCTATAGCAAATTATGGACAGAGAATAACTCAATTCAAATATAAATAATATGAATCTACGTTATAGTTGTGCTTGTTATCATAATTCGAATGTGTTGTAGAAGTATACATTTTTTTTTTACATATTAGTCAACAAGAATAAACACTAGACTCAAAACTGTCATAACCAAATGTGTCTCAGAAATTGATAACAGACCAGGTAGATTTTTTTTATTAGTATCTCGCTCCCTCTTTCATGATTAAGGTTAGGTATAGGTAAGGGAAAATTACGGTAGATAACATTCAGAAATAAACAGGTACGTATACCACGTGTTTATCAATTACAACAATGAGAGAACGACCCTGGCGACACATCTGTTATGTCTAAATGAAAGACGTGTGAAGTGTTATTTTTTCCTTTAAAGTATTTTTATTACTATCGTATTGTATAAAATTAAGAAAGCAATGTTGAAATAATTTATTATTAAGAGAATATAGAGCCTCAGTTAGAGATATGTTTAAGGACATTAATATAATGACAGTGCATAGTCAATATATCTATGAAAATATTGTGTATATAGAAACATTGTTAATTTTAGAAAGAACTGTGATATTCATAATTTTAATACTAGAAATAAGTATAAACTGGCAGTGCCCACCACTCTAAGGTTTTATAACAAGCTTCCAACATAAATTACCAAATTACCATTCAATAAATTAAAAAATTATGTAAAACGTAAACTTATTTCTAAAGCCTATTATAGTATAGAAGACGAATATTTTATTATAGTATAGTATAGAAGATTTATTAAAAAAATAATAGTTTAAATTTTCCTTCTGACATTTGCATTTTATGTTATTTATTTATTTTCTTTTTAAACGTTTGTAAATCTGTTAAGAAATGTAATAAACATGACAAACCCTCATTCGAGGAATAGTTGTAGGCACGTAATTAATTTAGAAAAAAAAATGAAATTAATATGATGAAAAGATTAATATGATTATTTTTGTTGACTAATATGTACTATAAATATACATATTTTTATATTCTTCTACAACACATTTGAATTATGATAACAAGCACAACTATAATGTAGATTCGTATTATTTATATTTGAATTGAGTTATTCTCTAAATGTTTTAATCAGAATCCAACCCTGTTTTACCTGCCCGTTCGGGAAAATTACAATTGCCTCATAATCGCTAACTAGCCGTGCGCTCGGAATACCAGTGCAAGCGCGATCTCCAATTACGCACATTTGTTTCGGATCTCGGTGTCGAGTTACGCTGGTTCTAGAGCATTTGAATCGCTTGTACTGGGTGCAACCGTATAGAACTTAGAGCTTTTTTCGTATTAGTTCATATTGAATCTTATTGCGTGGTCCATATAGTAGAAATTCAATAAACGCTAACATGTGGCCAAACCATTTTTTTCATAGTGGCACGCGCGCCTGCGGTTTACACACAAAAGATAAGACACTAAGTGGATGAGTTCAGTTCAAATTGTTTAGAGTATATATAAGGGTAGTAACTTTAAAATTATTCAAAATATTTTTATTATATGACAAATTTGATGTCTATGACAGTTCCGATTCAAAGAGGCAATTCAATTTACTAATTTAAATATCTTAATAAGCCGTTGTTGTAATATCCTAAATCCACTGCTTAAAGAAAAATAAGTGACAAAAAATAAATAAATTTATGAAAAAAATGTTGTCTGATTTTAGTAAGAGTTGGGGCATTAAATTGCTTGTTGCATGGAGTTAGAAAAACATATTACGATTCACGACTTAAATTTCACCCTGTATGATGTAACTAAAAAATTACGGTTTTCGCAATTTTTCCTTTATCTGTGCTATAAGACGTTGCTTCGTACCAAATTTCAAGATTCTGAGTTCACGGGAAGTACCCTGTAGGTTTTGATTCCCTTGCGAGTTTCGAAAATTTGCTGCATAAACGGCTGTATCTTTTGATTGAGTTGGCTTAGAAGTTTGATTTTTTCACAGCTCCAAGGGACAGTAGACCTGAGTATTTGATATAAATTTCAGCTTGATGCGTTCCTGAGAAAAAGGGTCTTGACAGACAGACGGACAACAAAGTGATCCTATAAGGGTTCCGTTTTTTCCTTTCGAGGTACGGAACCCTAAAACAATAAATTTAATAAACATATGTTGTTCGGATAATATTATATAGAATACAGTAAAAAAAACATGTGTATTATGCTAATGAATGTTATTGTTAATATTTAGTAAAATGAGGAACCAAGAAAATGAGATCACCCGGTAAATTACAATATGTTTAGTAGGTAGGTACCTCGACGTATAGATATCCCGAAACACTTTCAGAAGTCGCATTACTTAAAAGATACCCTGGAACCGAAAAAAAACAGCCGCTCTACGTATATATAAGCCGTATACATAGCTGCGCAATTAACGCTCTAAGTACGTAAAATAAGTAACCGCAAACATTCTACTGTAGCGGCTTACTTACGCCGTAGTGCGCATTTAACGCATTTGGGGTTGCCATCACATTAAAGTGATATTGTTTGGTGGTCATTAGGTACTTCATAAATGTATTTAGCGTGTTTGTGTTTCCTCGTTTTTTACAATCAAGTGGGCAACCACTTTAGTTGAGTAAAAATATAAGCGAAACAAAATAAGTCTGTAAGATACAGATTGCGACTACCTGGCTGCTTTCTAACGTAATAAAAAAATTATGCATTTTAGTAGCCGACCGCTGGATTTTATTGGAATATAAGAATCGAGGGGCCATACATAATAATGCTTAATACTACCTAATAAAACTTACATTTTGGGCCCCAAATTGTTATGGGGGTCTACCTCTAGGTAGGGTCAGTAAGTACTCTTGGTAACTGAAATTTCAGATATCTTGAAATTCATCCACAACGAAGATACAGGGGCCGTGCGATTCCACGCAGAAAAATTGTCCAGGAACAATTTTTTTTTAAATTTTACTTTTTAACCACTGCACTTGACACCGGCTTCAAAAAAAAAGAAGGTTATTTAATATTATAAATGCGTGTATGTTTGTCTGTTACCTCTTCACGCCTAAACCGCTGAATCGATTTAGATGAAATTTGGTTAGAGACAGTTTGAGTCACGGGGAAGGACACAGGGTAGTTTTTATTATCACCTAAGGGGGTGAAATGAGGGGTTAAAAATTGTATGGAGTTACCTTAACAGAAAAAGATAAAAAAAAAGATAAAAGATATTTATTCTTCAATTTAGGCACATTACAATGCACTTATGAACGTCAGAGAGAAAAAAAAAACTACCTCCGGTTCTAACCCTACACCTCTGACCCGAGAAGAATTATTTATGACCGGCAAGAAACTCGGCGGGACTTATTTTTTCAAAACAGTAATACAGTAATATTACATCTTAAAGATACACAATAATGCGTAGTTCTATAAGAAGGCATATCAAAACAGCTTGAGAGACATACAATGTACGTATTGTTTAATTAAAATAAAATAATAATATTAAAATCCAAATCTGATTGCTTCACAAAACGTTTGATATGCTTTCCTATCCGAACTGTGTCCTCTAAATGTTAGATGATTTTGTAGTATTTTCTGGTTTGGGCCATGCATCTTTGTCCGTCATATAGTCCACGACCCTGTAATAACCCTTTGACATTAAACTTTTTTTCGAATATTTCTTAAGAGCGGGAAATGATAAATTTAAAGCATCGACGGGTAACTTGTTATAAATGTGAATACCTTGACCAAAAATGACTTATATGCTTTGCGGATACGACTACTTCTGACAGATAAATAAATGAAGTAGGTAGGTACCTATCACTAAAATGAACGAATAAATAAAAAGCTTATAAAAATAGAACCGCCTTCAAAAAACCAACCCACTGAAAAGCACAAATTTGATTTTATATACCCACCCCTATCCTTATCTAGTCCCTACCCCATAAAGAAAATTTCTGCCAAAAAGTATTATTCGTTATTACCTGATAGTAAGAAAATTAATAATTATCTCGGTATTTATTAAGTTTTTTTTTCATACATACAATTATCATTACAGGCTAGACCCAATGCGATAATTTTGCACAACAACGTATAACTAATTATTTACAATAACAAAATTTAAACAAAGCCATCCTTGTAAATTCACCCAGTGTACAGAAGAACAGATCTAGATCAGTCCCTATGAGGTTTTTGAAATCGATGCCAAACTTTGGAGCGGGACAGTAGTGTAAGAACGAAATGTAAAAGTGACCTTCTAAAAGTGACCGAGGCATGTATAGTGCTTTTCTCAAACATGCAATGAAATAAAATAAAATAAAAAACCAAAAGGCCAATGTTTTATTCAATCTAAAAAGCGACCATGAAGTAAAAATTTAAAAGTTAAAATCAGCTGTTCATAAAACCTCCCGCCATCTAAACTGCCCCGCCTCCCGCCGCTAAAACCAACCGCACACGCAGCGGGCGCGGGCGGTTGCTTGTTCGCAAAAAAGCGACCGCCCGCGCCCGCTGCGTGTGTGAAGGTGGTCATATAAAACTACTGAATACAAAAGCGTCGCGGGCCCGCTCGGTCACGCGCCCGCCCGCGCCCTGTGTGAATCAAGCTTTAAAATATGGCTTCCATCAAATTTATGATGATTTCGCCAATGTCGACAAAGAGAGGAATGTAAGTACTTGTTTTTTGTACCTCTTGTGTTTAGGTAATAGACCGACCGGCAAACATATTTCTTCATGTTTATCTCATGAACCTCTGCAAAGTAACGCTATATCTTTTTTTATACCTGACGGTGGTAAACAAGCATACGGCTCGCCTGATGGTAAGCAGCTACCGTAACCTATGGACGCCTGCAACTCCAAAGGAGTCGCATGCGCGTTGCCGACCCTTTGCAAAAAGGAGGATTCACTGTTGACGACTAAAGGAACAAGAAGGTCCCTCATCGTCAACACACTGGGTCCTCTTTGAGCTCTTTGGCAACCTTACTCACCAGCAGGAACACAACACTATGAGTAGGGTCTAGTGCTATTTGGCTGTGGTTTTCTGTAAGGTGGAGGTACTTCCCCAGTCGGGTTCTGCTCCAGATTTGAGCGATGACATTCGCTGAACGTGCCCTACCACACTTAGCGAGATGCCATTCGCAGTGCCCATACCTCTCTTTTTGGCGTAGTTTAAGGACATACCCAGGTCCGGATGTGTGTGTGTGTGTGTGTGTGTGTGTGTGTAGATCATTTTGAACTTGTTCGAGTGTAGGGACTTCTGCTGCTAACTGTATACTTTGTAATAAAGCTTTTAAATTATTTTTCTAGAACCTTGAAAATCTTGAAATTAAGAATACTGAGCCAAACGACTCGACTCAAAACGCTGTACGGGACACTGATGTAGGTGACGGTGATTATGCAAAAATCTCCACAGACTGTTCTACTGCAGCTAATAACACAGTGAGTTATTCATAATCATAACATAACATTAGTCAGTTTGATAACAAAACGTAACTAATTTAATTGTATTGACAGGCTACCTATGAATATACATACAAGTTATTTTAAACCGGTTTTGCAGACTGACAGATGGTTCAGAGCGAACCCAATCCGTTGTCCGGCCCGTACCAATTTCAATTGTCTGTTACTGCTTTTACAATACACAATTTGTGATTACAATTTACTATTTATTTTAATGTATATCCTGTTGAAAAAAAACAAGGATACAATATTGTCATGGTGCAAAATGTACAAAATTGCCGAATGTACTTAATTAATAATTATATCATTTTACCTGTAAATTGTATTAACTTTACCAATAAAGACTGACTGTGAGTGTGGTCTTTCATATATTGACCAAACAGTGTAGCATATAGACGGAGAGCTAGCCATGTCAGACATGACACAATAATGAGAGCAAATAAACCCCTCCAGTTAGTTTGCTATACTGTGCTTATTTCTAGATCCGGACATCTGGCAGCTGTTAAGTGGTGGAGGTCAAAGAATGCAAATAACTTGAAGAAAACAAATCCTAGAGTTCTGGGTTTGATGCCTGGGATTGATTATGGGAAATTATGTAATTAATTAGATTATATCATGGGGCATTTTCACTTAACTGTGTACCATTAAGGGCCGGTTAGCAATCGTCACAAAACTGACGGTCAATGTCAAATCCTATATATTTTGTCAGGAATGTCACGGTCAGACGTAACTGAAACACGACTTAAGTCATGCTTTAAAGTACAAGTTAAAATAAAAATGCCCATAGCCAGAAGTTTCTATTGGGGGAAAGTAGTGCCAAATAATGTATAATGCAATTTATAGTTAATCGCCTATAGTTTTTGTTTCCGCAATAATACACAATGCTTTTTGTTCTAATATTAAAATATAGGCCCTGTCAGAGGACGGGGCCTATATTTTAATATTAGAACATTATTTCATTTATAGAGATAAATGAAATAATTTCAGCAGTTTATACCTATTTTGGTATTACCTTTTTTCACCTGAAAAACTTTGTTGGTCTGTCACTCTGACCTCCACCCATTAAAAGCTGCCAGGGCATCTGGATCTAGCAATAAGGATGGTAAAGCAATCTAACTAGATAGGTTTAATTACTCTCATTATTGTGTCATATCTGACGTGGCCAGCTCTTAGTCCAATAGCTACACGGGTTAAGGAGCATGTAGCTGACATCAGTGTTGGCCGAACGTTAGTGTAATTGAAAATTAAAAATTGAAGATTGAAACACGTTAGTTAAAATTTAGTGCAAATTGATTTCAATTAGAATTGAAATTAATTAATTAATTGTAACGTTCTTTGCGAATAACTAATAATTGAAGATATTTAATTTTTAGTCTTTCTCAAAAATTGAAACATTAATTTAATTTTTAGTGTAGATTGAATTGGTAATTGACATTAATAATTTACCTAACTAAACGCGAATTTAGGTTAAGCTACGAGGTTTTAATTTTTGTTTCGATTTTGACTCTGGGGACCGGTATCCTAAGATGGAAGTCGTGCTGGACCCTGGGGATCCCTACTGGATCTCGGGTTTGGCGCATCATAGACTCATGCTGTTTGGGCTCATTCGACTTGTACTGAAAAGCAGATGGTACCGGGATCAAAATCTGGAGCTCATGCTGGACCCTGGGGATCCCTACTGGATCTCGGGTTTGGCGCATCATAGACTCATGCTGTTTGGGCTCATTCGACTTGTACTGATGAGCAGATGGTACCGGTATCAAAATCTGGAGCTTCTTTTTACTTTTACTTTCTTTATGTGAAAGTCAAATTCAAAGTCAAAGTGAAAGTGAAAGTGAAAGTCAAAGTCAAAGTGAAAGTCAAAGTGAAAGTCAAAGGTAAACGTCAAAGTGAAAGTCAAAGTCAAAGTCAAAGTGAATGTCAAAGTGAAAGTGAAAGTCAATGTGGAAGTGAAAGTCAAATTGAAAGTCAAAGTAAAAGTCAAAGTGAAAGTGAAAGTGAAAGTAAAAGTGAAAGTTAAAGAAAGTGAAAGTAAAAGTGAAAGTGAAAGTCAAGGTAAAAGTAAAAGTAATCAAAACCTCGTAGCTTAACCTAAATTCGCGTTTAGTTAGGTAAATTATTAATGTCAATTACCAATTCAATCTACACCAAAAATTAAATTAATGTTTATATTTTTGAGAAAGAATAAAAATTAAATATGTTCAATTATTACTTATTCGCAAAGCATTAACACGTTAGTTACAATTAATTTCAATTCTAATTGAAATCAATTTGCACTAAACTATTAGTGTTCAATTTTAACTAACGTGTTTCAATCTTCAATTTTTAATTTTCAATCACACTAACGTTCGGCCAACACTGCTAGGTACACTAGGTGCGCTAAATCAGTCAAACAAAAATGAAAAGACTATTTTTAGTCAGAGAAACGCACACCGGTTTTTTTAGCAGTTTTCTGATAACATTTATTATTTTCAGTACTTTTTAATGATGTAACTTGGCAAGTTTTAATAGAAAATTATATACTTGACACATTGCAGTCCAAAGGTGTCGATTCATTGCATTGAAAAGGTGTGTGTTGTGTGAAAACTTGCCAAGTAACATCATTAAAAAGTACTGAAAATAATAAATGTTATCAGGAAACTGCTAAAAAAACCGGTGTGCGTTTCTCTATTATAATTTTAGGTATTTCTATGTAACGTGATACTTATTCAAAATGTGCCTTAAAAACTGCTGGAAATCAAGTGTGCATTACTATAACTATTTATGATTTGAGGTATTTTTATGGAACTTGGTACTTATTCAGATCTCACTTCTTTTATAGGCGAAGCATTCCCATAGTATCGAACTTGGCAGCCTTTCACATTTATGTTTTTGATGGGTTGTATTAACTTTACCAATAAAGACTGACTGTGAGTGTGGTCTTTCATATATTGACCAAACAGTGTAGCATATAGACGGAGAGCTAGCCATGTCAGACATGACACAATAATGAGAGCAAATAAACCCCTCCAGTTAGTTTGCTATACTGTGCTTATTTCTAGATCCGGACATCTGGCAGCTGTTAAGTGGTGGAGGTCAAAGAATGCAAATAACTTGAAGAAAACAAATCCTAGAGTTCTGGGTTTGATGCCTGGGATTGATTATGGGAAATTATGTAATTAATTAGATTATATCATGGGGCATTTTCACTTAACTGTGTACCATTAAGGGCCGGTTAGCAATCGTCACAAAACTGACGGTCAATGTCAAATCCTATATATTTTGTCAGGAATGTCACGGTCAGACGTAACTGAAACACGACTTAAGTCATGCTTTAAAGTACAAGTTAAAATAAAAATGCCCATAGCCAGAAGTTTCTATTGGGGGAAAGTAGTGCCAAATAATGTATAATGCAATTTATAGTTAATCGCCTATAGTTTTTGTTTCCGCAATAATACACAATGCTTTTTGTTCTAATATTAAAATATAGGCCCTGTCAGAGGACGGGGCCTATATTTTAATATTAGAACATTATTTCATTTATAGAGATAAATGAAATAATTTCAGCAGTTTATACCTATTTTGGTATTACCTTTTTTCACCTGAAAAACTTTGTTGGTCTGTCACTCTGACCTCCACCCATTAAAAGCTGCCAGGGCATCTGGATCTAGCAATAAGGATGGTAAAGCAATCTAACTAGATAGGTTTAATTACTCTCATTATTGTGTCATATCTGACGTGGCCAGCTCTTAGTCCAATAGCTACACGGGTTAAGGAGCATGTAGCTGACATCAGTGTTGGCCGAACGTTAGTGTAATTGAAAATTAAAAATTGAAGATTGAAACACGTTAGTTAAAATTGAACACTAATAGTTTAGTGCAAATTGATTTCAATTAGAATTGAAATTAATTAATTAATTGTAACGTTCTTTGCGAATAACTAATAATTGAAGATATTTAATTTTTAGTCTTTCTCAAAAATTGAAACATTAATTTAATTTTTAGTGTAGATTGAATTGGTAATTGACATTAATAATTTACCTAACTAAACGCGAATTTAGGTTAAGCTACGAGGTTTTGATTTTTGTTTCGATTTTGACTCTGGACTCGGGGACTTGTATTAATAAGCAATGGGACCGGTATCCTAAGATGGAAGTCATGCTGGACCCTGGGGATCCCTACTGGATCTCGGGTTTGGTGCATCATAGACTCATGCTGTTTGGGCTCATTCGACTTGTACTGATGAGCAGATGGTACCGGTATCAAAATCTGGAGCTCATGCTGGACCCTGGGGATCCCTACTGGATCTCGGGTTTGGCGCATCATAGACTCATGCTGTTTGGGCTCATTCGACTTGTACTGAAGAGCAGATGGTACCGGGATCAAAATCTGGAGCTCATGCTGGACCCTGGGGATCCCTACTGGATCTCGGGTTTGGCGCATCATAGACTCATGCTGTTTGGGCTCATTCGACTTGTACTGATGAGCAGATGGTACCGGTATCAAAATCTGGAGCTCATGCTGGACCCTGGGGATCCCTAATGGATCTCGGGTTTGGCGCATCATAGACTCATGCTGTTTGGGCTCATTCGACTTGTACTGATGAGCAGATGGTACCGGGATCAAAATCTGGAGCTCATGCTGGACCCTGGGGAACCCTACTGGATTTCGGGTTTGGCGCATCATAGACTCACGCTGTTTGGGCTCATTCGACTTGTACTGATGAGCAGATGGTACCGGTATCAAAATCTGGAGCTCATGCTGGACCCTGGGGATCCCTACTGGATCTCGGGTTTGGCGCATCATAGAATCATGCTGTTTGGGCTCATTCGACTTGTACTGATGAGCAGATGGTACCGGTATCAAAATCTGGAGCTCATGCTGGACGCTGGGGATCCTTACTGGATCTCGGGTTTGGCGCATCATAGACTGAATATATATATATATAGATTGAACACCATTTCTGTGTGCTGTGATAAACATTTGACGCTTGACAGCTCGACTGCTGTCATCTCACTCTGTCCTTCCTCTTGTTAACTCATCCCACCATACACTTATAAATTACAGGTATTGTCTATGAAGAAACATTACTGTGGCTGAAAAACAATGTTGATCCATGGAAATCTGTTGAAGAAAAGTGGGAAGAAACTGCAGATCACCGCCTAAACCGCATCCAATGTGGAAAAGGTGAAATAGCGGATTACTTCAAGGATTTCCCAGCCTTGAAACAATCACAAGGCTATACCTTGGTAAGCATATACCGCAGCCTTATTTTTTTTACACAATCCTTGTGGTTTTTGTATATAAACGTAAGCAATGCAATGATATGTAAATGACAGAAGTTTGTTTATTATTTATTAGACAAGTGTCTATATTTCGATTGCCATGTAAAATTTATAATGTTAGTTCCCGTTCCTGGCACGATTTTTCTCTTTCCGCACAGACTCTAGCTAGAGTCTAGACACTTGCAACAGCAAAAGTATCACTCGCGCGCGGCCGTCATTGCAGAACTAAAGTAAAAGAGACAAGCTATTCTTAACAACCCAATAAGCTATGTGGTAGCGATCTGGGCGGACCTTGCACAAGGTCCTGCCACCATTTCTCACCAGAGGAACGTACATTTATTGTATTTTTTTTTCAGCTAATAAACGATTTCAATGGTCTGTATCCGGGAAAGGAAAACAAACTATTTTCTTCTGTCACCCTCAAGAATGAAGAAATTATAAAATATGCTTCATTAAAATTGCGAAAAATTAGAGACCAAGACACGAGAAGAAAAATAGCAAATATAATTGCACTGATTAACGGTACGAAGTTTTTTTTTTAAATATTAGTTCTTATTATTAAACCTTCATAAAATTAGTCTCAAAAATTAACTGAAACTTTTTTTCTTTGAATACAGAAGCTGAACCAGAGACATCAAGCAATGTTGCTTTGATGTTGCTGGCTTATGTCATCAACATTTTACCTGCACGGAAAATAAAAGGAAAGCCAGCGTGGAAGCCATCCAGAGCAGAGCTATGCGACGGCTATATATCGCAAGCTGCTTCTGAAGCCGACGTAACCAACAATATCATTGAAAAAAAGGAGAACCTGCAGAGGCTAGGCCGCACAGTTCAACCCTTCGTTATCTTTGTTGGCCCTAACGTTATTGAGGTAAAAGTAGCTTATGTAGTTATAAACGACACATTGTATAGTTTTAACAAGTTACTAACAGCAGTAGACTGTGCATTTAAAATATTTCAGTCGACAGGAGCTTGTTACCCGGAGGAAGCTGGAGACATATGGCTTTTTATTCAATTGGGTTTCTACGATATTAAAACTAAATTTGACAGGCCCACGCAGGCTGTGAATACTCTTTTAACGGATCTAGAGTTAATACTTTAAAAATGTTCACGTGTTACTATTGCAAAAAAGCCAATGCGTCTACGAATTTACTTATAACTCATGTGCGAAATTTCTGTGACCACCAGTCATCATTGTCAGTCTTGCCTCATCCAAATAGTAACAATGCGATTGATACAGACACAGAAGCCAATATCTCAAATTTACCTTCAACGTCAAGCAAAGAAACTTACGAAACAGCAAATGCAATACAATCTCTACCAACTCAAAGAGACGAAAATCTCTTGGTCACCATGCTGCAAGTCTCGTCTCCACTCTATATGCTAACCCGATAATACCGCGTAAAGCCGTACAAGTTCTTGTAGAAAATCTTCGATTATTTCATTTTAAATCACAATGCATTATAGAACGATGCTGTATTTAAGGTGAGACGGATAATACACACAAAGTATATAAAGGTGCAACGACACCGCTGTTTAAATTACGGCGACGTTACGGAATCGCAGTGACGCATCGTATCCTTACTGTTTTTATCGCATGCCCACCACACCGCTGCTCAAAATACGCTGACGATACGAAATCGCAGTGACGTGCCGTAAACGTTACGACTTTACCGCATGCTCTCCACACCGCTGCTTGAAATACGGTTTGGAAGGTTCGCGTCAAAAATATTTCGTATGGGGCACGTCACGCGTACACGTTGCGTCTGCGTATTTTGAGCAGCGGTATGGAGAGCCTGCGTTAAAGTCGTGACGTTTACGGCACGTCATTGCGATTCCGTACCGTCAGCATATTTTGAGCAGCAGTGTGGAGGGCATGCGATAAAAACGGTACGGATACTATGCGTCACTGCGATTCCGTAGCGTCACCGTATCTTAAGCAGCGGTGTGGTCGCACCTTTAATCGATGTATAGTCTATACCTCTTTTGTTTCACAGTATTGAGCAAATTCGCAGAAGACTAAGTCCATTTTGTTACGGCAAGCTATACAACTATGCATCGATTTATAGTTTGTTTGTTTTACCTGTCTTACCGCAGACACAAGATTCCTCGTGGCCAAACCAGTAGCCACATCACATACGACATACGTATCCTTGGGGTAGGATTTCCCATCATATTAGCACCAACCTTCTTCGTTTATTTTTCTCTCATCACACACTTACATGCATACAACACGTGCAGAAATTCAGAAACACACCCACCTGTGCGGATCTGTTGCCCGTAGGTGATACAGTTTACACATCTTACTTACCCCAAACCTTACCATTTTGCAAAAGCGTGAATGCGGGCCCACCACCAATTTGTTTCTTTAACTTAACTTCAGGTTAAACATCAGTACTGAGTTTTATTTGTTGTGTGTATTGTTTCATCGTATTGTGTCATTTAAGCTTTTAAAATCAGTCAAATTTCGTAAAAGTAGAATTATCGAAACTCTGTATTGATGTTTAATCTTCACCTAGGCCCTGGGGTAGGGGAGCACCGCCCCTACTGCCAAAAGGTGGCTCTCGGATCGCTACCAAAACGGGGCGATCCCCACATTTTGTATTTTTTTTTGTAGAATACCGGTTATATCAGTTTAAAGTCGGATCTTGCGACATAGGTTCCGCAACTAGTTAGGTTTATCCGTATGTTAGCGTTCGTATGCGAACGAGTTTTAAGTTAAGTTTATTACCGTAGGCCTAGACGCATTGGTTTCCAGCGACGACCACGCGGACTCCACTGATGCCAAGGTACCCTTACTAGTGATTCTTTGGTCGGGAATCCTAGGTTGCTCTTATACTTACCCGCCTCCGGCTCGTGCAACAAATATCTGAGATCTTCGCACAATTGAAACAAACAATTTGTATTCTAGTTTGTGGTGTATTAGCAGCTGGCTCAATTTCCTTCGGAAACCCTCCGTCAGTAAATTGAAGCTTTATTATGTTTCACGGGTACACCAAGTTGACGACTATGTAATTCTAGAGTAGTATGATTAATTAAGCTTGGTGTGGTTTTTTTGTGTAACTTGATGTCCAGAGATGGGTATTATTCGAATAATTTTTTATCTAGATAATTACCTATTCGAATAATTAATTCGCGCTATTTTTATTCGCGGATGATTCATTCGCGGATTGTTTATTCGCGAATAATTGATTCGTCGAATGAATGCCACGAATAATTTGCTATTGGAATACTTTATTGACATTTCTTAGAAAATAAAAATTGATTCGTCGAATGAATGCCGCGAATAATTTGCTATTGGAATACTTTATTAACTTTTCATAGAGAATAATAATACCCAATGGACAAGTGATGTTTTTTCCCATTTGTAATGTCCCACTGGGGAAAAGTGGGAAGAAATCATACCCATTTGTCCCTGGTAGGAACAAGTAAGATTTTTTTTCCAATGTGTCCCCACTAACAAAAAACGGTAACAAAAAGGTGCGGACAAATGTAAATAGCCTGACGACGGGCAGGTACGCCAAGTTGACGGCCATGTAATTCCAGAATAGTCTGATTAATTAAGCTTGTTGTGTTTTTTGTATGTCTGAATTTTACGATTGAAAATAAATAATTTGAAGCTTTTACGTGTATATACTTTTAACCACGGAAGCCTATAAAACTTGTACGGGGTTTGAGAATAGTACTTCTTCAGAATTTCTTAACCTTGTAAAAGTTTAAAAAATTAAAAAATGTTGTATCATTGCTGTGTACACTGAATGTATATGTATCGTGAAGTATTATTTTATCTAAATTACCAATTTTTGTATGCTTCTCACTTACAGATCCGGACTTTGGTGCTATATCGGTGCAGCTGTTAAGTTTGCTATAAAATTATTTTGTATAATAACAATAATATAGCCGCACTAATATCGCAACAGTTCAACACCAGTAGATAAAGCCTGACCAGAGTTTAAAAAAACACCCTGCAATGAGGACGCGACTTTTATGATTCATATGACAAAAAATACCCTGTCATGTCAACATCAAATTCAACAGCGTCGATATGTCAATAAACTGAAATCATTCCGATTTCCTTAACTTAAAGATTATTGTACAATTTAGATTTTTATGTTCGTGAAATTTCTGCAGCATTTTGTTGAATATTTATCACAATTATTTCTACTCTAATAATGACATATTTGCACTGTTGACATGGAACTGTCAAAATGACAATGACGTAACTATTGTCAGTAAAATAAATTAAATCTGAAAAATACCACACCACACGCGGGTTTGAAAACATCTGGTCAGCTTTTAATGATACATCATTCTTTACCGTACCCGCACCATTATTTATAAGTAGATATATGTTACCAGTGCAGGTTGTACTATAAAACATAATGTGTATAAAACGTATTAACTGTTATAGTAGAGGTAGGAACGGGAAGTCGAAGCGTGGGCAGACCGCCATTCCTAAGATGGCAGGGCCGAC
The DNA here is from genome assembly GCA_947086415.1 of Pammene aurita. Taxonomy (NCBI): domain Eukaryota; kingdom Metazoa; phylum Arthropoda; class Insecta; order Lepidoptera; family Tortricidae; genus Pammene; species Pammene aurita. Next base: position 13,047,194 of record OX352313.1, read on the forward strand.
CTCGACCAGACACGCCGCATCGAGGACGACATAGAAAAACTATGGGAGAGGCATATGTCCAGTAGTGGACAAATATATACGCTGAGAAGAAAAATAAGAGGTATGATACTAGTTCGGGACAATAAGGCACCATACCATTCACCATACGTACATAGATGGATGGCTATTAGACATACTTAATTTTTAAGGTTCCGTACCTCAAAAAAGGAAAAACGGAAACCTAAAAATCAAGTATGTCTAATTAGACACACGCCCGAGTTCATGCAATACTGGTGCAGGTATAAGGCATGGTGCACTATACGTGTTACGTATTGCACACCATGCCTTACGATACTCGCACCTCGATATTTTCCTTATACTGGCATGGTACAGTCAGCATCATTAATATATATACAGCCATTTAGTCAAAATATGTAAACACCAATCTTTTTGTCAGTGACATAGAGGTTGTAGATATTTTTGAGCTCTTGTATATATATTTATGACACTGGCCGTACATGCAAAGGTGTTCAGATATTTATTTTGAATACTAACTAATCAAAGTCAATTTAAATTTGTAGACATGGTCTAGAAACTAATACCTAGGTCTGTAGTTTATTACATTTTCGTAAAAATGTATAGTTTAAATATTGCAGGGGGTTTTAATATTTTCATTCAAAACTCCCTGCAATATTTAAACTATACATATTTACGAAAATGTAATAAACCACAGACCTACGTATTAGTTTCTCGATCGTGTCTACAAAATTTTATTGACTTTGATTGGTTAATATTCATAATAATTATCTAAACACCTATAAGTACCATGGCATAAGGAAAATACAGGTGCGAGTATCGTAAGGCATGGTGTGCCATACGTTACACGTATAGTGCACCATGCCTTACTATACCCGCAGCAGTATCGTACGTACGCTGGCGTGGTAAATAAGTATGGTTCACCGTGCTTTACTGTTCCCGCACTAGTATCGTACGTACGCTGCCGTCGTAAATACGCACGGTTCATCATGCCTTACTGTACCGGCAACGGTACCTTACCTCTACTACGACAGTTAATACGTCTGACACATCATGCTTTACTGTGCCTGTCACAGTATCCTACGTATGCCGCCATGGTGCACACGTATGGCGCACCATGCTTTACTGTGTCCGCCATAGTATCGTAAGTATGCCGCCGTGGTGCAAACGTATGACTCACCGTGCTTGACTGTGCCCGCCACAGCATCGTAAGTATGCCGCCGTGGTGCAAACGTATGGCGCACCATGTTTTACTGTGTCCGCCATAGTATCGTAAGTATGCCGCCGTGGTGCAAACGTATGACTCACCGTGCTTGACTGTGCCCGCCACAGTATCGTAAGTATGCCGCCGTGGTGCAAACGTATGGCGCACCATGTTTTACTGTGTCCGCCATAGTATCGTAAGTATGCCGCCGTGGTGCAAACGTATGACTCACCGTGCTTGACTGTGCCAGCTACAGTATCACACGTATACCGCCATGGTGCAGACGTATGGCTCACCATGCTTTACTGTGCCCGCCACAGTATCCTACGTATGCCCCCACAGTATCCTACGTATGCCGCCATGGTGCACACGTATGGCGCACCATGTTATACTGTGTCCGCCATAGTATCGTAAGTATGCCGCCGTGGTGCAAACGTATGACTCGCCGTGCTTGACTGTGCCAGCTACAGTATCACACGTATACCGCCATGGTGCAGACGTATAGCTCGCCATGCTTTACTGTGCCCGCCACAGTATCGTCCGTATGCCGCAGTGGTAAACACGTATGACTCACCGTGCTTTAATGTGGCAGACACAGTATCGTACGTATGCCGTCGCGGTGCACACGAATGGCGCACCATTATTTACTGCGTCCGCCACAGTATCGTACGTATGCCGCTACGGTGCACACGTATGGCTTACCATTATTTACTGTGCCCGCTACAGTATCGTACGTAAGCCGCCATGGTACACACGTATGTTCTACTGTACCCGCAACGATAGCATACGGGTGTTGCAGTCGTAGTTTCAGGAGTATTCAGTGCGACTTGCGCACTACGTATACGTAGCCGGATGTCGGGCTACGTACGTACGTACAAAAATCGACCACGAGTAAATTACGTAACCCGCTGCATGTTGAGTGTCAGTATGCCGACTACGTATGACTGACTACGTACGCGTAATGGAGCGGGTTACACACGTCATTGTGGTCGATTTTTGTCCTTATTTTACGTAGCGCGGCAGAGGAAATTTTTCTCAGTGTAGACGCGATGCTGGTGTTACTAAGTTTGAAAGCAAAACCGGACGAAAGTGGCATGAAAGAGATGCCACGCTGGATTTGACAAACTCAGGTCAGTTTGACATGGTCACATGGCCCACTCCCTCGTTATCCAATTTTCGATAAAAAAAATCCTTCTTTCAAAGCACCACAAAATCGTGATTTTTCGTCGGGCGATCGTCGTTTGTTTTTTTTTAATACTTTAATTAACACTGCCGTTTCCATTAATACATTTTAGAGGTCACTGTTTCTAACGCTTATATAAATATTATTGATTTACTTGTACTTGTTCTTACTCGCGACAGTAAGTAGGGAGAAGTAAACTAAGTTTTGTTGAGACACTGATTTCGTCACAATCTTGTCCTGCGCCCAAAAGCGACTGGTAAATATACGATAAAATGTACAAAATGTCAATTATTCACCAGTTGTTTTTCGGTAAAGTAACCACCGTGAGGAAACCTGATCTAAACCTTCTAGGTTGAATTGGTTAAATGATAGTTGCTTTCATAAAACGTACTGTGCACAAAAGGCTCGTGGGTTTTTTTTAAATAGCAGCTTCCATTTTACAAAAAGCAAGGGCTCTATCGTCATGGATTTATATGTATGTAGTGGATCTAATTCGTCGGTCACAAAAGTGAGGCCGACAGAGAAGGTTATCTAGGGGACTGTGTCTCGTTTTGACTAAGGAGGTAATGACGTCATCAGACAATCACAGTGTCAATTTTGTAACGAGTGCGAGTGAGACACCACACCCTACATTATGCTCTCTATCAGACCGTTTTTACTACTTTTTACTAGTCACTTATGAACGACTGTTTTACTCGGTAATAAGGTTCAACTGTGGTTAGGGGAAATGTGTAAGAATTAGATCCACTTCTTATAAATCCATGCTCTTGTCACGCTAACATGACACTGGCAAAATTGTCCCATTCGATGGACAGAAGTAATTTTTTTAAATTAAACTGAAAAGCTAGAGCGAATGCCAGTTGAGCCGTGTCTAAAAGCCGATAGAGACGCTAGAAAGATGATAAATAACGTATACATACGTGCTTGGACCAATTCTTCGTTGTTAATCGTTTCGCCCTCCGACATCTTCGCCTCTAACTTTACCGGGTGCACTTCGCCTGAAGAAAAATGGAACTTTACTCACAGCAGAGGGATTATGATATCAGCAATGTTAACTGTAGGACAATTAGTAGCTAAATCGTGTGGATAAAATACATACATTTACTTGATTAATGTAAGTCTTGTGTAATAAATAATTAATGTTTAGTTTTGTGTAGCCATAATAGCATTGTTTTTACATTTTCTGCAGATTAACTACAAACAGAGTCTAGATGAAAGCTTGAACATTTTTATAATTTCAACCTAACCGTACATAATATGCGCAAAATATATTAGTATGGAAGTAATGTGTCTGACGTATTTTTAAAAAATCCCGAAAACATTACGTAACGGAACGGCAGTTTTAGGATTTTTTTTCATAGGTGGAAAACAGAATTCTGACGATTCTAAGTACAATAACATTCATTTATTCAAATGTATTAATTCTGTACCCAATGAAATAAAAGCAGGATGTTTTAGTGTACAGTGTGGTTCATGTTATAAAAATACTCACGTAGCGTAAACTCGTCATTTGTTCCATTATTTCCTTCAACGCGCTCGGACTTGATGGCAGGTTTCTCATCTGAATCAAGGAATATAGGGTTGTCATTCTATTACTCACTATAGTTATAAAACAGAATCATTTATTTCAGACAAACGTCCATCAGGGTTAGTTAGTTATCCTGGGCGTTTTCCGCAAGTCGACATCCAGTGTGCCTATTTTGCGTGATAACGGGGTAGCTCTAGTCTCATCAAGGTTAGTTACATATACAAACAAGGCTTAAAACATATTATAAGTAAATTTAAAACAAACACTTATTTATTTAATCGTATGGCGTATATACATAAACATTTCAAAACTAAAACTAAAAAGAGATTTTATCATAAGTCCACATTCAGGGTCCCGAGCCACGAGATTATGTCAGGTGTTAAATTGAATAGATCACCCGGCGGGCCAGAGTATGAATATAGAGGGCATCTATGTAGAATGTGCTCCATGGTCTGAGCCTCTTCGCCGCAGTCACACAGATCTGAGTCCCGCCAGCCCCACTTGTGACGGAAGTAGTTACAACGTCCGTGACCAGTCCTCAAGCGATTGATGCGACACCAGAGTTTGCGTGGCAGGTTAAAACCATCTGGTTTTTCTGTGGGGTCTAGGGCTTGCATGGCTGTTCCTGTAGTGTGTATACTCCACTCTTCCTTCCACTTCTGTTTGAGGTCAAAACATGCAAGCCTTTGGGCTGTGACGCAAACAGGTCGGCGAGATTTTAGTGGCTGACTAGGAGGGTGGCAGAAAGCCAGATGGATTGGTAGAGACTGTTGCGACTGTATCTTTTCTGACTCTCTCTTCAGTGCATGTAGTCTTCGCAGATGTGGTGGGGCAATGTGGCTCAGAAACGGAAGCCAATGGAGAGGGGTTGATTTTATTGTGCCTGATACACATCGCATTGCCTCGTTCAGCTTAGTATCAACTTTTTGTACATGCGCACTCTCCAACCACACCGGAGCACAGTATTCAGCAGCCGAAAAAACCAGTGATGTGGCTGACGTACGTAGACAGTCAGCGGACGCTCCCCAGGTTGTGCCGCAGAGTTTGTGGAGGATGTTATTTCGCGCCGCAACTTTCAGACCTACTTTCTGGAGGTGTTTTCCGTACGTCAGAGATCTATCCAAAGTCATCCCAAGATAGCTAGGAAAGGGATTGTGCTTTAACACTTCTCCCTTGAAATAAACCGCCGGTTGGTAGTTGGCGAGCCGGTTGTTAAGGTGAAAGCAAGACACTTCCGTCTTACTTGCGCTGGGTATCAGGCGCCATGCTTCAAAGTACTTTTCGAGCCTAGCTAAATCGGATGACAGTACTCCCTCACCGGTCGTGAATTGTTGGCTTTGGTAAACCAGAGCTATATCATCAGCATATATGAATTTAGTTGACTCAGTTGATGGTAGGTCGTGAATATAGAGGTTGAAGAGACTAGGAGCTAGGACAGAGCCTTGTGGTAGGCCGTTGTTTAGTTTTCTCTTGCGGCTTTTGGAATCTCCCAGGTAGACCACAAATTCTCTATCACTAAGCATGCTCATAATAACGTCTGCTATTTCTCTGCTTGGGATCGTTTGGAGAATTTTGTATATCAGTCCTTGTTTCCAGACTGTATCATATGCTGCAGTTAAGTCTACAAAGACTGCTGTAGACTTCAACTGTCTTTGAAACCCAGCCTCGATATGTGTGGTTAAGGCTAATACTTGGTCCGTGCAGCTTCTTCCCCTTCTAAAGCCAGCCTGCTCTGACGGGGTTACGGCCTCTATATATGGCGAGATTCTAGAGAGTATGAGACGTTCTAGCAGCTTATAAGTGCAGCTAAGAAGGGAGATGGATCGGAAGTTCTCAGGTCGATCGTCTGTTTTTCCCGGCTTTAGAGCAGCGATGACTTTTGCCAGCTTGAATTCCCGTGGCAGGCAGTTGCCTTTGACAATATGGTCGAAAAGGGCCGCAAGCCAACTTACGCTTGCTGGACCCATGGCTCTGATAAATTCGTTGAACATTTTGTCTGGTCCATTTCAGGAGCTTTATGCCATCCTTGACTTCGCCGATGCTAAAGGGTCTTGAGAGAGACTGACCTGTCGGCGCATTTCTTCTAACCATCCTTAGTTCTTTCTTCACTTGTTTGGTGAAAATTTTGTCCCGCTTGACTCTGGTAACATCTACCATCCTGTTGGCAATGGCGTCTGGCTTAACATTATGACTAAGCCTTCGGGGGTGTTGTTTCCCAGAAAGACAATGCAATACCTTCCAGGCCTTCCTGCTTGACCTTTTAAAATCCATGTTGCTTACTGTTGATTCCCATTTTTGCTTCCTGTATTCATCCAAAGATTGAAGTAGAGCAGCTCCAGTACTGTGATCCTCTGTTTCTTGGTATTGTTGGTATAGGTTATCGCAGTCAGCGTTCCAGCCCGGCACATACTCCTTTCTATAGCCCCTTGGAATATTCTCTTTGGCTGCTTTGATGACCAGCTCAGCAAATCTACCGTAATTTGAGGATACAGGTTCGAGGTTGGCGGCTATAATTTCTGTGTCCAGACTTTCCTTAAAACCGTCCCAATCCGCGCGATTAAAGTTCCATCTAGGCGCAGGTATTGAGTTTGTCAAGGGTATCTTGAGGCCTAATTCCGTGACTATGGCTCTATGCTTATTTGGAAAGTCGCCTAGAACCACGCGTGTTGAGGCTATGGGCTGGTCTACGTGGTCTCTTGACACAAAAGTCAGATCAGGGTTGTAGTCTTTGCCCCATCTTGCGGAGTGGAAAGTTCCCCTATCCTTAGCGTCAAAAAGCAGATGTAGATCGCAAAGGTCCGCCCAGAGTGAAAGTGCCTCACCATTTTCGTCCGTACTTTGATACCGCCAGCTGGTATGGTGACTATTAAAGTCTCCGGTGTATACAGAAGGGTGACAGAACTTTGGTAAAACACTAGTAGGCCATTTTACTTTTGGTGGTTTGTACACATTTGTCACCATGAGGTTATTGACTTGGATTGTGATTGTGAAGATTTGATCTAGAGCACTGGAGTCTATCAGCTGGACATCCTTTAGGCTTGATTTTGTGTACGTGGCTGTACCATACTTAGGGTGATGGACTGCTTTGACTAAGGTGTACCCGGGTAAATTTCCTCTTCTCTCGAGATCTACGTCATCTTTCGTGTGGGTTTCCTGAACGTTGACCACGTCGATGTTATTTTCGTGCAATATTCTTTTCAAGTAGTCGGTTTTGGCTGAACTAATGCCTTCAATGTTGATTTGCAGGATGCGGACTGATGGTCCGACATCTCTAGTCATATGGCCCTGAAGTGGGCCTTTAAATACAGCATTTGCTGACATGTGGATATCGTTTCTAAAATTATCTTTCTGAAAACGTTTATTTCGCCTGGTAGTTTGTCACTCTTTAGCACCACCCAGGGGACACGTGCAGGGTTGTGGTAGGTAATTCCGGCGGACGCGAGTAACAGTTGTCCCCCCAAACCCCCCAAACAAACACTAAATTATAATTACACAAACTTAAAAGCTAAATATATAAAATAAAACATTAACCGGAGCCAATGCCTTAACAGTGGACTGTGACCTCTGAGCTGTGATACAATGCTCAGGATTCTATTGGGGCTGTCCCTGATCCTACTGAAGGTCGAGGCACACCTCTTTCGCATGATGGCCTGGAAGCCATCAATGCTGGCTTCAGCAAACATCCCAGACACACTACAGTACCGAGGCAGTCCCATTAGAACCCTGTAAGCATTGTTGTATTGTACACGTAGAGCGCTGTAAGTCTTTTGCGTATTATTGGCTGCAGGTGTAGAAAGATTGGCAATACGCCGTGAACAGCGTCGCCTTGACTTGCTTCGTACACCGTGCAAACCGACGAGCTAACATGTTGTATCTGACTGACAACGATCTACGCTCACTCCATGTCCAAGTTGTCACTCAGATCTTCCGTGACCCAGTGACCCAGATACTTACATTTTAAAACTTAGTTCAGAGGAGCCCCGCAAAGTTTAAGGTGTGGTACTACTGGATTACTGGATAACATTTGGAATCAACCTTAAACACGAGCCACTCCCTCTTTTTCACGTTGTATCTGAGCCCAAGAGTCTCGGCATATTTCTCACAAATACGGAGAAGAATCATCATCGCATTGATTGATGGAGTCAGCAGCACCATATCATCAGCATAACTTATGTTATTTACGCAAACTCCACCATAAATGAGGGCAAAGTTGATGTTTGACCTCTCGTGCTTTTATTGAGATCCGCGCCAGCCAAAGATTTCAAAATTGTGCCACGAGCATAGCATGTGATTTAAATGGAATCTTGAGCGTACGAGACAATAGAGGTTGAACAAACTTTGCTGCCGAGTATAATACAAAATTGTTCACTTCACCACCGCAGGAAAAATATAAGCTATATAACTTTTAAGAAAAAAAACCGACTTCAATGGGGGAAGCCGGTGAAGAATTATTGTAAATGGTGCGCTCTTAGATACCATACAATATAACTTGCTTAACAAGCACAGCGAAGAGGACAAATCGCCAAACGTGAACTATGCGTCGTTCAAGAGTTCCGGTCTGATCATCATCAGCAGTTCCACTTCATCAATGTACTATATAAATTCGGATGACGGGAGCAAATATGCACTTTTTTCTAGTGCTTAATTAAATATCGACTATTCCATCGACATTCATACCAACGTTATGAGAAAAGTATCTATTTAAAAGAACTGTCACTATTATTTTATTATTACGATCATTCCCATGAGTATGATAATATTGATAATAATTATAGTATGTAATTAGTTAACTGAAATAATATATAATGTAATATGTAATGTACCTGTACCTGATGTAATATTGTGTAACAACCTGACATGTAAGATAATGAGTTTGATCAATACATTTCTGAATCAAAAATTGTTCGTATGAATGTCGATAGAATAGTCGATATTTAATTAAGCACTAGTAAAAGTGCATTTTTGCTCCTGTCATCCGGGCTTTGTATACAATTTATCACTATATTATGTATGCTTTTAACGTTTCAGGAGTTCCCTCGATTCCTCATGGATCCCATCATCAGAACACAAGCTTTACAAAAAATTAGTCTTGAAAATCTAACTTGCTTAACAAACACAGCGAAGAGGACAAATCGCCAAACGTGAACTATGCGTCGTTGACGAGTTCCGTTCTGATCATCATGAGCAATTCCACTTCATCAAATGTCACTCTTTTTGAATGAAAATTCTTGATTTGTTGATAATAATACAAAAATCACTATAGGTATGCCTTTAAGATTTGAGGAGTTCCCTCGATTCCTCAAGGATCACATGATCAGAACTGGAGCTTGAAAAAATTTGTCCTCACAATCTAACTTGCATAAAAAATACAGCGAAGAGGACAAATCGCCAAACGTGAACTATTCGTCGTTGAAGAGTCCGTTCTGATCATCATGAGCATTTCCAGTTCTTCAAATGTCACTTTTTTGAATGAAAATGATTTATTTGTTAGTAAAAATCACTATATGTATGCCTTTAAGATTTGAGGAGTTCCCTCGATTCCTCATAGATCCCATCATCAGAACTGCGTTTTGACAAAAACGGGACCAATCAGTGTATATTTGTGGAAAAAATGCGTTTTCCCACTTGCTTTTAAGCGATAAACGACGCGTTTCCGAGGTGGAGTTGTGAAAAATGAATTACACTTCGGTATGATATCACTTAGTTACCAGACAATAAACAGACGTCGTTTAAATGAATTATTGTGTCACAAGGGAACCTAAAGAAACATTTACGGCGAAGGCATCTATTGAATCCTGAGCGTAGAGAGGTTTCTTTATTAGGTGATAATAATTTTGCTACCACGTGACATATACTGCTTTTCACACCACCTGTTCCTTATCCGAATCGTTCTTAGAACATTGCTATTCACAAGGCACCGACCGAGCGCTTTGTTCAAAGTAGACGGGTAATTTGTTTTTCGAATGAACCAATTTTGTACTACAGCGGTGGCAGCGCGCCGCGCCGCTGTTCGCGTGCATCGTGTTTGCGGCCTAAAAGAGTGGTCTTATAAATTCTACAAGTCTCACCCAAAAAATGAATGAATTGCAGCCGCTGCAGCTCGGCCTGGCTGCGCTGCACTTGCAGCTTGAAGTCGGTGGCGTCCCGCAGCCGCGCCACGCACGCCTCGCAGATCCCGCTCTCGTCATCATTGTTCATTGATATCTGCGGACCAAACTCATTTTAACAACTAAGGTACCTGCACCAAAGATGGCCCGGTTCCTAAGATGGCCCACTTTCAAAATTGTATTAACCATTCGAAGCAAGTTCATATCATATGGTGAAAGCCGCCATCTTTGTAGCGGTAAGTTTAATGTGTAAACATATTTTTTGTTTAAAAAAAGTTAAGAAATTACGTGTTTAAAATTGGGCCATGATAAGTGCCTATGTTCCTAAAAAGCCCACATTCGAGCTTTTTAAAAATGACTATTTTCTTTAAGAAATTTTACTTGTTGATTTTTATGTTGATTTTATTCACATAAATAAGGAATATTTTAATAAAATTAGATTTCAGAAATATTTTTTTAATTATTGTTTTATTTAAGTATTGCAAAAAATGGGCCTTACAAGGCGCCCGTACCTTAAACCAAATTTTACAATAAATTGAAAGGCTAAGAGGCGGGTTCACACTGAACTGAACCCGATCATTGGCGCGCTCGAACGTGCCGCGCGTCGAAACATTTATTGTCGGTTTTTGGGCGCGCGGCAAAGGAGCGTCAGTGTCATGTTCACGCGCAGTTGGGACGGGACGGACTGCTAAGAGCCATCTTATCAAATTGGAGCGTGCCCAAAGAACCCTGTTAAAGGTAGCATACTGTAAACCATTTCGCCACCCCACCGAAGACCTTTATAAAACGTGTGAACTGTCCGACAATTATTTATACTACATATACATAGTACTAAAGAAACATTCTGAGTGTTTTTTCTCTACACTGACAAACATCCATCGAACTCATCGGGGCAGACGAAAAATAATGGTTCCACGAGATGCTACTTGTAAGACTGCTTTCAGTAAGAGATTTTATTGCTTTCTTGGTAGTTTCTTGTATAATAAGTTAAATTCTTTACTAAACATTTTTCACCTTGGTAAATATTCATGCAAACAAACATTGACAAAATGGTTACTAAGGAAAAATTATATTGAAAATTGAAACTGAAAATCTTTTGCACCCTATATCTTAACCCTTATTATTTATAATAATAGTGTACTTTAATACATACACGCACATGCACACACACGCACACACACACTGGAGTTTTTCATAATTTTATAGATTGTAGTAATATTCTTCCCTAATTTTTAGCTTAGTTCAATAGTTCAAAATGTCAAAACTTGCTCAGTGTCAGTATGTATAAGTAATACTTTTTGTATAAATATTCATGTCTAAAGCTTTGTGAAATGGAAGGTAGCTGGTACTTGTAGCACTGGTTTATCCTATTTTAAGTATCAGCGAAAAATATTCGGACAACGCATCCTAAATATGTATTATAGTTACGAAATTATGTATACATAGTTGTAATTCTTTCTGATCTAATAAACTTACTTACTTACGGATGTTTATATATTTCAGTTGGCTCGCGCGGCAGCAGACATAGATAATGAAAAGTGTCGTACTTTAATTAAATTATACGGCACTAAACAGTTTCTATGGAACAGTAAATGTAGTGATTATCGCAACAAATCATTCTGAAATTATATACTGGGCTCAATTAATGCTTTTAAAAATTCGTAATCTTCTGATGTCATTCTTGTGATTTTTTTTACTGTATCATCAACTTCATATCTCATGTCTTCCGTAAGTCTCACACCCACCATGTAGCATTATTTTCATAAACATCTTTTTCATCCACCATCGAACTTTCCGTTTTGGTTTCATGTGAATAATGTGATAAATAATTATAAAAGCGGCAGCTGCACGTTTATGACGTGATACGTCCATGGTCGATCATCGGATTGCTTGCCGCGCTATACTTCAAGATGGTACCAAAAATGACTCGCGAGGCAAAATACAGGTTTGCCGCGGTCGAACAATACTCGCGCGCCCGCAATATCGAGACACGCCTGTAGAATGTTCTCCAGAAAGTACAACTCTAAGGGGGTAGAGCAAAATCTTCCATGCAAAACAGTGTAAAATTACACGAAAATTTAAGTGAAGGTGAATTCATAAGTTATTGTACAGTGTCGCGTCTGAAGATATGTAGCCACGACTCTATTACCAAGGTGTTTACACCTTGGATATGTGGTGTTGGATACATGTTTTTGTCACATTAAATGTACACATACTTTCAGACGTGACCGTAAAGTCACATACATTTTAGTCTTATAGTTTCCAAGTAAAATGGCTGTACATACGGACGGACGGACGGGTTCCGTTTTTGCTATAGCAACAGCAAGCGCCGAAAAAGGAAAACCATTACCATGCTGGGAAGAAGAAATATAAAAAATGGCTGGTTCAAATTGGCAACATACTGCCCAAGACCGAGAAAAATGGAAACCTTTGGAAGAGGTCTTCACCTAAGTGGTTCCAATATAACTAGTTTAAAAAAAATGTGTACATTTAATAAAAGTTTCTAACCTTACAAGTAAATAAATTTCTAAAATAAGACAAAATACTAAGGGAACGTACCCATACTACGTGACCAATTTTTTTACAATTTTCACCCCCTCCCCCCCCTCGGTGACCAACCGTAGTATATGCCAAGATCCCCCCCCCCCCCTCTGGTTGTCACGTAGTATTTCTTAATATTGTTTTTTTGCAAACGGAAAGTAAAAAATATCATAATTTGGCGCATATTTGTATTTATTAAAACGGCGGTTGCCGCATAACGCCTCAAGGTGCGTGCAAACCATAATTAAAAAGTGAAAAAAAAATTGCGCGAGATTTCCCTAGAGCATAATTATAATAATTATTGATTACGTGACGTAAACCTAAACCCTACCCTCCCCCTTGTGACCAAGAGTAGTATTTTGACGACCCCCCTCCCCCCCCTAAACGGGTCACGTAGTATGGGTACGTTCCCTAACCACCAATGTAAGAAAAACAAGAAATAAAAGGCTTTTTATTCATTTATTTATTAATTTTAACGGCCTCCTAGCCTAGTCGGTAGTTACCCTGCCTACGAAGCAGGAGGTCCCGGGTTCGAATCCTGGTCAGGGCATTTATTTGTGTGTTTATCACAGATATTTGTTCCTGAGTTATGGATGTGTTCTATGTATGTAAGTATTTATCTATATCTGTATATGATATATATCGTCGTCTAGTACCCATAACACAAGCCTTATTGAGCTTACCGTGGGCCTAGGTTGATTTGTGTAAGATTGTCCTATAATATTTATTTATTTATTTATAGACAGATGAGAACCAAACAATGAGAACAAAAACTCACAGACTGCCTTTAATTAAACTTGCACATAAAAATAATCTAAAATCTAAATAATGATCGGTTTCATAAATTAAAAAGAGAGGTATGGACACTGCAAATGTTTAGTGAAAGTCATTTAGCTCAAATCTGGAGCAGAGCCCGACTGGGGAAGTACCTCCACCTTACAGAAAACCACAGCCAAATAGCACTAGACCCTACACATAGTATTGTGTTCCTGCTGGTGAGTAAGGTTGCCAAAGAGCTCAAAGAGAACCCAGTGTGTTGACAATGAGGGACCTTCTTGTTCCTTTAGCCATCAACACAGTGAATCCTCCTTTTTATAAAGGGTCGACAACGCGCATGTGACTCCTTTGGAGTTCCAGGCGTCCAAAGGTTACAGTAGCTGCTTACCATCAGGCGGGCCGTATGCTTTGCCACCATCGTGGTATAAAAAAAAATTATACAACTATAATTAGTCCTATAATACTGCCTAGGGGTAACCGTGGCAACGAGTATCGGAACCGATTGATCGACCCAATTTTAAACATTGTGTTCAGATAATATTACAACGAATCTTGTTTCAACGGCATATAGCACGACTAAAAGCCGTTACTTACCCGAATATTGAAGCATTCTTCAATCATATCCGAATATATCTCAGTTTTTCCGAGGTGTGTGTACAAAGTCTTCAGCCCCTTGTCTGGGGGGCGACGCAGACAGCAGCGGCACGAATGCATCGCCTCTATAGCATCAATCACCGCATCGCTATCATAGTCTTCCATTATTAAGTTTTGTTTCAATTGTAACACGTCTAATTATCGGAATTATTTATTTTAATCGTTTTATAGATTAATATTTACAAAAGAATATGACAGATGATCTATGGCGTTGGCATATAGTGTTGCCCTTTGTTAAGCCGAAAAAACTTTGTCGAACGAGCGAGCGCAGCGAAGTTCTTACAAACAACTTCGGACACAGCGGAACTGTCAGCTGGCTACCAGGACGTCCTGCATTTCGATGGCTTTTTGATTATGAATAGTGGTTCTGCGATAACTATATATAGATTTTTTGTCTTTAGGAAATGTGTTGGGGTTGTAGCAGAGATAAATGTAATTTGAGAGTTCTTATATGAACAGGATCGATCAATGGGTTATGGAGCTAGAAGGTGGAAAAGCGATCTTCATAAGGGCCTTGTTATATTGGTCATTCCGATTGCAAGTAAATTAGGAGTTCTCAGTTCGAGACGGACTACTAGTTACATTTCATGCACGAACCTATTGGAATCTGTTCGAAAAGAGAAATGTCGTAGAATGTATGAGCTCCGATATGCATATGTAAACCACGACATTTTTTTTTCCGAACAAACTCTATCCAGAAACATTGAACTCCATTATATTTAGCAAAGAATTAGAGTTGGCATTTGCAGTTGGAGTTTGGCAAACAGACTACCTGTTATATTAACTTACATTACACTTATAAGAACCCCTTTTCAAGTGCCCTCTTTTGCGCGCTGACCGTAATTATACATTTTTATATATTTATTTTTTGTATATATTTTTTCATGAATGAAGTATATGATTTCATGTGCTTTTAGATTTCAATTTGTTTAAATCTAGGCATCATTTAAAAATAAAACTACTTAATTTCGATCACCAACTTTGTCGGTACTATCTTTAAAACTTAGCCGTGGCTACCAGCCACAATCATAATCATTGGAACCAAATACAGAGTAACTAGGTAGAGAGAAAGGCGTGAGAATACTATGTATGTATGTATGTTATGTAAAATGCAAAAAATACATGTTATACAGAGATTGAAGGACCATAAAACTGAGTGATTACCGATGAATTTGTGAGTATGGCAACATTAATAATAAATACCATAGTGCTTAAAGGCTGTTTTTTATTTTCCTCTAGGGATGTCTAAAGTTCAATGATTTTACCGGTTTTATTAGCCAAGTAAAACAGGAATTAGACATTGCAATTTTTAGGGCCCAAACTGTTGTGTACCCTGACTATTCCTTCCCTCCCTCTGCTCCCTAAGTGCCTAACTTTAATTACACCTCCCAATAGGCAATACCGGTTTTATAGTCTGTCTGTGCAGCCAAAGTCCTAATATTAAAAAAAAATGTTCTGTATGGAATACGGATTGAAATTTGTATTTATAAGTTCAAAATCTGTAAGAATGAACTTTTGACACATCGCAACGCCCGTAGAACGTAAACGCGCAAGACACTTTGAAATTATAAACAAATTCCCATAACGATTTTACAGCTTGTCATGTACGTAAACACAATATTTCACTTTTTATAAACATAACTTAATTAATGTTAATTTTTTTCATATCTTAGTTACTGAATATTTTACGATAACAATTTAGCATTGAAACAGTTACGGTCTACGCCTCCTTTTTTTTAAATTTAGTGTTGTTACCATGTCTGCTGTTCCGATTCATATAACATTTCCGTAAGTCGATAAAATCGATTATGTAACCGATAGACAATATAAGACTTTCTTATCATATTGTATTAATTATGGAATTATTATAATGCCATACATAATTAGTAGATAATAATTATTAAATGATCATTTCCTAAATCAATTTATTTTCTGCTTTGTTATAGTTAAGTTTTCCTTTTTTAATTTATTTTTGTATATTAGGCATAACTGCATACAACCCATCTCAACTCATATTCTCGGTGGAATCACTTGACTTCCGAGTCACAGGCATCCGCCTAGTTCGGGAGACAGAGGCTCAGTTCCGGTGAAACTGTTTCAAACCTAATACATAAGTCTCTCTTAAGCTATTAGCGTACTGTGCAAATATTACTTACACTTGTATTAGGTTTAACTCATTAAACATTATTCTTATTCTCTTATTATTATTGTTATAATTTGAGAAGATTTGTGATATATAGGCATATAACAAGAAAAAATCGGTTGTAGTAAAATCGATTCGAACAATTCATAAATAATCGCTATATTTGACAAACAATACGTCTTAGCCCCATCACTAATGACGTCAATACTGAAGTGTCAAAAGTTCATTCTTACAGATTTTGAACATTGTTTCGTTTCGTCCTTTCCGTTTTCAATGAGAAATAAAATGCTTATATCTTTTGAAGAGTGTTATCGTTAAATAATAACTTTCACAATGATAGACGACGCAGTAATTGATGTGATGGAGGTGCTGCACTCGTGCCGCTGCTGCCTGCGGCGTCCCCCGGACAAGGATCTCACGAAGCCGTACTCACATCTCGGCAAAATAGAGATATATTCAGACATAATCGCACAATGCTTCGATATACGTGTAAATATAAATCCTTTTTATATCTTGAAGAGCATTACACATATATGCGTTATGCTCTTCAACAAATTTGTAGGATTTCGTACCTCAAAAAGAGAAAAAAAAACCCTTCGCCTTCTAAGAGCCCTCGAACGTTTTGTAGATCTAGCACAATCTATTTTGAGCTTATATTTAGTAATTAAGGATTCTTAATTCAAAAAGTTAAAGGATTACTCTTGTTAATTAGTCTGGCAGTCACAACTACCGGGCCGATTGAGTTTTTAATTAGAATATAATAGTTAATGTTTCTAAATGTTTTAATGCATGTTAGATAATTCTATCAAATATATAATTTAATGACCTCCTAGCCTAGTAGATATTGACCCTGCCTACGAAGCAGGAGGTCCCTGGTTTGATTCCTGGTAAGGGTATTTATTTGTGTGTTAATCACTAAGTAATAGTTTTTCCCGTGTTGTAGATGATTTATATGTAAATATTTGCTTATATCTATTAATTACATACTTACGGATCAATGTTACTCTGCGTCCGTAGGAAACACCTTAGACAACCCTACACATGATCGGTGGTGCTAAAAGAGTAACAAATTTGGCAGCTGCACTGACTGCAGCACTCACTGAATTTCCTTATTATCTGCTTTCCCATTAATACTATCCCAGGGAAGAAATGCCTATCTATATCCAGTGACATGTAGCCACACAATAAATAAATAAACACTTACCTATTGTTGCCTAGTATCTAAAATACAAGCTTGATTGAGCGTACTCTGCGACTATGGGGGCGTCCATTAATCGCGTCATATTGTATAGGAGGGGGGAGGGGATCACGAAAAAATCACCAATGATCACCACAGCGGAGAGGGGATCACATGTATTTTTTTTTCCCTCCGTGCTATACTGTATTATGGTCAATAGAATAAAATTTATCAACTTTTAAATGAATCAATCGTCAAAACCAGAGTAGCGCGCGGATTTTTGCCTCGCAGCTGGATAAAATAATTCTAGTGATGGGATCCATGAGGAATCAAGGGAACTCCTGAAACCTCATAAGCAGACATATAGCGATATTATTAATTCTAAAAACCAAAAAAATGCATTTAAATAGTGCTATTTAGTGAAATAGAAACTGCTTGTGAAGATCAGAATGGAACTCCTCTACGACAAGGTTTTTGAAGTGAAAAGTTCTTTAGCGGCGCTGTGCACTTTTTGTGATGGGGAAAAAATGTTAAACTCGCCACAGGTCACGTGACAGAGATTCGTCAGATTGAAAATTCGTAAGACGGACACGTGACCTGATCGAATAAATGATTGTAATAGTTCTGAAGTGTTAGCGCAATAAATGAATATTGTATTTTACCACATAAATGATAGTACATACTTTTATACTGATAATTATAGCAATTCGTGCAAAATTATTCCCTAACCATTTCAAAATATCAAAAATGCACACTTCTGCTGGCACTTCCGGAGTGCACCCTATTTCTTTTTACGTCTTTGGACTAATTGTTATGAGATGCACTATGATTGTAAATAAATTTTAATGGCATCGAGATATTATTTTGTGTAGTAGGGTTACGTAGCCAAAATGGCAAAAACGTAATATATATGTATAGTTTCGTTATGCCCGCATGTCCGTCTATACGTCGGTTCATCTGTATGTCACATTCATTTTACTCGGAAACTATAAAACGTATCTAACGTAAATATTTGAACATAAGTTGTATTTTTGTGTGCCGCTACTTATTTCTGTAGTAAAATAGCTGGAAAATATATTTTTAGGGGGGCACTCCCAGGGACCGGAACCGGTAACCATTAAAGGGGTATTAGATTGGGTATTTGATAGAGTTGTTTTTAAAAACCCTATCAATTCGGTAAGCGTATCGTTTGACTTACCCGAACGAAAGGCTAACCATGTCAATACAGTTAATTCGGGTAAGTGGTTACAACCCAGCATATGGTTTCCCTATCAGATAGGGTTTTTCAAATGCGATTAAGCTATTTTAAACTCTGTGACCAATACATTTGGCTTATTTATTATTCGAGCACCCTACGAGCTAAGCGCTGCCGGGCGGCACGAGCGAGCCTACAGACAAACAAGAATCTTTTTGCGTATGTTTTCGTACTTACGCCTTTGATCTAGACGCTATTATTGCTTGTTAGTGCGCTAAAAGATCGTTGTGTGGTGCCGGTGTTTTTGTTCTTGCCATTCGAGCGTGACGGCTCGTGTCGATTGAATCTTAGACCCAGGCTTATAGGAATCAAAATCAAATGCATATTGTGAAGTGTTAAAATATATAATTTTGTGTTATTCTAGTTATAGGTAGTACTTTGTTTCAATGGCTCCAGCAAAATGTGACGCCGTTCACCGATACTTCTAGTATAATGAAACGATCAATATCAGTCATTGTTGGACACTCAAGAATAAAATGATTATTTGAAAAAAATATCGTAAGAATAAACTTATGTTGATTGTATTCCCGTTAAAATGATTCAAAATAATTTCGTCGGGACTAATTCATATACGAGAAAATGTAATAAAAATAATTGATTCTTAACAGAATTATTTAATCATGCTTTTTATTTTAAATAATGTTCCGCGTATAAGAATGTATTCTGGGTTTATCGGTGTAAGAAAACATCGTGTGGAAACTGGACCTAATCCCAATAAGGCGTAGTTTCCCTTATGCCCAGCAAAAATTATATCTGTTTTAAAATCCACGGTAGGCAGATATACTCTTTTCACTTCTCATGCTCGTAAAGTTCGACTTTAAATCGTGCGTGGACGATATAAAATCGCAATTTAAGCTCTAGGGCATAAAGTAAAATTTTCTTCTAAGACCAAGAATGTGGCTCAACAGCCAAACAGAGTCAAAATATATTGCACAATTTAATTGAACAGTAAAATTTCAAAATCTGTTTAGAGGATCGTCCGCAATGTGAAAAAAATAACCAGTGTAAGTTGACCTTTGTATAAGAATAATTACTAGGGCAGAAGAGGTCAGCTAAACATGGTTATTAATTTTAAGAGAAATTAAGCATTATTGCAAATGGCACCTAAAATATAAGAATAGCAGAATTAAAATACTTAAGTATAGTTTAAGTTAATTATTAATTTTTTTAGGTGCCATTTGTAATAATGCTTCATTTCTCTGAAAATTACACAACCAAGTTTAGCTGACCTCTTCTGCCCTAGTAATTATTCTTATACAAAGGTCAACTTACACTGGTTAATTACGTTTTTTTTGCAAATATTGTAAATTCAATAACTCGCGTTCCGAAAGTTCTGGAGAGCTGAAATTTGAATATGATGTCGGTTTTGTGGTCCTTTAACTACAGTTAAATGTTCAAATGAAAATGTTGTAAACTTTTTGCAAACCGTCGAATTTTGCAAAAAGTGACCTTTTTTAAATCGACTGGGAGGGTATTTTATTTTTCGAAAACCGTTATAATTTCGATTTCTATGCATTAAGGAGGAGTTGAACTACAAATTTCCAAGTTTACAAATCATTTGACAAAGAATAAAGTTGTTTAAATAATCTATGAAGTTCAGGCACTTTTTGCGCGCGCGGCGGCGACGCACTATGGCCCAAACGCCCGATCCAGCTGGACAAAATTATTTTACACTCATAGACTAAAATTGACTATTTTTATTATTATTTTGCTATAATTCATGTGAAAAAAAATTTATCAGTGTAAGATGACCTATGTATAAGAATAATTACTAGGGCAGAAGAGGTCAGCTAAACTTGGTTGTGTAATTTTAAGAGAAATGAAGCATTATTACAAATGGCACCTAAAAAAATTAATAATTAACTTAAACTATATTTAAGTATTTTAATTCTGCTACTCGTATTCTTATATTTTAGGTGCCATTTGCAATAATGCTCCATTTCTCTTAAAATTAAATAACCATGTTTAGCTGATCTCCTCTGCCCTAGTAATTATTCTTATACAAAGGTCAACTTACACTGGTTAATTTTTTTAACATTAATTATACCAAAATAATAATAAAAATAGTCAATTTTAGTCTATGAGTGTAAAATAATTTTGTCCAGCTAGATCGGGCGTTTGGGCCATAGTGCGCCGCTACCGCGCGCGCAAAAAGTGTCTGATCTTCATAGATTATTTAAACAAGTTTATTCCTTGTCAAATGATCTGTAAACTTGGAAATTTGTAGTTCAACTCCTCCTTAATGCATAGAAACCGAAATTATAACGTTTTTCGAAACAACATTTTTACAACATTTTCATTTGAACATTTAACTGTAGTTAGAGGACCACAAAACTGACAACATATTCAAATTTCAGCTCTCCAGCACTTCCGGAACGCGAGTTATTGAATTTACAATATTTGCAAAAAAAATGTGTTTTTTTGCGAATTGCGGACGATCCTCTGGACCGATTTTGCTCTACCGGGGCTCATTCTCTTTGTTTTATAATTGCGCACATTTATACATTTAACTTCCTGACACTTTGATCTATACAAACAAATTTTTTCCCGTCCAATAGGAATTGACTGTACTTTTTATGATTTTTCCGCTAATTCTATCTGAGTATTGCTATAATTATTTGAATTGCGTGTTTTCTATAATTAAATAAATGAAATGAAATAAAATAGGAGTTGATAATAGTTTAGAAATGCCCCGAAATGTTTTGATGACTTGGCAGAAAATTTCTAAATTCACATGTTAAAAATACAAAAAAATATATTAAAAAATTAATTGGTTGGAACCATATTTCTTTTCATTGTAATATTTTTGTTAGAACTTGAAATTGTTTTACGATTACCGATAAATAATTTCCTCGCAAATGAAGTGAAAATTTGAGTGTAACCCTCGTCCATAAAACCCATTTTACACTCGACTTTTAAACGCCTCGCGTAAAATCGTACGTTTTATGCACTTGTTACTACTATAATAAAAATAAAATAAAATAAAAATGAAATAAAAATGGAAATAAAATGAAAATAAAATGAAAATAAAATGAAAACAAAATGAAAATAAAATGAAAATAAAATGAAAATAAAATGAAAATAAAATGAAAATAAAATGAAAATAAAATGAAAATAAAATGAAAATAAAATGAAAATAAAATGAAAATAAAATGAAAATAAAATGAAAATAAAATGAAAATAAAATGAAAATAAAATGAAAATAAAATGAAAATAAAATGAAAATAAAATGAAAATAAAATGAAAATAAAATGAAAATAAAATGAAAATAAAATGAAAATAAAATGAAAATAAAATGAAAGTAAAATGAAAATAAAATGAAAATAAAAACAAAAATAAAAACGAAAATAAAATAAAAATAAAAACGAAAAAAAAAAACGAAAAAAAAAACGAAACGAAACGAAAACGAAACGAAAACGAAACGAAAACGAAACGAAAACGAAACGAAAACGAAACGAAAACGGAACGAAAACGGAACGAAAACGAAACGAAAACGGAACGAAAACGGAACGAAAACGAAACGAAAACGAAACGAAAACGAAACGAAAACGAAACGAAAATGAAACGGAAAAAAAATGAAAATAAAACGAAAATAAAATGAAAAAAAAAAGGAAAAAAAAAAGAAAAAAAATTAACAAAAATATTATACACTGATTTTTTTTATATAAAATGAAAAAAAAAAAATTATATACACGGTGAATCTGAGTATCCCGACAGATTTTAACCATAAATTCCTGATAATTGACTGATAAATAACTGACTGAGACTAAAATGTCGTATAAACTTTTCTGGAATTAGCCTAGTTTCAGAGTTCTTCTTCTTTGTCGTTACACTCTTTACAGAGTGGTCGTGGCCAAAATGTACTAATTTATTTTAATTGACAGTTTTACCAATAACATTTATGTTTTTATGTTCAAAAGCATTTTAAAAATCGGAAAAATTAAAAATTTTTTTTTTTGCGAAATCGAACTAAATTCGTAAAACATTTATTACTCCTTATGACCTCAGGAATTTATGGTTGAAATCTTTCGGGTTACTCAGATTCACCGTGTATAATAATAATAATAAAAAAACCAGTCTATCTTGAATTTTAAAACAGATATAATTTTTACATCCCGAATAATTAACCGAAAATAACTACCATGACTATTTTTCAGTAAAAAGTATGTAACCGCCATCTTGGATTATAAAACAGAAATAATTTTCGAAATTACATCCCCTAATTATAAATATTAATTATTTGTAACGGGGTATTTATTTACCTCGTACCCGAAATATCGGGTGCCCAATAGGCAATAACGCTAATATACATGGTAAATACCCCGTTTCAAATAATATTTATAATGTGAATGACCATGTGAGCTTAAAAAATCGTATATCCCATAATTAGCTGAAAACGACTACCAATCCCTACGCCAATTCATGGGATTAGGTTGCCAAGCGGACCACAGGCTCAACTGAGCCGTGGCAAAAGCCGGGACAAACAGGACAAAAGGAGGATGAATATTGGTTTGTGTCAAATCGATTTGAATATGAATAAAAATTGTGTTTTTATTCTTATTCAAAATAATTATTGCCCATCTCATCAGTACGTGCGAACTATGCAAAAATAAACTGAACGTAAGACACATTTCTTTAACAGAAATTCTTTAATGGAAAGTTGTGTACGTGAGCAGAGGACTGGACTGTGAGTGTGACTTTTCCAGAATGAATAAACGACAGCAAATATGATATTTACTCAATTTGTTCCGCCGCCACCTCTCCTGTTCCATTTCAAATGAGAAAGATAGAACCGCCTGCCTGCGTGGAAAAGAGACAGGAAAAGGGTAGCCCTATGATAGGGTAAACGGTAAATATTAAAGCTATCTTTACCCCATTCGACTCGGAAACCACATTGAAAAGGGTTAAGCCTATTCAAAATGATTTCCATATCGATAGGGTAACCCAATGATAGGGTAACCCTATCATTAGGGTAAGACTTTAATAGGGTTACCCTATCGAAACGATTAATCAAATGAAGGGGTTTTCCGGTCCCTGGGCACTCCATACATGTGATATATGTAACTGTTTGTCAATTTTTACCAAATATCAACTTGATGCACATCACTCGATAGGTCTTTAAAAATAACATTGAGGTTGATTGAATTTTTTTTTATTTAGTGCATATTTTAAGAAAAAATCGCCCCGTAAGTCTAAAAAAATTGTGCCTACCCCTGTTTGATACAAAAAATATGAAAAAAATTGAGAGCATTATCGATTTTAGAATTATTGAGTTATATCCATAAAACTTCTTTCATAGGCAGATACGACCTTTTAATATTACTTTTGATATTACTTTTTTATAATAGGTACGAAACCCTCCATTATGCGTGGTCCGACACGCACTTGGCCGGTTTTTTTCTATTTACGATTATTTTATTTTATATATACATATGTACATGTAGTTTCATCTTTTTACCCTTCACGTGTACGTAGGTTCACGTGTTAGAAAACTGTACTTACTTTAGTTAGCAAAAAATTACACGTCATATTGGACGGGGGGGAGGGGTCCTGAAAATATCACCAAAGATCACCATGGGGGGGGGGGTCTAAAACAAGCCAAAAACGTATGACTCGATTAATGGACGCCCCCTATGGTGATTTGTGTAAGATTAAGATTGCACCATAGTATTTATTTACGGAAGAAAGGTTCCTACAATATTTATTGTACTTATTTATATCACTATTCTCCTGCTGTAAATGTAAAGGGGGGTACGGACTTGAGGCAGCCTGAGGCAGGTTGAGGCTTGCACGGCTCGCCTGTTTGCTTAAATTCGTACGCGCCTCACTGCTCGCGTACGGTGCGTGAGGCTGCGTGAGGCGCGTACTAATTTTAGTAAACATGCGAGCTGTGCGAGCCTCAACCTGAGGCTGCCTTAAGTCCGTACCCCCCTTTATAACAACTGCTTTATCATCGTGATAATCTGTTATTTATCTTGCAGCTATCTCTAGACAATGATGATGAGTGCGGGATCTGCAATCCTTGTGTGGATCGTCTGCGAGACGCAAGCGACTTCAAGATGCAAGTGCATCGCAGCCAGGCGGAACTGGAGGCGCGGCTGGATCGAGTACTTTCTGCTATGAGTATGTACAATTGTACATGCGTTTAAAAATAATTTTGCCTATTGTCTAATAGGCTATTTTAAAACTATACTTCACTGTCTACATTGACAATATCTTAATAATGTCACAATAACCATATTGCACTATATCTTATAAATAAGTGCAGTGACATACACGCATCAGCTTTTAACAGCTAGTGTATTAAACAATATAATATAATAATAATAATAAATCATAGTTTTAAAAGTACTGGATGGAACATCCACAATACAGTATTTGAATACTGTTGACGATAAACTAAAAGCTAGTCTAAAGCCTGACCAGAAATATATGATCATGCGCCATGTTGCGGGATTTCATTGGAATTAATTTCTTACCTGGCAATAATTTTAATTATGAGTGAGTGCATGTGATAGGCTGTCACTGTTGTCAAGTGTCATTGAGGCGGTTTACTTCAATAATAATTAAGTGTTGAATATGAAATAATAAACAACAAAAAAATCCCAAAATTATCCATATTCAAGAGCGAAGAGCGAAACATTGTAAATAAGAATAAGAGAATAAGAATAAGTTTATTGCAAAAATAAAAGATTACAGGATATGTCAGGGGTCTCCGCACTAGGCTTCGCCTGTATCGCGGTGAACCAGTTACAGTTAAACTTAAAAACTAAGTTACAAAATCAAATAAAACACAATTAATCACATTTTAAACTAGGTTAGATACATAGGTAGTTGTTTAGCTATTGATATATTTGACCATGACAGTCAAACATCAAGGTAATTAGGTAAATCGTGACAAATACAATAAAATAAAAAACTTAAAACTAAGTAAGAAAACATTCATTTTGAATGTAGAAGAAACTAAATTATTTTATCTAAAATATCTTCTGTCTCACAATAATTGAGCGAATTAAGAAATTGAAATAAGAGTTTCTTTGCTTCAGTGGTGGTGCAGTCTTTAAGGTTACAATGTTTAAGCATAGCGTTGTATGTTGTAACTTTGATGCGATCCCCAAAACGTTTCCCAAAGGCGGAACGAACTTCCGGAATCGGTAGGTTGAAAATGCGTTTTTTAGTTAGCGAGTTATAGAAAGGCATTAATTTAGAGGTTTTGTGTGTATGTACTGATATTTTGTGTAAGAATAGTTGACGGAAGGTTAAATAGTGTATATAATAAACTGCTGTAAATAATACGCATGAATTTTGAAAAACCCCTTAGTGGATACTAACGTTATAAAAACTACCTATTGTGAAAAATTCAGCTCTGTAGCTTCAACGGTTTGGGCTGTGCGTTGATTTAAGTGAGTCAGTCAGTCAGTCAGGACTTACGTTTATATACGGTTTTTTTTTAACATTTTCAAATTAGAGCTGACAGGTAAACAAATCACAGTGTCACTATACCATAGAGTAATAAGCTCTATGTCTGTTGCTATATAAATGAGAATAATAGCGCCCTCTTGACAATAATCATATATTTCTGGTCAGGCTTTACATAACTCCATACATTACGGCCCCCTAACTAAACTAGGCAATGACACAATGTTGTCAACATCCACAGTAAAATAGTAATAGCAACCATTTATATTATATTAGTATGTCCTTTTAGACAGGCAGCTCACACTGGTATGTCTCAAATCTCAATCATAGTTAATTAAGCACTAATTCACTTAATTAGATAGTTTGTTGAATCGATTTTTAAGCTGATTAAGAGGCCTTATTCCCAAAACGCGCGAATTTCACGAAATGCTTCATTTTCTTCGAAGGCTATGGCGAAAATACTAAGTTTTTTTACATCAACTATTGATGCACATAATAGTTCATTTCTTTATCTAGACGGCCATCGGAGCAAATATTACATTTTAACGAGTGAAATATGAAAAAAATTGGTTGTCTTGGAAGGCCTTTCCGGATTTTCCAGTTAGGTGTACCGTTTATTTTCAGATTACGCAAAAAAGGGTAAAAATTCTTATTCAATTTGAATTTAATTCAATTGAGTATATCATGTATGAGACGGCCATGGAAATTAAAATCGAAGATTCATCTTGGATAATCGACAAAATACCTTCTGATTATACCTATGCCGGTTTTTTGATGAAAACACGGTTACATTTCATTTTTTCCACGAAAACCCTATGAATATTTTGCCCTAAAAATATTACCAGTGCAAAGTTAAACTATATTTCTATCACGATAAAAAAAAACATTACTATAGCAGTAAATTTCAAATTACTATGAATTTTTAAAAATGACACTTAAATCACACTTCACAGGACACTTTTTGTAAGAATCGTATTTTTGGGTACTTAATAATAATAAACATGGTTCAAAATTATTTTTTTGTATTACTAATACTTCAAACTATCTTATAGATAGCATTTTATGCGGCTTTTTTCATTAATAGAGTTTTTCGACCTTTTAGGGAATAAGGAGCCTTAACACTAATGCAGTTCACAACTACATACATTTGGGAAAGCCTGGCTCCTACCTCTATTTAAACACGGTAGTCTGTGTCTGTGGCTTTTATTTGGTTGGAATAGCATGAACAATATATTTAAATCGAGTAACTTGCAATATACTTTTTTTAAACTACTTTTTTAAACGGTTTTAAACGGCCTCCTGCTAGCCCAGTTGGTAGTGACACTGCCTACGAAGCAGGAGGTCCAGGGTTCGAATCCTGGTAAGGCCATTTATTTGTGGTTTCACGAATATTTGTTTCTGAGTTATGGTGTTTTCTATGTATTCTAAGTATGTATTTATCCATATAAGCAGGTATATCGTCGCCTAATAGTACCCATACTCGCATTTACTTAGCTTAGTTTGGGACCAAGTTGATTTGTGTATGATTGTCCCCAAATATTTATTAATTTAATTTAATTTATTTGTTTTAGATGAAACTGAGACCAAGTATGAAATTGTGGCGGATGATAACTTAATACAAGTAAGTACTCATATAGATGCTCATTTTGTGACCAATTACCATTACCAAGTGCTTACCCATATTTTTTTCTGTAAACCTTAAAATTTATAAACGACATATAGTTGAGATTCTTACTATAGCTCCTTTTATTTTATTTATCCACAGACATAGAAGATAAAAGACCAACAGATAAACAAATTTACTAAAAATATGGCTTATGAAAATTCGTTGAAGTTGTATTCAAAATGTAGCAAAAAACATACGAAATACAACCCTATTTAAATTGTAACAAGATTCAATTTGCAACAATTCATAGGCTAACCTGACGTCACTTCTGCAAAAGGAGTGGCTGTGACGCCTTTTATTGTGCCAATGCGATTCTCGGTGATATACCACACAATTATATTTTACATTTTTTTTTATTGCACACGCCAAAAATGGCCTCCTGGTTTTAAATTCATGTAACCTAGCGCGTCCATGGTACAGAATAACTAATAGTACTACCGTCCATGGCCCCACAATGCTGCCGTAAGATCGACTCGTGCGGCAGTTTCTCTGACTATTATGACAAAAACGGGACTTAATCGCGTCCACTTACTTTTATTATTTTTCTGACGTTTCTGAGTAAACTACGAGAGGCTATTGAAATTAGGAAGCATAAGAATTTCAACCAGAACGAGGGACAGGGGATCTCGTCTTCGTGGAATCCAGTGATCAGCAATGGTAAGCGTGAAAATACTTGCATTTCCAAACCACCAGATGTCGTGAGTGTTGTGTGTAGGCAAAGTGACAACACTGACAACCCTAGCGTGAATGTGCATAATCGAGACCAAGTGCGGGTAGTTCGAAAAGCCCGCGCAGCTAGATGCTGATACAATTCCTCGCCAGTCTGCCTGCGACCACGCTCGAAACGTCAGGAAAATAATAAAAGTAAGTCTACGCGATTAAGTCCCGTTTTTGTCATAATAATGAGTGAACATCGTGTAAGTTTAAATCAGTTTCTCTGACAGTCTTATTACGGTATAAGACTGGCCGGTTACAAATTTTCACTGGCCATATTTTCAGAAAATCTTGTTTGACTCTGTACTTCCTTTTTCGTGTCCCTTATGTGCTATGTAATGCTTATGAATAATAAAAAATAATTTCTAATTTTTTTAGATGACGTACCCGAAATTAAGTCTGAGATCGACGAAAACGTTGTAGAAAATGGTGGTTTTATATTATGTAAGTACTCCTCAAACGTTGGCACAAACTATATAGAGATACTACGTATCAGACGGTCAACTTTTGTACTAAGGATTAAGCCAATAAGAAGCTTCGACTTTGGAAAGTGACAGCTACTTTTTTTAAATTGAAGGATCAAATTGTAGGCAAAGGCGTGCATATTCCGCCATGTTATAATGGTTCATTGCTTTTTTTTAGGTTGATTTAAAGAAAAAAAAACAAGTGCTATCATTTAGATAATGATTAATTTTTTGATTTTTTCTTACATTTATTGAAAAAAAAAGTTTTTTGCATATTTTCTTAAAGTTTATTCTAACATTTATTCGCAAAACATCCTTGCCCTTTAAAATTTTGTTGTTGATCTTGCACCCATTGTATATTGCAAAACGGATAGTAATGGCCAGGAATAATTCAGCTACAAGCTTTTTATGTAAACAACACTTCATAAAACTATCCCAAATTCCGATATATATCTGTTATGCTGATGATACGGTAGTCCTGTTCAGCGGCAATACATGAGAGGAAACTTACCAGCTGGCTGGGCTATCACAAAAACAGGGCTATCACGGGTATCGAAATGGCTCGACCGTAATCTACTTACTCTAAACACTAACAAAAAGCTGCTACATCCCATTCGCCAAAACATCAGTTTCCTCTGCTCTGCCCTCCTTCCATCTTAAAATACACCATTGTAACTCAATTAACACTTGCTGCTCTTGTGAGTTTATTAATAGATGTAATACAGTAAAGTATTTGGGCGTTATTGTAGATGAACACCTTTCTTTTAAGCAACATTTGACTAGTCTCTCAGAAAAAGTAAGGAAAATTATTTACATAGTTAAACAGGTGAGAGACTGTTCACCTCTTAGTGTTTTTCGTATTGTATACCATGCCTTATGCCGATCGATTATACAATATTGTATTGCAGTCTGGGGTAGTGCAGGGAAAACGTCATTGCTGGAGCTAGAGCGGGCGCAGCGTGCGGTCATTAAAGTTATGCTAAGGAAATCTGAGAGTTAGACAACTGTTTATTTACAAAGCTGTTTCTAGGGTTCATCAATATACTCGTATGTGACATTGTCATGGTAAAGGTAATATATTGTCGGTATTGAGTTATTGGTACCTCCTTATAGTTCAAAACATTCTCCTTCATATGCAAAAAGAATGAGATCACTATGTTGAGTATTTTTATTTTTAATAATTTTTTGAAGTTTCAACATATCTTTGTACTGTTTTGAGATATTCGAGTTTAAAGTTTGAAAGCCTAAAAAACCTAGTAATAGGTTGAAGTTATGGAGATAGCGGTTTTAAAATGTTCCACATACATTATATGACTCGACAAATCATATGTTGTCTCTAACAGGTACACTACATAATCCCGAAAAACTTTTTACCGATTTTTTAAATCCCGAATTTTAAAATCCCTATTTTGGAATGCCCGACTCATTAAAATTCCGATCGTTAAAATTACGAATAATTAAAACACGAATATTTAAATTACCGAATAGCAAAAAACCCGATTTTTAAAATCCCGAACCATATAATACCGAATCTAAAAATCCCGACGCAATAAAACACCGAAAGCAATATTTCCGAATTATGAAACATCGAATCCCGAATTGTCATTAACCCGAAGTTATTAATTCCGATTCACCAATTACCGATTTTTTTAAATCCCGAAGTTTAAAATCCGAATAACGTTATCCTGAATGTTAACAGACTATATGCACCTATATCGAAGTAGGCACAAATATCATTTAAAAGACTTTAGTATTTTTAATGTAAAATATTAAATCAGAAACGTAATTTACCTAAATAGTTATGCGCCTTTAGTTATGGTGATAAGACTGATAAGGAAGATACTCATACTACGTTTGTAATATTGGCTGAGGTGCTTAATTATCAGTTGCGCTTATAGCTGCAATCGAAACGTATTTCTTTTTATCACCTACCTACATTAGTACTTGTAATTTTTGTAGTATTGCATAACAACTTTAAGCATTAACTCTTTTGGCATAGCCCAGCTCCGCATATGTATTAGCAGTTCGGGTTGGTTAAGGGTCACAGTTCTAACCTAACCTAACCCACTTTTTAACAGCCGTTTAGGTTGTATGAGGGTCACAGTTCCAACCTGACCTAACCCACTCTTTGAGCAGCCGTTCGGGTTGGTTGAGGGTCACAGTTCTAACCTAACCTAACCCACTTTTTGAGCAGCCTTTCGGGTGATTGAGGGTCACAGCTCTAACCTAACCTAACGCACTCTTTAAGCAGCAGTTCGGGTTGGTTAAGGGTCACAGTTCTAACCTAACCGAATCCACTTTATACAGCCGTTAGGGTTGTTTGAGGATCACAGTCCTAACCTAACCTAACCCACTCTTTGAGCAGCCGTTCAAGTTGGTTGAGGGTCACAGTTCTAACCTAACCGAACCCACTTTTTAATAGCCGTTTCGGTTGTTTAAGGGTCACAGTTCTAACCTAACCTAACCCACTCTTTGAGCAGCCGTTCGGGTTGGTTGAGGACCCTCAACCAACAGTTCTAACCTAACTAGCCCACCAAAATGTCGACGAAGCCCCGCCGCACGGGGCTTCTCTTTCCGCTTTGAAAGACACAAGGTAACTAAAAAACGTACATCGGTAACTAACAATCGGACTTCTAATGTTCAGAAATATTGCATTCGGGATATTCTACTTTCGTGATTTTCAAAATTCGGAATTTCGATATATCGAACTTGTCAAAATACGGGATTATAAAAATCGAGATTATGAAAATCGGAAAAATGTTTTTCGGAATTTTTGTATGTTCCCGTCTCTAACATTTTACATTTTATAGAAATAATACAATAATAATGCACGTAGGGTGTAGAGTCAAGAATCAAATATAAAATATTTTATATAACTCAAAATCGACAGATTTTCAGCTGGCTTATGTTGATTTCTGAATATGACGTAGGTAAGGTTTATATTAAAAATAATGAAACAACCATATCTCAAGGCATATTTTTTTAAATAATAAAACTAAAAAAATTAACACTTACCTAGTCGGTTACTAAGTTCTTTTACCAGGTTTCTGACTGATAAAATATAAAATAAAAAGTGAAATAAAAAAATTAAGCAATGATTTAATAGCTTAATTTCTAATGAACATAATATGGTATAATAATATACAAATCAGATGGGCAATTTACTGGAAATCCTTGTAAAGCTCAAGATTGTCTGAAACGCAAACACGCGGTAAATTTATGAAAATTATACTTTACAAAAGTGAATCAAATAAATATTGCACCTTTGTTTAGAAGGTTCCATTGCTTGTTTGTAAGAAACCTGTTTATTATAGGTAATTTCGTGACCACCATTTAGTTTCCTTGCGATTTTATCGTACAGATATTCCCATTTGAAACATTGCCTATTTTTAAGTTTTGCACTAAAGACAGATTTAGACTGCTATGGAACAAGCAGGCTTGCAACGTGTTGTCTAGTATTTTATTGAGCAGACCCATGTGAACAATACATATATCAAATTGAAGCTAAATAAAATAGCTACCGAATTGTGCAAGACTTTTGCGTCTTAAACATGATTAAAAATAAATAGAATTTAAAATCAACATTAACAAGGAGTGTAATTTTGACGTACATTTTTTACGCCTTTTTCCGAGTGTTATAAAGAATTCTGAAAAACTGCGACCATAATTTTCATTTCAATATATTGTAATCTATTGACTATTAAATAAGCTTTTAAATTATATACATGAATAATTAAAATGTTGCTACCTATTCCTATTTATTTAGTGAAAACTCTAGTAACAGAACTTAGTAACCGACTAGGTACATAAAAAATATACAAAATCAACATTATAATTTTTAATTCTCATAGTTTACGTTAATTTAGGAACAAAACTAACGATCAATTGTAATTAAATACAAAAGTAATGTAGTTTTCTATTAAAAAAGTGACTTCAAAGTTCAGACTTTTAACATGATTTTTTGTATGTAAAGTGATCTAGGGTACCACATTGTCGCTATTCATAAGTTTAGAGAAATAAGAATTCTACTTCCATTATTTAACAGAGTGTCCGCACTATAAGTGCATATATCTAATACAAATATTATTATGAATCAATAACATAACTTATTTTATAAAAAATAACAGTGTTTTCGTCAGCTTTATTAATTTAGATCAAGTTTGTTAGTTTAACATTCCTTAGGGTCCCACTTTGTCGCCTTATGACTTATGAGATCAAACTTATTTTTAAGACTTATTATAATAAAATTATTACGTACAAAAGTAATAATTTGCATTTAACATCATTATGAAAATGATTTACACTACTCGACCTCGCACATAGGGGTACGTAAGTTCTGACGCCAAGTCATTTAAATTCTTACGTCTGATTGAGAGATTGGTGACTTTGTAGCAGTATTAGCTGATTATCTATACGGTTGTCCCTCAGAAGCGTGTTAAATATAAGTCAACTATATTTTCTGTTAAAAAGTTTTGGTTTGTCACTAACTTATATCCCTCCCCTTATTTATATTTATGTTTTTGTTATGTAAGTAATCAGTATTCAAATCATCTGCCAGGCACCCGAATTATTAAAATTGATAGTATGGCACTCTAACTAGAGAAATTTTCATTTCTCTATATAATAGCAAACCTATTTCCGTTGCTAGCTCTCCGGCTAGAGCAACGCGTGCGCAGTGTACGAGCAGCATATTCGTGGCGTATTAAGACGGTCTGGACGCACTTTGATATTTATAATAATATATGTATAATACTTTAAAATTGTAAATAATTTTATTGTCCTATGTGATCTATTTATTTATTTTTAACAATTCAATTGAATAAACTAACATAATATGAATTTCAATTAATATATTTTGTATCTAGTTGATTGATTTAGGCCAGATTAAAATAGAGAGTTTTGCTTTGTCTTAATAATTATTGCTTATTGACCACTATTGTTAAAAGGGTAACATAACATAAAGCTAAGTGAACGTAACGGGCAGCTGATTTACGAACTGTCAAGCAAATGGATGGGAGTAAACTGAGATGTAGACAACACGTGTTACTACATTTTCCAATGGCCCGATATTACTTCAACCTTATGAGCGACAATGTCGTACCCTAGTCGGTAAACTTTGACCGTGTTTTTTTCCTACTTTTAGTTGAAATTTTAACTTTTTATCAAAACACCGTATTATTTTAAGTGTGTAGAAGCTATTTTTAATCAAAACCAGTTTTCACTATTTTCGAGTTGATTAACAAAATCAATGATATCTCGGAATCCAAAGTGGTACCCTAACCATGACAACGTCACATATTGCTAAATCGCCTCTTACGGCACTTACGAGTATTATGAGTAGACGTATATATAGAGTCCCAGTGCCTGCTGTTCAAACGACTCACGCTAAACGTTCTTCTTTCTACATTCACCCTTTCGTGTATAATGCGGTCTGCAAAATTTTAGACTTAAAAGCATGCTCCTTGCCAGTAGTACAATCTAAACTAAAGAAATGGTTTGCTACTCTATCGTACAATGACACGGAAAACATATTACGTTGTCTCTTCTAGGCCTATGGTTGATTCAGCTCTTACTTGCGCTCTTAAACACACACACGCGCTCACTCATCACACACACTCGCTCGCACACAACCGCATTTAGATTTAATTAATATCTTTAAGTACTTATTTATATTTTATTAACTGTGAAGCCCTGAACCCCGAGCCCCAAGATACAGGCGCAGCTTAGTTTGGGGCTCACAGGACATCTCGTGTTTTGTAAAATCATTATTTAGTAAATAAATATGCTTATTCTTATTAATTATATAAACTTGAACGAATACCTGTTAAGGACCAGTTTTCTTATTTTTTGACTTATGTAATTTTGATGTGGTTCCTATTCCAGGTATTCGTTCGTCGTCTTTACAATACGCCCAAAAAGTCTCACCGCATACTCCGAGGGGTAGTTTAATCTTTTATTTTTTTTATTCCCTATGATTAATCCAGCGATGTATTGAAGTTTCCTCGGTCGTCAGTTTTTCCCGGCAAGTTGGACATTCTACCATCATTCGGAGGTCTCGGCTCGGCTCAAACCTCGGCTCGTACCACTGAGTTTTTCGGAACTTATGTACAGAATATCATTTGATATTTACCAGGCGCTTTTCGGTGAAGGAAAACATCGTAAGGAAACCGGACCTAATCCCGATAAGGCCTAGTTTCCCCTCTGGGTTGGAAGGTCAGATGGCAGTCGCTTTCATAAAAACTAGTGCCTACGCCAATTCATGGGATTAGGTCCCAAGCGGACCCCAAGCCGCGACAAACGCTAGGAAGAAGAATAGAGACTCTTTGTAGAACCTCCATGGAGCGCCCTCTATAGATGTTAAATAAATGTTTTATGATTTCTACATTCACAGAGCAAGAGCACGTCACATAAAATCTAGCAAAAAGATGATATTCTTAGCTTATTAAATTTAAGACATAAAATATTACATGTTTAAACACCGGCACCGGAGATTAGTAGGTTATCAGTCAAATTGGCAGTGCATCGAGTATCGACAAAACAATGCAAAATGTTGGTGTATTGTCAAACATAATTTACGACAGCGGAAACTTGAAATATAATTGAATGACAGAGCTCTAAAAATTCACACACTCATTGAAATGTGTACAGACGTGCCATGCACACATAAGTGTGCAAGTTTTGCAGTATGACATGTTAGCCCTGTTCTTAGGTGGTAGCGAAAAGAGCAGTCACCCAGGCCTTGCTATTGCAGCGAATCACACAACCCAAGAAGATTATTTTTTTAATCAATATAAAAGGCCAGTGGGCCATGCATAAATCGGCTGCCCAGAGCTCCACAATGGTTTAAGCCACCTCTGTGTTTAAAGTATTTTTTTTTTAAATAATATATATATATATATAATTTCTGAACCAGATTCAAATTAAAACTGTTTTTATTCCTATTGATTTTACAGTTCATCAACTATTTTTTAAATACAATTATTTAAAAAAATGTATGTTTTAAAAGTAGAATAAATAGTATGAA
The DNA here is from genome assembly GCA_947086415.1 of Pammene aurita. Lineage (NCBI taxonomy): Eukaryota > Metazoa > Arthropoda > Insecta > Lepidoptera > Tortricidae > Pammene > Pammene aurita. The sequence goes on from OX352313.1 coordinate 13,083,065, forward strand.
TCATGTGGTATTTATTTAAAGGGGTTACGTGACATAGTTTAATTACTTACCACATGGAATTTAAAAAAATAATGAAGCTTTTTTGTAAGCAAGATCAGATCAATCAGATACGTTAACAGCTTTGCTAGTTTGTTATATATTCTAGAATACGCGTAATATAGACATATTAGTAAGTTTGATATAACTCAAAATACAATAGTTTCTTACCTTCACTATCCTCAGAGACCGATGGTGAGCCACTTGCAATCTCGCTATCAGAAAATAACGTCGGGTAAGACCCGATATGTAAGCGACCTGAATCCGTGACAAACCGTCGTTCGAAGTGTTTGTGGCACACAAACCTCTTCTTACGAAGGTCGTTCGGACTCACATTATAAAGTTGGACACTTCTTAAACGATTTAACCACTTTTTGAGTCCTATCTCTTTTGTGGGAAACTCAATATTGTCCTGCCGTTTACTCTCACAGTTTTCAACACAACACTTATTGTATATCGTGATTAATACCACGGCAGTTGTGCCGACCATTACCATACCACGGCACAACGACCATTACCGAATTAGCTGAGAGGATAAGCACGGATAAAAACCACGTAACTTCACTCGATCAACAATAAAACAGTAATGAAATAAATTTTACAAAGTTCAGACATCTTTTAAATATCTGTCAAAATAAATGTGACAGCTAAAAATGGATTGCGAGGATGTGAGGAGGTAGAAGTTACTGTCAGTGCCTAAAGTTGAACCACAGATAATGCCACAGTCTCTAATTCAATTCAATTCAATACCCGTGAAATGTTCTATGAAGATTACCGACCGTGCTCTTTGGATTATGAATTTCATGAACCTATAACAGCAACAGTACCAACAATTCGTAAGAAGTTAAATCTTATAACTCTGAAATCTGACTCTTGAAAAGCTTGACTCCTTTAACCTGTACACTCCATTTATTAAATCAGCCTTTCCAATTAAGTCTTTCTGCGAATTATGAATATAACAACCCTTTTTGTCTAAATGTACCGTGTTCAGTGTCGAAATAAATCAGCTGACTTGCTAACAAGTTTGTGGTTAAGGTAGGAACAAACAACACGTCACGAACAGGAATCTCACACTCTTTTTTTCCATCACTATAGTAATCTGTGTGTCTCCTGAGCACACTACTGGGACAACTCTATATCAGCAACGATTATCTCTTTAATTTTCGGTTGGACACTAACATTTTATAACATATGTCTTTATTCGCCACGAAATGGCCACTTGCATCAGATCATTTTTACAAAAAAATCCCGTTGAAAATACTGCACTGAAAGCATTCATCTTCTTCTTGACTTCTCGGGACACCGATTTGTATAATGTTCATTTTGATGACAGCCATAACAACGAATTGACAGGTTCGACGATCTAACGTTTCCTTTGACAGCTGTCGAATATTGCGTGCAAGTCGGCGGTTGTCGACCAATGAGTGGCAAATGATAATATTACATTTATTAAGTACTAGTTAGGGTGTTCATATCACATCTCACCACGCTAAATAGTGCACGACTTTCCAACCTGTATGCAATGATGTTATGTAACTTATCGGAATGAGGTCTCTGAATACTGATTATATTGTTTCAGATGTCGGACCTGCGGGCGAGTCGGTGGTTGTCGAACAAGAAGTGGCAGATTATGATATTATATTTAGTAAGTACCTACTAGTTAGGGTGTTTATCTGACATCTCATCACACTGAATAGTGCACGACTTTTCAACCTATATGCAATGATGTTATGTAACTTATTGGTATGAGGTTTTAGACTACTGTTCATATTGCTTCAGATGTCGGACCTGCGGGCGAGTCGGCGGTTGTCGAAGAAGAAGTGGCAAATGATGATATTACATTTAGTAAGTACTGCAGTAAAACACTTCTTAATTGCATTAACACGTTTAATTTTGACGACAAAGTAAAAATATTTAATATTAGCAAAAATAATCAATTATTTAAAATTTAGCATTTCACGTAAAAATCACAATAACGGCATCTAAATAAGGGTATTTCACATTCAATAAGTTCCCTAGTGGTCAGAATGCAATTAAATTACAATAACAAAAATATTTAAATTTAGCACTTCACTTAAAAATGAAGACAACTGTACCTATTTCACTTTCACATTCAACAACCTCCCTAGTGGCCAGAATGTAATTAAATTACAATAATTAAAAATATTTAATATTAGCACTTCACTTAAAAATGAAGACAACTGTACCTAAACAAGGACATTACACATTCAATAGTTAGCAAAACCGGTAAGTAAAAATAAAGACTCGGCTAGTAATAATTTGGCTGCAGGAAAATAATGGGTTAATGAGGCGGGTGATATGGATGGTGACAGATGATTCGCTGGCTGAACGTAGCCTAAATTAAAGAGCCAGGTCTTTATACGCCCGTCAAACGAGGCAATTGGAATTTGGGGAATTTAGCAAAACAACAAAAAAAACTATTATGGCACAAAAATACTGGATACAAAGAAAAGGAATCCGATTTATAACGTTTTTAACAAAAATGTAAATAATTTGATACTCTCGAAAGCAGGATGGCTAAAGCTGTTGCTTTAAATTAAAAAGAGTTCGTGGGCAAGTGTCCGCTTTGATTTAGGCGGACCCAATAGCTCGCTGAACTCCTTTTCTCACTTGGAGAGCCCGCTGGATGCGGACTCTAACTCTCCGATGATGTGGCGAAGAAACCCGCGGAAATCGCGGCAGCTGCAGACCGTCCCGCCGGCCCGGCATCCACAAGCGCCTTCCGGAATCCTTCCGGATCAGGCGGTTCCAGTGTATAGCACTTGCTATATAATTTATATGGCCTTTTTTTGCCCGGCAATGGTTTTGGTTTTATTTTTGCTCCAATAATGTATTAATAGCACTTGCTATATAATGTTTGAAATAAATCGCACTTCACCACGATGCAACTAAGCAAATTATAGCAAAAACCCCAGACCAAATCCAGATTATCTCTTTTTCTTTCCAAAATCTCACGGCGCTCTGACAGACTCAATCAAAAATCAACTTTTTTCTTTTTGACAATCTGGAATACCTCAAAAATTCACATTCAAAATTAGCGCGAGTATTATCTCAATTTTATAACTGCCAGACGTATTACAAAATACGGACTGATATAAGCGCCATCTACCTGTAATGCCGTGAATCACAATGTACGCTTTTTTTATATATCAACCGTGACCTAGCCTTAGACACAGAAGTTCAGAAGTTCTAAAGAAAGTCGACAGATGTCGTAAGATACGTAGCGTCATGCTACAGTACCTACTAGTTAGGGTGTTCATCTCACATCTCACCACATTGAATTGCGCACGACTTTCCAATCTGTATGCAATATGCAATGATGTTATGTAACTTATTGGTATGAGGTTTTAGACTACTGTTTATATTGCTTCAGATGTCGGACCTGCGGACGAGTCGGCGGTTGTAGAAGAAGAAGTGGCAAATGATGATATTACATTTAGTAAGTATTAGTTCTTATGATCATATCACCACCACGGTGCCTGTACCTAGTCGGTTACTAAGTTCTGTTACTAGAGTTTTCACTAAATGAATAGGAATAGGTAGCAACATTTTAATCATTCATGTACATAATTTAAAAGCTTATTTATTTAATAGTCAAAAGATTACAATATATTGAATTGAAAATTAGTGTCGCAGTTTCTCAGAATTCTTTATATCACTCGGAAAAAGGCGTGAAAAATATGCGTCAAAATTACACTCCTTTTTCATGTTGATTTTAAATCCTATTTATTTTTAATCACATTTAAGACGCACCAGTCTTGCTCAATTCGGTAGCTATATTCTTTAGCTTCAATTTGGCATATGTATAGTTCACGTGGGTCTATCTGATAAAATACTAGACTAAACGTTGCATGTCTGCTTGTTCCATAGGAGTCTAAATCTATGTCTTTTGTGCAAAACTCAAAAATAGGCAATGTTTCAAATGGGAATATCTTAAAGTGTAATTTTCTTAAATTTACCGCGTGTTTCCGTCTTCAGGCAATCTTGTGCTTTACAACGATTTTCCATAAGTTTTCCATCTGATTTGTATATTATTATACCATATTATTAGAAATTAGGCTATTGAATAATTACTTAATTTTTTTATTTAAAACCTTTATTATATATTTTATCAGTCAGAAATCTGGTAACAGAACTTAGTAACCAACTAGGTAGTATATTGTTGTTGAAATATTTTCCATATACATTTACTTACTGTCATGTAATGTCCCATCTGCATTGCTATGCATAGTATGCATACCCAGACTGTCTCTTTTTCTTGTTTTGTATTATGTTAGTGTAATTTATATGGTTTGCATCCATGTCAAAAGTTTCTCATTATCGCTTATTGTTGTTAAATTGTTGATTAACTTCTTGTTATTAGTTTCTGCACAAGTTTTTTTTTCTATGCAATGGCTTTCTCCCTCTGCACAGAGCAATGGGAATTTTTTCAATGTCGGCGTTAAACGTTAATCACACTTATGCATACCCAGACTGTCTCTTTTTCTTGTTTTGTATTATGTTAGTGTAATTTATATGGTTTGCATCCATGTCAAAAGTTTCTCATTATCGCTTATTGTTGTTAAATTGTTGATTAACTTCTTGTTATTAGTTTCTGCACAAGTTTTTTTTTCTAGGCAATGGCTTTCTCCCTCTGCACAGAGCAATGGGAATTTTTTCAATGTCGGCGTTAAACGTTAATCACACTTATTTATTTTTAACAAAATATATGCAACGTTGTTCGGTAGAGGCCTTGCTAATTGTAAGGTGATAGCCTCCATACAAACACGTGGGTGGCCGAGACCCCGGATAACCGTTTGTTCAACTAAAGGGTGGTTACGCGCGTTTTTAGGCCTGGGATGACATCCGGTCCAAAATAGAGTACGACGACCTTCGTAGCCGTAGCATTGGGTCGGAACGTGCGCGACTCTTGGCGGTGGGGACTAAAGAGTCCGGGGCCTGGTTGCACGCTTTTCCTTCGGTGCACACCGGTACTTTTTTGGAACCCAACACCATGCGCATGACAACCTGTTTGTGGCTGGGTGTTCGTGTTTGTGCTTCGCATAGGTGCACTTGTGGTGTTGAAGTTGATGTGCGTGGCCATCACGGACTTTCGTGCCAGAAGAGTGCGGGGCGCTTCTCTAGTCATTCCGCGCTTAATCGCGACATCTTGCGTCGCGCGCTTGCTAGCGCTATCGTGCCGGCATTGCTGGAGCCCACCGACATTCTTAGGGACGACGGAAAGAGACCGGACGGAATGTCATTGATTCCGTGGGAGGTAGGACGGGTGCTACTTAGTTTGGGATGCTACATGTTTGTGTAACATTGGCCCCTTCCCATCTTCATAGCATTTCCGTCGTACCGGGTGCGGCTGCAGATGCGGCTGAGCGGAGGAAAATGACCAAGTACAGTCGTCTCGGCCTTGAATATTGTTTTCTCCCTTTCGGCGTTGAAACGCTCGGCCCGTGGGGACCTGGTGCCCAGACCTTTTTTAGAGCCTTGGCAAATAGGTTGGTGGACGCTACCGGGGACCGTAAAGCTGGCAGCTTCTTCGCACAGCGCATACGTATTGCAATTCAGCGGGGTAATGTTTACGGCACCTTGCCAAGGGGTGAATTTTGAATATGATTCAGTTTAAGTTTGTTCGGTTAAATTAGGTAAATTTATGGTTGAGTAAGTTTAGTTTATAAGTTTGTTAATGTGTTTGTTCTACAGTATTGTACACCTTGAAAAGGTCTACAAAAAACATATTACGTTGTCTCTTCTAGGCCTATGGTTGATTCAGCTCTTACTTGCGCTCTTAAACACACACGCGCTCACTCATCACACACACTCGCTCGCACACAACCGCATTTAGATTTAATTAATATCTTTAAATACTTATTTATATTTTATCAACTGTGAACCCCTGAACCCCGAGCCCGAAGATACAGGCGCAGCTTAGTTTGGGGCTCACAGGACATCTCGTGTTTTGTACAATCATTATTTAGTAAATAAATATGCTTATTCTTATTATATAAACTTGAACGAATACCTGTTAAGGACCAGTTTCCTTATTTTTTGACTTATGTAATTTTGATGTGGTTCCTATTCCAGGTATTCGTTCGTCGTCTTTACAATACGCCCAAAAAGTCTCACCGCATACTCCGAGGGGTAGTTTAATCTTTTATTTTTTTTATTCCCTATGATTAATCCAGCGATGTATTGAAGTTTCCTCGGTCGTCAATTTTTCCCGGCAAGTTCTACCATGAAGACATTCTACCATCATCCGGAGGTCTCGGCTCGGCTCGTACCACTGAGATTTTCGGAACTTATGTACAGAATATCATTTGATATTTACCAGGCGCTTTTCGGTGAAGGAAAACATCGTAAGGAAACCGGACCTAATCCCGATAAGGCCTAGTTTCCCCTCTGGGTTGGAAGGTCAGATGGCAGTCGCTTTCATAAAAACTAGTGCCAACGCCAATTCATGGGATTAGGTCCCAAGCGGACCCCAAGCCGGGACAAACGCTAGGAAGAAGAATAGAGACTCTTTGTAGAACCTCCATGGAGCGCTCTCTATAGATGTTAAATAAATGTTTTATTATTTCTACATTCACAGAGCAAGAGCATGTCACATAAAATCTAGCAAAAAGATGATATTCTTAGCTTATTAAATTTAAGACATAAAATATTACATGTTTAAACACCGGCACCGGAGATTAGTAGGTTATCAGTCAAATTGGCAGTGCATCGAGTATCGACAAAACAATGCAAAATGTTGGTGTATTGTCAAACATAATTTACGACAGCGGAAACTTGAAATATAATTGAATGACAGAGCTCTAAAAATTCACACACTCATTGAAATGTGTACAGACGTGCCATGCACACATAACTGTGCAAGTTTTGCAGTATGACATGTTAGCCCTGTTCTTAGGTGGTAGCGAAAAGAGCAGTCGCCCAGGCCTTGCTATTGCAGCGAATCACACAACCCAAGAAGATTATATTTTTAATCAATATAAAAGGCCAGTGGGTCATGCATAAATCGGCTGCACAGAGCTCCACAATGGTTTAATATATTCTGAACCAGATTCAAATTAAAACTGTTTTTATTCCTATTGATTTTACAGTAAAACAACTATTTTTTAAATACAATTATTAAAAAAAATGCATGTTTTAAAAGTAGAATAAATAGTATGAATCATGTGGTATTTATTTAAAGGGACCCTGTTACGTGACATAGTTTAATTACTTACCACATGGAATTTAAAAAGTAATGAAGCTTTTTTGTAAGCAAGATCAGATCAATCAGATACGTTAACAGCTTTGCTTGTTTGTTATATATTCTAGCATACGCGTAATATATTAGACATATTAGTAAGTTTGATATATAACTCAAAATACAATAGTTTCTTACCTTCACTATCCTCAGAGACCGATGGTGAGCCACTTGCAATCTCGCTATCAGAAAATAACGTCGGGTAAGACCCGATATATAAGCGACCTGAATCCGTGACAAACCGTCGTTCGAAGTGTTTGTGGCACACAAACCTCTTCTTACGAAGGTCGTTCGGACTCACATTATAAAGTTGGACACTTCTTAAACGATTTAACCACTTTTTGAGTCCTATCTCTTTTGTGGGAAACTTAATATTGTCCTGCCGTTTACTCTCACAGTTTTCAACACAACACTTATTGTATATCGTGATTAATACCACGGCAGTTGTGCCGACCATTACCATACCACGGCACAACGACCATTACCGAATTAGCTGAGAGGATAAGCACGGATAAAAACCACGTAACTTCACTCGATCAACAATAAAACAGTAATGAAATAAATTTTACAAAGTTCAGACATCTTTTAAATATCTGTCAAAATAAATGTGACAACTAATGATGGATTGCGAGGATGTGAGGAGGGAGAAGTTACTGTCAGTGCCTAAAGTTGAACCACAGATAATGCCACAGTCTCTAATTCAATTCAATTCAATACCCGTGAAATGTTCTATGAAGATTACCGACCGTGCTCTTTGGATTATGAATTTCATGAACCTATAACAGCAACAGTACCAACAATTCGTAAGAAGTTAAATCTTATAACTCTGAAATCTGACTCTTGAAAAGCTTGACTCCTTTAACCTGTACACTCCATTTATTAAATCAGCCTTTCCAATTGAATCTTTCTGCGAATTATGAATATAACAACCCTTTTTGTCTAAATGTACCGTGTTCAGTGTCGAAATAAATCAGCTGACTTGCTAACAAGTTTGTGGTTAAGGTAGGAACAAACAACACGTCACAAACAGGAATCTCAAACTATTTTTTTCCCATCACTATAGAGTAATCTGTGTATCTCCTGAGCACACTACTGGGACAACTCTATATCAGCAACGATTATCTCTTTAATTTTCGGTTGGTAACTAACATTTTATAACATGTCTTTATTCGCCACGAAATGGCCACTTGCATCAGATCATTTTTACAAAAATTTCCCGTTGAAAATACTGCACTGAAAGCATTCATCTTCTTCTTGACTTCTCAGGACACTGATTTGTATAATGTTCATTTTGATGACAGCCATAACAACGAATTGACAGGTTCGACGATCTAACGTTTCCTTTGACAGCTGTCGAGTATTGCGTGCGAGTCGGCGGTTGTCGACCAATGAGTGGCAAATGATAATATTACATTTATTAAGTACTAGTTAGGGTGTTCATATCACATCTCACCACGCTGAATAGTGCACGACTTTCCAACCTGTATGCAATGATGTTATGTAACTTATCGGAATGAGGTCTCTGAATACTGATTATATTGTTTCAGATGTCGGACCTGCGGGCGAGTCGGCGGTTGTCGAAGAAGAAGTGGCAAATGATGATATTACATTTAGTAAGTACCTACTAGTTAGGCTGTTCATGTCACATCTCGCCACATTGAATAGTGCACGACTTTCCAATCTGTATGCAATATGCAATGATGTTATGTAACTTATTGGTATGAGGTTTTAGATTACTGTACACGTGTGCGCCGCCATAAAAATCCGCGGCGGCGGCGCGCCGGGAATTTTTGGCGGCGTGGCTGCGCCATGCCGGCGTCAAGGTCACTTTTGGCTGCGCTCGCAAGGCTCACGTTTCGCATTAAAATACGTTAAATATCAATAACTTATTAGGAACAAGCAACATAAAACGATATATGTATAAGGCCGTTTGCTTATTTAAGGGTGTTTTTTTTAGTACAGTGGTCTAGTACACTTCAGTCCTGCCTATTTTTCTCGAATCGCTTTTATGTTAATGTTTTTCATAATTGTGATAAATTAAGATCATTTTAAAGCCAACTCCATCTAAAGCGTGTACCAAGGCCAGCTACCAAGAAATGTCTTGCGGGAGCTCGCCAGAATGTTGCCTCTCAAGATAAAGGACGTTATAAGGGATCCTTTTGAAGATACAGAGACAACATGGAATACCTTCAAGGCGGTTGTGTCCGAAACAGCGAAAGAAATCATCCCCACTCCTGGGAGCTAAGCAAGACTGAAACCCTCGATTTCTGATGCTACCTGGAACTTATTGAGCCACAGATGACTCTCAAAGAACAAGGCTTTAACACAGAATAGCAAGAAAAGAGTATTCCAGGTTACACACTTGCGTGAAAAGGGCACGATAATAATAATTCAATCCATGCTTTGTGTGACGAAATCGAAAACCATGCTGCAACTGCCCATCCTAAAGACTTGTTCCAGAAAGTCAAACTTCTCACCCGCGACTACAAACCTAGAAGCTGGCAGATAGCGGATACTGATGTAAACACTTTATCAGACCTGGGAAAACTGTTGGCTAGATGGAGAGACTATTCGGAACAACTCTATCGAGAAGTTCCGGAACATCTTTTAGTGCGAAATGACGCTGTGCATCCACTAGAGCCGGGCATATTTATTTCCGAAGTGGAAGACGCTATCAGACGTCTGAAAGTTAATGCCGTCGGTACTGATGGTATATGCGCTAATCTCCTAAAGAATCTAGGTGGCGAAGGTACACAGTTCTTACACTAGATTTGCTGCAAAGCGTGGAGAACTGGCCAGTGGCCGAGAGACTGGACTGAATCCATGGTTATACCTCTCCATAAAAAAGGCTCGACGCTAAAATGTGACAACTATAGAACTTTGTCTATTATATCGCATGCCAGTAAAGTATTTCTTTACATCATTAATTCCTGGCAAAGTTCCTGGAGCGGCAAATACCTGCAGAGCCGGCTGGCTCTGTGTCTAGGGACACGGGAGCAGATCATCGAAAGATGTGGTGAAGGGAACAAGCCAGTAGTCCTATGCTTCATAGATTATGCCAAAGCATTCGACTGTGTTAGATGGAAAAAGATGCTGTACGTGCTCCTGGAGATGGGTGTCCCTGCTCATTTAGCTCACCTTGTTGAGAAATTGTACGCCGAAAGTACTGCCAGAGTGCGCATCGAGAACACCTTGTCGGACCAGTTCAAGCCGGAAAGAGGAGTGAGACAGACTGTATATTGTCTCCGAAGCTCTTTAATATCTACGGCGGATACATCTTACGTAAGGTCACCAAGAACTGGGACGGTGGCATATCAATTGACGGCAAAACGATCAGCAACCTACGCTATGTTGACGACACAACGCTCTTGGCTTCCAATGAGGAGGAGATGTGTCTTTTGTTCCAGCGAATAGAAGCGGAGAACATCGAATTAGGACTTCACGTCAACCATGCCAAAACCAAGTTAATGTTCGTACACCGGAAACAGTCTCCTCCATGAAGCCTAGCACTGAAAGACCTAGAATGCGTCAGCGCCTTCACCTACCTCGGCTCACTTCTATCTAGCGATGGTAGGTGTGGTAGGTAATCATCCGGAGGATTCAAATAGCGAATGGTGCTATGACTCTGTTAGATATGATCTGGAGAGATCGCCGCATACAGAGGTAGACTAAGGTTAGACTTATGCGTTCCCTGGTGTTTCCAATTTTCCTATACGGTTCTGAAACTTGGACTTTCAAGGCATTTATTAATCTCCCGAAAGAGAAGGAATTGACCAAACCCAAACTATTTCAATGTGTAGATGTTTTCATAGTTTAATTCGTCAATATACGTTGTTAAATTTTCAACTGACTTTCCTTCATCGGTAATTGTCATTGGCAAATTTTTGCCGAATTCTGAAATTTGGCCAACGGCGTAGATTTTGAAATCCGCTGCGGAGGCGGCGGCGTGGGTCCTACGGCGCGGCTACGCCACGCCGGCGTGGCGCACACGTCTAGATTACTGTTTATATTGCTTCAGATGGCGGACCTGCGGGCGAGTCGGCGGTTGTCGAAGAAGTTGTAGCAAATGATGATATTACATTTAGTAAGTACCTACTAGTTAGGGTGTTCATCTCACATCTCACCACATTGAATTGCGCACGACTTTCCAATCTGTATGCCATATGCAATGATGTTATGTAACTTATTGGTATGAGGTTTTAGACTACTGTTTATATTGCTTCAGATGTCGGACCTGCGGACGAGTCGGCGGTTGTAGAAGAAGTGGCAAATGATGATATTACATTTAGTAAGTATTAGTTCTTATGATCACACCACCACGGTGCCTGTACCTAGTCGGTTACTAAGTTCTGTTACTAGAGTTTTCACTAAATGAATAGGAATAGGTAGCAACATTTTAATCATTCATGTACATAATGTAAAGCTTATTTATTTAATAGTCAATAGATTACAATATATTGTATTGAAAATTAGTGTCGCAGTTTCTCAGAATTCTTTATAACACTCGGAAAAAGGCGTGAAAAATATGCGTCAAAATTACACTCCTTTTTCATGTTGATTTTAAATCCTATTTATTTTTAATCACGTTTAAGACGCACCAGTCTTGCACAATTCGGTAGCTATATTCTTTAGCTTCAATTTGGCATATGTATAGTTCACGTGGGTCTATCTGATAAAATACTAGACTAAACGTTGCATGTCTGCTTGTTCTATAGGAGTCTAAATCTATGTCTTTTGTGCAAAACTTAAAAATAGGCAATGTTTCAATTGGGAATATCTTAAAGTGTAATTTTCTTAAATTTACCGCGTGTTTCCGTCTTCAGGCAATCTTGTGCTTTACAACGATTTTCCATAAGTTTTCCATCTGATTTGTATATTATTATACCATATTATTAGAAATTAGGCTATTGAATAATTACTTAATTTTTTTATTTAAAACCTTTATTATATATTTTATCAGTCAGAAATCTGGTAACAGAACTTAGTAACCAACTAGGTAGTATATTGTTGTTGAAATATTTTCCATATACATTTACTTACTGTCATGTAATGTCCCATCTGCATTGCTATGCATAGTATGCATACCCAGACTGTCTCTTTTTCTTGTTTTGTATTATGTTAGTGTAATTTATATGGTTTGCATCCATGTCAAAAGTTTCTCATTATCGCTTATTGTTGTTAAATTGTTGATTAACTTCTTGTTATTAGTTTCTGCACAAGTTTTTTTTTCTATGTAATGGCTTTCTCCCTCTGCACAGAGCAATGGGAATTTTTTCAATGTCGGCGTTAAACGTTAATCACACTTATTTATTTTTAACAAAATATATGCAACGTTGTTCGGTAGAGGCCTTGCTAATTGTAAGGTGATAGCCTCCATACAAACACGTGGGTGGCCGAGACCCCGGATAACCGTTTGTTCAACTAAAGGGTGGTTACGCGCGTTTTTAGGCCTGGGATGACATCCGGTCCAAAATAGAGTACGACGACCTTCGTAGCCGTAGCGTTGGGTCGGAACGTGCGCGACTCTTGGCGGTGGGGACTAAAGAGGCCGGGGCCTGGTTGCACGCTTTTCCTTCGGTGCACACCGGTACTTTTTTGGAACCCAACACCATGCGCATGACAACCTGTTTGCGGCTGGGTGTTCGTGTTTGTGCTTTGCATAGGTGCACTTGTGGTGTTGAAGTTGATGTGCGTGGCCATCACGGACTTTCGTGCCAGAAGAGTGCGGGGCGCTTCTCTAGTCATTCCGCGCTTAATCGCGACATCTTGCGTCGCGCGCTTGCTAGCGCTATCGTGCCGGCATTGCTGGAGCCCACCGACATTCTTAGGGACGACGGAAAGAGACCGGACGGAATGTCATTGATTCCGTGGGAGGTAGGACGGGTGCTACCTAGTTTGGGATGCTACATGTTTGTGTAACATTGGCCCCTTCCCATCTTCATAGCACTTCCGTCGTACCGGGTGCGGCTGCAGATGCGGCTGAGCGGAGGAAAATGACCAAGTACAGTCGTCTCGGCCTTGAATATTGTTTTCTCCCTTTCGGCGTTGAAACGCTCGGCCCGTGGGGACCTAGTGCCCAGACCTTTTTTAGAGCCTTGGCAAATAGGTTGGTGGACGCTACCGGGGACCGTAAAGCTGGCAGCTTCTTCGCACAGCGCATAAGTATTGCAATTCAGCGGGGTAATGTTTACGGCACCTTGCCAAGGGGTGAATTTTGAATATGATTCAGTTTAAGTTTGTTCGGTTAAATTAGGTAAATTTATGGTTGAGTAAGTTTAGTTTATAAGTTTGTAAATGTGTTTGTTCTACAGTATTGTACACCTTGAAAAGGTCTACAAAAAAGTCCGCGATGGTATATGTCTATGTCTTCACTATCATCATCATCACTATCACTTCTACTTTGTATTAAACAAATTCACTTACTAGATCTTTAAAACTACGTAACGGATTTTGACGCGGTTTATTTAAATAGATAGAGTGATTCAAGAGAAATGTACATATGTAATAAATAATAATACATGTATAATATAGTAGAGAAACACTGATAATTTTTGAGGTTTCTAATGTGATGTAAATAATCACATTTTATTACGCTTACATTGCAAACGCTGGCTTAACCCTACGAGATAGATCAAAATAATGTACTACAGTATTGTTCACCTTATAAGGTCTACAAAAAAGTCCCCGATGGTATATGTCTATCTCTTCACTATCATCATTATCACTATCATCACTTCATTACTATCACTTTTTAGGGTTCCGTAGCCAGAATGGCAAAAACGGAACCCTTATAAAGTCTGTCCACAAAATAAAGTGGTCGGCAACTTCGCGACAAATTAGCTAAAAAACTAACGAAAACATCTTAATTTTATATTTACATTATAGTTTTATTAGTGTTCTTTAAAATTAAACCAAAAATTTGTTTAACATATTAAGATTGATAAAATGCCATGACCTTTCTTCTTACACCTTCTATCAATCTCTGTACATCTACTTCGGTGACCTTTTTACTAGTTGCATCCCACATTTTTTTAAATCTTGCACGTTTTTAGCAATTTTACCACTCTTGTTTGGGAGCGTTCAAGTATTACGTAACGAATTGGGGGGGGGGGGGGGTCTTGTAAACTGTTACGATGCGTTACAAGGGCGGCAGGGGGGCTTTGAACTACGCGTTACGTAACCCTTCAGAACGGTCGCTGTAGATATACCGCAATTCGGATGGCTTCGTTATACTTCGGCTGCGTCTCCATAGACTCCAACCGTCATATTACAAATTATATATTGATATTCAAAATACACTGTTTTCTATTTGTGAGATTTTCTCTGATCACAACAGTATTTAATGATTGTGGTACAGTCGCCATCAGATATATTGGAGCGGCCAAGGTGGTCACAAATATCTGAACAAAGCCCTTATTGTCAAAGCGATGAAGTGCATGTTCAGATATTTTTGAGTACCTTGGCTGCTCCGATATATTTGATGGCGACTGTACGAAAGACGATTGGTCTGAAGGTTTAAAAATAAAAGGGAATTCAAATCTCCCAAGTTGGTTGAACTAGAATTGTCTCTGTAGACCCAAAAGTTTCCAAGATAAAGCATTTCAAAATATGTAGAAGCTTTATCTCGGAAACTATTGGGTCTACAGAGACAATTCTAGTCTCATATTGTAGCAAATTTAGTCTCCTTTAAAAACCTATCAAAATCTAGTCCTTTAAGGTCATAATCGCCAAAGACTGAAAAAAAGTAGATTTTTCGATTTTTGACAAGTTGCGTTCGGCGCTCGAGGTCACAAACTTGGATTATTCATTGGGCGAACATCATAAACAAGTCATAAATCAATAAATCAGAACTACCGGATTTGATGCACACTACCCCGTACTTTACAGGGCCAAGTCAGGAAAACGACGTAATTAAATGCATGTAATGTAGTAGTAAAAATTATTTAGGACAAAAAAGCAAAAAGAAAACATTACAAATCTCTTGCTTTTAAAAACAAGATATTGCAAATGTTAATAAACAATATTACCGCGATTAAAAACGATTACAAAGGTATTTTAGCGACTTTCCGGTACTTATCGCCACATGATTGTGACTTTTAGGTAAAAATGGTCACTTGGTGGTTACGTAACGTTTTACTTGGGGGGGGGGGGGGTACAGAAAAACGTTACGGTGCGTTATATAGGGGGCAGGGGGGGGGGGGGGGTCAAAATCTCCAAAAATTGCGTTACGTAATACTTGAACGCTCCATTAGTTTTCTTTTCATTATTGCCCAGAACCGCTCTACAGGCCGGAGTTCTGGGCAGTTTGGAGGATTTGCTAATTTCGGTACAACAGAGACATTACTTTCATTATATATACTAATCCATTACCGACTTAGCATAATGCGAAGTGGCTAAATCAGGCCAGAATATGACGGACTGGGTGTGGCTTCTTATAAATGGCAGTAAACGTTTTTTCAAACATTCCTTCATGTAAACGACTTGGTTAATAGTACCCGTTGTAACAAATGATTTGCTTTTTTGACCACACGAACAGATTGCTTGCCAAACAAGATATATTTAAGCAAATTTATCTTGTTTTTTTGTTGTAAATTTTGCATTAATATCCCCTCGTTGACTTGCGACGTACAACTGTAAACTTGGCAACTGTTTAAAATCCGCCTTCACGTAGGTCTCAGTAGTAACTTGTATACAATTTTCGGGCCCGAGTTTTACAAATTTTATCCTTAGTAGCATCGCGATTAGGAACTGCAGACGCCTTGTAAGATTGTAAGCCTAGTATTAGTATTAGTATGGGAGCTCATTGCAAATATTGCAAAATGATGAATTAAAAATAAACTACGCATTAATTGAGAAATATAAAACAACGAAGTTTTTAGTATTAGTGCGGTGGAATTTTGTCCTTAGTTACAGACGTATAAGTCAAGAAACTAAAGACATACGACTGTTTAAAGCAAATTTTAAGATGTAACTTTGGAATTATTTTCTATCGACCCGATTTCGTCAAATCGTGTATCGGAATCAACGAAGTTCTTCCAAATATAACGAATAATAACATATATTTTTTTAACTTTCTCAAAACAAGTAGTTATAGCTAAAACACTGTTTGAGTAAAGTCAATTTGAAGGTCATCGGGTGTTGTCAGCCTCTTAAAGTACTCGATGACTATCCTTGCCTTACTTTTGTCAATAGGACCACGTTTTCTACCTGAACCTTTCTTCCTTTCAACCGTCAACCTCGACTGATAATTAGCTAATACCTTATGAACGGTTGATTTAGGAACATTTAATAATTTCGCTAACTTAGCTTGCGATATCCCAGGATTTTGATTGAAATTGTACACATTTTTTTTTCGCATGTTCAGTTTGTCGGATGTCATTTTATTATAATAATTTATATTTCCCGCTTTCGAACTGTCAAAGTGACAGATGACAGTTATTGTTTATTCTATTTTTTTAAGAAAAATAAGTCTACCACTTTTTTACGTGGACAGTCCTTAGTTTTGGTCATGTCCGTCTGTCCGTCCGTCCGTATGTCACAGCCATTTTACTTGGAAACTAATCATTACACCTACACCTTATGTCTAACTTTTATTGAGACGTATCTTAATAAAATTTAGACATAAGGTGTATTTTGTATGCCGCTGTTTAGTTATGTAGTGAAATTGCAGAACTAAATAATTTCAGGGGGGGAGCCCCATACATGTAACTAAATTTCAAAATTTTTTTTTTACCGAATATCAAGATGTTGTACATCAATCGATAGGTCTTTAAAAATAACATTGAGGTTGTTTGAACATTTTGTTATTAAGTGAATAGTATCAGAAATAATCGCTTCGAAAGTGGGAAAAATAGCCCCCCCCCCCCGTAACTTTTGAACCGTATGTCCAAAAAATATGAAAAAATTGAGAAGATGCGCGTTATCATGTACTTTCTACGAAAATTGTTTTAAACATTATCGGTTTAGCCATTTTTGAGTTATTTCCAAAAAACTTCTTCCATAGGCATCAGATACGACCTTTTGGCATTAGTCTGGTTCTTATTCCATTGAAGCTACGGAACCCTCCATTATGCGTGGTCCGACACGCACTTGGCCGGTTTTTTTATAGATAAAGTGATTCAAGAGGAAGGTTTTAGATAAGAGTGATTCAAGAGGAAGGTTTTAGATAGTGATTCAAGAGGAAGGTTTATACATGCAAAATATAGTAAAGAAACACTGATAATTTTTGAGGTTTTTAATGTGATATAAATAAACACATTTTTTGGGCTTACATTGCAAACGCTGTCTGAACCCTACGAGATAGATCAAAATAATCTACTACAGTGTTGTACACCTTAAAAGGTCTACAAAAAAGTCCCGTGCGAAGCCGGGGCGGGTCGCTAGTTAATTAATAACTCAATCAAATTTTTTTTTACACAATTTATGATCTTTCTCTTAAGACGATGAAAAGATCGGATGCCCTTGAGGATTCGAGAATTTGGCCCGGCCAATTTTGCTCCTCAGCGCCACTGACAAGTGAGCGGACACTATGCTTAACTACTTGCAGCCGACTAGCGGACGCAGTAAAAATCGATATGGCTCACAACAGATGGCGCTATACTCCATAGAATTACCATAGATCAAAGAAGAAAATGGATCAGACATCGTAAATAGGAAATTATTTAATAAAAAATATAATTGTACACTTACATAAAAATGTACAAATGTTCTCATATATCAATTTCAATATATCAATTTCGGTATAATAATCTCCAATTTAACATCGAAATTAAAGCGCCATTTTTATTCAGTGGGAGCAGCTAACGTTTTTGTCGCTGACTGTTCATATCTAAAAAAATGCTAGAGTGGAGTACGGGAACGGTAAAATTACCCTTAAAAAAAGACCAGTAATGTACCATTGGTGTATTATCTGCACTAGTGTCGTAATAATGTTCGAAAATTCATAATCACATCGAATTTGGTAACGCTAAATTTCGTAATGAAAATCCAGCTCTCCTCCCCGATCGTACTTGCTAAATCGAGTTGGCCATGGCGGTGCAATGGTGGTTTTTTTTTAAATGGTTTCCGAACACGTCATTTAGGATTTATAATATGTGTGTAGATAAAGCAGTGTATGCAACTGTACGTAATTAGGCCGTACATTAATTAATTTATTTATTTACTAGCCTTTTCCCGCGGCTTCGCCCGCGTACTATAAGTACTCAAAAAGGATACGATACCCTTGTTGATTATCAGACTTTGTGACCACAATTGCCCCTTTCAGGGGTTTAATTTTTGCTCATTTATTATTATAAAATAATCTAACAAATCTTGATTCGCCATACAAACTTTAGACCCCCATTTTACCCCCTTAGTGGGTGAATTTTGAAAAATCCTTTCTTAGTGCACCCCTAGACCTTAAAAGGAACCTACGTGCCAAATTTGGAATCTCTAGAACCAGCGGTTTGGGCTGTGCGTTGATATGTCAGTCAGTCAGTCAGTTTCTTCTTTTATATATTTAAGATTCCATCATATGTAAAGTATTGAGTATCATGTAGCCCCGGTAAGGCGTATCGATGCGAGGTTCAAATCCTGCTGGGTTGATTAATTTTTCAATATTTTCAGTATTTGTATTTGATTGAATAACATACTATTGTATAAGTGGAATGCCCCACTTTAAAAACATGTAAAAATAATTACTCAATATAACATTTACAAATACGTAGGCATGGCTTTACTATAAATACAAATATATTTAAGTATGTTTAATGACGGCGTAGGCACTTTGACAGTTGTGACCTGTATCGTGCCTGATAAAGAACCCTGTACATCGTTCTGTCAACTTTTTTTTTAATCTCAAAAAAATGAACTATAGATATGATTTTCACGATAGAAAAATAAACAGTACAACCAGTAATATTTTTAATTTTTTCAAAAATCACTAAAATCTGAGTATTTATCGTGAACATGTAGGTTTCGAGTTGTTTGCTTGTTTGTGTATAAGCTTCCACCGGAGTCAAGGGAATGTCAGTGGATCCATCTGGTTCTATCACCATTTATGTGTGGATAAGACGTATCTAACCGTTTTTAAGGGACCATCACAATTGACAATAATTACTGGGTAAATTGTTATTCTTTACTATGTACTTGTCTCTGGCACAGATACGAGTAATTTGCCTGTCAGGCGGTGTCTTCTGATCAAATCCTGAGGTACATTTTCCAATCTGTAATAAAAGATGTAGTTTTAAATTATTTTTCAAAGCATAACTATATCCAAAACTGACAGAACATGTAAAATTTAAAAAAAATTGTAATCGTTCGTATGTGGGCCATGCGCTTGTTCGTTACCGTCACGATATAAACTCTACCTATCATCTAGGTAGGTAGTACTGACTCTGAAATTTTATTACATCTATGGCAACGAAACCGTTTCAAAGTCATCAACTGAGCATGTTACATTTAAAAGGCAGTAATAACCTTTGAAGACGCATTATGTTGTGCATCTTATGTCCGTGACAGTAAGGTGTAAAACGAAATGACAATTAAAAACTGTTACTGCAGGTGGATTATTACGGGTGTTTTATTTAATCGCTTACCGAGTGAGCTTGTTGCGTGATCATAAATACCAGTGTAAAGGCGCTTGAAGTTTTACGCGTAATCGTTACGGATCTTGAGTTCACGTTATATTGGTTTTTCAAGAATGATAGTGCAAATTAGTAATAAATAATATCTACATTATTCTTGGTCAACAAAATTGTTAGATATCTTAGCAATAAAATAAAGTGAATCTACCGCATTAATCTGACTCTACGTTGAGCGCTCTCGAAGGCATACGAGTACGACAAAGGCACTTTCCTCACATAAAAACATAACATTTCATACTCGGCGCGCGAAAAGCAAGCGTTTTGGTAATTTGCGACTAAAATTAACTGAAGTGGAGTTTAACAATTGTAAAACTATACCGACTAATTCACTTGAAGGTCATATTAATAATTAGTAACTTATAATAACTTATAATAATCTTACCTTGAAACTTTAATCATGTGTTTCTGTTTGTCCTGATACAAGCGCCTTTTATATATTTTTCACTTTATTTCCCATTATTTACAAATGTACACAATTAAACTAGGTATAATATTTTTACAAGTTTTGTGACACTAACATGATATATATACTATATAACACAAATTATAAATTTTACGACTAGAAAATCAATAAGTTTCCGATATTTTTGATGCGCAGACGAGAAGCATAGGTCCGTCTAGCACGGCGCGTCAACGCGCACTGTCTATTTGTACCGGAGTGAAGGAGAAGCACTGCGAGCGCAAGCCGGCGGCCGGGCCGTAATCGCAAAAGTGTTATTAAAAAAAAACTGCACTTTTTGAGAAATAGAAATCTACGAAGTTTTTATTTTAGTCAAGTAGAAAATTTGTTTTTAATTACAGTCATATGGGTCAATAACATAAAGCATAAGAGGTAACTTCGGAATTATTTTCTATCGAGCCGATTTCGTCCAACTATGTTTTGAAAGCAACTAAGTTCTCGTAAATATAATGAATTTGAACATATATTTTTCTTGCTTTACCAAACCATTTAGTTTCTTTTAAAACACTGTTTAAGTAACTTCAATTTGGAGGTCATCGGCAGTATTCATCCTCTTAAACTGTTTTCATATGTTTTCCGGGCTTTACTACGCATTATTGTGTATTTTTAAGATTGTTTTGAACAATAAGTTCGCCGAATTTCTTGCTGGTCATAATATATGACTCTCAGGGTCTGAGGTTAGACCCCGTAGCAGTTTTTTTCTCTGACGTTCATAAGTGCATTTCAATGTGACTAAATTGAAGAATAAATAACTATCTTTTATATTTTCTTTACCTTATGTCATGTGCGCTTCTAACACTTGATTATCGTCGCTAATTATTAAACCCATTGGTAGGTAGTAATATTTTTGTTCTCCAGGTGAAGATACTTCAATCAAGTCAGTGACGGAGATGTCAGCCGATGATGCGCTCAGCGATGGAGAAAGAATGTCATGTACGTACACGATTATGATATATTTGACCGTCTTCCAAAAACGGGAGGATCCCAATTAGTAGTACCTACTAGATTAAGCGTATAAAATGAAACACGGTCACCAGACATAACCCTCTACTAATTTAGTATAGAAGTGTGACCGTTCAGTTTCATATACGATTACGACCTTAATAACAACTGAAAACCTGATCTGTTATATAAGTAGTATAACATTGGTATGGGTGGGATGTGACTGGCGGCGTAGTAATCGTCAAAAGGCTATGTAAATGTACGAGTAGGCCGCAACGTCAATGATTACTTGTGCATAGGGTCTGAACAAGAAATTCGCGTTAATTCGACCGATTTCATGTAGCAATATGATACAGATATGTTTTTATTTTTAGTGCCGCTGGATGGTGCAGCTGTCGCCGAGGTGAAGCCGGCGCAGTCGGTTTCTGTCCGCGCCACGGAACAGCTGGCGACGGCTTGCTCCATTAAGCTCGAAACGCCTCTGAAAACTACTTCTCACCCCGAAAATTATTATAGGGACTTGGAAGGGGAACAGGAGTCTCTTTTTATACATAATTCTATGGAGAAAAAAACTTTATTCTGTCGTGTTTGCGAAAAACTTTTCGAGTGTAAAAAGAGCTTAAAAATTCATATGCGTTTGTTTGGACATAAATCAGGTTTAAATTTTCACCTTACTTCTCACTCATCGGAGAGGCCGTACTCGTGCCAAGTCTGCAAAAAAACATTTAAATATCCGGATTACTTAAAAAATCATATGCGTAGTCATACAGAGGAAAAACCATACAAATGTGGCATATGCAATAAACACTTTAAACAAAAAAGAAATTTAAAAAGTCATAAATGTCTTACTGCAAATTATAAGTTTTTCTGCGATGTATGTAAAAGGGGATTTCTATTAAAATGTCTTTTAATAGAACACATACGAGTACATACTGGGGAAAAACCGTACGAATGTGACACATGCAATAAACGCTTTAATCAAAAAAGAAAGTTAAAAAGTCATAAATGTCTTATGGAAAATTTTAAGTTTTTCTGCGATGTATGTAAAAAGGGATTTCAATTTAAATATCGGTTGAGAAATCACATACGAGTACACACAGGGCAGAAATCATACACATGTGAGGTGTGCAATAAACAATTTTCAGAAAAATCTGGTTTAAACTATCACCTTAGATACCACTCATCGGAGAGGCCGTACTCATGCCAGGTCTGCAAAAAAACATTTAAACATCGGCATTACGTAAAAATTCATATGCGAACTCATACAGGGGAAAAACCACACGAATGTTGCATATGCAATAAACGGTACGCTCTAAAAGCAGGCTTAAACAACCATTTTAGAATCCACTCGACGGATAGTTACGCACACAGAACTAGAGCATCATTCTGTTGCGAACAATGTGGAAAGCAATTGAAATCCAAGCTTGGGCTTATTTGTCATATAAAAAAACACATGGGAATATATACAGCCTCATGCGAAACATGCAACAAACAATTTACGTCCAAACAAAGTTTGTTAATTCATATGACTATTCATACAGGAGATAAGCCACACTCCTGTGATATTTGTAAGAAGCAATTCAGACTAAAAGCGCAAATGCGGGAACATATGATGATACACGATGAGCTGAAACCACACTGCTGCCATGTGTGCGCTAGACAGTTTAAACATAAGTCGGCATTAACGGCTCATATCCGAGGACTCCACTCAAACGAAAGACCACATGTTTGCGACGTTTGCGGAAAAGCATTTGCTTTACTATCGGTCTTGAAAGAACATTATAGATCTCACACTAGAGTGAAACCATATGCTTGTAAATGATGTCCCAAAAAATTCTCTTTAGCAGGCACTGTAAGGAAACATCTGATTAAAGTTCACAAGGAGCAAGGACGAGAAGAAGGAGCAGGGAGGAGAATGTTTAGGTTTAATTACGATGTAATCAAATAAAAAAGGATTAATGAACACAAGTTTAGGTAAAATTATTAATTAAGTACTAGACGTGCGCGCCGCGCAGCCTGAAGTTTTATTAAAGCAAAAAAAAAAATTCTGGTTTTCTTCAAGCATTATGCTCGCACACTCGCTGTTTGTGTGCATACTTGTTGTGTATTTATGTTGTTTAATATTGACTTTACCATTTTTGCATAGCATTGGCACCTAACCTAACAAAGAGAATAGAAAAATAAAAAATATATGCCAAAATTACAGCATACGGCAGCCGTCCCATTGCCGTACCTCCATACACTTTTCAGGCACTTTTCCGTCAGTTTTTTGGATACGGCAATAATTTTAAGATTTTCCCTAAGCATAAAATTACAACACGAAACACGGCAACCCAAAAATGCCAGAGGAACAACACTGGCCAGGCGATTTATTGGATGGTCGTGGCCATAGAGTATAAAGGTGCTCTTACACGGGCGATTTTTCGGGCAATTATTGCCCGGTGACAGGATGCCGAAGTTAATTGAGCAATATGGAGCAATTTATAGAATATGCGGTAATTATTTCGGCATTGTTTTATCGAATTGCTCCAATCAATTCCTTGTTACTTCATATCGCTGACTAGAATTGCCGTATATCCAGACGATTGGAAAATACAAGGCAATTTTTACTTCTATCCTGTGTAACAGTGGAAATTGTTTCCTCTGGTACTCACCGGGTCACTCAGCGCTGGCATGAAACTCGTGTTATCAAAATTGCCTCAGGGCGCCTTATACTGGGTTGTGATGAAAATAAATAGATTCACGATTGCTGGAGAAAGCCTTTATTAACTGTAACACACAGTTCCTTCACTTCAGGTCCATCGACGTTAAATTAAAGTTTACATTAATCAGGTAACTAACCTTATTTGTCACAAATCACTCGCGGTTACACATTACACGCAGACGCAGATGCCTTCAGGAAGCAATCCCTGGTCAAGTAGTGGCGTGGGCTGTCAGCGCAGCACGAACCCCAGATGCAGATCGGTGCTCATGGCACCGCCAGTGACTCGTTCTTCTTCAGACGTTAAAGTCAAACTAAGAACCCCTACAACAAGGCAAACCCAGCTGTAGAACCAAAGAAATCTTGCAAAGCTAACACGTGCTAGGTATTTGAGGTTATTGACAGTACTTACATTTCGGGATGTTAAGAGTTCATTTAAGCGACGACTTTCTCCATTGTTTTTACTTTTTCTTATTTGTAATGTATGTGGCTTCATTTTAGTACGCCAGCTTGGCTGCGGATTCTGGCAAAAATCCATTTTCCGAGATTTATCTTTGAGAGCGTCTTCCTCGTGGCAGTCCGATACCAAAAAGAAGGATCTTTCCTTGAAGCGCCCTAACTATGGTGGCGGTCAAGTCCGGAACTATTTTCCTACCTCGCTAACTGATAACGTGAGTGAATTGACTTATTGGATATGCCTCCTAGTTCCTCACCGCGCTCAGAGATGGCGTTATCATTAATCACTACTCTTTAATAAATTTACTTTTATAATTTAACTAACTTTAAGAGAATTAAAATAACCATGTTACACATCCGTTCCACTTGGGTTAAAAAGTTTTTCATAATGAATAAACTTTTTCACCTTTCATCCGTAAACCTATTTTTCCAATACTATAGGTAAATATTTTGTTCAAACTACTATACTATTTATTTTCTAAAATTATCACTATAAGTTTGATATAACCCTATGATATGTTTGGCAGACAGTGAACATGCCATGCCATCCGCCTAAACGTTAAACCTATTCGTTAAATACACAATAAGTGGAAGTACCTATTTTAATATACTAACATTATTAACTACCTATTTATCTACTATGTACTTATGATGAGTACCACCAACCCATTTTGAGTGGTTGGACTCGTGTAAACCAATTTCGTGCACTAATTAATTGTGCATGAAACTACAATCTACGGCTGGCTTGCTACGTACACACCCTATCAAAGTGTGTATGTATATACCATGACTAATCTAATTTTTTAAGTGATGAATTAAGTTTTTTTTTAGTTGGATCCAACAATTTAAGTCGTTTAGCTAAGTAAAATACGTATTTTTAATTAAGTAACATTTAGTAACCATTCCTTTAGATACCTACTCTCTAAGTCCAGATCCATCGTAAAGTACCTACCTACTTCATTCTCGGTACTATTACGCAATCGCTTTGTAAATCATGTGACCTACATTTAAGTTTATTATTTGACATAATTAAGCAAACCTAGTACACGCACAGATGTGGCATGTTTATGTCTTAAATCACCTGGATCAGTATTATTTTTCTACAATAACAAGTCGCATTCCATTCTTATCTCTGTCACAGCTTACTACTAACCAAAGGGTTCACATGTGATTAATTTAGAAAAATACATTCATACATTCTATCTTTCATTCTATACCTGTTATCATACTCTAATTATGAAATATCGTCCTGTTTCAGTATATCTTTTACATGATAATTTCCCAGATTTGTACCATCCAGTGTTTTTAAAGTGTATACTAGTGGCGATAGCTTTGCAGTAATTACACATTTTTTAAAATTTAGGCGCTAATTTAAGCTTGATTCACACACAGCGCGGGCGCGGGCGGGCGCGTGACCAAGCGGGCCCGCGACGCTTTTGTATTCAGTAGTTTTATATGACCACCTTCACACACGCAGCGGGCGCGGGCGGTCGCTTTTTTGCGAACAAGCAACCGCCCGCGCCCGCTGCGTGTGTGAAGGTGGTCATATAAAACTACTGAATACAAAAGCGTCGCGGGCCCGCTTGGTCACGCGCCCGCCCGCGCCAGCGCTCTGTGTGAATCAAGCTTTAGAAGTAAAGTTTTTTGATGCATTCGATAGATAGTAGGTAAGTTTATAGACAATTTGACCTATTTTATATTCCACATGACGTTTTCTAAGGTTGTAATGTTTAGCATTTTTGACATGGGATTCATGCATGTACTTCTGCACCTTTTTGAATATAATTTCTAGTTCATTAAATTTTTTACCATATGCATCGGGATCTCCCATAGTAACTTCTGACCTAAGGATGGGCTGTTCATTATTTAAGTGGTGTAAATTCCCTGTGCTAATGTATTGTCTGCCGTGAACGAGAAAATAAGGTGTGTGTTTAGTGGTCTCGCTTGACGCAGTATTAATTGCACATTGTAACTTAGTTATATTTTCATCCCACCTTCGGTGATCGTTACCTACATAGCACGCGATTCCACATACCACATTCCTTATCGCTCTTTCGGCGGCGTTTACTTGGGCATGATACCTAGGATTCGCATATATATTTGGAATCTCGTAACGGTGTAGCAATTGCCTAAATTGAGAGCTTATAATTTCACTAACCGGCTCCGCAAGCTGTCTAATTCGGTCTTACTAACCGATATCCTAGCCAACCTATCTATAAGATAATTAGCACGTCGTGAGAGCTTTACAAAAAGTCTTTGGTCACCTACCTTGCTGGGTTCCGGAAGATCTGATTCTAAACGAGTGATCTACAGAGTTTGAGCTCCGACGCTGCATCTGGCGTTCCGGCTGGTTCTGCTTTCATACTTCCCCTTCTGGCCAGTTTGAAGACTTGGCGGATCTGCTTCCTCAAGGCATCCACGTTCGCCTCACTATCTGCGGATACACCAAGAATACTAAGTTTATATAACAGTTCATCTTTATGCAAACAGTCAATATACTGTGTACTGATTTAAACTTACACGATTTTCACTCATTATTTTGTAAAAAGTGTCTGCCTGTGACCACGAGCGTTACGGCACGTTCGAAACGTCAGGGAAAGAATAAAAGTAAGTGTACGCGATTAAGTCCCGTTTTTGACAAAATAATGAGTCAATATACTTATGTACAGACATCTTGTTTGAAATTAACATTAGCTTACATATACAGTATATGTGTTTTAAATTTATTTAACAGTTTCAGGGATTTTAGTCACAGGTATGCAATGAGATAAAAGTTAAATATAAGTTAAGTATTTAAATCGTTAAGAAATCTAGAGAAAATAGTAGATTGTACACCAAGGGGATAAAGCACTGTTTTATGTCACGGGCGCAATATTGAATCCTGAACGTAACGAAGGACTCCAGATTTTAATCCCGAGCGTAGCGAGGGGTTTATGAGTTAATTCCCGAGCGAAGCGAGGGAATTAAGACTGAGTCCTGAGTGCAGTGAGGGGTTCAAGCGCGCCCGTGACAAAAACAGCTTTATCCCCGAGGAGTATACTCTACTTTTCTCACCTCTTGCGAGACAATAAAATAGCTAAGGCTACTAGAAACGGATTTTTATTAAAGTAAATCAAAAGTAAAAACCGGCCAAGTGCGTGTCGGACCACACATAGGAGGGTTCCGTACCTTCAATGGAACCAAACTAATACCAAAAGGTCGTATCTGGTGCCTATGGTTTTTTGGAGATAACTCAAAAATAGCTAAACCGATAATGTTCAAAACAATTTGCGTAGAAAGTATATGATAAGACGCATCTCCTCAATTTTTTTCATATTTTTGGAGTTACGGTTCAAAAGTTACAGGGGGGGGCACAATTTTTCTGACTTTCGAAGCGATTATTTCAGAAAATATTCACTTAATCACAAAATGGTCAAAGAAACCTCAATGTTATTTTTAAAGACCTATCATTGATGTGTCACATGTTGATATTTAGTCAAAAAAAATAGTTACATGTATGGAGCGCCCCCCCCCCCTAATTTTTTTTTTTCAAATCTACATAACTAAGTAGCGGCATACAAAATACACCTTATGTGTAAATTTTATTCAGATACGTCGTATAGTTTCCGAGTAAAATGGCTGTGACATACGGATGGACAGTCATACAGACATGACGAATCCATAAGGGTTCCGTTTTTTGCCATTTGGCTACGGAACCCTAAAAATTTATTCTTGATACATTAGTCCATTTTATTCAAATTTTATCTTCAATTTTTATAGAACCTGCAGTTTTACTCCGTATACTGCAGCGTCTTATGACACTCGCGGCATTTGGTTTAGGTATTTTCTCAAACATGCTCGGAAATGTTCCTGTTACGTTAGTAATTAGAGACCAGTAGGGACTCTATTCCAAGGCAGGTTCAGCGCGACGTACGTAAAGGATTTCATACAACATTAAATCACTCAGCCAGTAACTGAAGCACTAAACAAGTAATTTTATTTCCTTACATGTTTGAGAAAAGCACTATACATGCTTCGACCGTAATCAGCTTACCTGGCTTCGTATTGTAGCCGTCCTCGTCTTCGACTCGGACGGCTACTAAATACTCAGCCAGGAAAGCTTACTTACTGGTCTCTGCAGTAATGTACTATTAAAAAAGGTGGCCAGCACGATTTTCCGAATAAATTCGATTTTCAAATCAGTTCGACGCGGCGGCGCGGGCCCCGGCTGGCGTCGCGGGGCTGTGCACCGTGCGGACTTTACCAAATTAGACTTTAAGCACATAACAATAAGAACTATGGGAAGTGAAATCACATTATTAACCAGCGGGTTATAATGAGATTTAGTACAACATTATAACCCGGCTAAAGCCAAGGGCTATAATGATTTGCTTTCGGTGAGGTTTGCATGATATATAATTTGGCATTGTCGAGCAGGTGGTGTGAAAACAACTTTACATACCTGTGGCTATTATTTATTACTATATTTTTTATACTAATATAGAACAGTCGTTCCTTGTTACTTGTTACAGTCTAAGGAAAGGTTCCCTTGAGTGGAACTTAGCTAACATTAAAGTATATTAATTCTAACACTCGTTATTTTAACACTTGAGTCTATAATAATTACTCATTTAACATCACAAACCAGTATTTTTTTAGAGCCAAACGGAGGGCAGCCACTTTGTAACAGTGGAAATTGTTTCCTCTGGTACTCACCGGGTCACTCAGCGCTGGCATGAAACTCGTGCTATCAAAATGCGCCTTATACTGGGTTGTGATGAAAATAAATAGATTCACGATTGCTGGAGAAAGTCTTTATTAACTGTAACACACAGTTCCTTTACTTCAGGTCCATAACCTTATTTGTCACAAATCACTCGCGGTTACACATTACACGCAGACGCAGATGCCTTCAGGAAGCAATCCCTGGTCAAGTAGTGGCGTGGGCTGTCAGCGCAGCACGAACCCCAGATGCAGATCGGTGCTCATGGCACCGCCAGTGACTCGTTCTTCTTCAGACGTTAAAGTCAAACTAAGAACCCCTACAACAAGGCAAACCCAGCTGTAGAACCAAAGAAATCTTGCAAAGCTAACACGTGCTAGGTATTTGAGGTTATTGACAGTACTTACATTTCGGGATGTTAAGAGTTCATTTAAGCGACGACTTTCTCCATTGTTTTTACTTTTTCTTATTTATAATGTATGTGGCTTCATTTTAGTACGCCAGCTTGGCTGCGGATTCTGGCACAAATCCATTTTCCGAGATTTATCTTTGAGAGCGTCTTCCTCGTGGCAGTCCGATACCAAAAAGAAGGATCTTTCCTTGAAGCGCCCTAACTATGGTGGCGGTCAAGTCCGGAACTATTTTCCTACCTCGCTAACTGATAACGTGAGTGAATTGACTTATTGGATATGCCTCCTAGTTCCTCACCGCGCTCAGAGATGGCGTTATCATTAATCACTACTCTTTAATTTTACTTTTATAATTTAACTAACTTTAAGAGAATTAAAATAACCATGTTACACCTGTACGTACTTATATGCATGTCCCATTCTTTTCTGGTTGGGAGGGGGAGGGGAAAACGGCACGGACGCCAGTTGGGCGCGGGCCAAGCGAGCAATACGTCATGTTTAATGATACGAGTGTATTAACTAGACGAGTGTCTAAAGAAGATTACAGTCGGCCACAAAATCGTATAGCTATTGTCAAAAACTTGCAAGCTGATTTAACATGCCACGCCACGGACAGACGGGTTCCACGCAATCATAAGAAAAAACATTGCGTCGTTGGGTGGAACGGGTCTGGAAGAGTCCGAACAGCATTTTGAAGGTGTTAGCTATGGATGGTACAGTCGCCATCAAATATATCGGAGCGGCCAGGGTACTCAAAAATATCTGAACATGCACTTTATCGCCTTGACAATAGAGGCGTTGTTCAGATATTTGTGATCACCTTGGCCGCTCCGATATATCTGATGGCGACTGTACAAGAAGGATATAAATCTCTATGTTACAAAAATGTCCGTCAAAATGCGATAAGTTGATGGCGTGGCGCCACAGTGATATTAAATTTGATTAAATTAATTTTGATATTAAAAAATCAAAGCCATACATATTTACAAAATAATTATTTGCGGAGAAGAAAAACACTCTGAATATTAATTTTATTTAGAATGTCATATAAGTATTAAATATAGGTAATTCTGAACCTGAAGCTATGCTTTCTCGTTGCACCATTGTTGGATATCGTGCAGGGACCGAGATATTAAAAAAAAAGAGCGAACATATAAAGAGCATTTTTTTTAAAGATACGATATGTAATCGGTTATAGCATGGTTTATTTGAAAGCATATGAGAAATGGTTCAATTCTGTGTAAAACACCCCATGTTTGAATACTTACAGGGCTAGAATTAATTAATTTAAATTAAGCTTGATATGAATATCGCTCGGTTTAGAGCCAAGCTAATGTGTATACGGGAGGCGTATATTACATGTCAAAGGTATTTTTATAAACTATTTTTCGTAATATATACTTTAGCTCCAATGCATGCAGGAACTAAAATATATCGACTTTGTATGTTAATTAATTGTGCTTAATGAAGTTCTAAGTTTTCTACTCATCACTAGATGGAGCTAGCTTCCAAAATTCTAAATGACATTATTAAAATGAACATTAAGAAAAACGACGTGCCGGCGCGTCGGTCTAACTCCACCATGACTCATGACAACGTATATCTGCTTATATTATATATCTGCTTACCATCATATGGGCCGTATGCTTGTTTACCACCGTCGTGATAAAACCAGTATTATTTTTTGACAGGGCTAAGTCGAAAAAGGAAGCTTAGTCTATCTCCCTCTTTATCGCTCGAATTTGCGAAAGCACAAGAGAAAGGCAAATAGACGAATCTTCAAATTCTGTTGTTTGAGGTAACCCCCTAGAACAGCTAGTTTATAGTCAACGTTCAGAAACTAACTTATACACAATTACGCGACGTGAAGCCTTAGACCACAGATTTTTGAGCGTTAAAAAGCAATGATATGGAGCCAGCATTATTAATATTTATGTAGTTTAACTACTCGACTCTTAGTCAGTTCTTCTATTGCATACAAGATGTCGCCAGTAACTGATTTTAATTATTTAAGTAGTTATTTGCGGTCATTTAACATTAATTAGTCACAAAAAATTAATGACTTATTTTACAATTAATTTCAGGCGAATAAACTATGTAAATGTGTATAGAAGTTAACCTTTTTTCTATAGGTTAATTAGTTCCAGTTTTCGCCACAGCTAGGCCAGAGCGCAGACACAAAATAATGAGTACCGGCTTCCGTGCACCCTTACGGCCTTCGGTGCCATATAACTAATTAATGCTATGATTAAGACCTTTCATTTGAGATAAGGTTGAATTGTATACGCCTGTGGCAAAAGTTGTCCATTTTGCTGCCAAAGCTCCATCTAGTGTTCAATAGAAGAATTAGGCCTTCGTTAATTACAGTTAATTAACGCATAAAACCGTTTTATTTTGGTCTCTGCATACGTTAGAGTGCAAGTATCATTTACGAAAAATAACTTATATAAATACCTTTTAGCTGTTACTTACGACTTTTGTATACACGTTAGCTTCGCTATGCTACAGGTGTTTTTACATATTAGCAAATGTTTCATCTACTAATTCCAGCCCTGTACGTATTTTCCCAATGGTGGTGGTAAATAAGCGTGAAGCATTTCTTATATTCTTTCATATAAAATGCGCTATAACTGGTTATAGGCCGGATATTTTATAAATTAACCGTTTATATGCGCAACCTTTTTTTAGGGTTCCGTAGTCAACTAGGAACTCTTATAGTTTCGCCATGTCTGCCCGTCCATCCGTCCGACCGCGGATAATCTCAGTGACCGTTAGCACTAGAAAGCTGAAATTTGGTACTCATATGTATATCAATCACGCCGAGAAAGTGGAAAAATAAAAAGTGGAAAAAAATGTTTTATTAGGGTACCTCCCCTATACGTAAAGTGGGGAGTGATATTTTTTTCATTTCAACCCTAACGTGTGATATATTGTTAGGTATTTAAAAATGAATAGGGGTTTACTAAAATAATTTTTTGATAATGTAAATATTTTCGGAAATAATCGCTCCAGAAGTAAAAAAAAATGTGTCCCCCCCTCTAACTTTTGAACCATAAGTTTTAAAAATATGAAAAAATCTCAAAAGTAGAACTTAATAAAAACTTTCTAGGAAAATTATTTTGAACTTGATAGGTTGAATAGTTTTTGAAAAAAAATTACAAAATAATTTCTGCAATAAGTTTGTAATTTAACCGTATAAGCAGATGTTTATTGTACCTGTAATTTCTACAAAATGACAATGAAAAAACGTGCTTTCAAATAAAGTAAAACCGGCCAAGAGCGTGTCGGGCCACGCTCAGTGTAGGGTTCCGTAGTTTTCCGTCCGTCACAGTAAGTGTCTCCAGTTAAGAGTTAATAACACCGCCATGTAGGATATGATATGAGAGTTCCACGTACAGCGACATCTATCGGCAAATTAAGTAAACTATTGCGCGCGAGCTTAAAGTATGGAAGATGATTTTTATGGAATAATTCTTTATTGCGTGAACCGATTTTCACCGTTTTTACTTTATTTGAAAGCACGTCATTTCATTGTAATTTTGTAGAAATTACAGGTACAATAAACACTTGCTGCTTATACGGTTAAGTTACAAACTTAGTTCAGAAATTATTTTGTAATTTTTTTTCAAAAACTATTCATCCTATCAAGTTCAAAATAATTTTCCTAGAAAGTTTTTATAAAGTTCTACTTTTGAGATTTTTTTCATATTTTTAAAACTTATGGTTCAAAATTTAGAGGGGGGGGGACGCATATTTTTTTACTTCTGGAGCGATTATTTCCGAAAATATTTACATTATCGAAAAATGATTTTAGTAAACCCCCTATTCATTTTTAAATACCTATCCAACAATATATCACACGTTAGGGTTGAAATGAAAAAAAAAATCACTCCCCACTTTACGTATAGGGACCTCCCCTATACGTAAAGTGGGGAGTGATTTTTTTTTTCCCTACCCTAATAAAAAAAAAAAATCCACTTTTTATTTTACCACTGTCGGCGTGATTGATATACATATTAGTACCAAATTTCAGCTTTCTAGTGCTAACGGTCACTGAGATTATCCGCGGACGGACGGGCAGACATGGCGAAACTATAAGGGTTCCTAGTTGACTACGGAACCCTAAAAACGGTAAAAATCGGTTCACGCAATAAAGAATTATCCCATAAAAATCATCTTCCATACTTTAAGCTCGCGCGCAATAGTTTACTTAATTTGCCGATAGATGTCGCTGTACGTGGAACGCTCATATCATATTCTACATGGCGGTGTTATTTTAACTCTTAAGTGGGGACACTTACTGTGACGGACGGAAACTACGGAACCCTACACTGAGCGTGGCCCGACACGCTCTTGGCCGGTTTTTTTAAATAGCTCGGACCCTGCACGCTATCCAATGATATCTCATAACTGATTTGCAACTAAAAAGTTATTATTATAAATACACTGCAAGCTGCGGCAGCGTGTAAGAGCACCTTAATGAATACAGTTAGTCGTGACTCAGTCGCTCGTGCGTCGACGCGCCGAGTACATTAGTCGGCGGCGGCGGCGCGGATGTATGGCGGTACGACGCGGCGCGCACGTCTATTAAGTACTTAATTAACGTGTGGCTCCTGACATTCACTATAATCGCATTCACCTGTAACTAGTGGGCCAAATTTACGCAAGAGTTTTGTAACCAATCCAGCCCTTGAGTACCAGACGCCATAATAGGCGTCTTAAGGCAAGGAAATCGAAACTCAATGAAAACTCGCTAAACATAACACCTAATGAGCACTTACCCCAGTTACCCCCTGGCCCAAGAGAAAAATGGGTGACCTGGAAATCTCTTAACAGATTTAGGTCGGAAGTTGGCCGATCTAAAAGACGACCTGCTTAAATGGGGAATCAGCCCGGTACAAAAAGATGCACTATGCGAATGTGGCAATCTACAAACAACGCAACACATGATGCAGCGTTCCCTGTGTCCTGTGTGTGTTTTGATATGTCTTCTTATAGAACTACACATTATTGTGTATCTTTAAGATCTAATGTATAACTGTTTTGAAAAAATAAGTCCCGCCGAGTTTCTTGCCGGTCATAATACGTACTTCTCGGGTCAGAGGTGTAGGGTTAGAACCGGTGGTAGTTTTTTTTAATTCTCTGACGTTCATAAGTGCATTGTAATGTGCCTAAATGGAAGAATAAGTATCTTTTATCTTTTCCTATCTTATCCTCGGGGGTTAGAGGTGGCAAGAAACTGGCAAAAAATAATTTAGCTTAAGTTTTAGATCCCTTCACAGGAAAAGAAGAATTATTTCATAGCTTCAACAACGTTGGGATACTTTTATTTTGTTTAACTACGAATGATTTTTGGTGACAACAGTAACTAAACTGTGTATTATACTATCCTCAAACCAAATAGACGACTGGGATCGTAAAACCATTAGCATCGTATTGTCTCTTTCGCACCCGCACGCCCTTATGCAGCGTGCCTGTTATCAGCCGGGCCGCATAGGGCAGGTAGAAAGCACACGGTACAAGGCATGTCGATAAGATAATATGCAAAAATGAAAACAAAGTAAGTAATGTATACAATATTTTATATTACGAAATAAATACTTTTAAGACTACAATTAGGTACTTTAGAACTAAAACATAGTAAGATTTCATAAATAAAAAATATTATAACACATACAGTTTCATCGAAAAGTATTAAAATTAAAAATATTCTTCATCGCTGTCACTATCCTCTTGAAGATTGATTATACACCCTGTCCAATAAGTTCGAATACACATATTTTTGCGTTGACCCTGAAGGCATACAGGCTGCAGGCCATCCATTTACTAAAGAATAAGTTAACTTGAACATAATGTAATAGTAAAAAACGCCAAGGACTTGAAATTTGTCTTCACTCTTCAATGAAGTACTTTCGATTAACAATTTAGTACAAAATTTCGTAATGGCGACTGCAAAGGTGTTTTTTTAAGGCGGTAAAACTTTTTGGAATCAAGCAAGTATAAAAACAGCCTAAACCATGAGGTTAATGTTCCCAGACTCCAGAGGGAACTATTGGTGGTAGTGTGGGGTTCAGTTAAATATGTGGGGCCAAATTTCGTTATATTTACCGATAAAGTCGCACATTAATAATAAAAATTATAAATCAGAGGTTTTCGTCGAAATACGCTCCTGAAAATTTGAAAACTGTGTTTAGGAATAAAAATTAAATTATTTTCTCACAAAATTGTGCTCAAAACAGTGCACACGTTATTCAAGCTTTGAGAAAAGCTAATTTCGATGATTATATTGCCGAAAGTAAACGGCCACTCCATTCTCCAGATTTGCGTTTATTACATTGATTTGGTATGTTTTTACATGCCTTGTAGGCACTTGTAGGTCACATTATTATAAAATAGCAAATATGGACAGTGAAAAAAAAAGATATCGAGCATATTTGGGACGAAATAATTTTAAACAAAAAAGAACAGACTTCACTAAGCAACACCAAATGCTCGAGCTGCTGTAAAAAATACTCAAATCACTACAGGTGTGCCTATAATAGTTGAAGAGTTCCCTCGATTTCTCCAGGATCCCATCATCAGATCCTGAC
The DNA here is from genome assembly GCA_947086415.1 of Pammene aurita. Classification (NCBI taxonomy): domain Eukaryota; kingdom Metazoa; phylum Arthropoda; class Insecta; order Lepidoptera; family Tortricidae; genus Pammene; species Pammene aurita. The sequence continues at coordinate 13,119,246 of OX352313.1, forward strand.
CTGGTTACAATGGGACCAACTGTGAAGTATACTCTTTCAAACAAAAAAAAAGAATTTTCCAAATTGGTCCAGCCGTCTTCGAATAATCGGTGAACATACATAAAAAAAAAAAATAATAATAATAATAGCAAAAAAAAAGATCCCGACGAATTGATAACCTCCTCCTTCGAAATCTTGAAGTCGGTTGATAACCTTGAAAGCGGTGCGTGCCGCGTGAGATTGAGTTGAAAAATGTAGTCAGCTAGTAAAATAGGTAAGAGGTGGAGTTAGTCCAAAATATTTGCAGCATATTTTGTATATTAGTATAGCTTTAATAAAATACAGATTCAAAGTCAAAGTCAAATAGTTTATTTGTACAACATGGGTATATAGTACAAACAGAGGTACAGGTCTTACAGAAATAGAGTAGCATCACCATGTTGGGCCACAGGGCATACAAATTTTAGTGTATTTTCTTTAAATCTGTAACTACATGTTAATATTAATTGCAGTCGGACAAAAAACCCTTAACAGTATAATATGTACTATCCACTAAAAAATCAAATAATTTTCTTTTGAAACTTATAATAAATATTTTCTATACTTCGGATGTTACTTACTTTATTATAGATTTTTGGAGCCATACCAAGTATACTTTTCCTTAAAAATGCTGTGTCGGAAGACATTGAAGCTATTTTATTTCTTAAACGAATACTCTTAAATCTTTTAAATAAGTGCAGGTTGCTTTTAACAAAAATAACTAATTCATAAATATATAAACAAGGCAGAGTCAATATACGTAGCTTTTTAAAGTGTGGTACGCACGAAGCTGGTAGCTGAATTCCACATAAAGATCTAACGCATCTCTTTTTCGCTTTAAATGCAGTTTCTCTATCAACTGAGTTTGCCCAGAACATGATACCATACCTTAGTGTCGATGTTACATAAGCGTGATAGGCCGTTAAAATAACCGGTTCATCAACATTTTTCCTTAGATTATGTAGGAGGTATGAAAATTGATTCAGTTTCTTACATATATTGTCAATTTGATTATTCCATGTTAACTTATGATCTATGCTTATTCCTAAAAATGTTGTCACATCTGTTTCCTAAATTTTTTTACCCTTATATGATATATTTAAATTACGGGTATCATTTCGTCTATGTTTAAATGTCATGATTTTAGTTTTTTCCATATTAATTTTTAAATTGTTGTTTGCTAACCAGTTAATTACTGTTTCTAATGTTTTGCATATATCATTTTCATATGTTTCTGGGTCTTTACAAGGAAACATTATAGTGCTATCATCAGCAAAAAGAACCATGGGATACTCGATAGCTCGTGGTAAATCATTGATATAAATAATAAATAATAGAGGGCCTAAAACGCTTCCCTGAGGTACACCGTAATGAACATGTTGAACTTCCGATGAATAAGTGACTTCGGTTTTTTTTCTAACGCATAGTCTATTTATCTGAGTGAACTGTAGTCGATTTCCTAAGTATGACTTAATCAAACTATGTACAGTCGAGGACAAAGAGATGTATACACTTTTGGACCTTATTGCGTTGTAATAAGGTCCAAAAGTGTATACATCTCTTTGTCCTCGACTGTACATTACCTCTAACTCCATATTTGTATAATTTGTCTAGAAATATTTTATGATCTACAAAATCGAAGGCTTTCGACATATCCATGTAGAGTGCTGATATCGGAACTCCTTTGTCCATATTTGTTATTACTATTATGTCAAAAATAGCCATATTAATAGACTTACCCTTTCGAAATCCCATCTGTTCTTGTGTAAATAAATTTTTTTTTTCGAAGTATGAGTAAATATAATTGTGAATTACTTTTTCTATGACTTTTGAAAAAATGGGTAGCAGTGCCACAGGTCTATAGCTAGCCAAGTCTTCCTTATCCCCTCTTTTAAATAGTGGTTTCACAATACCAATTTTTAATTTTTCTGGAAATTCACCCTTCTCTATGCATAAATTAGTTATGTGGCTAATCAATGGTGAAATGATTCTGGATACAGATTTTACCACTTTTGTACTAATACCGTCATAGCCTGTACTATGGCTATTTTTTAATGAGTTAATTATAATTTCAATATCTTTCGAATTAACAGGATTCATAAACATGGAATTAGGTAAATTGGATGCCATTGTATTCGTCTGGTCATGTTTATGATTATTGTTATTTGTAACATTATTTATAAAATACGCGATTTTTCGAGGAGATTTTATACGTTCACCGTTAGATACTATCTGCTGAATATTGTCTATGGGTTGTTTAGATCTACATTTATTTATAACATTCCATGATGCCTTTGTTTTATTACTAGATTGTTTAATATAATAATTATTTTGTGTTTTCTGGGTAAGCTTAATAATTTTCTTCAATCGCTTTGAATAACTTTGAAAATTTGTTTTATCCCTAACTTTATCATCAGAAAATCTATATTTCCAAAGTAATTGACGTTTTCGCTTGCAACAGGTAATCCTTGGGTAATCCATTTTGGGTTTGTAGCTGAAGTAACTTTAATTTTTCTAATAGGGAAGCACAAATTATAAAGTAATTCGAATTGTTCAGCAAAACAGTTGTATGCTTCATTAGGATTGTTTGCCATATAAACTTCACTGAATTGTAACTCTAATAAACGATCCCTAAACTTATTAATATTTTCTAGACTGTAATGTCTCTTTTCCTTATACCAGTAAGCAAGAACACGTGCTTTTTTAACGGGGCATTTTATAAATTGGGCAGTGTGATCCGAGAGGGCAAAGTCAATCACTTCAGCTTTACTGCCTCGCACATTGTGAAGAATATTGTCAATACATGTGTTGCTAGATAATCTAGTTGGCTCAGATATTGCCATTCTTAAATTATAGGACCACGATAAGTTTTTGAATTCTACGGACTGTGGCGTTCTCTTGAGCATATCGATATTAAAATCACCACATATTACTACTTTCTTCCCACTAAAACATAATTTATTTAATATAAGATCCAATTTATGAAAAAATATATCAAAACTATGTCTGTTGTTCCTCGGTACTCTATAGATACTAATTATAATTAATTTGTGGTCAGTTAATTCTACACCAGCGCATTCCATTACATTTGGTATTGATATACTATTTAATTCGTTCAACATGCTATATTTATGAATACCCCTGACTAGAATACAAGATCCACCATTTCGGTTTTTCCTCGAGTAAAACGCGGCTAATTTAAAATTAGGAATAGACAAATATATTTCATCACCTAACTGCATATTGTGCTCTGTAACACAAATAACATCAATTTGAGTTTCCTTATCCACAAGCTCGTGTATGTGTATACTTAACAAATCAGATTTATTTATAAGACCATTGATGTTCTGATGTAATATATTAATATGACTGTATACCATAAGATCATTATTTACCGATTTACTAATTGATTGTCTATTGTACCTAAAAAATTTAACTGATTATAAAATGCTTTGTTAACATTGATCAGAACATTATTCAAGCTGCGAGCTAGTTTATATTTCCCTCTTAAGTTTAGTTGGTAGCCTTTGGTATCGTAGTTTCGCACACCAAAATAGACACTATTGGGTGTTTCCAGCCACACATGGGAAAAATTCACCAACTTTCTATGCAACATAACATTAAAGCTATTAACATAATCATTATAATCTTCATCATACTTATTTAAGCTATGGAGGATATCACGGATAACTACGTTTGTATGAGTACAATTTTTGACTGTATATTCTAAAGTACTTATAATTTTATTTAACGGGGTAATATTATAATCACTCCCACCACACATAATTACTACGCAATCGCTTTTATTGAAGTCTTTAATTTTTTCTTCTATGTTTTGCAGTACACGCTGGGTTGTTCCATATTGAATGATATCGGCCGTACAGTCATAATCGTTCTTGCGAATTTTCGATAAAGGTAGTAAAAGATCAGCTCCATGAAAATCTGATATAAGCAACAACCTTGGTTTGTTATTAGTTTTGTGCTTTATCGGTTTCTTAAATGGCGTCGCTTGTATTGAATGAGATTCCCGAGGTAAAAAAGGTCTTCCCGACAAGTCTAAACTACTTTTCTCAGCTATAGTATTGTTTATGTGTTGCTCTAGTTTTTTTACAGTGTTCTGCAGTGCTTTGGTAGAGTGTTGGATCCGTGAGAGAGTCACTTCCCTGTTTACTGATGCTTCTGACTTTCGTTTGCAAACATTATTTGACGTAAGAGCCTTACTTAGCTTTATTTGGAGTGTCTTTATTTTATTATTTAGTGTAGATATTTCATACTCTAATTTTTTAATTTTATTTTCATAAATTTGAATGTTCTCCTCTGTGTGTATATTTTTTGTGATTGGGCTATGGTTTTTTGGTGTTATACTTCTTATAGGTTCTTTGTTTAACAGTAATAACATACTAATTTTTTTATTTAGCTTATCTATTTGTTGTTGTTGTTCGCAATTCTCTATATTTAACCTTGCAACTTCTTCATGAGCGCACGATAATCCAGTGTTTAGTTCCTCTACTTGCACTTTTAATGCTACAACTAATGAATTGTCCATAGTAGACATATTAGGGAGACTACTGGGACTATGAAACGTGCTATCTTTCAGTGTAGAGTTTATATTATCGCCATCATCATTTAGAATTTGAGAAAAAATTTCACACGAAGGGGATCTAAGAGGCATCTCATACATTTGTTGGGGTGTGTCATCTTCTGGTATATTCACCTTGATTGTACAATCGGGTCGTTTCCTATGTGTAACGTTCCGTTCTAGTGTGGTATTATTTTGTTCCGTCGTCATTGTTGAGGCACTGGGTTCCGATAATGTTTTAGGCGCGCTGGTTGAACTGGAAGTTGTTTTCGGAGTGCTGGAAGCGCTTTTCGGCCGAACGCAGGACGAGCATTTCCAATTATTTTTGTTGTCATTCGTCATCAAATTATATCTAGCTTTAGTAACTATTGTACACGTCAAGTCAAAGTAATTTTTGCAATTCTTACATTTTAGATAATAGTCTTTAGTTTTTATGTTCTTCTGGCATTTAAAACATTCCATATTGCTCAAATTCTATTCTAAACACTTAAAAAATAAAAATATCTTATAATAATAATAATAAATAAATAAAATTAAAAAAATTAAAAAAATGCAAAATGATTTTCGTCACGTCGGATTTGAACCCTGACTCTGTGTTTAGCAGACACGATACAATTCGCACTGCCACGGCAACTTGCGCTGAGCAGAGGGAAATTGCGGATTGCTTTCGGCTAATATGGGTCTGCTATCGGGATAGTTCGGCAACCTTCGGAAGTACCCGTGTAATTTTTAAACGAAGAAACGGTCACTGTATTATTGTTTCGCTGCTTATGATTTAAAAAGGCGCAAAATATAGACTGATAAAGGCGCCGAAAAAGAAACGTTATAATTTTTTGGTATTTTTGTAATTTTAAAATTTTTTTTAGGCGTGATTCCCTGCTTTTAATCTTGAAAGGCGCGAATAAAAAGGCGCCGAAAAAGGTATGATCTTTATAATTTTCTAAGGGATTGGGTTTATCAGGATTACATTGCATTATTTATTGTTTAAATCGCTACTTTTGATTTTAAAAGGCGCGAAATATATACTGATAAAGGCGCCCAAAACGTACTGGTATAATTTTTTTGGTATTTTTGTTATTTCAAGTATTTTTTTTAGGTGTGACTCGATACCTTTAATCTTGAAAGGCGCGAAATAAAGGTGCCGAAAAAGTTACGTTCTTTATAATTTTCCAAGGGAGTGGGTTACATTGTATTATTTATATTTTAATTCGCTGTTTTTGATTTTAAAAGGGGCGAAATATAGACTGATAAAGGCGCCGATAACGTAGTTAGAATTTATTTGGTATTTTTGTTATTTCAAGTAATTTTTTACGCGTGACTCGATGCTTTTATTCAGGGCCGGATCTAGGGTAAAGCGAGTGGAGCGGCCGCTCTAGGCGCCGGATGGTAAGGGGGGCGCCAAAATGGCAAAAGAGAAAAAAAAGTTTTAAAATACGCGAGTGCAAGTGTTGCGCGGGCGCAAAATATGTAGGCTTGGAGTTGCGCGTTCGTTCGGTTCACGGGTTTCGGTAAAACGACTGGTGTAATTAAACTTTTTGTATATAATTTTGTTGGTTTTTTTGTTATAACAATTTTTTTTTGACTCGCTGCTTTTCTCTCTTCTTCTGCTTGCGCTGATCTTGAAAGGCGCGAAATAAAGGCGCCGAAAAAGTTACGTTCTTTATATTTTCTTAGGGGCTGGGTTTATCAGGATTACATTGTATTATTTATTTTTTAATTCGCTGCTTTTGATTTAAAAAGGCGCAAAATATAGACTGATAAAGGCGCCGAAATAGAAACGTTATAATTTTTTTGTATTTTTGTAATTTTAAAATTTTTTTTAGGCGTGACTCCCTGCTTTTAATCTTGAAAGGCGCGAATAAAAAGGCGCCGAAAAAGTTATGATCTTTATAATTTTCTAAGGGATTGGGTTTATCAGGATTACATTGTATTATTTATTGTTTAAATCGCTACTTTTGATTTTAAAAGGCGCGAAATAAATACTGATAAAGGCGCCGAAAACGTACAGGTATATTTTTTTGGTATTTTTGTTATTTCAAGTATTTTTTTAGGTGTGACTCGATGCTTTTAATCTTGAAAGGCGCGAAATAAAGGTGTCGAAAAAGTTACGTTCTTTATATTTTTTCAAGGGAGTGGGTTAAGGGTTAAGCAGCGAATTAAAAAATAAATAATGCAATGTAACATTATTTATTTTTTAATTCGCTGCTTTTGATTTTAAAAGGGGCGAAATATAGACTGATAAAGGCGCCGATAACGTAGTTATAATTTATTTGGTATTTTTGTTATATTAAGTAATTTTTTAGGCCTGACTCGATGCTTTTAATCTTGAAAGGCGCCGAAAAAGTTACGTTCTTTATAATTTTCTAAGGGATTGGGTTTATCAGGATTACATTTTATTATTTATGTTTTAATTCGCTGCTTTTAATTTTAAAAGGCGCGAAATATAGACTGATAAGGGCGCCGAAAACATACTGTTATATTTTTTTGGTATTTTTGTTATTTCAAGTATTGTTTTTAGGCGTGACTAGATGCTTTTAATCTTGAAAGGCGCGAAATAAAGGTGCCGAAAAAGTTACGTTCGTCATAATTTTCTAAGGTATTGGGTTTATCAGGATTACATTTTTTTATTTAGTTTTTAATTCGCTGCTTTTGATTTTAAAGGAGCGAAATATAGACTGATAATGGCGCCGAAAGCGTACAGTATATTCTTTTGGTGTTTTTGTTTTTTAACAAATTTAGGGTTCCGTGCCTCGAAAGGAAAAAACGGAACCCTTATAGGATCACTTTGTTGTCCGTCCGTCCGTCCGTCTGTCAAGACCCTTTTTCTCACGAACGTTCAATCAGGTGTAGGTAATAGGTATCAAGCTGAAATTTATATCAAATACTCAAGTCTACTGTCTCTTAGAGCTGTGAAAAAAACAAACTTCTAAGCCAACGCAATCAAAAGATAGAGCCGTTTATGCCGCAAATTTCCGCAAATTTTCGAAACTTGCAAAGGGAATCAAAACCTACAGGGTACTTTTTGTTCGCGCCTCTAACGCCATCTCCTGGACCACTCACGAAGAGGAGTTTCCCAATACGGCCGCGCGGGTGCGCGGCGATAGCCTCTTCACTTTACCTTCCGTACACGGCACGGCACACAAGCCGCTCTTGCGATCTTTGCAAATTTTATATAATCGCCTAAAAACTATATACTTATTGTTAAATATTCATAAAAATAAAATACATTTCGGTAAAATCAAAATAAGAAGAAGTCATTGAAGAGTCCTGCCTGCTGCTCCTGAAAATACCTATCAAGTCGCATCACTCCCAAACATTTGGTCCTTCGAGCCGGATACAATCGACCAGCGCCAGGATCAGCAAGAAACGGTCAGGCCATCCTATCTTCACCTTCTTCCCGCAAATCCGTACTGTGTTAAAACCGTGTCCATTTTGTAACCTTCCAGTGTCAAGCAGCACGTGCCGCGTGGCGCATGGCCGCCGCCATTACGTGTCAACAACGAGCTTCGGGATTAAACTGTAAGTGCTTTCCACTCTCTCACACATACTATGACTACTCCTAAAAAATCAGTGTCTCCAAATGTTTTAACCATAGATTTAAATGATATTCGTACCTTGGCACAACGACGAGGCACACTCAAGGGTAAACTCACGTTGTTCGCTAAACATGTCGCTACGCTTAAGGCTAATTTAACGAATCTTCAAAAAGTCGAGTTACAATTACGCACAAAAAATGCCGCGAGCTATTATCAAGATTTCGATGTCGTTCAGACCGCGATCGAAGAGTTAGCAGACGAAAGTGAGCTTCCTAAGCATTTAGAATACCGCGAAGACTTCGAGAAGCAGTACTATCGGACAGTAGCTGTGGCTTCTGAACTAGCTGATGCTGGCAGCAGTCCGCCTGTTGCCAGCGGCAATGCCGCCGCTGCTGTCAGCACCGACTCCGTGGGCTATAAGGTTAAATTACCAACTATTGCTCTCCCCAGCTTCGACGGTTCGTACGAAAATTGGTTAGGATTCAGGGACACGTATACTTCTCTGATACACGATTCTAAGGACATGGGTGCCATACAAAAGTTTCATTACCTACGGGCAGCCTTAACTGACACCGCCTTGCAAGTAATTAAATCCTTAGAATTCTCAGCATGGGAGCTTCTCGAAAACCGTTTTAACAATCATAGGTTACTAACACACAACTACGTAAAGTCACTCTTTAACACGCAATCATTAAATAAAGAATCAGCTACACAGATTAGAAAGTTGATTGACTCCATGCTGCGTTCACTTCGGGCCCTCAAGACCCTAGGTGAACCTACGGACTCCTGGGACACGCTAGTCATTTATTTAATAGTCACAAAACTAGACGCGTCTACAGAGCGCGAGTGGGAGGAGTACAGGGGATCAATCAACTTAAATCGGCATGATTCGACCGCTAAAATCAAGTTGACCAAATTGATAACGTTTTTACAAAATCGCGCAGATATGTTGGAATCGATCGCAGCTAATCATTCTAAAAATATGCACTCAAACACACACGAAAGTAAAAAACCATCAAATCAATCTCAATCAAACAATTCACACGCAACGCATAGCTATGTTTCAAGTTCCACTGTTACACGCACAAAAAATCCAGCTACAAACGCACTTCGCCTCGCATTTGTCCTATGTGCAGCGCTAATCATCCACTTTATTCGTGCAATAGCTTTCTTAATTTAACTACTCCTGACAAAGTTAAATTGCTTGATGAAAAGAAGTTATGCAATAACTGTCTCCGCGCTAGTCACACAGTTGACAATTGCTTTTTTGGCCCGTGCAGGATCTGCCAGAAAAAACATAATAGCTTGATTCATAGCCTGAGGAGTGACAGTGACCGCGCATCGACTTCGGCTGATATTGTAAACAATGAGCCATCGGCGAGCGCTGTCCCCGCCACCTCGACTCATCACACTCTTACACTTAATTCGCACACACACTCAACCTCGTTACGACCGGTTTTGTTATCGACAGTGATAGCTGAAGTTGCCGATAGCAATGATAAATTCCATAGGGCTAGGATTTTCCTTGACAATGGGTCAGAACACAGTTATTTCACGCAATCGTTTATAAATATATTACACGCACCTTTGGTACAGTCCACTTACAATATCTCAGGCTTAGGTAAATTAGTCACGCAGACCAAGCAGTCGTGTCAGCTTAACCTAAGGTCTATCACAAGTAACTACCACGCACGCATCAATTGCATGGTACTTCCTGAGTTGACGGAACCGCTGCCGTCAACACTAATAAACGCGCATTCCATTCGCATTCCAGAACATATTCAACTCGCAGACCCTAATTGTTTCGAACCGTCCGATATTGATATATTACTAGGCGGCGAATATTTCTAAGGCTTATTAAATAACACTCGAATTCCTCTCGCTGAAGGGCCCTATTTGCAAGATACTAAACTCGGTTGGATTATTGCGGGTCCTGTAAATAAGAAGTATATAAAATCAAATAAGACAACTTGTTATTTTACACAAACTTTAGACTCACAACTCAAAAGGTTTTGGGAGCTCGAAGAGGTTTCTAAGATAGGAGACGGGCTAACTGACGACGAACGCGCCTGTGAACATAGATACGTCGTGTGCGCGGACGTGGCAAAAATGTACAGGCAAGTCCTTATTCAGCCCGACCAACGGAACCTTCAACTAATTCTGTGGCGAGAGAACCCTTCCGAGCCCCTAAATCTATACCAACTTAATACGGTAACTTTCGGTACCTCGTCGGGGAACTTTTTCATGCGGTGTCTCAATCAGCTGGCTAAGGAACGCGCTGACGAAGAGGTCTCTCGTACCATTTTGGAGCACTGCTACGTGGATGATTTAATCACAGGAAATAGTGATAAACGCGCTTTAATTGACATCTGTGAAAAGGTCACCGACGTACTCCAGTCAGGCTGTTTCCCGCTCCGAAAATGGGTATTTAACTTTGACGTTTCACCATTTTCTTCGTCTAAAATTACGTCACGCAAATTATGTTTAGGCGATAACTGGCAAAGTAAAACACTCGGTTTAGGATGGACTAATAACACTGACGACTTTCATTACACGGCTAAAATACAACCCGAAGTTAGTGAGCCGATAACTAAGCGCAAAATATTGTCCGTTATTTCACAAATGTACGATCCTCTCGGTCTACTTCAGCCAGCCATAATTATTGCTAAAATCCTACTCCAAAAACTATGGCTTTGCCGCTTAGATTGGGACTCGGAGGTACCTAACGACGTCGCATCAGCTTGGCGTAGATACATAAATACACATACACAACACATATATAGCCTCCGCATTCCTCGGTATGTATTGAATGCGTATGCGCGTTGCACACAACTGCATCTTTTTTCTGATGCTAGCCAAGCTGCTTACGGGGCCTGTGCATATGTGCGTGCGCTTTCGGGAGATAACAATGAAATCACTACAGTGCACTTATTGTTTTTTTTTTTTTACCACGACGGTGGCAAACAAGCATACGGCTCGCCTGATGGTAAGCAGTTACCGTAGCCTATGGACGCCTGCAACCCCAGAGGATTTGCATGCGCGTTGCCTACCCTTTAAGAACCTATACACTCCTTTTTTGAAGAACCTCATACTGTAGCCTGCTGGGAAAACCTCGGCAGGGAGTTCATTCCACAGTCGCAGCGTTCGTGGGAGGAAATTCCTCTTAAACCGTACAGTGCGCGACCCCTTAGGCTCCAGGGTGTGAGGATGAACACCCTGCCGGCGGCGAGCAGTGCGGTGATAAAAAGCTGCCGTGGGCATCATATCAAACAGTTCTTCAGAGCACAAGCGATAGAACACACATAAGGAGGCAAAGTCCCTCCTAAGACTCAAAGGTTCAATATCGCTCGTGAGTTTGGGATCGTCGACGATCCGCACAGCGCGCCTTTGCACCGAGTCAAAGGGCCCAAGCTGGTATCCAGGTGCTCCCGCCCAAAGGTGACAACAGTACTCCATGTGGGGTCTGACTTGCGACTTGTATAGGAGCAGTCTCTGCCCCGGAGTGAAGTATCGCCTCGCTCTATTGAGCACACCGAGCTTTTTGGATGCCAGCTTGGCCTTCGCTTCAAGGTGACTACGGAATTGGACGTCACTGGAAATGTCCACACCGAGGATCCCAATACTCCCTGACATTGTAAGGGTTGTGCCTTGGAACTGAGGGGTCACAGTAAATGGGGTTTTCTTAGCGGTGAACGCGCAAACTTGTGTCTTTGTGGGGTTGAATCTGACTAAGTTGTCCTGACCCCACACCGAGACTCCAGAAAGAGTATTCTCGATATCGGACACAAGTTTTTCACGACTCTCTACCACAACGGATCGAGGGATATTGGCACGGCCCGTGTAACAAGCATCCCCAGTACTGTCGTCCGCATAACAATGAATGTCGCCGATAGACAACATATCATTGATATGCAGCAAAAACAGCGTTGGGGATAGCACGGAGCCTTGCGGGACACCAGCGTTAATGCCCATGCTTTCGGAGCAACTTCCGTCGACTACGGCTCGTATGCTCCTGCCGGACAAAAAGCTGGCAACCCATCTGCACAATCCCTCGGGCAGGCCGTAAGCTGGCAACTTCGACAGAAGACCTCGATGCCAGACCCGATCGAACGCCTTAGCTATATCAAGGCTAACTGCCAATGCCTCTCCTTGACTCTCAATGGCTGAAGCCCAGCGGTGAGTGAGATACACTAGAAGGTCACCAGTCGAGCGACCGTGGCGAAAGCCATACTGGCGATCACTGATCAGGTCGTGCTCTTCTAGGTATCCCATGCAGGAGCTTCGCATTGATTATGCGCTCCATAACCTTGGAGAGAAGGGAGGTTATAGCGATAGGCCTGTAATTCGACGTGTCCGAACTATCGCCCTTTTTAGGCACAGGGTGCACGAGGGCAGTCTTCCATGAAGACAGCACTTGCCGTTTGTGGTAAGAGAGTGTGAAAAGGCGCGTTAGTACGGGACACAACTCAGGAGCACACCGTTTGAGCACAACTGCTGGTATGACGTCTGGCCCGCTCGACTTGTGAACGTTTAATGATAGCAGCTCCCGCCGGACATCACTTTGCTTGATGCAAATTTCCGGCATCCAGGATACGCACTGCGGGATGGTAGGCGGTACGGTGCTGCCATCATCGTTCAGGGTCGAGTTCGAGGCGAAGAGAGTACCAAGAAGATCGGCTTTCTCTTTTGCGCTGTGGGCCAGATTACCATCAGCATTACGCAGTGGTGGTAAAGACGACCGACAAAAGTTTCCCTCGGCAGCTTTGGCAAGTGACCAGAAGGCACGACTCCCGGTGGGGTGGCCCACTAGCTTCTCACCAATTCTGCCGACGAAGTCGAATTTGGCTCTGGCAACGGCTGTTTTACTGGTCCTCGAGGCAGCGTTTAATTTTCGTTTCACATCCGATACGTTGGGATCCTTATTAGTAACGGCCTTGGTCCAAGCCCTGTAAGCAGCCTGCTTGCGAATTGTAGCTTCTCTACAGGGCCGATTATATTATTGTGTTCGAAGAGCAAGGTCGCGCCATTAAAATCAGTTACTATTGCGAAACTTGAGTTGCTAGGTGCATTATTATCGGCTCAGTTGTACTCTAAAGTGTTAAAATCGCTTAAAGTTAAGTTTGACAGTGTTAACTTTTGGTCTGATAGCACCATAATACTCGGGTGGCTAAAAATGTCACCTCACACCCTTAAGACTTTTGTTCAGAACAGTGTCCGAGATAAACGAATTAACCGGGAGCGCGCAGTGGTTACAAGTAGTAAGAATAACCCTGCCGATTTAGTTAGCCGCGGCCTTGAACTTGACGCGCTTATCAATAACTCGTTCTGGTTTAACGGGCCGGCCTTTCTACATGAACCAGAGGCTACCTGGATGCCTAGTACCATATCGCGCACTTCCGAAGTTATACCTATCGATCTACCTGAAATAAAAACAAAGACAATTAGTATGACAAGCCAAATTGGTACCGATGTATTCCAATTCGATAGGTTTTCGTCTTTTAACCGCTTAAGACGCGCGGGTACCTATGTTTTACGATTTGTAAACAACACACGCATTAAAAATAAAATAAATCGTAAAACTGGCCCGCTGACTTGACGAATTGAATGCATCGGCGCACCATCTGGCGCGTCTTTCGCAAATGAAATCCTTTCCTGTTGAATATGATAACATGATTAAAAACTTACCTGTTAAACACACGCGCGGGATTGCTAAATTAAATGTTTTTCTGGATGAGGATAAACTGATTAGGGTTGGAGGTCGTATTAGTATAGCATCCAGTTTCTCATACGACAAAAACATCCAATTCTACTTTGTTCGAAACACCGTTTCACTCAACTTTTGTTTCAGAGTGAATTATTAGAAACAGAGATTATATAGAATATATAGATCAAGACACTTGGAGACCTTATACATCTCTAAGTATAATTTAGAAATAGTATGTTTATTGTATACTAGAATCACTTAAGTACTTTTTTTTATATTATTTAAATTCAAAGTTTGTTTCTAACTGTTGATGATGGATTATTATAATTTGGAAATTTATGTAGAAGACACAGTTCAGGTAAGAAAGTATATCAAACTTGTATGTAATTTATTTTCAATAGTCAGATTTGGACTCATCTTTTTTCTTTGGTATTTTTCTTAAACTATAACCTATTGTTGGTTAATCTAACCTTGGTTTGATATGTTTTCTTATAGAACAACGCACTTATATGTATTGTTTAGTTTTGATGTACTGTTGTTTTGAAAAAATAAGTCCCGCCGAGTTTCTTGCCGGACATAACTCTTCTCGGGTCAGAGGTGTAGGGTTAGAACCGGTGTAGTTTGATTTTTTTTCTCTCTCTTTTACTTTGACGTGTAAAAGTGCCCTTGTGGCCTACTTACTGAATAAATGTTTGAGTTTGAGTTTGAGTGAACATATACGATTGCTGCATGCTCCGCCTAATCTCCTGCTTTCGACTATCCGCGAATACTGGTGGCCGCTCGGTGGTACCAATTTATCGAAGCAGGTGATACGCAGCTGTGTAACCTGCATACGTCTGAGGCCCAAACCGTTCACACCTATTATGGGTAATTTACCAGCACCACGTTTGGAGCCCGGGTATGCATTTATGAGCTGCGGGGTAGACTACGCGGGGCCGGTGTATGTACTTAACCGTAGGGGTAGGGGAGCTACCGCTCAAAAGGCCTACATTTGTCTGATAGTTTGCTTCGCGACGCGCGCGGTTTATCTTGATTTAGTCACGAGTCTTAGTACCGAAGGTTACCTACTCGCGCTAAAACGCTTTATTTCACGTCATGGCAAGCCTAACGATATTTATTCGGACAACGGCCGCTGCTTGGTTGGATCGATGAAAGAGTTATCGTCATTTCTGCGAAGTAACGCGGATAGTATCATTGAGTGTGCTGCAAATGACTACATCAACTTACATTTCAACCCCCCATACGCTCCCCATATGTCAGGTTTGTGTGAGAGAGCCGTACAGTCTTGCAAATATCACTTGAAACGCATTGTTGGCAACGCAAATTTAACTTTTGAGGAATTTTCTTCAAATTTGGCTCAGGTCCAGGCTCTTTTGAACTCCCGTCCAATACATCCCCTGTCCACAGATCCAAACGACCTGTCAGCCTTAACTCCAGCTCATTTCCTTATTGGCCGACCGCTGACAGCGCCACCGTGCAAGGACTTGACAGCAGAGACGGGCCGTCTTCCACGCTACGAAATGCTAGAGAAAATGCGGCAACATTTTTGGCAGCGGTGGTCGAAACAATACATATCTGAATTACAGGCCAGAACAAAGTGGCAGACGCACGGCCAGGATATCATTCTCAACTCTTTAGTTCTGGTCGAAGAAGATAATCTACCACCGCTCAAATGGCGTTTGGGTCGAGTGGTAGCTCTGTTCACAGGCAATGACGAAGTTTCCCGCGTCGCTGACGTGAAAACAGCGAACGGGGTCATACGCAGGGCTTTTTCAATGCTTTGCCCACTCTTGATGCCGTCAGAGAATGACGCTGATGCAGCCAATACGCCGTCAGAGAGTGAAGCTGCACCAGCCCCTTCCACAACATCACAACCACATTGAAAGCGGATGCTTTCAAGGGCTGGACCACTCACGAAGAGGAGGAGTTTCCCAATACGGCCGCGCGGGTGCGCGGCGATAGCCTCTTCACTTTACCTTCCGTACACGGCACGGCACACAAGTCGCTCTTGCGATCTTTGCAAAATTTTTATAATCGCCTAAAAACTATATACTTATTGTTAAATATTAATTTTTTTTAAAGTAAAAATAAAATACATTTCAGTAAAATCAAAATAAGAAGAAGTCATTGAAGAGTCCTGCCTGCTGCTCCTGAAAATACCTATCAAGTCGCATCACTCCCAAACACTTTTAATCTTAAAATTTGGTACGAAACAACGTCTTATAGCACAGATAAAGCAAAAAATTGCGGAAACCGTAAATTTTTAGTTACATCATAAAAAAAAAATTAAGTTACTACCCCATATACCTACAGTTTTGTACGGAACCCTCGGTGCGCGAGTCCAACTCACACTTGGACGGTTTTTTTAGGCGTGACTCGCTGCTTTTAGTCTTGAAAGGCGCGAAATAAAGGCACCAAAAAAGTTACGTTCTTTATAATTTTCTAAGAGATTGGGTTTATCAGGATTACATTTTATTATTTATTGTTTAAATCGCTGCTTTTGATTTTAAAAGGCGCGAAATATAGACTGATAAAGGCGTCGAAAGCGTACAACATAATTTTTTTTGGTATTTTTGTTATTTCAAGTATTTTTTTTAGGCATGACTCTATGCTTTTATATCTTGAAAGACGCGAAATAAAGGCGCCGAAAAAGTTACGTTCTTTATAATTTACTAAGGGATTGGGTTTATCAGGATTACATCTTATTATTTATTGTTTAAATCGCTGCTTTTGATATTAAAAGGCGCGAAATATAGACTGTTAAAGGCGCCGAAAACGTACAGTTATAATTTTTTCGGTATTTTTGTGTTTTTGCAAGTATTTTTTAGGCGTGTCTCACTGCTTTTAATCTTGAAAGGCGCTAAATAAAGGCGCCGAAAACGTAACGTTCTTTATAATTTTCTAAGCGTTTGGTTATATCATGATTAAAATTATTTATTGTTTTTGACGTGATAACGTCTTTAAAATCGTTTTAGTCGGGTGACATGTTCAGAAACTTGTGTCACACCAAAACCTCACGAGCGCGATCGCAGGTATAACGAGAGAGAGACGGACCGATCTCCCGTCTCATCTCGAGCGCTGCCAGTCATTCCGTGAAACTTGTCACGCGGAATCCTCACGAGCGGTTAGACGTTATCACGTAAACATCTCGATCGTAAACCTACTTTTTTAAATCACTGACTTAATTTTGAAAGGTGCGAAATTAAGCCTGATAAAGGCGCCAAAACATTTACGTACTTTATATGTTTTTAAGCGATTGGTTAACACAATTTGGGTTTATCAAAATTATATTTTACTATCTACTAGCTTTTGCCACGACTTCATCTGTGTGGGATTAAAATTCGCCATAAGGAATGAATAAAACGCCTTGGTAAAATCGAATAGCAAATATTAATTTAAGGAATATGCTATTTTAAGTCAACAGTGAGCAACAATCTCATACAAACTTCCACCCCCTTAAGCGATTATTTCTGGGATAAAAACTATCCTATGTCCTTCCCCGGGACTCAAACTATCTTCATACTAAATTTCATCTAAATCGGTTCAGCGGTTTAAGCGTCAAGGGGTAACATACAGACAGACACACTTTCGCATTTATAATGTTAGTATGATTTTTTTTAATCACTGCTTTTGATTTTGAAAGGCACGAAATAAAGCCTGATAAATTCTCGCTCATCTCTGGTGGAAACGCAGCCTTAGCTTAGATAAGACAAATTAATTGAACGAGCAGAGCGTAAGCGAAGTGAAGTTCTTACAAACAACTTCGGCTACTGGGACGTTTTTCTGATCTTCATGAAATTTGTTGGGGTTGTAGCAGAGATATAATTTGAGAGTTCGTATCTGAGCAGGATCGATCAAGGGGTTATGGAGCTAGAAAGCGAAAAAAAATCTTCAGATGGGTCTTGTTATGTTGGTTATCTCGTTTGCAAGGAAATCGCGAGTTCTCAGTTCGAGGCGGACTACTCGTTTTTTCATTTTCATTACTAACGAAGGGCGCCAAAATCAGATTTCGCTCTACCCTGATCGAAGGCTCGGGCCGGCGCTGCCTGTGGCAAAGCATGCCGCTCTCGTACCAGTTTATTAAGCCATCAAAAACGGTGTCTCCAGGGCTGTAGCCAGAATTGCAGTTAAGATAGGGCAGTGCTAATTTAAAGTAGGGCATGGCCAATTTTAAGGTACATCATACACTCTTCACACCACCTAATCGTATACGGGCTTTTTCTTCCATGCTAGGAGGGAAGAAAGTGGCACTTTTCTGTTCTAAGACATTAGCTTTTTTCAGCTAGTCCGTCATTAAAAACATATTTCTTATTGAATTAATCGATTAACTATAATCAGGAAGCACATTAGAAGCACATATAAAGTTAAAATAAATATGATTCAACAATAAAAAAATATTTTCTCTAAGGTGGTGTGAAAAGCAGTATGTGTCACATAAGAGCAAAACTATTTTCACCTTGGGCGTTAACACTTGAATCCCTCACTACGGTCAGGAGTCTACTTTAGAATCCCTCGCTGCGCTCGAGATTCTATTATAGACTCCATCGCTTCGTTTGGGATTCAATACACGCCCTCGCCGTAAATATTTCATTTTGCTCCCTTGTTACACAATCTACTATTATTTGCTTAGTCATTGCACGGCCATGGCCGTGACCCTAATTAACACCATAAATTGTCTGCAAGAGTAGTAAGGGCCAATGATGATAATGGACGGTGTACGAGCCCAATTTCAAAGAAAAACCACAAATCGATGTACAGTCGCCATCAAATATATCAGAGCGGCCAAGGTACTCAAAAATATGCATGCACTTTATCGCCTTGAGAATAGACGCGTTGTTCAGATATTTGTGACCACCTTGGCCGCTCCGATATATCTGATGGCGATTGTACGTTTTAGTCAATTGGCACACGCATAAATAAAAAAGCCTTTATTCCCCATTATTACAGTTTATAAATACTTATCCTAATCCTAATTTAACGTTAAAATTAATAGATCTATTAAAACAAAATACTTTTGACCTCACTGGCTCGGAAAGCTCTTTTTTATTATTTAAAGACATAGCAAAACTGCATTTTATTCACAAGAGTGCAAAGAATATTTGAAATTCGAACGTGATATTAGTCACTTTTTAAAACATAATAACATGTAAAGGCCACTCCAGACAGGACAATCTTCGCCCATCTGATTAAATTGTCTGATCAAATCAGGTGCTGTGGATGCAAAAATTATTTTATATTTAATTGTATTTAATTGTATTGTATATTGTGTCGCAAAAAGCACGCCTGGCTGTGCATGGAGGAGTGTTGGTGCCTACACTTATGTATGGTAGTGAAAGTTGGGTGTGGCAGAAAAGACATCAAAGTCAAGTGAACGCAGTGGAAATGAGAGCTCTAAGAAGCATGTGTGGTGTGAAGTTAACAGACAGGATCAGAAATAGCGTAATAAGAATGAAATGCGGAGTGGATGAAGATGTAGTGACAAAAATTGAGATGGGTATGTTGAGATGGTTTGGACACGTAGAGAGGATGGATGAAAGAAGATTAACGAAGAGGGTGTACGAAGAAAGAGTGGAAGGGTCAGTTCGAAGGGGAAGACCTAAGCGAACTTTCCTCGATCAAATCGGGGAATTATTGCAAAAAGGCCAGGTCAGAAGTACTCTAAACCGACGAGCATGTATGAGGAATATTATGAAAGTGGGTGAAGCGAAAGTAGTTTGTCAGGATCGTAGTAAATGGAAATCCGTGATCTCTGCCTACCCCTCTGGGAAACAGGCGTGAATATATGTATGTATGTATGTATGTATGTTAATTGTATTCAATGAAAAACATTTAGTATAAACAATTTTATTTCATGATTTTACCATAAAACGCTTTAAATATTTCAAGAAATATTATTTTGATCGATCTATTTTAATTGATAAAACACCTGTTTGAGAATAATTCGAAAATTGTGCATTGTTTTTGTTTTATCTGTGGCATGTAACTTTTTAATTTTAAAAAGTTAGTTTTATTTACTTATATTTTTAAGTTTCAGATTACGTTTTTTATTATTTGTAATATCTGCCATCACCTTTCAATAAATGTATTAAATCAACGCAAAGACCAGCTGAGATATTTATGTAGGTACTTACGACAGGTGTAATGAATTTTTCGTGATATATGTATTATATGTGACTTTGAGGTTATGTAGAGTTTTGTATCGAATTATCATTTCAAGTTCTTTCTTGCAGTGTTAAATCGAATAATTGAAGCAAAATCTAGTGCTAATGAAGTCCAAGATCGTTTGTTGCATAGGAGCAAGTGCTGCATATTGTCACAAAGCAAGAAAACAGTACAATTTAACATGTTTAAGCATCCCGCTACCTACAAACAGAGTTTCATCAAGCCTTTGAAATGTTTTCCTTGATGTACCTACCTAAGCTATGTATAAAATAAATAAACACCAAAATCTCGTGAGTGCGTTAATCAATTATGCAATTCGTACATTAAATAAGTGCCTACCCTTTAAAATAGTCGTCAAACGAAATGGTAAAAGGAAATCATAATAAATAAGTAGGAGTATACTGAGTGATATAATATATGTAAATTAACATGACTCTCTTATTCATACAGACAATAATTATTAAGCTAATCCTGTTCCATTCTAAACTGAAAAGTTGTATTTTATGGTAGATATAGGTAGTTACTCGTTTCCCTCGAGTAGCCTTATGATTTTAGCAATCATTGTAAGTATCAATGTTCCTGGATTTCAACTATTATATTTTGACCGCATAATCTTCTATGTCATTATTATGTTGTTATTTTAATTTCTTCGCATCTTCTTTTTCATTCTAAAGTCATAAATATATCAGAATTGTCAATTATTTTATTATTCAAAACAGAATTAAAATTACGTAAAAACGCGCGACAGGCGTCCAAAAAATACTAAGTTTTGTTTGATGGGACGGGATAGCTCCATCTGTTGTCATTTAATCTTGCGACGTGCCGGGTCGATTTCCATTTCAGTTTCGCGGTCATTTCTAGTGCGTCGATAATCTTCGTTATCGTATTCGTTATTTATGCCTTCATTGTTCCATTGAAGATTTCTAATTATAAATACAAGGAGAGCAATAAAACGTTTCGGTGATATTATATTTTAACTTCCTGCATGCCTTACACCTTTTTCGATATTAAATTACTCTCCTGGCTTTTTTACTTTTGCATTGCATTTTTTTTTCAATAAATTTATGTAGGTATTTACTATGTATTCCTTGTTTTTCTAATGCTTCCCAGTTTTTTATGGTTTATTGTATGCCGTACTATGTTTCGTGGCACTTTCTCTTTTTTTCTACTTCTTCCCCAATTTATTATGTACTTATGTATTGTGTGTGTCTGTGTCTACGAATAAATAATATTCTATTCCATTCTATAATCAATAAAGACCATGTAAAGCGTTTTCTTGAATACAATGCATTTTTCCATAACTTGTGTAACAGTGAATAGGTGATCTATAGTTGAGTAGTTTTTTCTGAATCTAGCTTGGTCTCTTGTTTAATTCTCGTCAATTTCTTTTGTAATTCGATTAAGTACAGTCATCGCAGCTTTTCATGCGGCAGGAATACTTTCCTGTGACAGAACTTGGTTAAATAGATTAGTTAGTATTGGATATATAGAGTCGTCGAAATTGAATTTTTTTTACCTTAATTTATCAACGAGCCTACAAATAATAATAATAATAATTGGTCGTGCCACGCTCTATTGGGATCGATCTATTATCACAGACAGGACTATTGTAGCCTGATATCGTGGTAGTAGATCGACCGCAACGCCGGGCCGTGCTCGTCGACATCACCGTATAGTTGTCTCTGCGAACGGTCTCATAGCGAAGAGTCTCGACCAACATCTAGAGAGACTCGCTACGGGGTTGTGGTTGGATCAAGGGTCAGATTCAGAAGGCGGTAATCCTGGATACGGCGCGCATAGTCCGAAGGGCCCTGCTCCGTTGACGGTGGCACTCTAAGATAGGTTTTTTATAATGTTTTTATTGTTTTTGTGTGTTTTAGATGTATTTTTGTATTTTACTTTATAAAAATATAGTAAAAAACCTAAACCTAAGAAAGAAAATGAATAGAGAATAAATATCATAGGACAATCTTACACAAATAGACCTAGGCCCACGGTAAGCTCAATAAGGCTTGTGTTATGGGTACCAGACAACGATATGTATAATAGATAAATAAGGATATAGTAGTTTATGTAACTGTTACGTAATAAGGGTCCTTAAAATACGAGTGTGATTTTATGAAACGGGCCGCAGGCGAGTTTCATAATAAGATCCACGAGTGTTTTAAGGCCTAATTACGTACGTTGCATACACTGCTTTATCTACACTCATATATATATATTAGATATATATTAGACTAGATATATATTAAATTAAGTGTTCGGAAACCATAGAATGACCGCCATTGCACCGCCATGGCCAACTCGATTGTGCCGGCGGTCGGGGAGGCGCGTGCCGTTGGTCAGGAAGGAGCACAGGATTTACATTATGTTATCGATGTTCGGAATTTTAAACTCATCTCATAACGTATCAATATATGAGCATGTAAAGTTAAAATTACGTTACTGCCACAGATAAAAAGCTTATCATAGTAAAATCGGTTGTGGTAATGCTAGCCATTGCCTACCGGTTTTGAACACGTTTTAGAGGACTTACAGTGTGAGTGTAGATAAAATACTTAAATACATAGAAAACATCCATAACTCAGGAACAAATATCTGTGATAATCACACAAATAAATGCCCTGACCAGATTCGAACCCGGGACCTCCTGCTTCGTAGGCAGAGTCACTACCGACTAAACTCTGATTTTTATTCCCACGGAAAAAATGTAAACAATGTTACGTCAATGTCAAAGTGACATTCCAGGGGTTCTTAAAGCATGGACCAGCAAAAATAAATATTTTAGCAGGTTAGTTACGTTCATCGCTTAGTGACCGAATAGTTAATAAACAAATCAACGAAACATTGTCAATCACAGTAAACTTCTGTATTTAGTACATACTTTGGTACAAATGTGTGCAATGCATGAAAAGTTTTAACGCTTTTGTAGAAAGTTTTTTTGAAATTCGAGCAGTACCATGGAAAGAGAGATCAAACTATATAGTTGTACAGTTAACTCAAGAAAGCTTGTTGTGTTGTGTATACTAATACCCCAGTACATAGATAACGTCCATAACTCAAGAAAAAATATTCGTAATAAACACACAAGTAATTATCTTTCTTTGTGTGACATACCTTTTGAATAGTAGGAGGCTCATTGCAAAAGAAAAACTGGTGAACAATGCGACGGATTGCACACATCGTAAATTCGTCAATTGTGTCGAGCACATTCATCTGCGGGCCGGGCTTCTTCGGAGGACTGAGAATTTCATTCTCTTTATACTCATTGAAAACTGAATATACCGTGAAGTCAGCTACTCCCAACATCTGAGCCGCGTGTTTTGCACAGTCCACTTTCGACCAATATTTGTCGGCTGGCCAATTGTGGTAAACGTATTTATATACGTTTAACACCATGTTCTTTTCATTCTCCGATAAAGGGCCACGCCTTGGTCTTTTTTTCACTGGAGATAACGTTAAGTCCTTAGACCGAGACGAACTCGGACCGGGCTCCATTCTTTCCGACAGAATTAACAAAAACACAACGAAAAACGTAACTGACGGCGCATCAAGAAAATTGGCTTGATGGCGCTAGTGTCGATTCGATTTCCAAACGGAACTGTCAAACTGACGTAACACCGAGCGCTGGGGTGGCAGCCATGTTGAATGGACGGAGGTTGACATTTGAACGTCGCCATATTGCGCTCGCGCCTCACGTGTTGCGGTGGAACGCCATTCAATTTCAAATCGTTATAAATCTGTGCTAAAGACAATTCTATACCTGTTGATCACTTGTGAATTCGATTATATCATTGTAAACCTATTCGGGACAGCTTTTATTTCACAAACCTGGTCTCCCTGCCCGAAAACCCACTGACATGAATCCATCGGATAAAGGTCGTGCGAATAACGATCACAATTGTGTCTTTATCAGATGTGGGATCCCGAGGGCCTGATAATCAGGGGACCAGTAAAATCACCGACGGACCACCAAGAACGGGCAACGATAGGGCATTTTTTTTTTGGTAATATGGAGGCACTTCTATCTCGCCTACTTGCGGCAACACAAAACACATCATCAGGCCATGTTCATGCAAAACTGGTAAAGTTTGACCCTGACGAAGCTGACGCAGACATACAAGGTTGGTGTAATGTTACCGAAATCGTAGTAAATAGTCGAAATCTTGCCGGGCCTGCGCTTCTGCTTGCTTTAACGCATGCTCTCAAGGGACGTGCCGCTAAATGCGTCACTTCGCTAAAGGCCGGCGACTTTACATGGCCTCGTATAAAACAAACATTGCTTGCCGCCAGATGCTAATGCAGGATTATTTCGACGATACCCTAAAGTTTCAAATAGGCAACAAGGAAGGCGCTGTAGAAGCAGCCGCACGTCTATGCAATCTTATTGAACGTGATCCGAAGGTAGAAATGAGTGAGAAAGTCACTACAGGATTTGCCATTTCAGTTTTATCGCAGAAGGACCTTTTAATCCGCAGAGACCTGAACTCACACGTGATTTCTATGAGACCCAAGCTTTGCCGAGTCCTTGGTGGAATATCATTGAAAAGGCGCGATGACGACCACGAAACTAACGAAACAGATGCTAAAACACCACGTCTAGCAAGCGCGACGGACACGCGTTTTTCCTGAACCTGTAATTTTTGTGGTAATCGTGGGCATACAATTGAAAATTGCCGTAAGCGTCGTGAATCCATCAAATTAAAAGATGTCACACATTTACCGAACAAAGAGAAAGAGAGGATCTGCTTCACATGTGGGAAACCGCCTGCCCCGACGGAAAGAAGAAACCAGCAAGTGAGCCGATTGCACGCAAGGAAGTCCATACCTGCGGGCGGCGGTCAGCGACAGGTACCCGTTCGACATCATCTGGTGAGGTTATTTCATTCCTTTTTTTATACAGGTGCTGCCTGCTCATTGGTCAATTGTAGTTTTAGCGGCAAGCTATCTGGCACAATGCGAACGATTCCCTTCTGTCTAATAGGAATAGGAGAAAACGATGTGAGGTATAGCGATCAAATCATGAGTACAGTTGTCATTATGCCTTGAATGACAACTGTACTCTGTCTTTACCTGTTCTGTTTCACATTGTGCCTGACCATACAATTTCGGATGAAATTATAATAGGAAGAGATGTATTGGCGTTAGGTGTTCATGACGATATTAACAGTGATTACCTTAAGTTCTCTATGCGCAAAGAAGCAAACCTATGCGATAGTGCACGAGTTTTCGATTTAGGCGAGATCTATACCGATTTTGTAGGAGCTGAAAAATTTAGGATCTAATAAGTACCTAAGCATACAATCAGCTTCAGTAATCAGTAATCATTTATTCCTTGCAACCATGGTATTACAAGATGTTCTTAAAGTTTAGCCAGTACAGACATGGACCCTACTAGGGCGTAGCAAGATTTATACTTACCTAATTAACTATAAACTAAACTACGTAGACATTAAATTTTCAGCAGCATATTTCTATTATCTATTACTTACATAATTATTATCACATACAATTTATCACAAACAGAATGAGATCTTATATTCTACTACATTTACAATACAATGGTAATGGACATGGACAATATTCCATGAACTCTTGTAGAGAGTATGGGCATTCAGTTAGTAGATATTTTTTTAGTTTATTTACGAAGTTATGATATTTGGTTTCGTCCTTTATGTCCTGAGGTATTTTATTATAGATCTTAATTGACATAGAGTAAGGGCCGTTGTTGAATATGTGTAGGTTAGCGGGAACTGCTTGGACGAGTTTATCGTGATGACGGTTACGGAAGTTTGGGATTTGGTGGTTTTGGGTTTATCATATAAATATTGATGCTTTCGTACAAACTTGCAAGTTTCCAATATATATAAGGATGGGAGGGTGAGTATATTTAATTTTGGGAAATATGGTCTACAGCTTTCTAGATATCCTAGATTACACAAAGTTCTTATACATCTTTTCTGGAGCAAAAATAGGTCATTAACATCTACGCTATTGCCCCATAAAACTATTCCATACTGGAGCCACGACTGAGCAAAAGCATGGTAAGCACAAATAGCGGTCTTTAAGTTTGTGTTTATTAGTATTTGTCTCAGTGCATAAACAAATCTCGATAATTTAATACAAATTTTATTAATGTGGGTTTTCCAGTTTAGATTTTCATCAAGATGAAAGCCCAGAAGTGAGCAAGTGGTGGCAAGTTGTAACTGGTCATTTCGGTAGGTATAATTGATTTCTAAAGCTGTTCTCTGGTATGGTCTGAACTGAATTAAATTAGTTTTTTGCAGATTTATGTTCAAATTGTGATCTTGAAGCCAAGGTAGTGTTGTATTAAATATAGTGTTCAAAGTGACCGAAACTTCATTTGTGTTTGTACTAGGAAATGTTATAGAAATATCATCTGCGTAGAGTAGGGATTTTATGTTAATGGAGTTAAGTAGTTTTGGCAAGTCGTTAACGTATATTAAAAACAAGATGCAGCCTAATACGCTTCCCTGTGGGATAGAGCATGTCATATTTATGGTGGAAGATCGGACTTTTGATAATTTTTTAGAATCGTCATCGTAGAATTCGACTTCGACTATTTGTTGGCGGTTCTTAAGGTAAGACGTAAACCATTCATACGCGGCACCTCGAATTCCTACTCCATAAAGTTTATTTAATAGAATGTCGTGCCGGACTCGATCATATGCTTTGCTCATGAGTCCAGGAGCAACCCAAACACATTTTTTTTGTTGTCTATTAATTTTAAGGTTTCTTGAATGAATTTGTATACTGTGAGTGTTGTGGACCTTTGTTTTCTGAATCCAAATTGTCGTTTATCAAAAATATTAAATTTGTTACAGAAAGATGTCAGACGGTTAGCCATAATAGTTTCATAGATCTTTGAAAATGTACTGAGTAGAGCAATCGGACGGTAATTTTGGGTCTCAGAAGGGTCTCCTTTTTTAAATATTGGCTTTACAAGTGAAATTTTCAATCGTTGCGGGAATATTCCAGAAGAAAAAGACTGGTTTATTAGGTTTGTGAGGGGGATTGTAAGTTCATTAGCGCATGCTTTTACGAGTGAAGGGGGTATCTCGTCAAATCCATAACTAGTTTTATTTTTTAGCTGTTTGATACACTTAAGCGTTTCAGAGGGATCTACTGGTGATAAGACGAATGTGTTGCTAGTTGGATTGATGACGGGGCAGCCGCGCGGTTCACTATTGTTAGCGTTCGCACCTACGGAGGAAAAGTATGTATTAAAGGTATTTGTGACTACGTGTGGGTTGTTTATTACATTATTATTTATTTTAAGGCTGAAGTTTTGTGTTTTTTTTTTCTTTAGGTTTATGTGTTTGTTCACCAACTATTTGCCATACTGTTTTTATTTTATTTTGGGATTTATTTATTTTGTTGATGTTCATAATTTTTTTTTAAATGTATATTGATTGTTTTAAGATCTTATCGTATGTTTTAAAAAACATTTTTAGAATTGGGTCGCCTGTTTGAGTCAATAATATTTTAAGTTCTCGTTTATGTTTACAGGAGATTTTAATACCCGGGGTTAACCATTGCCTTTTAGGTTTAGATTTTGGTTTAATTTGTTTTTTCGGGATACATTTGTCAAGCAAATTCATTACAACTGAGTGAAATCCTTCAAAATTTACATTTGTTGTATTTTGGGGTGTAATTATGCATGTAAAGTCTATTTTTTGAAGTTCTGTTCTAAACGCATGTATGTTATTTTCAGTATAGCAACGTTTTACAAACGAGTATTGACTTTGCTGAGTTTTCGCCTTATCCGATAAATTTTGTGCTGTAAATAAAATGCCTTTATGGTCCGAAAATCCAAGTTCTACTATTTCAATACTCTTGTCTTTTACATCGAAATTCGTGAATAAAATATCTATACAAGTTTTTGAATTTGTTGATATTCTTGTGGGTTCTTTTATTTGCTGGTGAAAATTAGCGTGTCTAAACATATATAATAAGTTTTGTGAGAGATTTGTTGTTTTTAGCATGTCGATGTTTAAGTCTCCTCCAATGATTACATTTTTATTACTGTACTTTATACTTACAAGTTCAAGGAGCTTGTCTAATTGTTCGAAAAATAAGTCGGGCCTTCGTGTACTATTAGGCCAATAAATCACAATTAATATTAAATTAGGTTTGCCTTTTTGACTAATTTCTACGCCACAAGTTTCAAAAATACACTCTACTGATAAGTTACTAATATCTATTAAATTTAAGTACTGTATAGTGTCTTTTAGAAGTATACAAACTCCACCTCCGTCGTGGTTAGACCTGCAGTACGAAATTGCTAAGTTATAACCGTCTAATTTTAATAGGTCAAATTTAGGCATTGAAATCCATGTTTCAGAAATACAAAAGGCTTCAATAAATGATTTTTCATCTCTAAGAGAGTCCATTAGATGAATTTTGTTTCTTATACTACACATGTTCTGGTACAATATTGTTGAATGAGGAGTTTTAGGGACGAAAATTCTTGACAGATGGCGCTGGTGGTTGTGAAAGGGTTTTTGTAGTGTCTGTTGCGGTTCCTCTGCCGCTTGTGATTGTGGGTTTGAGTTTTTAGTAGGTGTTATATAATTTCTGTTTTCGGCATTAAAGTGTAGATGTAGATGTAGTGTAGGGACGCCCGGCCGGATTCAGGCGGGCTGTCGATCGCTGCTCGCGTTCATTCAGCCCAATTCCCTGGAGTTGGAGCTGCAGGTTACTGTTCCGGCTGCGTTCCCACACTAGTCTCCTCGAGTCTTCTTGTCTTCCTGCAGAACAGAAGGACATCCCTGAGATTGATACCCTTTAGTTCGCATTCTTCTAGCTTATCTTTACCGAATACGTTATATCGCGTTGCCGCGTACATAACGCATTCCGCTAGTAAATGCTTACTGGTTTCCTCCTGGCCGCAGTGCGGACAGGAGGCATCCCTGCTTATGCCTATTACCTTGAGGTGTCTGTTAAGGGTGTTGTGTCCGGTGATGATACCGGTCAGCCCTCTCAGACTTTTCTTACCTAGTTTTAGAAGATACCTGGCTCTCCTGTGGTCTATACCTTCAATCATCATTTTGGACTGCCTGCAGCCAGTTTCTTCCTTCCACCTCTTATCTGCTTCTCTATCCTTTATTCTATTTATTACTCCCCTTGTTACTTCTGCTGACATTGGTAGAGCCGGTTCTGGGCCTGTGTATTCCTTTTCAGCTCCTTCCCTAGCCAGTTCGTCTGCTTTCTCATTTCCTGTGACTCCCTGGTGCCCAGGCACCCATGCCACCGTTACTTCCCTGTATTCTCCCAGCTCATTCAGCTCCTCCTTGCACTCTTTGACTAGGGAGGAGGTGACCGACGTCTTCTTCAGTGCCTTCAATGCTGCTTGACTGTCGGTGTATATGACTACCGTGCCAGTCTGTTGCCTACTTTCCTTGACTATACGTACGCACTTTGTTATCGCACATACTTCTGCTTGGAACACACTTGCATACCTGCCAAGTGGAACCGATACCTTCTCTCCCAGTTTGGGTATGACTATTCCCGCTCCTGCTAGTTGCGTTGAGCTCTTTCTCGAGCCATCCGTGAAGCAGATCGTCGTTGGATGCTCGACTACTAACTTCCAGTTATCTCTTTCTCCGATGTGTATTCTGTATTTCTTATCGAAGATCTCCTGTCTCTTTATGAGGTCGTTATTCACCATCAACATTTCCATACTGGTTAGCGCCTCTCTCTGTATCAGTGCGTGTCTTTTATCGACGCAGCTTCCTCTCCATTCTTTACAGGATTTCATCCTATACCATTGCTCTATGGCCTTTTTCTCCACCTCTAACTGTAGTTGCTTCATCCCTAGCATTACCTCCAATGCGTGCGTGGGGGTTGTTCTCATAGCCCCCGTCACCATCAAACATGCCAGTCGCTGCACCTTCGTTAGATCTTTCTGGTATTCTTTGATATGGGTTCTATGCCACCAGACAATCGCCCCATATAGCACCCTGGGTAGTATTATTGCCTTGTAGATCCAGTGGATCATTCTAGGTTTTAACCCCCACTTTCTCCCCACCGCCCTTTTACATTGGTACAGTGTTCTAATTGCTTTTGCCGTCTGCTCCTTGATGTGGGTTTTGTACTTAAGCGTTCTGTCTAAGGTAACGCCCAGGTATTTTACCTCTCCCACCCTCTCTAGTTCTTCCCCTTGGAGCTTTATTGGTTTCATCTCCTCCTTCTTTCTCTTTGTTGTGAATAGCACAAGCTTTGTTTTCGACGGATTTAGATTTAACCCTCTCTCTTTGCACCATTCCAGCACCTGTCTGAGGCTTCTTGTCATTATGTCTCTAATGATGTTTAGGACTGTACCTCTTATTAACAGTACTCCATCATCAGAGTACGCCTGCATATACACGCCTCCTCTGTTGATCTTTTTCACAAGTGAGTCCAGCAGTAGACACCACATGAGGGGTGAGAGGCATCCTCCCTGTGGGAATCCTCTTTTTGGACTTATGTTCTTTGATACCCCTCCCAGTTCCGCCCTTATGGACCTGTCCTTGAGCATTCTCTTTATCCATGTCGCTACTGTCAGGTTTATCCCTTCCCTCCTTAGGCTTTCCTCTACGGCTGCAAAGGATGCTTTGTCAAAAGCTCCCTCTACGTCGAAGAAGCAGCCCAGTGCATATTGCTTCGCGTCTAGAGCCCTCTCTATCCTTACTGCAAGATTATGCAGAGCTGTCTCTGTTGACTTTCCTGTCATGTATGCATGCTGATTTCCATGTAATGGATTTCCGCTGCTTTCCATCTTCTCTCTTATAGACTTATCTATCATCTTTTCTAATGGTTTTAGTACGAATGATGAGAGACTGATGCTCCTGAAAGACTTTGCCTCTTGGTAGGATTTCTTCCCAGGCTTTGGTAGGAACACCACTCTCACCTCTCTCCAGCTCTTAGGAATATGTCCAAGTGCCAAGCTTGCCCTGTATAGCTGTATCAGGTTCTCCTTTATGATTCTGTATCCTCTCTGGAGTAGTATGGGCTGCACCCCGTCCGGTCCAGCGGCCTTGAAGGGTGCAAAGGAGTTAATTGCCCACTCCATTTTCTCCTCCTTCACCACCTCCATTGCCGACCCCCAGTCCACGGTGCTTTTTCCTGTCTGCTCCCCTCTCTCCTTATCTTCCATGCCGCAGTCTGTATCTTCCTTATCTTCGCAATCCGGGAAATGAGCTTTCAGCATTATACTTAGAATCTCTTCTGGTTCCGTGACTAATTGTCCCTCTACTCTTAGACTGCCTAATTGACACGATCGTTCTCCTGCTAGTAGTCTTACAACTCGTGCTCCCTCTGAGTAACTGTGTATATCTTCCGTGTATCTTGTCCAGCCCTCCCGACTGGCCTTCTCCCTCATTCTGGTATACTGATTCCTGGTTTCTCTGTATGCGTCCCAGCTCCTAGAATCGTCCCTCTTCAGTGCCGCTCTCATTGCCCTGCGTGTTTTCTTCCTTAACTTTTGCATTTCTTTTGTCCACCATGGCTGCCCCTTCCCCGTCCTAACCTGTCGTTCTGGGCATGCCTTGTGGTACGCTGAGATTATGTCTTCTGTTAATTTGAGTGCCCCTATCTCTAGGTCCACTGTATTCTCATATTTCACTCCAGAGGTAGTTAATTTACTCAGCTCCTCTTCGTACTTAGTCCAATCCGTTTTCCGCGGATTCCTGATCTTCACCTTTTCTAAGCGACATTCAACGCTGTACAGTATTCTACGATGGTCTGACATACTGTCCTCCTCATCTACCCTCCAGTCCATTATTTTGTCGCATATCCCTTTAGATGCTAAAGTTATGTCAAGCACCTCTCTCCTTGCCCTGGTAACAAACGTCGGTGTGTTGCCTATGTTCATGATTTCCAGGTCATTGCTAGTTATAAATTCTAATAGGGACTCCCCCCTATCGTTCGTGTCGGTGCTACCCCACACCTCGTGGTGTGCGTTAGCATCGCACCCAACGATAAGTGGTATTCTCTTACCTCTGTATCCGAGTACCAGTTCCTCCAGTTTACTTGTCGGTGCTTCCTCATCCCCCGGCAGATAGCAGGATGCCAGCGCCACCTTGTATCTCGCGCCGTCGTTGGCAGTGAGGTAGACCTCCACCACCACTAGGTCTCTGTAACATAGTGTCATTAAGCAACCTATGTTTCTTAAATTATTACTAACATATATACATGATCTGGGGGGGTGCTCACCATTCCTCTCATAATGAAGAACTCCCCCCAGATGTCCCAGGCCTGCCACCTGATTCCTCCATGCATATGGTTCTTGAAGCAGGGCTATGTCTACCTCCTCTCTCACTAAAAACTGTCCTAACTCGGACATTGCGTCCTTGCAATGTTGGAGGTTTACTTGGCATATCTTTGTGTGTTTTTTTGTGTTTGTTTGTCTGTTTTGTGTATGTGTTGTGTGATTCATTTTGTGTGTTTTGTGTATTGTGTATTGTCTCTGTCCCTCATCGTTACTCGGAGAGTTCACTTCCGACGACGTCCATACCCTCCTCTACCGTATTGACGTCGACCGGTACAGCACTCCCCTGTTCCGATGCGGGTGCATCTGTCTTCTTTGGCTCTTGGTTCGCTCTTAGAATCCTAGCCCTAATTCTGGTGGCTGAGAAGTATAGAATTTTGTTTTTCTCCTCGCCCCAGTTCTCATCGACACTGTCTGAGACCGCAAAGGTCAGTCGGGTCCCTAGCTCCAGTGACTCTCTTCCTGCAGCTCGCCAGGACATTATTTGTAGTTCCGGCCGCTCTGGGTTCTGAGCATAAAGGAATTCCTTTACGAACTCAGTATCCAGTTCGCCCGGAATCCACACCTGTACTCTGGTCTGCTCTACCTTTTGCACGATGATCTTGTGACCGTCCAGCTCCCCGAAGTCCTGGCTTAGCAGCCACTCCCTCGACCCCGCCGTAAGTGGTGTCACAAGGAAGAATCCCTCCGACACCAGTCCCGACGTAGCAAACTGAGGGGCTGCCAGGCCTGACTCCCCTGACTCCCTCTTCACCATGCTCATAACTACCCCTTCTATCATCTGTGCTAACTTTTTCCGGATGAGTCTTGCCAGGGCCTCATCCACCGAGACGCCATCCTCTCGGCACACCGCCACAGCTAGACCACGGTTCGCCTTGGCGACGTTCCGCGGTCCCTCTGCGTCTCCCTTGCCTTGATTCTGACGCTTCGGCGGAGGACGCTCCGAGCAACCCTCATCCGTACTCTGACGCTTGACCTTCTGGCTGCGTTTGCTGGGGCCTGGATCGGAGATCCCTGTGGGTGTTACCCCTTGATCTCCGATCCCCTCCCCAGCCCTCCCAGCCTTAATGGCACGTCTTCTCGCCAGTCTGGCTTTCTTCCTCTCCTCCTTCGATTGGTACTTTTGGAACCCCTCACTATCCACCGCCCTTCTTTCCTCCCTATCGGTTCCCTTCTTAGGCGGCGTTTGGAGTAGCTCATCCTCTTCTCCTAGTGACAGGCCTCCTAGTCTCCTCTGGACATCTGGGGTACCCTGCCTTGAGATGCTTCGAGACGGGGGGCCTCCTAGCGGAATTCTCCCCAATCCCTCACTATTCTGGTCGGCCGGGTTTGTACTCCCCTTCCCTTCTGCCCTTACAGGCTGCTTCTCCGCTTGCGCGGTATAAGTTTCCTTAGTTTTAGTTCCTGATTCCATTATTTAGATTTCTGTGGGAAGAAAAACTGTAAGGAACGTGGCATTGCTCCCGTACCACGTCCTAGCCACATTGACACCTACGCGGGAAGCGCCACTTTCCCCGCGCATAGTCGTTAACGACAGCGATTGTGTCGATTAGGCTCGCAGGCATGAGAGAACAGCTCCTATGGTGTCTCCTTGTGGTGAGCAGAACACTGGCACGCGCAAGGATCTCTCCTAGGAAGTCGCTCGTGACCCCCGGAGTACCCAGTGCCCACGCGCAGGTTCCCCCAGCCACTCCAGTTTCCAGTATGGGGCGGAGCTCGCACTCCAGCCCGTAACCGGTCCCCAGATACAACACAGATCCTGCTCACCCTCCCCTCGTCCGCTTGCGAGCCCAATCCACACCATCCCCCCGCTGCCCACAGCACGGACTGTGAGGGTCCTTGGCACGTCCTCCCACCATGACCCTGGGGGTTTACATTCATCATTCATACTTCACCTCGGCTTTGTGTCATTCATTCTTCCTTTCATCCCCCCTTTCATGCACTCCTCATTCAGCGCCGCCCACCCCCCTTTTGCCGGGATACTTGCAGCACCGGTAGGCAATACCTTACTAGGGAATTGTCTACCGTTGCCCCCAGGGTGCACCGTCCAGGAACCTACCCTTTCCCGTGGATCAGGATCACCGGGAATTGGTAGGCCCCTGGCACTCTTGGAGGTTTCCCGACCAGCACCCCGGCATTAAAGTGTGCTTTGATGACTGGTACTTCCGTCCCATTTACGTATAATTTATTATTACGTATTACTGAACTTTGTCCATGCTGTCGAGCTTCTCGTAATTTTCCTCTTAGTAATTGTCTGTTTCGGAGGCTGTCGCGATCTAGGAACTCTGAGACGAAAAGTCCGGTGTTTTTGAAGTATAAGGCGTTTTCTATAATGTATTTTGTCATCCTTTTGCTTAAGAGCTCTATAACAATCGGATGTCTTGAGCCTCTACGGCCTAATCTCCAGATTTCCTCGATTTGTCCTGTTAAATCTATGTTGTATATATCATAAAAAATACGAAGAACTTGGTTGATCAGCATGGGTTCGGATTCTCTATCATGTTCATTCAAGCCATACAGCACTAGCCTCTTCATGTATTCAACTTGACTGGCTACTCTGAAACTGTGTGAGGTATTTGAGGTGTTTGTATTGTGGTTGCTGTCATATGACGTACCATTTTCTATTTTCGTAGAAATCACTGCGGGGTTGGGGTTGGAAATTTTTAATTTGTCTTCTAATAATTTTGTTTGATGCTTTAGGGCCGTCATTTCTTGTTCAAGAGTTGAGATTTTCCTATTTGTTTCTTCAATACGGTGAGAATTTGAATTTGATGATCTTAGGATGTTATCTGTTTGAATGTTAGTTGCGTCGGTTATTACTTTTATGTTGTTTATGTCTGTTTTTAGTGAGGCGTATTTTTAAAACAGATCGGAAATATTTATTTCTATTCTATCAGCCAGGCTAGAGAATCGTTGTTCTTGTTGTTCAAGCTGAAGTGTCACTTGAGAGCGGAAACTTCTTAACTCGGTAAGTATGATGTCAGATAGCACTTCACTGTTATTTTTGAAGCATTGATCTGGGTCGCTCTGGGAGGCTTGTAATAAACTGTCATTAAAACTGTATAATGTGTGGCCTTTGTTCTTTATTGTTACATTGGAGTCATTTGAGTCATCAGAGTCTGTATATATTATATCCAGTAGAGATGTATTTGTATCTCCTGACTCTCCATTTCTTGTAGACTTGGTTAAATTCAAGTTCTCCACACAAGGCTCCTGTCGTTTCGGAATATTTGTGGTCCTATTCAAGGGTTTGTAAACTAGGCGCGGTATATTAGATGTTCCAGGCTTAGAGTAGGAGTACTAGACTGTTTTCCTGGAGACTTTTTGCAGCAGCTGCGGCACTTCCAGTTGTTCTTGTTCTCTACAGTCATTAAATTATAACGTTTACTACTAATTCCCGCGCGTTCTAGGCATTCTAAGCAGTATCTGACACTGCAAGAAGAACAGTCGAGAGAATGCCTACTAGAGATTCTCTTATCACATTTGTCACATATTCCAGGGTTGCAGTCAAACTGTGTAAACAGTTTTGCAAGAAACTGCCTTAAATCTAATGTCTGTACTGTTTTTAATAATAATAATAAACAAAAAACCCATTTTGATAATAATATAATGTTTTAAGTATATTATTTAGATGAAGCAACTATACAGGGTGATTCATGAGACGTGAGCAGGCTTAACACTACGGATTCAGTTAATAATAAGCTATTGTTTGATATCAGTATTAGTGTGATAAACCCAAAAAAAAAATTTAAAGTAAAAATAAAAAGTTCAAAATTATTTACGACACGCATGGTCACTCTACAGTTAGAATACTCCGTCGAGTACTGATATTCTCTTGTTTTTCTGTGATATGTGTCAAATTGATGTCTGGTTACTTTGGAAACATCGTATCTCACTGAATTTGACAATTTATTTTTTTCATAATCAAAGTGCTGTCATGATTGTTAAAGAGGTTTTATCTTTATTGATTTGTTTATGTAGGATGACCATGATTACAGAAAATAAATTTCTACCAAACAAAATAGGTTTAAAAAATTGAAAGGCGTTATTGTTTCACTTAAACATGATGGCGGCCGATTCATTATCGTTAACTAAGTGTGTAGGGTTGTTCCTGCTCACGTCTCATGAATCACCCTGTAGAGCTTCGTACTTTATTTCTATATTACTAGCGCTCTCTTTCTATTTAGTGAAAAACAACTTAAAAAGTGAATGGTGGTGCCATCTAGTAGGGATTGGGTCTCTTGTCGAGCGCTGACTGGGCTAAGATGTTGTCATTTGTTTGCCGCTAGGTGGCGCTCAATTCCAGCTTGATCCATACAGCTCTATAATGTCACATAAAGTATCTAATCTGTGGAAGTGTTTTCTGATTGGTCAGGTCTTTTCTTTGACGTGATTGGCTTACGTTTTGTTTACACTTGTATTTTGGTTTCAATTTGAATGTTCAACAGAAAGTTTTATATGAATTTATGTTATAATGTTCAAAATGTTCTAAATGTAGGTACTGTCACAGCTAGAATACGCACTTTCACATTTATTTTAATCATATTTCACAAATTTGCACTAAGTTAATGTAACTGTAACTGTAAAGAACAACTATCTTGTCTGCTATGGAGTGTTAAATGTTTTTGGCTGTTATTGTCATAATACTTGATAGATTAAGGAGAAAACGACAATGGTTCATATTTACACTATTCTACACTATTACTGAATATTCGTGGTCTTAAAAGTGCACTTTTATTAATTTTAAAGATTTTAATTGTGGAGCCTAATGTTTACCGTGGCAGTGTTGCCAGCTTTTTTGCCAGGTTCTGGGGTAGCTGGCGAGCAATTCCAGAAGGTATTGCTCATACATATGACGTAAGTGATGGCATTCTTTACAGGAAAGTTGAACGTAGTAAGGTAAGCTCTTGGTTACACATTGTCCCAGGATCACTCATTTGGACTCCTAAGATACTCGTACCCTGACACGCCATACATATCGATCACACGGGCAAACTTAGTGGTAAAAGCTATCGGATATAATACAGGTCAGTCATTATAGACGGTTTTACTAAGTACGTTTTAATAGAGTACGAGTATACCCAGTCCCTTGAAGCGGCATGTGCAATGCGAGCCTTACGGAAGGCAGTCTCATTATTTGGAGTACCGAAAAGAGTCATAGCTGATCAGGGGCGGTGCTTTATAATTTCAAGTTTTAAGGAATTTTGTAACGAGCACAGCATTGAACTGCGCCTAATAGCGACTGGCTCTTCTCGGGCCAATAAATAGTGTTACGCGCTATATCCCGACTGAACTCATATTTGGCATACGCGTCCAGTCGCTAGGTCTTACTAAAACCAGCCCCAATACAGAACCTCCCCAACGTGCTAACTTGAACAAAATTCGAAATGAGGCTGCGTGTAGTATCCAAAAACCAGCCCGTGATGACACGGAACGTTTTAATCGTGGTAGGACACGTGTTAAAGCATTTTCAAAATGTGACTACGCCTATATAAAATGCAGTAAACGTAATAAAACTAAGCTGTCCATAAAGTTTCGCGGACCCTTTGATATTATAACACGGGTGCTAGAAAACGATAGGTACGAACTAAAGGCTATTAGTGGCGGTAATCGCGTTTACAAATATGCGCACGAAAATTTAAGCTTAGTGCCGGAAGGCTTTGAAGGTTTGGTTAAAGTTGCTAGAATGAGGATGCCGAGACGGCGGTTAGTAGAGAAAAAGTACACCATGACACCATGACGATAGCGACAGTGACACATCCTTGGTATCAAGTAAACGTACCGTGACCCCGACAGACATCCTCTCCGATTCAGATAACGAAGAACGATTAGTCATCTCTAATAATAAAGGGCACGCAAACGAAAGTAAGTCTAGCCAAATATAATAACTGTTATTACTATCTTGGAACTAGGTAATTAGCTGGGTTGGCAGAAGAGGCCGAGGATGTGGCCATCGTTGGGGATGAGACGACAGCCACAAGAGGTTTATATTATATGTTATATAGTATCTGCCTGTGGTTCATTAGACTAGCTGTAAAGATCTCAATGTCCCGATAAGGAATCTATTAACTCTGTTTGTTACACGCATATGCGTCAGCTCTATAGTGAGAATCCAATTCATACCTGCTCCTGTTTCTGTTGCTGTAGCTGTGAGGATCTCATCTAGGCGTGCCCCCAATGAATCCACAGCCTGTCACATATTCCACCTGTGAGGAAAAGTATTTTATGACCTTCTAGTCACTAAACATATTCTATAGACACATGAATGCTTTATCATTATCATATCAAATTCAACATGAATAGAGATCCCACTTGTTCCTCTATTAGGAGATGGTAGTGTCACTGGAATTTACCTTCTTACGGACACTACCCGTAAGGGCCTTTGATCACTGGAATATACCTTCTTACGGATCTGTCACCACTCGACACCCTGGTGGATCTCCATTCATTTTAATCTACTTGGGAATGTACCGCTTATAGTAGATTATTCTTATTGGTGGCCACGCCATAATACGTGCCACAGTCCTGGTACCACTCGACCAGGACTCACTGTTCACGACCCGTCGATCGTGAGGTGCAGCGCTGTACCTAACAGTATTGATCCATTTCGGATTCCTCATTATCCCCGGGACTGACCCACTGAGACATTCCTGGCAGTCTCCGTACTTTCCCAGGGATATCATTGTTACAAACATAGCATTCGATACATGATACACTCAAGTCTTCGTATCATTAAATCACATTATCAGTATAAAATATATCCAGATTGATATGATATATTCAGATGGTATAAGGAAGGATTTTGTATAATTGTTTTCCTTATAGTTTTTATGTTATTGCTTTGGAACCCTCTGTTCTCTTACATATATATATACTTAGCTTTCAATTGGAGAGCATGAGGGCAGCGTGGCACATTCAGTTCACATTTATTTACTTAGCACTTTGCACAATAAAGAAATACTTTTGATCAAACGATGTTTTCTTATTCAAGTCATGACAAGTAGGATTAAAGTTCGTCTTACCATAGACAAAACGGAAAGGTGTCAGCGGGCCAGAAGTTGTGTTGCCAGGATTCGCGTAAAGTCGCGACACACCCGACGAGGAAGATTTAATTTGATGTTAAGGTGAGCATAAGGTGGCGGGTCCAATTCTTAATTCTTTCCATAGCTTGAACCGCCGCTGCTCTCTTCTGCCTCTCATTGCCAGCAATATCAGCTGTCGTTTCCTCTCGGTCTATTCTAGGGTTGGTCTCATCCAATTTTTCATTACTCTCTATTGAGCCTTTTATGTGTTCTTCAGAATTCTCATTCTGTTCATTTTCTTCTAATTCTTCAAATACATTGTCTTCGTTTAGCATATTTATGTCGTTGTCCATCTCTGTTCTTTCAATTGTATCTTTATGGTTCAGTTTCTCCTTCTCTATCTCAA
Source organism: Pammene aurita (assembly GCA_947086415.1). Taxonomy (NCBI): domain Eukaryota; kingdom Metazoa; phylum Arthropoda; class Insecta; order Lepidoptera; family Tortricidae; genus Pammene; species Pammene aurita. The sequence goes on from OX352313.1 coordinate 13,158,944, forward strand.
ATTGTGATAAATTTTGATCTCTACCCATTGATGCTGATAAATCTATATTCACTCTTGAATTTATCTCTTCATTGTTTAATGATTGTTCGATGAATGATTGATCTCTTTCGGATTCCTCCGATAATTGTAATTCTTCTGCTTCTAAAGGATATAAATGTGCAATAGACCTTGTGAATATTGCATTTCCCACTTTAACCTTTGCTACTCTACACTGCCCATCACTTCCTTTTAACAGTTCCGTAATATGTCCTACTTTCCAATTTGTTCTATTCTTGCTTTCACCCTTAATCTGTACTACATCACCAATACATGGTGCAGTTTGAGCTTTAATTCTAGCTTGGTTTTGTGAATAATAATAATAATAATAAATAAATACTCTTTATTGCACACCTCATACAGTTACAAGCACAAATTTTACAATTAGATAAATTTAGGTAGAGGTAACAACAGGCGGTCTTATCGCTAATGAGCGATTTCTTCCAGACAACCTTTGGGTAGTGGAGACTAGAGAAAAACAATAAGCAGTAGGTGGTGCATAGAAACAAAAGAGACGAAATAGATAACACAGCACATTCATATGAATATACATACTTAAATAAATACAAAATAAACATACATATACGTACATATATACATATATAATACACACAATAAGAAACAACAGTGTCAACTTAAAAACCTAAGGAAGAGATAAATAGTATTCCTTAAGTTGCGATTTAAAGCTACCAATAGATTGCGCGCGTTTAATGTTGAGAACACAATAAGAAACAACAGTGTCAACTTAAAAACCTAAGGAAGAGATAAATAGTATTCCTTAAGTTGCGATTTAAAGCTACCAATAGATTGCGCGCGTTTAATGTTGAGAGGGAGAGAATTCCACAAACGAACGGCCTGGAACGTAAATGAGCAATTATAAAATTTGGAAGATGAAGATGGCACTTTTAGGAGCAATTTTTGAGAGGATCTAATAGAATTAAGATAAGAGAAACGCTCTTTGAGGTAGCGGGGAGTTGCAGGGTTAAAAAGTATAGAAAAGAGTAAAGAAAGTATGTGAGAGTTACGGCGGTGACGGATAGGGAGCCATTTGAGTTGAGAACGAAAACTAGAAACATGGTCGAATTTGCGTAATCCGAAAATGAACCGAATGCAGGCATTTTGAATACGCTCAAGCTTATTAAGTTGCTCCTCGGTTAGGTCTAAATAGGAGATATCTGCATAGTCAAGAATGGGGAGAAGTAACGACTGAGCAAGCGCAATTTTAGTAGCATTTGGCAGGAAATTCCGGAGCCGTCTGAGAGACCCTATGGCAGCAAACATCTTCCTGCTCACTTCACTCACCTGAGGCACCCATGATAGACAACGATCCATGATTACGCCAAGATTTTTCACTTGGTTGGAAAAAGAAATTTGGATACCATCGAAGACTATCGGAGGGAGCCTGAGAAAGTCAATTTTGGAGATTTGTTTAGCGCTACCCATCACAATTACCTGTGACTTTAGGGGGTTTACTTTTAAACCGTAATTTTGACTCCAATTTGATATGCGGAGCAGATCAAGATTCGTGGCTTCTATAACTGAATTGAGATCGCTATGCATACCCTGCGAATATATTTGAAGGTCGTCGGCATAGAGGTGATACGAAGAGGAGAGATCAAGAGTTATGGAATTAATGAAGATAGAAAATAAAAGAGGAGACAGCACACCACCCTGTGGAACACCAGCTGATGTGCTGCACCAGGAAGAACACGAAGAATCTAGTTTAATTCTTTGCCGACGACCAACCAAATAGCTGCGGAACCAGTCAATCGCTGCAGCCGATATGTTAAGAGACTGTAAGAACGCGAGCAAAATGTCAAAATCGACCGTGTTAAAGGCATTACTGAAATCTAGAAGTGCAAGAACTGTAAGCTTCTGGTCATTCATACCCAAACGGATGTCATCGGTAACCTTGACAAGAGCCGAGGTAGTACTATGGCCCGGACGAAAACCAGATTGAAATGGGTTTAGGAGGTCTCAGGAAGGAAGTTAGTTGCTGATGCACTAGCCGTTCGAGGACTTTGGATAGGAAAGGAAGAATGGAGATGGGGCGATAGTCAGAGAAGGAACTGGGGTTGGATTTTTTGGGTAAAGGAATAATATTGGCATCCTTCCACAGACTGGGAAAAGTACTTGATGAAATGGAAAAATTCAGAATACCGGTGATAATAGGAACAAACAAATCAAGGAGAGGGAGTATCATATTTCGGCTAACACAGTCAACACCAACGGCGTTAGAAGTGATATTCAATATACCCTTCCTAACATCACTCTCACAGAAATGGCTAAAATAGAAAGAAGAGAAATCTAAGGCAGGAAGTGATGAAAGATGATGAAGTGAGTTAGATTTCTTAGGACCACTGAAACAGGTGGACGATGAAAAATGCTGGTTAAGCTGGTCAACGCTAATATTGTTTAAATTGGTTGCCTGTTGAGATTTGCCAACTCCGAGACCTTTCAAAAATTTCCACACTTTGGCTGGATTTCCATCTTCAACAGAACTGTGAATATGACGCCTCTGAGCATCTCGACATATAGTGCTACAGCGATTGCGCAGGGTATGATATTTAAGTTTATTTTTCTCAGAGTTGTTAGCCTTATACTTAGATTTAGATTGATTCTTCCTCTCTATAAGGGTTTTAATATCCTCAGTGAGCCAAGGAGCAGGGAGATGCTTGACTTTTATTGCACGAACAGGAGCATGAGCGTCATAAAGTTGTATGAGGAGCGAATTAAAGAGAGAAACTTGATCGTCTACCGAACCCGCTCGAGCGATACTGCTCCAATCGATTGTTAAAGCGTCATCTCGAAGCTTTTCCACATTTAATCCACTAAAATTGCGCTGCAAAAGAATTTTTGATTTAGATTTGGGAGGACGAATTTTGTAAGAGAGATAGAGCAGATCATGATATGAGAAGGCATCCGCGGAGTATTGTCCAAATTTAGACACATGAGAAGTCGAAGAAACTAAAGTTAAATCAAGAAGAGAAGGCGAGCAATTTGGAAAATAGTGTGTGGCGTCTGAAGGGAGAATAGTTAGATTGCATGCATCTACCAGGGATTTAAGGCGCCGGGATCGACTGTCATCCTTCAGAAGACACGTATTTAGATCTCCCATAAGAATGTGATGATTATAAGAAGGCATAAGGTCCTCGAGAAGTTTCTCAAGAGAATCAAAGTAATTAACGTGAAAGGAAGGGGGAATAAAAAACGCCAAGTAAAAGTTTGGAATGAGAGAGGGAAACGTCGAGAAACATATACTCTGCGGCATCAGAAGTAGAAGAGCTGGCAGATACATTAACAATTGAATAGGGGATGTAAGAACGAAGGTAAATCGCAACTCCACCGCCACCTCTTTCAAGGCGGTCGTGCCGAATTAAATTGAAACCAGGTAAAGAGTAAGACGTTGAAGGCAAAGCTGGTCTGAGCCACGATTCGGAAATTAAAATAGCATGAATGTTCTTACTGTCAAAAGAGAGTAACATATCGCTGTAATGTGCAGGAATACTTTGCGCATTTAAATGCACAACGTTAAAATTTTTAGGTACATCATTAAACTGAGATTCCAGAATGTCGTGAAGCGAAGGAGGCAAACTATGGAAACTGTCTTCACTTACACTATCTAAGGAGGAAAAAGATAAATACTGATCACTGTTATCACTGAAAGGCATCTGAAAAATATATATAAAGTTAAAAATATAATAAGTATATAATAAGTGTATACTAATATTCAATAAATATAAAAATATATACAGTAAAAACCAAACAAAAACTCCACAATCTACCCGCCAGCAGCAAATAAATAATATATCTACTAACCCTAAGCTAATTTAAGGTACCTTAGCTACCCGCCAGCATATCTGGATGGATCAAAATTAAAAACAAAACAACAAATAATTAACATTCAGAGCAGAAACGGAACGCAATAATTTACAAGTGGCAACACTGGGCTGTTCATGTCAAAGCGCCTGTCATGTCAAGTTAATGTCAAAGCAAAGCAAATGCTATTACGAAAACTAGTTAAGATAAACAAATTAATCAAAAAAGAAAGAAAGGGTAGACACAGATAAGCAGAGCTCGGATTTTTCACGGCAAAACAAAACACTAGCGTAATTTAGCCAGTGCTTGAAATATTATTTTATCGACACCTATCGAGTCTTACTAGAGTATATGACAGGTATTGCCTCAGTACATTTTTTCTTTTTTTATTCGATGGTACACCTATCAGTGTGAATGTCAAAATTTAAAAACTAACAAACGTGCGAAAATTTCGAAAAACAGGAGACTTACTAGAGCTCAAAATCAATATTTTTGACCAGTCTAAGGTGACCTACTGGGGGTTAGAAGGTTGTGCATTAATTACCGGACATCCTGTATAAGTAATAAAATAACTTTTCATTTTAGCTTTGCCATAGTCGAGCAACAAAGAGGTAGGTCTGCATGTACAACTTAGAACGAAGTAACTATACCACCTCATTTAAAATGATAGAAACGACTGCAAATTTCATCTCACAGGACATATGACATTCACACTTTAACTGTCATTTCATTACGTATAAAACGTAAATTGCATCTAGGTATTATTTATTTATTTTTTATTTTTTTTTTTTATACTACGATGGTGGCAAACAAGCATACGGCCTGCCTGATGGTAAGCAGATACCGTAACCTATGGACGCCTGTAACTCGACAGGAGTCACATGCGCGTTGCCGACCCTTTACAAAAAGGAGGATTCACTGTGTTGACGGCTAAAGGAACAAGAGGGTCCCTCATCGTCAACACACTGGGTCCTCTTTGAGCTCTTTGGCAACCTTACTCACCAGCAGGAACACAACACTATGAGTAGGGCCTAGTGCTATTTGGCTGTGGTTTTCTGTAAGGTGGAGGTACTTCCCCAGTCGTGCTCTGCTCCAGATTTGAGCGAGATGACATTCACTGAACGTGCCCTACCACACTAAGCGAGATGCCATTCGCAGTGCCCATACCTCTCTTTTTGGCATAGTTTAAGGACATACCCAAGTCCGCACGTAGTTTAAGGACATACCCCGGGTCCAAAAATTATTTCGCAACGCATTGAATCCGACGTGTTGGATATACGTATAATAACTTAATATTGCAAGGTATCAATTAATACAAAAATGAGTAATGTACAAGATCGGATCAAAACGTGGATTGAAAATCACCCTGAGTTAGTCTATAATGAAGTGACCTCCACTATATACTGCTCTATGTGCGATATGCATCTAAAACTGAAGAAATGCAATATTGAGAATCATGTGCAGAGCTCGGATTTTTCACGGCAAAACAAAACAGTAGCGTAATTTAGCCAGTGCTTGAAATATTATTTTATCGACACCTATCGAGTCTTACTAGAGTATATGACAGGTATTGCCTCAGTACATTTTTTCTTTTTTTATTCGATGGTACACCTATCAGTGTGAATGTCAAAATTTAAAAACTAAAACGTGCGAAAATTTCGAAAAACAGGAGACTTACTAGAGCTCAAAATCAATATTTTTGACCAGTCTAAGGTGACCTACTGGGGGTTAGAAGGTTGTGCATTAATTACCGGACATCCTGTATAAGTAATAAAATAACTTTTCATTTTAGCTTTGCCATAGTCGAGCAACAAAGAGGTAGGTCTGCATGTACAACTTAGAACGAAGTAACTATACCACCTCATTTAAAATGATAGAAACGACTGCAAATTTCATCTCACATGACATATGACATTCACACTTTAACTGTCATTTCATTACGTATAAAACGTAAATTGCATCTAGGTATTATTTATTTCGCAACGCATTGAATCCGACGTGTTGGATATACGTATAATAACTTAATATTGCAAGGTATCAATTAATACAAAAATGAGTAATGTACAAGATCGGATCAAAACGTGGATTGAAAATCACCCTGAGTTAGTCTATAATGAAGTGACCTCCACTATATACTGCTCTATGTGCGATATGCATCTAAAACTGAAGAAATGCAATATTGAGAATCATGTGAAAAGCAACCGCCACAATTACCGTTCGGGGCAACCAAATAGGAAACATCAATTTTATTTCGATTTAATTATTTTTCTTATTTCATGCAACATACCATGGGCAACAGTCAACAACAATAATTTTCGTCATTTTTTTAACAAGTATTTATGTTGCGACTGCTCTATGACTTCTTTACCGGACGAATCGACCCTGCCAAAAATTTATTTAAATCTCGTGTACAAAAAAACTATACAGGGTATAAGAGAGGTAAACAAAACCAATTATTTGTGGATATCTATAGACGAAACACCAGATTTCATGGGAAAATGTGTGACAAACGTGGTGATTCGGTCTTTGCAAAAAAATTGTTCTAAGCAATTTTATCTTTTGGGGTCGAAGGTTTTAGAGAAGGTAAATGGGGAAACAATAGCAAACCTAATAATAAACCAATTAAAATTTTTGTTTCAAAATTCTTTCAATGATAACGTAAACAATTTGCTTTTACTTTGCACAGATAGTGCCGCATATATGCTTAAAGCCGGTCGTATTTTAAGAGCAACGTTTCCTCGTATGAAACACATTACGTGTTTAGCTCATGGTCTGCACCGGGTTGCCGAAGAAGTGCGAGATAATTTCAAAGGTGTGGATGGGTTGATATCGAATGTCAAAAAGATATTCCTAAAATCTCCAGAGCGTGTACGCCTTGTTAAGGCAAAATATCCGTCCGTTCCCCTACCTCCCGAGCCAATTATCACCAGATGGGGAACTTGGATATCTGCTGCGGTATATTACGCTCAATACTATGAGCAAATACGTGATGTCGTCTCCATACTTGCTAATGACTCGGCAGCTATAAGAGCTGCAAAAAAATGTTTTCAAACACGCAAACTACGACCGGAGTTAAATTTCATTCGCGACAACTACGAAGTAATAGCCTCTTCAATAGAACAATTGCAATGTTCGACTTTATCCATTGCGGAATCCTTCCTCATTCTGGATACTGTTCGTTGCTACGTAAACTGGAGTAAACTTTTACCAGTGATACGTAAATTTGAAGCCGTGCTCGAACGAAATCCTGATTACGAAATTTTAAGAGACATATCTGAAAATATTACCCGAACTGATAATGAATTCTATAAATTTGCTCCCTTGACGTCAACTGAAGTTGAACGTACATTTAGTGTACATAAATGGATTTATAGTGATAAACGCAACTGTTTACTCCCAGAGAATGTTGAAAAGATAATGATCATCTACTCCTATCACTATTACCCAAATAAAATGTCTTGTGCTGCTGTGTGTACTGACGTAGATTTTGAAGAAGAAATTGCGTCTGTTTCTAATATATAGTAACTTTATACAAATGTTTTTATTAGTTTTATTACATATTAATTTTATTTGGTGACTTTTATTTCTTCTAGTTCTGAATTATCGATATCGATAAAATAATATTTCAAGCACTGGCTAAATTACGCTAGTGTTTTGTTTTGCCGTGAAAAATCCGAGCTCTGCTAATAATAAACCAATTAAAATTTTTGTTTCAAAATTCTTTCAATGATAACGTAAACAATTTGCTTTTACTTTGCACAGATAGTGCCGCATATATGCTTAAAGCCGGTCGTATTTTAAAAGCAACGTTTCCTCGTATGAAACACATTACGTGTTTAGCTCATGGTCTGCACCGGGTTGCCGAAGAAGTGCGAGATAATTTCAAAGGTGTGGATGGGTTGATATCGAATGTCAAAAAGATATTCCTAAAATCTCCAGAGCGTGTACGCCTTTTTAAGGCAAAATATCCGTCCATTACTCCCGTCCATTACTCCCCTACCTCCCGAGCCAATTATCACCAGATGGGGAACTTGGATATCTGCTGCGGTATATTACGCTCAATACTATGAGCAAATACGTGATGTCGTCTCCATACTTGCTAATGACTCGGCAGCTATAAGAGCTGCAAAAAAATGTTTTCAAACACGCAAACTACGACCGGAGTTAAATTTCATTCGCGACAACTACGAAGTAATAGCCTCTTCAATAGAACAATTGCAATGTTCGACTTTATCCATTGCGGAATCCTTCCTCATTCTGGATACTGTTCGTTGCTACGTAAACTGGAGTAAACTTTTACCAGTGATACGTAAATTTGAAGCCGTGCTCGAACGAAATCCTGATTACGAAATTTTAAGAGACATATCTGAAAATATTACCCGAACTGATAATTAATTCTATAAATTTGCTCCCTTGACGTCAACTGAAGTTGAACGTACATTTAGTGTACATAAATGGATTTATAGTGATAAACGCAACTGTTTACTCCCAGAGAATGTTGAAAAGATAATGATCATCTACTCCTATCACTATTACCCAAATAAAATGTCTTGTGCTGCTGTGTGTACTGACGTAGATTTTGAAGAAGAAATTGCGTCTGCTTCTAATATATAGTAACTTTATACAAATGTTTTTATTAGTTTTATTACATATTAATTTTATTTGGTGACTTTTATTTCTTCTAGTTCTGAATTATCGATATCGATAAAATAATATTTCAAGCACTGGCTAAATTACGCTAGTGTTTTGTTTTGCCGTGAAAAATCCGAGCTCTGATCATGTGAAAAGCAACCGCCACAATTACCGTTCGGGGCAACCAAATAGGAAACATCAATTTTATTTCGATTTAATTATTTTTCTTATTTCATGCAACATACCATGGGCAACAGTCAACAACAATAATTTTCGTCATTTTTTTAACAAGTATTTATGTTGCGACTGCTCTATGACTTCTTTACCGGACGAATCGACCCTGCGAAAAATTTATTTAAATCTCGTGTACAAAAAAACTATACAGGGTATAAGAGAGGTAAACAAAACCAATTATTTGTGGATATCTATAGACGAAACACCAGATTTCATGGGAAAATGTGTGACAAACGTGGTGATTCGGTCTTTGCAAAAAAATTGTTCTAAGCAATTTTATCTTTTGGGGTCGAAGGTTTTAGAGAAGGTAAATGGGGAAACAATAGCAAACCTAATAAAGATAAGTGCTGCACGACAAAATTAAGAAGTCAATTGTAACACGGTAACAAGAAAAGCACTACACAGTAAACAAACAAAGTAGGTACGAGTACTCTACGATCGAATCTTCGCCTTCACAGTCTCCCTCTTTGCACGCTGCTGCCTAGCTCGCGGAGCCTGGGGGACGGGCCGAGTATCAGGTTCCGACGAAGCGGCAGGATGCTCCGCGTCGGCATCGGTAGGCGTCGCCTGCGCAACCGACAGAGCTTTCACATCGGCGACGCTGTTAGCACGGCGGCGCACGCCATCTTTTCCCAGCACAAGCACGTCGCCGTTCCAGGTCCAGCAGTTGCGCACTCCAAAACGCTCACGAGCCTCCATGAAAGCATTGTGGCGGGGCTTTGTGAGAAACTCTCCAAGTGTGACGCCTGAGCCCTTGAGTGCCACCTTGCCAAACCATACATCATCCCTGATGGCTATATCCTTGAACTTGACAAGAATGGCTCTAGGCTTTTTGCCGCGCCCTCCACGACCACCCAACCGATGACTGCGCTCAATATCTGCTGCGGAAAGATCTTCTAACACGGCCTGCAGTTTGTTAACCGCAAGATTTGTTGTGTCCTCAGAATCAGATTCATCTATACCATGTACTAACAACATCTTGCGGCGAGAGCGCGTCTCAATGTGGTCCACCTGGCGAGTGACAAGCTCCACCTGCTTCTGCAAGCCATCGAGAGACCTCACAACAAAGTCCTTGAAAAAGTCAAACTTTGAAGCCACAGCAGCGACTGTTGGATTAGTGGTGGTGAATGATTGTAACGCTCTCTCAAACTAAGTAAGTATTGATTTATGAACATATCCTTATATTCATTCATAATCATTTCACCTCTCTTCCATCCTTCTATTAATTGTTGTTTCGTAGAAGTAGTTGAAGATGAAATTCTTTCTTCGATATTTTCGATGTTGATACATTTTCCGGGTGTTAAGAAATCTGCTGGTTTTAACACATGACCCTGATCATTTCCCACATAAGTCAAAGGTCTGGTATCAACCACAGATTGTACTTCTTTAATAATGGTAAGTAGTTGATTGTCTCCTATTAGATGTTTCTCTAAAGTTCGTTTAAGGCAATGTTTCACTACTCCTACCATTCGTTCATACACTCCGCCGTGCCAAGGGGCTAGTTGAGGTATGAATTTCCATTTTATTTCTTCTACTGATAAGTTTAGTTTTGTTACTGTTTCTGACAATAATTTAAACTGTAGCGCGTTATCTGATATCATTAATGAAGGAATGCCTCTTTCAGCAACGAATCTTCTGAATGCTAGTGCACATTCATCCGTGGTCATATCTTTTACTATTTCTAGATGTATAGCTCTTATCACTAAGCATGTAAATAAACATATCCATCTCTTTTCCTTTTTTGTATCGGATTTCACGAACATGGGTCCGAAGTAATCCATTCCGACGTAAGTAAATGGTCTCTCGTATCTTACTCTCTCTGTGGGTAAAGCAGGTGTATCCGGCAAGGTATATGCTCCACCACCGTGTTTCACACATTGTGGGCATCTGTTTAAGATCTTTTGAACTTGTGTTCTTCCTTGCGGAATCCAAAACCGTTGTCTTACTTTACTTAGCGTATGTGGTACTCCGACGTGGTAATTTTCTTCATGTATTCTTTTGATGACATTGTTTGTGAAATCACAATCTTTAGGTAGTAGAATAGGATGTTTCGCTTCATATAACAAATCCGAATGTGTTAGACGTCCTTCAGATCTAAGTATACCATCTATATCCTTGAATAATCCTAGGTTTCTGGTGAGGTGTGTTCTTTTACCTTCAGTCTCTTCTGGGAAGTATTGTCTTTGTAGTTTTATTATTTCTTGTACTTCTGATGTTATTTTATTGTTCGAAGTTGTAGATGTATCTGATTTGTCTTGCATGTAACTTTCACTTGAAACTTTGATAGTTCTATCTTCTTTCGAGAGACCCTCCCGCGTCAAAAGAACACTTTGAAACTCTGGTACGTTAGGCCAGGTAATCTGATCTTGCAACAAGAATGTCGGACCATTCAACCATAAATCCAGTTCTTCGCTTACTTTGAGTGGTCTTGTTGCTACGTCAGCAGGATTTGACGTAGACGGAACGTACCTGATGTCTAGGTTTTCATTACGTCTAATCTCTTCTATTCGTCTGGCTACAAATGGCACCAACAGTTTGTTTGACTGATACCAACTTATTACTATTTGGCTATCGCACCACAGTATCTGTTTTGTTATATTCACTGGAAGATATTTAGCCACGTATTGAAGTAGTCTGTTTCCTATTAATACTCCCAACAGTTCTAAGCGTGGTATTTTTAAATTGTCTTGATCTTTAATAGGAGTCAGTCTTGATTTGCCTATTATGAACTTCAGGTTGTTTCCTTGTAGCAAGTAAACTACAGCCGCGTATGCTAGTATTGAAGAATCGGTAAAGCAGTGAAGTTCACAATCTTTGTTATTTGCGATATTCCTTGGCAGACAAATGTCTTTAACTGAATCTAAACCTTTTAAAATATTCTTCCACTTTTCTATTTCTTCATTTGACAAAGGTGTATCCCATTTCTTATTTTCCTTCCACAGTGTTTGTAGAAACAATTTGGCAGGTAAAATTATTGGTGCTGCAAATCCACAAGGATCATAAATTGACGCTATGGTCTTCAACACTCCTCTCTTGGTGAATGTATTATCCATCGACTTTACTCTCATTTGAAGTGTATCCTTCTCAAGATTCCAATCCAGTCCTAATGTTTTTACTGTACCATCTTTGTTAATGTCTGGAATAACTTTTGTAAGGTCTCTGCAGTTGGTACTCCATTCTCTTATGTTCATTGAAATGTGTTTAAATGCTGCCTTGCATTCTTCATACATTTTAGTAGCTTCTTGGATGCTATTCGTTCCCGTCAATAAGTTGTCAACGTATATATCATTTGCTAGATTTTTCACATGTTCAGACTCTGAATTCATCAGGTGATGTTTTATTGTCGCGTTTAACAAGTAAGGAGAGGAAATTATTCCGAAAGGTACTCTGGTAAATCTGTAGACTATTATATTTTCCATAGTAGCTGGTTTAAAGATATCTTTAAGCCACAAAAATCTAGTAACATCTCGATCCTTTACGTGCAATCCGACTTGCAAGAAAGCTTTTTCTACGTCCGCAGTCATTCCTATTTTATGACATCTAAATTTAACCAAGAGTCCTGTAAGATCCTCTAACATCATCGGTCCTCGATACAAACATTCATTCAGGCTTTTATGGTCTTTTACCTTAGCTGAAGCATCGTATACGATCCGAAGAGCCTTTTCTGAAGAAGAAATTCCATGATGTGGTAAAAAGTGTATCGGGTGATCCACCTCATTATTGTCGTCGACAATTTCTATGATACCTTTATCTAATTGATCATTTAAAGTTTGTTCATAAATCAGTAAAGTTTCTTCGTCTATCCTCTTCAGCAGACTTACTAAACGACCATAAGCTAGTCCAAAGTTTGATAGTAAATCAGGAGGATATTCGTTCCATGGCCAGCTCACGACATACCGGTTGTCTTCTACGGTTGTAGTCTCATTGAAATTTCTTATCGCATCTTCATCTCGGTTTGAATTAGGTGAGTCTGTAATTCCAATAGACTCTAATTCCCACAGATTCTTAACATTTCCCATATCCAAAGGTAGATCAGGTTCAGTTAATTTATTTCCATAGGATGTTTGGAAATATGTGAGAACAGTAAGGTCATCGTTCCTTTGATCGCTCGGTTTGCCTGACAATATCCATCCAAATTCCGAATCTACGAGATATAAGTTTTCTTTAAGTTCTACTTTCTCAGTACACATCAATGAGTGATAGTAGTCGTTCCCAATCAAAATGTCAACACGATCTGACAAAGAGTTGTCATCAGCTAAAACGATATTTTGGTCATATTCTTTAATATATCCTAGTAGTTCTTCTCTAGGATAAGAAACACCTTGTGTAATCATAGGTACAACATTGGCAAATAGCAATTTCAACTTGTCTTCCTTTGTGTTTAGACATATTCTGACTAAACTACTCTTTATTTCTTTAGGTTTGTCTGTTCCGAATGTGAAAACAAAAAGATGATCTTCTTCTTCCACTTCAAGTTTTAAATCTTTGGCAACCTTTGAAGTAACATAGCTTCTTTGAGAACCACAGTCCAACAGAAGACGACACTTCTTTGCGACTCTGTTTCTTCCAATGACATCAATCACAGCTGTTTGTAAAACAGTTGAACCATCTCCGAGTGCATGTAGTGTGTTCGCAGATTTGATATTAGTGGGCGTGGACAATTTCATAGGGCACAAGGCTCTGTTATGTTTATTTTCTGTCTGGCAATAAATACAGATTATCTTCCTTTGACAATTCCTTATTGTATGTCCTTCTGCTAGACATAGATAACAACGATTTCTTAATTTCTTTCTTCTTTCTTCTAGTGTTTTTACTACCATACATTGATCGTTGAAGTGACCACTGCCACAAAAGATACAATGCATTTTCCTTTTCTTTTGTTCAGGCCGAGTATTAAATTCTTCATACTTTGTTTCATAAGGTCTCTTCCTTGGAGTAAATGTTCGAGTGAACGTCGAAGTACTATATTTGTTTTTTCCAAATCTTGTGTTATCTATAACAGGTTGAAATCTAGATTTGTTGAAAATTCTTCTTTTCTTCACATCCCTTGTATGTACTGTGGTATATTGGTTTTCTACAACCTTCTCCTTTTCCTTGTAACCTTTAGCCTCTTCTCTCGCAGAGATGACTATGTTAAGTTGTCTTCTTAATTGAAGGATTGAGTCAGAAGCACCTTTGAGCTTGACTTCGTATACAATGTCTTCGGGAAATTTCTCCATTATCAGGAATCTTAATTGATTGTGGTTAGTGTCCTCACCTAATGATTGTAAAACTCGCAGATGTCTCTCGATTTCATCGAGTGTCTTACGACATTCTTCAATTTTAACAGCTTGTTTAACTTTATAAAGCGTTGCATAGTGAACATCCACCACCTGGTCCTTTCTACCATATCTCTCTTTGAGTATGTCAACAGCAATCTGATAACTATCGTTAGTAGTTTCCAAACCATCAATCATAGTTTTAGGTTCACCTTCTAGAGATGCCTTTAGATATAGTAACTTGTCCACATGACACAAGTCACGTTGTCCTATGCTTGATTGAAATTGATCCCAGAAAGGATACCAGCTTAGTATGTCGCCTTTAAATTTCTGTAATTGTAGTTCGGGCAATTTACTTCGTTTTATACAGGAATTATTTTCGTTAACTTTGGGCTCTTTGTTAAATTGTTGAATCCGGGCATTTATTTCAGCTAATGTCTCTTCACCTTTCAGTTGAACAGTAGTCAAATCAGAGATCTCGTCAGCATTTGGGTTTTGAGATTTATTAAAATATTGATAAAGATCAGCATTGAACCTTGAAAGCATTGATTGTAATTTAGATGCATTGATAGCACTCTGTTCTAATTGAACGTTAGTCCACGGTTGTTGTTTGCATAAAGTTTGAGCACCCAAGACTAATGTTTCTATATTATCAGCAAATTGTGACAGCCTCACTAGCAATATTTCTTCCATTTTAATTTATTCTGAAATATTAGTCATGTAACTTTGAAATATAGGCAATATAAGAAATAAATACTTGACCGAGTACTCATCGATACTTATTGACCATTATTATTAAGTTTTCCGACATGGAACTATCATAATCTCATATCTAATTATGTCCACCAATCAATAATTAAATAGATTTAATTTCTCTATTAAAAGTTTAAGAACCATTGTTTAAATACCAAGTTTTGTTTCAAACATTGAAATGTGTAAAGAAATATATAATAATATCCGTGTGAAATGGATAATTGATGTGAATTTTAAAGTCACTATGAGAGACACTATGTATATCTGTATAATTGAAACTTATGGTCATTACATAAAGAGACATTTAATTAATAGTTGAATAAATTCAGAACTTTTCTTCATGTCAATTGTACATACATGTTGACATATTTGTCATTTTATTTGTCTTTATTAATATGTAATTATTTTTGTTGCTATGTCAAAGTTTCTACATACCTGAATTCTAAATACTGATGAAATTCCTATCAGACTTCAATTATTGTTTGCACAATGGCTATCTGTATGATTGAGATTCTTCAGGTAACCAAATTGTGATGATACCTAAGATACAACAAAGAGATTCCGTAATGTAACTTCACATACAGAATAACAACACAATTTCAACAGTGTAAGTAAACGCATGACGCATATAAGTGTAACTCGTTTGTGTTTGTAGGTTTTATTTGTTTCCCTTAAATGTTAGTTTTCCAATTGGAAGAAAATAAATTCCTTATCTCAGGATGAAGTATGTAATTTATGGATGTAGGTGGGTGTAATACAACCCATCCACATCACAGATTAGTTGCTTATTTCTATGTTTTCATTTATTTCATACCCATGTGTAGCCGCCATTGCAAATGTTCATTTCTGCTTCATACAGTCTTATTTTTTCCACATACACAGTTTTGTTAGTATTTGTGAACACTTACCGATCTTGTTCACCTTTCTTTAATTGATTACTCACTGTACTATCAGTTTACCGCTTCCAAAACAAATGCCACTTGTTGATCAACAATAAATGTGCGCGTGTCCATACGAGCGTCCGCCACGAGAAGAAATAATGATAACCCGACTTTGTAAAAGAGACCTCAAAGTAACTTCCGCATCCTCTTGCACAGATGACATATTTGACTGATTGAACGAATGGATTCGTTCCGTCATAGATATCATTCTCAACTCGAGCATAGCTCTAGAGTCTTTATGATATGTTTCTCTTTCTTACTTGTTGGCAGTTGTCTATTACCGTCTCGCTCAGATATGATACTGTCAATTTAGATGTCTACTCTATGTTCCTTAGATCGCGTTCCGTATTATACGACCATTTTCTGAAGACATAAAATTTTCATAGACCTGTCCTGACGCAACCTTATCAAGCCTCTGGCCGCCATTGACATCCTTTACCCTTTTTATCGTTTAATTAATTTGAAGTGACACTTAAATCGTTATTGATAAATCAAATCATTACGAATAATTAAGTAATGATTTTTACTACCATCTGAATATAGTTACAACACATTTATTAGCATAATCTTATTAACTAAAACGCCTTCAATCACGCCGCTCTCCAACAGATGTCACCTCCAGTCCTTAAATTCACATAATAATTTTGCAATTCTCAAATTTGTGTGTGCATACAATATTAATTGTGCTTATAATTTTTCATATGAACAGCCATATAAATTGGATCCCTCACAAGAACTGACACACTTATTCTGAAATGTAGTTTCATATTACTTGTGATACTCAAGCAGGTACATTTAAGGTAATGTTCAAAGTCAATTTAATTTTACTCTACAGCTAGTGATCCCAACAATACCCTCCCCAAGGTACCTATGAGATCCCAGCATCCTTACACCATTTTGTGGCCATCGTTGGGGATGAGACGACAGCCACAAGAGGTTTATATTATATGTTATATAGTATCTGCCTGTGGTTCATTAGACTAGCTGTAAAGATCTCAATGTCCCGATAAGGAATCTATTAACTCTGTTTGTTACACTCATATGCGTCAGCTCTATAGTGAGAATCCAATTCATACCTGCTCCTGTTTCTGTTGCTGTAGCTGTGAGGATCTCATCTAGGCGTGCCCCCAATGAATCCACAGCCTGTCACATATTCCACCTGTGAGGAAAAGTATTTTATGACCTTCTAGTCACTAAACATATTCTATAGACACATGAATGCTTTATCATTATCATATCAAATTCAACATGAATAGAGATCCCACTTGTTCCTCTATTAGGAGATGGTAGTGTCACTGGAATTTACCTTCTTACGGACACTACCCGTAAGGGCCTTTGATCACTGGAATATACCTTCTTACGGATCTGTCACCACTCGACACCCTGGTGGATCTCCATTCATTTTAATCTACTTGGGAATGTACCGCTTATAGTAGATTATTCTTATTGGTGGCCACGACATAATACGTGCGACAGTCCTGGTACCACTCGACCAGGACTCACTGTTCACGACCCGTCGATCGTGAGGTGCAGCGCTGTACCTAACAGTATTGATCCATTTCGGATTCCTCATTATCCCCGGGACTGACCCACTGAGACATTCCTGGCAGTCTCCGTACTTTCCCAGGGATATTATTGTTACAAACATAGCATTCGATACATGATACACTCAAGTCTTCGTATCATTAAATCACATTATCAGTATAAAATATATCCAGATTGATATGATATATTCAGATGGTATAAGGAAGGATTTTGTATAATTGTTTTCCTTATAGTTTTTATGTTATTGCTTTGGAACCCTCTGTTCTCTTACATATATATATACTTAGCTTTCAATTGGAGAGCATGAGGGCAGCGTGGCACATTCAGTTCACATTTATTTACTTAGCACTTTGCACAATAAAGAAATACTTTTGATCAAACGATGTTTTCTTATTCAAGTCATGACAAGTAGGATTAAAGTTCGTCTTACCATAGACAAAACGGAAAGGTGTCAGCGGGCCAGAAGTTGTGTTGCCAGGATTCGCGTAAAGTCGCGACAGAGGATGCCTGTGTCATGAACGATCTTGTTAGTATTGGTAATGGTCGGTCGAAGAGGTTTTATGTGCAGGGTCCGCGTCATGAATGTGTGTTGAAAGCTGGTCGAAAGGGCTACGAACGTCCGATCCACGCTTTATGATAGTGGTGGCTAGTTGAAGGGGCCTAGTACGCCTGGGCTACGCCGCAGGTAGGAGCTGGCTGTTCGAAAGGGCCTAGGATGCCCGGTTCACGCCATAGACTGAGGTGGCTAGTCGAAGGGGCCTAGTACGCCCGGGCTACGCCGCAGGTGGGAACAGGCTGTTCGAAAGGGCCTAGCATGCCCGGTTCACGCCATGGATTGATGTGGCTAGTCGAAGGGGCCTAGTACGCCCGGGCTACGCCGTAGGTGGAAATAGGCTGTTCGAAAGGGCCTAGCATGCCCGGTTCACGCCATTGATTGATGTGAACAGATCGAAGGGGCCTGAGTGCGCCAGGACGGTGCTGTGAGTAACGGTTGATGGGTCGAAAGGGCCGTGAGCGCTCGGTCCACGCTATGGAGCCAGTTAGGGAACTTTTCTGGGGCGATGAATGTGTGTGACAGGCTTTGCACGCCTGATTATCACAGTTAGTGACCTTCAGACCACGCACTCGTCTTGTCCGTCAGGAATGGTCGAGCGAACATGTAACTGATGCCTTATCGTTCGTTTCAGATGCTCCACACGGTGACTAATCGCACGAGGGCGTGCAATGCTCAGGGTTGGACGTGACGGCGCATCAAGAAAATTGGCTTGATGGCGCTAGTGTCGATTCGATTTCCAAACGGAACTGTCAAACTGACGTAATACCGAGCGCTGGGGTGGCGGCCATGTTGAATGGACGGAGGTTGACATTCGAACGTCGCCATATTACGTCGCTCGCGCCTCACGTGTTGCGGTGGAACGCCATTTAATTTCAAATCGTTATAAATCTGTGCTAAAGACTATTCGAAACCTGTTGATCACTTGTGAATTCGATTATATCATTGTAAATCTATTCGGGACAGCTTTTATTTCACAAACCTGGTCTCCCTGCCCGAAAACCCACTGACATGAATCCATCGGATAAAGGTCGTGCGAATAACGATCACAATTGTGTCTTTATAACTATGAACAAGATAACAACGTAAAACAATATAAACTTAATAACAACAAAGATTTAACAGAACACAGTAACTTGAAAGAGCACGAGAGCAATTTAACCTTAATGCGAGTAAAGTCACAACAAGATTGACAATATGACACACGAGCGGCCCGCTGATTGACAACTCAGGTTGGTTGAAACAGTGATACCAGTGCAATAAATAAATGTTCCCTAGGAAAACCGTTTTCTTTTTTAAAATCAATATGATGATATTTAAATTATTGTTAGGTGATTGTAATCAACTAATCAACAAATGAATCTTTTTTTATAATTAAAATATATAGCATTATGTTAGTAACTCGATTTCTTTTCAACTTCAGTAATAAAAACATTTCAAACGCTGGTAATTTTTTTACCTTTGCTTACATTTTTTCCGTGGAAATAAAAATCAGAGTTTAGGCTAGGAGGCCGTTAAAACCTAACGCTCCAAAGCGATGGTCTTACGTTACGAATATAAAACTCTCAAAAAGGGTAAGAGCTGATGTCGTTTGTCAACTCAGAGAAATAAACCAATGGAGTGGTAATTGTCAGGCGTCCCCCTCTGCCAAAAGTACAAGACCACTGGTCGTAGCGGTTATATAAAACTAGTTGACGCGCGTCAAACGCCATTCAATGAATGTCTGTCCTGTCAGCCCGGAACGATCTGAGGTAAAAATGCCGAATTGCTGCGCGTTTTCATGTAAGAAAAGATCTGAATTATCTAGTTTACATAAGGATAACGTTTCTTTTCATCTGTAAGTATAATTACGTCTATAAATCATCAAATAGTGCACGAAATTAGCAAAAAACTAAAAAATATTGTCAATCAAAAAGTATTGCCACTTAATGGTACTACATCTGCTTTAGGGTAATTTTTAACTTGACTCTTCATAGTACATTGTACCATCGGGTTCATAATTGCATACCCAATTTATCAATGAATTCATTCATAAATTGGGTATGCAATTATGAACACGATGTAATCTCGAGGGAGGTAAGTGAAATATTGCAAACAAGAGTAATCGACTCCAGTGCGGCAGAAATACGTCCGCCATTATGTCATTCATTGTCATTGTTATGACAGGTTAGGCAATGATATTCACTATGGATGGGTTATACTCTAACAAAATGAGCAGAAAAAATACTTCCAGAGTTATTTCATAACCTCGCAACGATTCTGGTATGTTTAACTATTTTGACAATCATTACATCTTTGTCACTCTCATTGTTAGAAAATTACAGTTTGTCTCTTTCTCACGCGGGTAACGGGAGCTCATTGGCACGTCCGCATCTCACGCTGGTCGGTGCGCGACTGGCGACAGTTGTTTGAATTCACTCATTTTAGGTGCTTCACTTTTGGAGCGTACATAACCCATCTGTCATTATAATATATCATAGAGGTTAGGCAATACACTTAAAAGATACTCCTTGGGTTAGGCAGAGACCCATTCGGCATACAGCCATAATTGTAAAGCATTGCTCTGTTAAAAAAGCAGTGTGTCTGTGTGTGTGTGTTGTTATTAAATTGTTTCTAAACATATTTTAATCGACTTTTAAATTATTCAAATTACATATTATTTTTAATCATTTACAAAAATGAAAAAATTAACGTCAGTACTTCAAAGGTAAAACTCATTCATGCGCATAGCTTTTTAAATTATATATGTCGTCGAGGACTGCCGAGGGCAGGGCTGTACGTAATGTGTCTATAGCACATTACGCACGGACGCACGGTAATGAAATAAAACATAAACACTGGTTTAACAACTGTATTGAAATCAAATCTTTTTAAAACCGTATTATGGGAAGGGCAATAAACTACTACTGGTTCGGAAAGGAGCCCCAACTGAGAAGAACCAGCGTAAGAAACTCAGCGTATGTGTGCTTGTAGTACGGCACAATAGCTGAAATTTGTCTATGGTCTCAAAAATACAGCTACCATAAACAAATTTCCATTTTAATAGACAAATTTCAGCTAGTGTGCTGAATTCCGCACTGAATTCCGCTTTAATGTGTGGCGCCCCTTAAGTGAAATATACTTTTAGATGCTTGAAATAACGATATTCCTGTTTAGAAATTAATTCGTTCCTTTATTTTTACCATACATTTTATGTAGCATCTTAATTTTGTATGGATTATACTTTATTTATTATAAGGTACGGTATACACACTTATATAGGCACTTTTAATTTCTGACTCTTGTATCACTGTACCTAACGGGTAAGTTTTAGTGATGGGACAGCACAAAAATAAATGTCGATATTAACATTAGCACTATGTTATACTTTTATTTATAATAGAAAATGAAGAAGAGATAATAGAAACACAAATTGGAAACAGATGCCCATTATAATCAAAATATCAACTGCGAAGGACTCTGGAACATCACGATGTCGCTAGTGACTGATTCATCATTGTTCATTACAGTGAAAAATTCACTGAGGTGGATAGAGGAACGTCTAGTGTAATTGGAAGCACATTGGAACGGTAATCTAAACACGTGGGTTCGAATCCCGTGATGTTCCAGAGTTCTTTGCAGTTCAATGTTTCATTGTAATAGTTATTTGTTTCCAATTTGTAGTATTTTCCACTAAATTTAAAAGCAAATACACATCAAAATATTAAATTGATAATATAAAAGTTATTCTAAATCAGCTTGCAAGAGTTTGTCAAGATTTGTGCGAAAAAAATCATTTAGAAATTAACTCTATTAACAACCGACAATGGTGTACCTTTGACTTGAAAACGTCACAAATATCGATACTTAAGTATATTATTATCGACGCGTTCCTCGCACTGTCTACGTTTACTTAAAGATGACATTATCTCGTTCACGGACAGGTTGTCTGTGTCTGTGTTTGTACTTGTGTGAGTATATTTTATGCTAGTGTTTGATAATTTTATCGTGTGCGTGTGTAGCGACGTGAATGGAAAATGCATTAGTGTTAACAGTTGTGGCAAGCCTACATACCTATACATATATGTACCACACCGCCATGTCACATACTTCTGTATATCTAAACATGTATACCTAGTTATAGTGTTATCGCTGGCTGCGTCCAGCGAATAAGCAGTCGTGGATTAAACGCCAACTAACGAACACGCTTTATTCATTTACCGACCTTCTGATAATCATACATCCATTATATACCAAGTACATATTTATCGGTAAACAGTATTTGTGTGCGTTTCCTTGTCCCCCGCGCCGAAATTGGCAGACTTTTTCTGATAGAAATTAGTGCGCGTCTCGCATCCGGTTGGTTTAATAATCAAAGTTTGTCAATGGTTTGAGATTGTGGATTTTGAGATGGGGGAGTCTGCGATTAAAGTTTTAGAAAAGGAACAGATAAAAATTTATGACATTTAGGTCAACCGTTACACTTTACTTTCTTCCGCCCTAATTAGGATGCTAGCTCAATAAGTTCGTCAGTGACCATCCTAGCTTCCTAACTAGGTTACTTTTTAGGAAACTACTTGTTAAATGCGGTTACACCTGACTAAATAAAGTATATAACTGCCATCTTCGATTTAAAAACAGACATCATTTTCATAATCTACACACCCGAAGTAGTCTAAATTGGCTACCATGACCATTTTTATAAAAAAAATATTTCAGCCATATTGGAATAAAAAAAATAAAAAAAATACTACCTATGTATCTATGTATAAGTAATAGATTATTTCCTACCGAATACAGGCATATTGAAGGAGGGTAAAAAATGAAACATAAGTGTAAAAAACAGTCTTTACAATACTAAACAAACCTAATTTTCGAAATTCGAAATTTATTATACTTTTAATTCGAAAAGTATCTCCAACAGTCCCTACTGATTAAGTGATTACCCGTCTTTGGTGTTAGATGCGTATATTTCCTTAAAACATAATTTATTTATAGTATCTTCCATATAAAATAATATAAATAGCCTGTGTGTAACTTATGCGTAAAAAGAATTTTACTTGTAATTGAAGTTGAAAACGATCAAGATCGTTCGATCGTCGATCATTGCCAGCGGTCGCTTACTGAGCGCTACCGCCATCTATCGAGTAAGATTTCGTGAAATTGAGGAACGTTCATAGGAATAAGGGCTCTTGTTTTAATTATAAGAAAATGAAATTTTAATAAAAAGAAATCGACTATTTCATAAATTGGTCTTCAAATCTTATGCGCCCACCAGAATGGTCTTAAATTAGGGATGTGGTATGGTGAGATCTTGATTTGTTTACCTGTCAGCTGTGATATTAATTTGAAAATGTTTCACAGCGAAATAATTTCATTTCCCGAGCGTATTATTTACAGCAGTTTATTATATACACTATTTTCAATGTTTCGCTCTTGACTATGGACATTTTGGATTTTTTTGTCGTTTATTATTCAATATTCAACACTTTTTTATTATTCAAGTAAACCACTTCAAGGACACTTGACAACAGTGACAGGTGACAGCCTATAACATGCACTCAAACATGCATATCATCCTGTCATTGAAATTATTGCCAGTGTAAGACATTAGTTCCAATGAAATTCCGCAACATGGCGCATGATCATATATTTATTTTCTGGTCAGTTTTGTATTAAAATTAGTGATAGCTAAAACGGGTATCAGACTTTGCAATTTGTAGGGCCCAACCTGTCAGGTTGGGAGGTGTAATAAGGGTTAGGGCCCCTAGGGAGCTGGAGGAGGGTTAGGGAGAGGCAGGGTACACAACAGATTGGGCCCTACAAATTGCTATGTCTAATACCGGTTTTAGGTAGTCTGAGGCAGATTGGGGCAGGTCCAGCAATACTACGGCTATTAGACATGGCAATTTGTAGGGTCCAGCATGTAAGGTTGGTAGGTGTAATGGCACCTAGGGAGTAGTAGGAGCCCCGATCTAGTAGTGCTAGAGCCCGCCTAACTGGAAATTTATCAAAACCCTAACAATTTTCTTCCATATAGCGTTGTAGAGCCCATCTCGGAGATCATGAAAACATAAGTCTTAAAGGTCTTAAATGGCCACAAGTATGTATGGCGTCAAGTTGAAAATACAATTTTTTGGCCTAAATTTATCAACGAGCCTACCGCTCCAAATTTTGCCACATGATTTAGCCCACATCAAATAACCTACATACCAATTTTAAGACCATTCTGGTGGGCGCATAAGATTTTAAGACCAGTTGAAGTTGCACTTTTTTGGCCTAAATTTATCAACGAGCCTACCGCTCCAAATTTTGACAGTAGTTAAAGGACCCATTCACCAAACCAAATCTTAATTTTAAGACCATTCTGGTGGGCACATAAGATTTTAAGACCATTTTAATAAATAGTCGATTTCATAGAAAAAATAGCAAATTACTATAAATTCATTAAAAAAAATTATTTTGCTGGCACAAACACAACTGCATATTCATATTTAAGTGTCTAGTAATTAAAAACGCCGAAAAAGTATTCCGCAATAAGTCGAAAATTGGAGAAATTCGTCATAGCAGTACTTTAGTCACAGGGGTCTTAAAACACTAAAATTATTATTCATTTTAAACTTAATGGCACAAAATATGATTTGAAAAGCCAGACGTAAAGCCTATAGGCATTTTCTACCAGTCTCTCATAACTGTAAACTGATAAGCGTCAAGTTAGGTGCTCTGAGAGTATATTTACTGACTGAAAAAATTACCTAAATTTATTTCACGGGGGACTGCTATGACGAATTTCTCCAATATTTGACTTATTGCGGAATACTTTTACGGCATTTTTAATTAGTAGACACTTAAATATGAATATTCAGTTGTGATTGTGCCAGAAAAAAAATTTTTTTTAACGAATTTATAGTAATTTGCTATTTTTTCTATGAAATCGACTATTTCTTAAATTTTTTTTTATTTTTATTCTACGACGGTGGCAAACAAGCATACGGCCCACCTGATGGTAAGCAGTTACCGTAGCCTATGGACGCCTGCAACCCCAGAGGATTCACATGCGCGTTGCCTACCCTTTAGGTACCTATTCACTCCTTTTTTGAAGAACCTCATACTGTAGCCCGCTGGGAAAACCTCGGCAGGGAGTTCATTCCACAGACGCAGCGTTCGTGGGAGGAAATTCCTCTTGAACCGTACTGTGCGCGACCCTTTAGGCTCTAGGGTGTGAGGATGAACACCTTGCCGGCGGCGAGCGGTGCGGTGATAAAAAGTTGCCGTGGGCATCATATCAAACAGTTCTTCGAAGCACAACCCATTGTACAAGCGATAGAAAACACATAAGGAGGCAAAGTCTATCCTTAGACTCAAAGGTTCAATATCACTCGTGAGTTTGGGATCGTCGACGATCCGCACAGCGCGCCTTTGTACCGAGTCAAAGGCCCCAAGCTGGTATCCAGGTGCTCCCGCCCAAAGCTGACAACAGTACTCCATGTGGGGTCTGACTTGCGACTTGTATAGAAGCAGTCTCTGCCCCGGAGTGAAGTATCTCTTCGCTCTGTTGAGCACACCGAGCTTTTTGGATGCCAGCTTGGCCTTCCCTTCAAGGTGACTACGGAATTGTACGTCACTGGAAATGTCGACTCCGAGGATCCCAATACTCTCTGACATTGTAAGGATTGTGCCTTGGAACTGAGGGGCCACAGTAAATGGGGTTTTCTTAGCGGTAAACGCGCAAACTTGTGTCTTTGTGGGGTTGAATTGGACTAAGTTGTCCTGACCCCACACCGAGACTCCAGAAAGAGTATTCTCGATATCAGACACAAGTTTTTCACGACTCTCTACCACAACGGATCGAGGGATATTGGCACGGCCCGTGTAACAGGCATCCCCAGTACTGTCGTCTGCATAACAATGAATGTCGCCGATAGACAACATATCATTGATATGCAGCAAAAACAGCGTTGGGGATAGCACGGAGCCCTGCGGGACACCAGCGTTTATGTCCATGCTTTTGGAGCAACTACCGTCGACTACGGCTCGTATGCTTCTGCCGGACAAAAAGCTGGTAACCCATCTGCACAATCCCTCGGGCAGGCCGTAAGCTGGCAACTTCGACAGAAGACCTCGATGTCAAACCCGATCTAACGCCTTAGCTATATGAAGGCTGACTGCCAACGCCTCTCCGTGACTCTAAATGGCTGAAGCCAAGCGGTGAGTGAGATACACTAGAAGGTCACCAGTCGAGCGACCGTGGCGAAAGCCATACTGGCGATCACTGACCAGGTCGTGCTCTTCTAGGTATCCCAGGAGCTTCGCATTGATTATGCGCTCCATAACCTTGGAGAGAAGAGAGGTTATAGCGATAGGCCTGTAATTCGATGGGTCTGAACTATCGCCCTTTTTAGGCACAGGGTGCACGAGGGCAGTCTTCCATGAAGACGGTACTTGCCGTTTGTGGTAGGAGAGTGTGAAAAAGCGCGTTAGCACGGGACACAACTCAGGAGCACACCGTTTGGGCACAACTGCTGGTATGCCGTCTGGCCCGCTCGACTTGTGAACGTTTAATGATAGCAGCTCCCGTCGGACATCACTTTGTTTGATGCTAATTTCCGGCATCGAAGATGCGCACCACGGGATGGTAGGCGGTACGGTGCTGCCATCATCGTTCAAGGTCGAGTTCGAGGCGAAGAGAGTACCAAGAAGATCGGCTTTCTCTTTTGCACTATGGGCCAGATTACCATCAGCATTTCGCAGTGGTGGTAAAGACGACCGACAAAAGTTTCCCTCGGCAGCTTTGGCAAGTGACCAGAAGGCATGACTCCCGGTGGGGTAGCCCGCTAGCTTCTCACCAATTCTGCCGACGAAGTCGAATTTAGCTCTGGCAATGGCTGTTTTACTGGACCTCGAGCAAAATGGTCTTAAAATCTTACGCGCCCACCTGAATGGTCTTAAAATTGGGATTTGGTTTGGTGAATGGGTCATTTAACTAAAGTCAAAATTTGGAGAGGTAGGCTCGTTGATAAATTTAGGCCAAAAAATTGCAAATTCTTACCAGACCATCTCACCAGATCTCTCTTACCAGATCAGACCAGAATGGTCTTAAAATTGGTATGTAGGTTATTTGATGTGGGGTGTAAATTTAGGCCAAAAAATTGTATTTTCAACTTGCCGCCATACATACTTGTGGCCATTTAAGACCTTTAAGACTTATGTTTTCATGAGATGGGCTCTACAACGCTATATGGAAGAAAATTGGTTAGGATTTTGATAAATTTCCAGTTAGGCGGGCTCCAGCACTATAGGGCGATCGGCAGTGCCTCAGTGCCCCGACACCCGCAGCTGTTTACTCGCAGCTCGTTAGAGTTATTTTACCTTTTTTATTTATAATGTTAGCCATTTTCTACACATTCCGTCTGGTTTTTTATTTAAAATAAAAGTTAAAATGTGTAGATTCGCTGGTAATTAATATATTTATCTAGTATTGTATTTAAATAATAAGGGTTGGGCTGATGAAGTTAGATTCAGGAAGCTCGAGCGGTCATTTAAATATCTATAACAATTAAAACAGTTTCTTTTTTTATTTAATGTATACTGTTAAGAGTACTATCACCGTGCTTCACCAATACATTTTTTAGATGTTTTGAAGGCATCTCTGTAAACGTTGGTAGGGACGATTTGTTGGTGAGGTAGGGTTTGTAGGGACGATTTGTAGGGAAAGTGTAATAACGGGCCCAACGCCGACAGTAGTTGGACACAACAGGTTGGGCCCTACAAATTGCCATGTGTAATAGCCGTTTCAACCCTACAACGTCGAAAGTATGGATGGTAAATCGAAAGGTAAAATTGTATGGAAACGTCTTGTGTCACCGTTCATCTGTCAAAGTCAAAGTTCTGTAAAACGCTTATTTTGTAGGGAAGACTACCTTCTGTAGAATGAAATACTATTAGTGTATTATATTATTCTATTCTGTGACGTAATGGAATACGGATTGAAAGTTGTATTTACTTTGTTTCGCCCTTTCTGTTTTCAATGACAAATAAAATGCTTATATCTTTTAGAGTGTTAAGGTTGAATAATAACTTTCACAATGATAGACGATGCAGTCATTGATGTGATGGAGGTGCTGCACTCGTGCCGCTGCTGCCTGCGGCGCCCCCCGGACAAGGATCTGACGAAGCCGTACTCACATCTCGGCAAAATAGAGATATATTCAGACATAATCGAACAATGCTTCGATATACGTGTAAATATAAATCGTTTTTATATCTTGAAGAGCATTACACATCAAGAAATTTGTAGGATTTCGTACCTCAAAAAGAGAAAACGAAACCCTTCGCATTCTAAGACCCCTCGAACGTTTTGTACATCTACCACAATCTATTTTGAGCTTATATTGAGTAATTAAGTATTCTTAATTCAAAAGGTTAAAGGATTACTTGAGCCAATTGAGTTTTTAATTAGAATATAATAGTTAATGTTTTAATGCACGTTAATTCTATCAAATATATAATTTAATGACCTCCTAGCCTAGTAGATATTGACCGTGCCTACGAAGCAGGAGGTCCCTGGTTTGATTCCTGATAAGGGTATTTATTTGTGTGTTAATCACTAAGTTATAGTTTTTCCCGTGTTGTAGATGGTTTATATGTAAATATTTGCGTATATCTATCAATGACATACTTACGGATCAATGTTACTCTGCCTCTGTAGAAAACACCTCAGACAACCCTACATGTGATCCGTGGGTGGTGCTAAAAGAGTAACTAACTTGGCAGCTGCACGGTCCCATCTGGACCTCGCAGCACTCACTGAATTTCCTTATTATCTGCTTTCCCACTAATACTATCCCAGGGAAGAAATGCCTATCTATATCCAGTGACATGTAGCCACAGGATAAATAAATAAACATACTTACCTATTGTTGCCTAGTATCTAAAATACAAGCCTGATTGAGCATACTCTGCGACTATGGTGATTTGTGTAAGATTAAGATTGCACCACAGTATTTATTTACAGAAGAAAGGTTCCTACAATATTTATTGTACTTATTTATATCACTATTCCACTGCTGTTAATGTAAAGGTGGGGACGGACTTGACGCAGCCTCAGGTTGAGGCATGCACGGCTCGCCTGTTTGCTCAAAATTGTACACGCCTCACTGCTCGCGCACGGTGAGTGAGGCTCGTACGGATTTTAGCAAACATGCGAGACATGTGTGCCTCAACCTGAGGCTGCCTCAAGTCCGTAGCCACCTTTATACCAACTGCTTTATCATCCAGATAATCTGTTATTTATCTTTTCAGCTATCTCTAGACAATGATAATGAGTGCGGGATCTGCAATTCATGTGTGGATCGTCTGCGAGACGCGAGCGACTTCAAGATTCAAGTGCATAGCAGCCAGGCAGAGCTGGATCGATTACTTTCTGCTATGAGTATGTATATGCGTGTAAAAATAAATTTGCCTATTAGACAATTATACTTCACTGTCTACATTGACAATATCTTAATAATGTCACAATAACTTTATTTAACTATATATATGCTTATAAACATGCTGAATTAGATAGCTCGTTGAATCAATTTTTAAGCTGATTAACACTAATGCAGTTCACAACTCTATTCATTTAGGAAAGCCTGGCTCCTACCTCTATGTAAACACGTTAGTGTGTGTCTGTGGCTTTGATTTGGTTGGAATAGCATGAACAATATATTTAAATCCAGGAGTATGGCTGGTGCCATGTACTTAAAAAAACTACTTTAACTGTTTTAAACGGCCTCCTGCTAGCCCAGTTGGTAGTGACACTGCCTACGAAGCAAGAGGTCCAGGGTTCGAATCCTGGTAAGGCCACGACTCCAGACTTGACAGGTGGCACTTAGTACCGAAACAGACGTATAGCCTGAACGCGATTTTGTATAGGCATTGTCAATCCATGTCTTAATCATCCTTGATGCCTATACAAAATCGCGTTCCTGGAACCTTCAGGGTATACGTCTGTTTTCGGTACTAAGTGGATAGATATATTATTATCCTTAAGTAAAAACTAAAAATATACTTTTTTAATATGTTTTTTATGTTACACATAGTTGTTTATATCCAAATTATTTTGCATGCGGTGTTTACCTATAAGTAATTGTGACATTATTATTTAAGTAGGCAAGCTATTAAAATGTAAACATGTATTGATGTCAACAATTGTTGGTGAACCCATAGCCTAATTATACAGGTCAGTTAAATTTTTGACACCTCGTGACGTCAGTGACCACACTGACGTCATCAGGGAATGATGCGGTTCTCAAACTTTTAAAATAGGGAAAATTATTTAATAGAGGATTACCTCTATTATTAGTAATTATACTAGACATTATAATAAGAATGCAAATTAAATGCCGTGCCATTAAAAAACAAATCATTGGGTATATCTAAACGACACCATACCAAGGGTGAAGTGTGCATCTCTGTCAAAAAAATTGAGTTTGACATTTAGTATCCGATACGTTTCCCTAAGAGAGAAAGAGAACTTGTCATGGGTTAAGAAGGGACAACATGATTCGTAACGTCAAAGAAGGAGCTCAGTATCAGGACTATCAGGGATATTACGGATACTGATTTTTTGACATCCGCGGATGCGGATATTAAAAGGCTCACATCCCTGGAATACGGATGCAGAGGTAAGATAAGTACACAAAAAAAAACTAATATAATATTAAAGTTTTGTACTACTCACATCATACAAAGCCCTTCGCCCTACAATAGCATTTCAAATCAAAACAAAACAAACTCGTCATTTCTTGTCGCTATCCGTCAAGGACATAGAGCTCGATTGACGAATCACGAAAATGTAACAATATTCCGATTGTGTAATGGTGAAATTACCTACGTTACTTGCGCCGTCGCAGAGACGTACCGACTTGTTCCACATCTGCATCCGCATGAGCTCAGCATCGATTTGACGCGGAAGCGGATGCGGATTTTGAAAATGATGCGGAAGATCCGCGGTTTCCACAAACCACAATTTCCACAAACCATAGACAATTTTCCGCACAGTATTGAATATTATCTACTTATGGTGTCCCTATGACGGAATTCATGGCCGGCCATAAACTGTTATAGTTTTTAAGGGGCACCACACATTAGAGCGGAATTTAGCTATTCGTAAACAAAAGCGGAAATTGGGCTATGGTAGCGGAAATTTGCCTATGGCCTCCATACAAAAATTCAGCTTACCATAGACAAATATCCGCTCATAAATATGTTACTAAAGATTATAATGTAATTCCATTACAATTACAACGTAACTTATAAAATATTTTAGCGTAATTCCACATTCAGTGCGTTGGTATGAAGTTTTACAGGCAGTTACACTACACCAATATTTATTACGAGCAACTATTATTATATACATTATATATCTATCAAATATTTGGGAATCTCAGACAAAAATGAAACGGCGTGATAAGTTTAAAAGAAACAGAGATAATACAATATGGCCGTCTGTCAGTGTAATACTCGCCAAATAGTTGTATTGCCACAATGTTAAAAAAAAGTCCTCATTAAATTACATGCCGTAAATGAATTGCCAAATAAAAGTATTATATTAAATTACCTAAATTTATATGAAGCTTATTTTAGGTATAAAATAATTAAAAAACACAAAATATACTTATTATTATTATTATTAAACTTAGTAACGGCACGCTAACATTTTTGAACATGAATAGTGTATTAATTAAACTCCCTGACTGAATTGAAGATGTTAACGAATTGCATCATTATGTGACGTAGGTGAGGTCTTTTCGGACGAGCTGTCAAAAATTTGAATGACCTTTATAATTAGGCTATGGGTGAACCTTCAAAAAAAAAAAAAAAAAAGTGCCACAGCGCCATCTGTCGAGGCTGGAGTCGAGTTATTCTGTCAGCGTTATGCGCCGAACAAAGTATTAGAAACTAGGATTTAGATAGAGTGGTGACCGCTAGATAACGCTAGTGCTTTAACCTGAAATAAGGGAGCGCGAGTTTGTATGGATATTGTCCATGTCTATATCATCCTTGGTATATATTTATCCATATGCGTGGGTATATCGTATCGTCGCCTAGTACCCATAGTACAAACTTAGCTTAGTTTAAGACCAAGTTGATTTGTGTAAGATTCCCCTAAATATTTCTTTAATTTAATTTATTTGTTTTAGATGAAACTGAGACCAAGTATGAAATTGTGGCGAATGATAACTTAGTATCAAGTAAGTACTCATACAGATGCTCATTTTGTGACCAATTACCATTACCAAGTGCTAACCCATATTTTTTTCTGTCAACCATAAAATTTATAAACTACATATACAGCCTTGGCCAGAAGTGTTGAGCATAGCTCTTTTTTGTTTACAATTTTGATGTTAAGTATTAATTCCCTATAATAACAATGTACGATGACGTAAAATGTTATATTTTATTCATATATCTAAAAAATTCACTTAATAACACTTTCAAGGTACCTATAAAATATAAAAAAGTGGAGGTCCCAAAAATGCGAATTTAGGGCGGTGCGAAAAATTGCAAATATTCTATGCAGTTACTACTGACTTCAACAAAACATGCCTGTTCAGTTTGAATTAATGATAAAATAACTTCAAAAAAGATAGAAACGTCGGTCTAAACTTTCGAGTTTTGTATTAAAATCGCAAGGGTGCTCAACTTTTCTGGCCAAGGCTGTAGTTGAGATTCGTCTAAACTTTCGAGTTTTGTATTAAAATCGCAAGGGTGCTCAACTTTTCTGGCCAAGGCTGTAGTTGAGATTCTTACTATACACTCTCGACCAAAGAAATGGAATCACCTCGCACGTTTGGCTTCTCAGCCTTATACCTTTTCCAATTTTCATGCAATCCTGAATAAAATGGTGTCAAATGAATGCTCAATTTGTACCCTGCCAGAAAACACCAAATTTTTCCTGAACTGAAAGAAAAAACGAGTTATTCAAGAAACGGCAGAAAACGCCTTGAAAAATTACAGGGGAAACAGGAGTAAAATACGTTTTCCATGAAAAAATATTTTATTTATGGCAAATTAATACCTGGTATGGGCACTCCTAGTATTTCTTACACACAATAAACGATTTTTTATGGACCTAATCAAGTTTCTGAAGTAACCCTGGGGTATTGCTTCCCACTCCTTCAGCAATGCGGCCTTCGGGTCCTCAATGTTGTCCGGAGCTGGGTCCCGCTTCCGAACTCTTCTTTTTAGGTAGTCCCACGCATGCTCGATTGGATTG
The DNA here is from genome assembly GCA_947086415.1 of Pammene aurita. Classification (NCBI taxonomy): domain Eukaryota; kingdom Metazoa; phylum Arthropoda; class Insecta; order Lepidoptera; family Tortricidae; genus Pammene; species Pammene aurita. The sequence continues at coordinate 13,191,956 of OX352313.1, forward strand.
AGGTCCGGTCATAGCTGGCCAGTCCAGCGTTCGGATGCCGACGTCACGGAGGTAGGCCTTGGTGATCCTCGCGGTATGACTAGGGCTTCCAATTCAAATATTCGAACTATTCGAATATTCCAATTTCTTTTTGGTTGCCGCAATTTTTATTTTATTCATCATTCATTATGAGCCAATATTGTCCCACTGCTGGGCAAAGGCCTCCCTCTTATTTCTCCACGTATCCCTATCCCCTGCAGTCTCCCACCAGTCTCTGTCAAAAGCGTCAAGCTCGTCCCGACATCTAATTCTAATCATTAATAAATATTTTATTTAAAAAAAAAATGGTTTAAATTGCATATTTTAACGATTACTATATCCGTGACGTTTGGATTCCTTCACAGCGCCCATTAGCACAGTATTTCCATCCCGTAATCGTTAATATACGCAATTTAATCGTGGTTTCATTTAATTCGAGTGTTTTTTGTTATTGAATATCTCTCTCTGAAGTCGCTTCTTCATATCTGAAGATCGAGATCATTTGGCGTCTTTCTGGGTCGTACCTATAACTTGTTTTCATCGACTCCTGTTCATGTTCATTTGTTTTCTACCGTATTACACACCACTTGTTTTTCGTCTTGACCTGGTCACTCCACCGCGTCGGAGGTTTACTTTCCCTTTTTCCTTACACCTTCCCCACCATGACTATTTTCTTAAGGTTTTTATCCCCGCGTCTAGCAATGTGGCCAAAGTATGACAGAATGCGGCGGTATCAGATAGTGGATAGGCGGGTTTTAACGTAGAGTTAGTAGTAGTAGGGATCGAAAAGCATTGGTTCGTCTGGCTGTCCACGGTACACGGAACATTCGCCTCCAGCACCAATTTTTGAATGCATCTTTTGCCAGGATAGTTCACATCTCTACAATACCAGAAACGGGAAATACGTGCGCTCGAACCAGCCTCATCTTCGTTTTGATCGTAATTCCCTGCTTTTTAGGGTTCCGTACCTTGAAAGGAAAAAAGGAACCCTTATAGGATCACTTTGTTGTCCGTCTGTCTGTCTGTCTGTCAAGACCATTTTTCTCAGGAACGCGTGAAGGTATCAAGCTGAAATTTATATCAAATACTCAGGTCTACTGTCCCTAGAAGCTGTGAAAAATGCAGACTTCTAAGCCAACGCAATCAAAAGATACAGCCGTTTATGCCGCAAATTTTCGCTCGCAAGGGAATCAAAACCTACAGGGTACTTCCCATGAACTCAGAATCTTGAAATTTGGTACGAAGCAACGTCTTATAGCGCAGATAAAGGAAAAATTGCGAAAACCGTAATTCAATATACCTTCTAGATGTGCCATTGCGTCTCTTCCCGTGGCTATCCGACGACGTTTTATTTCTGGGGCACAGCTGCCGTTGTTGGAAATGTAGGAACCGAGGAATATGAAGTTGTCTAACAAATCGATACCCTTACATGCATTTGCATGTCAAAGTAGACCATTTGGTCTACTTTGATTTCCAGCTAGGTCTACTATCATAAGTTGGAAAGTTCTGATGAAAAGGTTGATATTGGTAATGTACATACTGCTTACAAGTCTGACGAGATGATGTGGTAGGTACTCCCATTTCACATAGCACTCCCCAAAGATTCTCCCACCTTACACAGTCAAAGACCTTTGGTGTAATCAATAAAACACCATACGACAAGGGTGTAGTACCTACTCGTACTCTCGACTCTTATCGGTGATCTGGTGAATTTTATGGAATTATTCGCAGATGCTTCTCCCTCTCACAAAACCTGCCTGTTCTTCAACGATTTGGCAATTGAGATAGTTTTTAGTACTTAACGAATTATTTACGCTACGCTGTGCAGTAAAATATGATAGTTTTGTTTTGTTGATTTGCTTACGCGTCCATACCATGTTTTGTTGTAGTTTTTTTCACGTATATCATGAGTAAATTGACGATTTTGTTAATTAAAAAACATTTTATTTTATTAAATAGACTTAAAACGCATAAATCCAATTATTATATATGTTTATTTAAAATAACCCCAATTATTCGAATAATATTTTCGAATAATTCGAATATCTCCAAAAAAAATCTCGAATATTCGAATATCTGAAAGGATCGAAAATTTGGAAGACCTAGTTATCCTGCATCAGACGGAACCCTTCGTCGAAAAATCCAGCGAAAGGAACCACGTGCTCCTCCAGGATGTCGGTGATGTACTTTGCCGCGAACAATACACCTCCACGGCCTCCACCAGACACGAAAACGAGCTCGGTCCGGTAGTCGAACGAGATCCCCGCCCAGATCATTGCGGAACCACCTCCATAGGCAACCGTTTCCCTGATGCAGCACTGCGAAAAACGCTCTCCTGGTCTTCGGTAGACTCGTCCTCTCCTGTCGCACCCATTAACCTGTTGACCGCCACAGTCGGCCACCACAGTCGGCTGTGGCCGACATCAAAAAGTTGTGCCATGGACGCCAACTACGGCTACAGCCGACAGGCTTTGTAATGCAATAGGGACCTACGCGGGCTTCCGCAAAGTTCAATTTCGCTTGACAAAACGCGATTACGTGGCGTCGGTGGCGCGTCATTTTTGTTCAATGCTTGGCGGTCAAAAGGTTAAGGCACATCCTGGACTCATTAGAAAAAAAGAACAGGGGTCCCCTGCTCAAGGGTCCAATTTTGGTGTTCTGCGAAAAATTGTCGCCGTGCTGTACGATGCCTCACCAGCAATCTAGGTCCAGTGGCTGGCATTAACTCCTCGAACCTCTCGTAGCCGTTGTTGGACTGCAACTCCGGTGAGGTGACGGTTTCGGAGACTCGTATTGATGATGAAGCGGTCGTCCCTCTTTGATGTGCACCTCTGACGGCCTGTTCCTGGTCTTCGAGTAAGCTGGCCAGTCCGTCGATACCTCTTGTAAACTTTGCTGACAGCTGACTGGCTCACATTGACCTGGCTAGCCACGGAGCGTTGACTCAGATCAGATACCAGCAATCTGACGATTCGGGCGACGTTGTCTTCACTGATATCCATTTTCATGAAGCTTTCTTCACAAGGGGGTAAGCGGAGATATGTACCGGTCAACTTCTGATAAGTGACTGATAGCTACCCCCACTCTAACACCCCTTTAATACATGTCAACGGGGGTGCAACCAGTGGCTAGCGGTGGGCGTAAAAAGCTTATAAAACGGTTAAATGGCTGTAATCTGTAACTCTAGGACCGCGATTTTCATGAAAAATCATTCATTTGAAATCTGAATAATCAGGAAAACTGTTTTCATTACAAATTTCATGAAAATGTTGTCATACTAAAAGTTACGCCCTAAAGACCAAAAAAATGTAAGTGATTCGATTACTTTGCTCGTGAGTGTAGGTCCTTTTAATTTAATTATCCACAGACATAGAAGATAAAAGACCAACAGATAAACAAAATTACCAAAAATATGGCATATGCAAATTCGTTGAGGTTGTATTCAAGATGTAGCGAAGAACATACGAAATACTACCCTATTAACAAGATTCAATTTGCAACAATTCATAAGCTAACCTGACGTCACTTCTGCAAAAGGAGTCGCTGTGACGCCTTTTATTGTGCCAAAGTGATTCTCGGCGATCATCATCATCATCCTCTGGCCTTTGTCCCATTTACTTGGGGTCGGCGCAGCATGTCTTTTTCTTCCACACATCTCTGTCACCCGTCATCTCATCACTCACACCCTTTCTTTTCATATCATCTCTCACACAGTCCATCCACCTTTTCCTAGGTTTGCCTCTTCTTCTACATCCGTCCACATTCATTCTTAATACCTTTCTCGTAACATGACTTTCATGCCTCCGCATAACATGCCCGTACCACGCTAGGCGATTAGACCTTAATTTGTCAGTTATGGGTGCGACTTTCAGGCTTCCTCTTATATATTCATTACTTATCCATCCATATACTACACAATATATTAACAAAACTTTTTTATTGCACTAGCCAAAAATGGCCTCCAGGTTTTAAATTCGTATAACCTTACGCGCCCATGGTCCCACAATGCTGCCGCAAGATCGACTCGTGCGGCAGTTTCTCTGACAGTCTTATTACGGTATAAGACTGGCCGGTTACAAATTTTCATTAGCCATGTTTTCAGAAAATCTTGTTTGACTCTGTACTTCCTTTTATTTACACCAATATCATAAATCCTCTATTCCGCGTTCGGAATCCGCACGTAATTACCATCATTACTGCAACCAGTAACGTAATATCAGTGACAGTGTGGTTAAAACGTATGAAAATTCATTACCTACGGTAATATGCCCTCCTATCAGGCCTGTGGCACGCGCCCGCCCTACCGCCAGCACAATCGAGTTGGTCATGGCGGTGCAATGCCGGTCATTGTAATGGTTTCCGAACACTTCATTTAGGATTTATAATATGTGTGTAGATAAAGCAGTATATGTAACTGTACGTAATTAGGCCTTAAAACACTCGTGTGATCTTATTATATAAAAGCACACTCGTATTTTAAAAACCTTTATTACGTTACAGTTACATAAACTACTATTTCGAGTCCCTTTTGTGCTGTGTAATGCTTTGTTAACTCAATAAAAAATAATTTCTAAATTTTTTAGATGACGTACCCGAAATTAAGTCTGAGATCGACGAAAACGTCGTGGAAAAACGTGATATTATATTATGTAAGTACTCCTCACTCTTTGGATTATGAATTTCATGAACCTATAGCAGCAACAGTGCCCATAATTCGTAAGGAATTAACTCTTATAACTCTGATATCTGAATTCGAATAAGATTTTCTTTATTCTTCGAATTAGACGAACTTGGATCATACAGGCGATAACCTTTGGTTGTTTCTGAATAATCAACTAGAAACATCTTGGGCGCTTTCTTGTCCCACTTCCTGCGCTTTTGCTTCGGGTCATGCATCATTACTGGACTGCCGAATATCCGCACGTGACGAATGTTAGGCTTTTTGCCTATCCACTTTTCATAAGGTGTAGTATCTCGGTCTAGTCCTGATGCCGGTGACCTCTTTTTAAAATACACTACAGTGATTAGCACTTCTGCCCAAGACTTATTTTCAAACTTAGCATCAAAAAGAAGACAGCGCGCTTTCTCCACCAGAGAGCGTTGAAACCTTTCCGCAAGCCCGTTGGATTCAGGCGTGTATGCAGTTGTCTTCTGATGCACTATGCCACACTGCTTTAGGTAATTCTCTATTTCAGTTGAACAGAACTCTCCGCCCACGTCACTCCGTAAGGATTTCATTTTCTTAGACTGCTGGTTCTCAACTAACTTCTGGAATTCCTTGAAGTATCTGAATGTTTGATGTTTTGACTGAAGAAAATAGACAAATAAAATCCGGCTAAAGTCATCCACAAAAATAAGATAATATCTTGCATTTCCAAGTGACTGGTTTTCCATAAGGCTACACAAATCAGTGTGAATTAATTCCAGGGCCTCCTTACTTCTGCTTGCACTCTGAGGTGTGAAATGTCAATCTTGCCCGCTTTCCCTCCCAGTTGGATTTACCTTCAACTGCTCCATTTTACATTTTACTAAGGTTGTTTGAATGAATATGCCCAAGACGGCGGTGCCAATCCAAACTTGAAGTTGCTGTATCTGTACTAGCTGCTAACAAACTTGACTCCTTTAACCTGTACACTTTATTTATTAAATCAGCCTTTCCAATTAAGTCTTTATGCGAATTACGAATATAACAACCCTTTTTGTCGAAATATACCGTGTTCAGTGTCGAAATAAATCAGCTGAGTTACTATCAAGTTTGTGGTTAAGGTAGGAACGTACAACACGACACGAACAGGAATCTCACACTCTTTTTATCCCATCACTGTAGTAATCCGTGTATCTCCTGAACACACTACTGGGACAACCTTATCATCAGCAACGATTATCTCTTTAATTTTCGGTTGGTAACTAACATTTTATATCATGTCTTTATTCGCCACGAAATGACCACTTGCACCGAAATCGACGTAGAGAGCATTTTTGCAAAAATTTCTCGTTGAAAATATTGCACTGAGAGCATTCATCTTCTGCTTGACTTCTCAGGACACTGATTTTTATAATTTATTTATTTATACAATTAAATTACACAGCATGACAGTTATTACACTAAAGCACTGTGAAATTACAATTTAATTATAATGTTCATTTTGACGACAGCCGTAACGACGAATTGACAAAGTTCGACGATCTGACGTTTCCTTTGATAGGTGTCGAAGATTGCGTGCGAGTCAGCGGTTGTCGACCAATGACTGGCAAATGATAATATTATATTTATTAGGGTGTTCATCTCACATCTCACCACACTGAATAGTGCACGACTTTCCAACTTGTATGCAATGATGTTATGTAACTTATCGGAATGAGGTCTCTGAATACTGATTATATTGTTTCAGATGTCGGACCTGCGGGCGAGTCGGCGGTTGTAGAACAAGAAGTTGCAAATGATGATATTACATTTAGTAAGTACCTACTAGTTAGGGTGTTTATCTCACATCTCATCACACTGAATAGTGCACGACTTTCCAACCTGAATGCAATATGCAATGATGTTATGTAACTTATTGGTATGAGGTTTTAGACTATACTGTTTATATTGCTTCAGATGTCGGATCTGCGGGCGAGTCGACGGTTGTCAAAGAAGAAGTGGCAAATGTTGATATTATATTAAGTAAGTATTATTTTTTATGATCATGTCCAGACATAGAAGTTTTTGTGGCAAAAACTAGGGAGTTCCTTCCAATAATAAATTTATCGATAACTTTCGAAGTGACATTTCATAGCACATACTAAGTTTACCGAGTAAAGTATAAATTAACCAAATTAAAATAATTTATGGACTCAGGCGATACTTTGCGGAAGTCTATATTATTAACTACAATAATAATGCTTTGATATTCCGGGCAATATTATTGTAGTTAAACCAAGAAATCATTTTAACAATTAAAACAAATCGAATGACAACCATTTTCATAAACGATTTATAATAAGTTTATGCTGTATATTATATAATAATATATACAACTTCCAAATTCATATTATATGTACATCATAACTGTCATAACGATTTATCGATAAATTAATATCGTTGGGAAGTCCCTAAGACATTTTCATTCCTGCCACTAAAACTTCTATGTCTGATCATGTCACTACGGTGCCTGTAGTATATTGTTTTTGAAATATTTTCCATATACATTTACTTACCGTCATGTAATGTCCTATCTGCATTGCCATGCATACCCAGACAGTCTCTTTTTCTGGTTTTGTATTATGTTAGTGTAATTTATATGGTTTGCATCCATGTCAAAAGTGTCTCATTATCGTTTATTGTTGTTAAACTGTCGATTAACTTCTTGTAATTAGTTTCTGCACAAGTTTTTTTTCTATGTAATGGGTTTCTCCCTCTGAGCAATGGGAATTTTTCCAATGTCGGCGTTAAATGTTAATCACACTTATTTATTTTTAACAAAATATATGCAACGTTGTTCGGTAGAGACTTTGCTGATTGTAAGGTGATAGCCTCCCTACAAACACGTGGGTGGCCGAGACCCCGGATAACTTTGTTGTTTGTTTAACTGAAGGGTGTTTACGCGCGTTTTTAGACTAATTTAAGGTCACCGCACAATAAGCTATCAATATTACACTCTGAACTACTTAAGTAATTTCCTATTAGCTAAAATAAAAGGTCAAATACAACCTTTGTAAACTATACATACAATACATTTTTATTCTGTACGCTCATATTATAAAGTTGACCCCTTGCCTCATGTCAGAAAGAAAAAGTATTTGTTTAAAAATGAACTCTAATAGCCATCAATATAATTGAAAATTATAATTGCCATATAGGGCTGTGCATGCGGTAGAGGGTTAAGTAGATAAGTTTAAGGTTCATACCTATCAACTACCTAATAGCTTACGTAAATTAACAGGAGCCTCGTCTGCCAACAACCCATTCTGTGGTTGGGCAGGAGAACATATATGTAAATAGTGGAAGCGAATTGTGAATAAACGTTTATTTATTTATTTACGTAAATGAGTCAAAACAAAAAACTATTCTAATGACGCCGCAGCCAATAACCGCAGCTCAAACGATAACCTCCTCATGGTTTTTGTTGTTTTTGCTCGCTTTGACGCTGTCAACAGTGTCAACGATAAATGCTACCATAAATTACGGTCGCGTTCATGATCACGAAAATTGTGCCCAAATTTGTTGCGCAATATTACACGTGGCTGTTTTTCTATTTTTATTTAACTTTTATGCTCTCTCTGTTTCACTTATTTAATTATTTTTTTATAGTATTAAGTGGTTTGTCATTGTTGTGTCGTGTTCCATGACATCACTCACGTGTGGCCCTGGCGGAAGACCAGCGCTGGCCACCCAGGCTAAGCACCATGCTGAGTCGGGACCATTTCTTGGCAACCATATTCAGGCCTTAATTATAATACGTCATTATTTTCAGATTAAGTACGTTTGTTTGCATGTTGTTGTTGTCACGAATAAATGTTTTCTATTTCTATTATGTTCCGATGAGTTTTGGAGGATTCAAAATCCCTCGTTTATTTGCGCCTCAACCACGAACACGATTGACTATACATATGTAAAATACTCAAGCAGTAACGTTTCCGCTGTCAAAATACTTCCAAGCCTTGTTTTTTTTAGGACAGATACATTTCTGGCATCTGTCCTACAAAATATGGGTTTCTAAACTCATTATAGTGTTTATACTGTCTTACATTTGTTGTGGCAGACTCTGGACTTTCCGCAGGCCAAATATGGGCATTGGGCACATTTATTACCGTGACATTGACAGAATAAAGCGTCTCTTTCTATAGAGCGGTATACAAAAGACGTCGTTTGCACTATCGTACCTTGATGACATCGATAATAATATTTTAGAGGACATGGATTTTATTAATTTTTTTTAAATTTATTCTCAAAATACGTTTGTTATATACAGGGTGTTTGGTCCATCGTTTGCCAAATTAAAATGGCAGATAAGCAGGGTCGTTTTCTGTCTCTTCATGTCCTCTAAAAAATTCTTGGGCCCACGTGTATTTTTATTTTAATATTTTTGTTGTTTTTGAAAAATCTTCAGGGCCGACTCGTTAAAACTTAAATTTAAAAAAAAAGTAAGTGGTAGAATAGAATAGAACTTTATTGCATTCATGTTAGTGTACAGGTCTTACAATATTTCACACTATTCACAGATCAACATGAGACCGTATAAGGGTATTGCAAATTTTATCTTAAAATCTAGGGCACAATAACCTAAAATGATAAGTTTATTTTAATTCTAAGACTAACATTTAGGTATAGTGTAAAGATAGGTATGAATGAAATTTATTTGCGTCAAAAAACTCTTGCAAAGAATAAAATCAGTGTTCTATGAGTGTTGTGTGCAGACCGGATTACCACGTTGAACCAAGCAGCGCTGACCCGCTGTACCATTTACCAGGTCATGTAGGGAGATGAATAAGAACACTTATTTAGAATTGTAAAACATTTGAGCAGTGTAGTTGCAGGTGTTTCCCCGCTGGGAGTTGTTGTAGAAGTGAGCAACGAGTTTTTTTTTTTTTTTTTTTTTTTTTTTTTGAGCCTGACTTGGGCTTTATGCTTCTGGAGCGCTAAAGCGGGCGGACTGTTTGGTGGGATGGTTACCGGGGGAAAATCCAGGACCCTTCCGCGACCTAACGTGATGAGTTTGCTACGCTGGAATGCTCCTACCGAGCTTGCGCTTCCAGCGAGATCAGTTGAAGCGAGTTCAACCTGATCTGGGTGAGTGGGGGGGGATCGAGCTAATGGGGGTTTTGTCGCTGGTTCGCTACTCCTAGCCTAGCTGAGAAGACTCCAGCAAGAAACTCAGCTAGGCCCGACGACTGTCGGGGTGACTCTATCCGGTATGCGGCGGTACCGGGTGGATAAGGGACTGAACGTGTCGATGTGGTCGCGACTGTTCCGAGGTGGGCGTCCCCGCCGGCGGGGGCGCCGCAGTGTACATGTGGGGGAGGGCGCACGCACAGCGTTCCATTTCTCATGAATGGCCGCTGTGAGTGCGTCGTCCTGGTCCGTGACGTAGTGCCTAGGCCGCCGAACCGAGCGGCCCCTAATCAGTGACTTCCGTGTTAAGAGTCCGAGGGGGGGAGGGTTGGGAATGTAGTTCGCAGCCTTCCTAACTAGCGGATTACTACTGTGCGGAGCGTTGTCAAAATAACGCCGGGCAGTCTGCTTAAAGAATCCATAAAGGGAGTCAAGCCCCGCGTCATGGTGCAAACTGAGGGTCGTCTGGTACCACGGGGCCCCAGTCGCCCTACGGAGGAAACGATTCTGAACGACCTGAAGCGGCTCGAGACTTGACATACCCACGTGGGTAAAAACCACACTTGAGTATGCCATGATTGGACGAACACAAGTCTTGTAGAGTGTCAGCTTATTTCTAAGTGACATTTTACTAAACTTGTTAATCATCCCTAGCCTTCCTAATACGAACAGCGCTCTGTTGCGTACCCTACGGATGTGGCTTTTGAAAGTCATACGACGGTCGAGAGTGACGCCTAGATATTTGACCTCGTTAACCCACGGAATGGGCTGGTCAAAAAGCCGGACCGGAGCCACCTTCCTGCCTGTCGGACCTATGGCAGTAGGGTGGAAGATAATCGCTGCGCTCTTGTCCGGATTGACTTCAATACGCCAAAGACGAAACCATTGACCTAGGCCATTGATTGCCTCTTGGAGGTATTTCCGAACAAGAATGTAGCGATTGTGCGTCGTAAAGAGCGCGGTGTCGTCCGCGAACAACCCTAGTTCGACACGCGGGTGCCTAGGAATGTCGTTCGTGAACAACGAATAGAGTGTAGGCGAGAGGACGGAGCCTTGCGGGACTCCTGCCCTAATAGGATGTAGGACTCGTACTCGTTGCCCTTTTGAGCAACGAGTACGAGTGCTGGCCTCTTTTATGGATTTTTTAGCGTGCTCGTACCAGTGGCTGGTATGTGCCGTGTAAGTTATATATTTATTGGCGAATAAGCTTACAGTATTACATGTTTATAGGAGGGTTAAAATTGATATTTTTATGGGACATTTCTTCATAGATTAGTACAAAATTCTTATAATCTAGACATTTTAGGTATTACGACATAATATCAATAAAATTAGACATGTACACACAATTTTTATACACTTTATTAAATTACAAAAATAAACAAATTGGTATAAATTGAGGAAATGATTAACTTAGATCTAGTTACACAAAAACAACAGTAATTTTAAGCTATTTGCGACAATGAGGTAGAGAGATGAAATGTTTATTGCATCGTGATGTGTAACGTTTCACGGTTTTATTAAAGTCAAAACTACTGACATTTAACATCAAAGTTTTTTTATTGACCCTCAACTCTTTTACAACATGTAATTTTAGCTAAAGGTCAACTTTGGTTGCCAATTTAAATAAAACTAAAAGAGACCACGTTCTTGAAATTGTTTAAAAAAATTATACAACATTATACCGCGTCGTTGTTTCAGTCAAATAGGTATGAATGAGTGCGATTTAGGCTCGACGGATGTAATGTTGACTGCATACTCGGAAAATGCTCTCAGTTGAAGCTGGAAGATGTAGTTTAAAGGTGAAACACAGGGAGCGTGTATATATTTTAGATTTTACTGTAGTGAACACTGCTTCACCGCCTGTGCTAGGTAGGGATTCATGCACAGAACTGGATCTTGTCAGGATGGTTTTAGATATTAATAGTGAGGGCGGAAATGATATTCAAAGGTACGTGTACAGAGAGTATTTGGATGTTTTTGAAGGAGTCGGGTGCATGCCGGGAGAGTATAAAATTGAATTAAACAAAGATGTTAGGCCGGTCATACACGCGCCGCGGAAATTACCGGTAACTTTAAAAGAGAGTGTTAAAAATAAATTGGATGAGATGGTCAATGACGGGATTATTGCGAAAGTAGAGGGGCCTACTGACTGGGTCAGTAGCATGACTGTGGTGAGGAAGGCTAACAGTGACATTAGGCTATGCTTGGATCCAAGGGACTTGAATCAGGCGATTAGGCGTGAGCATTTCAAATTACCAACGCTGGATGAGATGTCTGTTAATTTAGGTTCAAAAATTTTTTGCACCCTCGATGCTAAGCAAGGGTTCTGGCAGCTACGTCTACACAAAGATAGTACCGATCTCGTTACTTTTAATACAACATTTGGGAGGTACAAGTTTTTGCGTTTGCCTTTTGGAATTACTTCTGCGTCAGAGGTGTTCCACAAAAAAATGTACGAGCAGTTGGATGATATGGAAGGTGTTTGTCTATTTATTGATGACATACTTGTTTATGGTCGGACGCAAGAAGAGCACGATGAAAGATTGCGAAGGGTGTTAGATCGATGTCGCGAGATTAACTTGAAATTAAACAAAAGCAAGTGTAAGTTTGGCTTATCTGAAATTAAATATCTCGGCCACAAGTTTACGCCGAACGGCATATATCCCGATGACGAGTATACGTCGGCTATAAAGAATATGCCACGCCCGGAAAACACGAAGGGATGATAAATTATGTGGGCAACTTTATATCGAATTTATCCGACAAAAATCATGCGCTTCGACAATTGCTAAAAAAGGATGTTGAGTGGCAGTGGTCGGAGGCACATGACAAGTCTTTTAATAATTTAAAGCAGTGTTTGATGAGTGTACCTGTTTTACAGTACTACAGTTTAAAGAAGCCTGTGGTGATTTCTATAGATGCTTGCAAAAATGGGTTAGGTGCCTGTCTCTTACAGGATAATTTACCTGTGTGTTATGCCTCGCGATTTCTTACGAAGGCTGAACAGGCATATGCGCAGATTGAAATAGAGCTCCTTATATGCGTGTATGCCTGTGAAAAGTTTTATGCGTATATTTTATGATCGAGGAGATATCACCGTGGAAACCGACCATAAACCTTTGGTGAGTATTATTTGTAAGCCGATTGCCTCCGCCCCAGCTAGATTGCACTGAATGCTCTTGCGTTTGCAACCTTACAACTTTAAACTAGTGTACAAACCAGGCAAGTATATTTATATGGCGGACACGCTTTCGCGTGCGGTGTATCCGACGAGTACTCCAATTGTGGTGCCCCGTGACCAGCTGGACGCGCGCGCGCAGGTGTGCGCCGTGCTGCTTAGTAACCCGTTTGTCGACTCGCACTTTGTACGTATACAAAAGTTAACCCAAGACGACGGTGAGCTTCAGGCGCTAATCAGGTGTGTTACAGAGGGCTGGCCGGAGCATCAGCAGGATACGGATGACCTGGTCAAGCCATATTGAGGCTATCGAGATGAGTTGACAGTTGCGCATGGTATGGCATGGAAGGGCGATCGGATAATAATTCCAACCACTAGGCGAAAGGAAATGTTAAGGCGAGTACACATTGGGCACTTGGGATTAGAGAAATGTAAATTAAAGGTGCGTGAATCTATATTTTGGCCAAACATAAATAATTAGCTAGAGGATTTCATTAAAAACTGCCAAGCATGTCTAACTTTTAAAAATCAGAATCGGAAAGTCATTGATACCTCATAGTATACCGGATAGGGCTTGATCAAAGGTTGGTGTGGATGTATTTCACTTTAAAGATAAGAAATATTTATTAATAGTAGATTACTACAGTAAATTTCTGGAAGTTGTAGAGTTAAATTGCTTATTGTCTGGCCATATTATAGAACAATTGAAAGTTGTTTTTAGTCATCAGGTCATCATTACCCGACGTCGTCATGTCAGATAATGGCCCCGAATGTATACTATTTTCTCAGGAGTGGTGTTTTGAACATATAACTTCTTCACCTTGCTACGCCCAAGTTGAACGAAGCGTGCAGACTGTAAAAAACATCTTAAAGAAAACTAATGTGGAAAATACTGACTTCAGACTAATAGCACTCTTGGAATACTTAACTACTCCAATCATTAGTGAGTTAGCATCTCCATCAGAGTTGTTGAATAATAGGAAGTTTCGAGGTATTATAGTACCATATGCACCCCAGCTTCTTACACCTAAAATTCAGAGGAATGTCATGGCTGAATTAGGAAAAAGGCAAGTGAAACAAAAATAACAGTATGACAAAACAGCACATGATTTAAAGCAATTAATACCCGGTCAAAAAGATAAAATTAGAGTAGATAAAAAATGGGTTAGTGGTACTATTTTGCAGTTAAAAGGTATCCGATCATATTTAGTTCTCTTAATGCAGGGCGGTACTCTGGTAAAAAACAGGCGTCATCTGATAGTGGATTGGGAATATCGCCCGGAGTTACCTGTGTGTCCCCGGCCTTATGACGATATCAACATATCGAGTGATAACGATATGCATGCGCCCGCCCGGCAGCCTCAGTCGCACTCGCACGCGCAGCGCGCTGTTATCAACACGGCGCCGGTGTCCGAATCCAATGTTGCTTCAAATAATAACAATTCTGTCACTCGTTCTGGCAGAGTGGTGATTCCTCCTGATCGGTATTAATTAGCAGCGGTGTCACCCTCTTTCATAGACAGAAATTTCATAGAATTTCGTTTCTCAGAAATTATTTCATAGATTATTTGGTTCCTGTACTTTCTGTTCCAATATTATTGTTTCATAGACTATTCAATTGTTTAAAACATATTTCACAGACATTCAGTTCCATGTATATTGCTATCAAACTTTTTTAATTTACAAACTTATCAAACACTAACTAGAATCATATTTCATGTATTTTTCTTTCGTAGACACAGATTTCATAGATTGTTGTTTCATAGTTACTGTTTTATATAATATTTGGTTCCAGTATTTTCTTTTCCAATATTATTATTTTAGTATTTATGCACTTCATTTACATTAATTGCAAAGAAACTTATTGCAAAGAATATCTTCTTCTTCTTCCTTCCCTTAGTCCCAGTTCTATCTGGGGTCGGGCCTCCTTGTACGGCGGCGCCAGGATGCTCTATCCTGGGTTGTCGTGGGGGTTAAATTCTGCGCTTTTAATTCCCTTTTGATAGTGGACCACCATGTTTCAGGGGGTCTTCCTCTTCCCAGAGATTTTGTTGGGATATTTAGGACGGTCTTCACACAGAAATTATCATCGCGTCTCATTATGTGGTCGTACCATCTAAGCCTGCTTTCCTTTAGTTTCTCTGTTATAGGGGATTATTGCAAAGAATATGATATTAGATCTGTTACACACACAACAAAATTCCAGAAACAAACGGTTGCCGTAAAGTTGGTTAGGTTAGAACTGCGACCCCCCAGAAATAAATTGTTGCCAGAAAAATTGGTTAGGTTAGGTTAGAACTGCGACCCCCACAGAAACAAACTGTAGCCAGAAAAGTTGGTTAGGTTAGGTTAGAACTGCGACCCCTACAGAAACAAACTGTTGCCAGAAAAGTTGGTTAGGTTAGGTTAGAACTGCGACACCTACATAAACAAACGGTTGCCAGAAAAGTTGGTTAGGTTAGGTTAGAACTGCGACCCCTACAGAAACAAACGGTTGCCAGAAAAGTTGATTAGGTTAGGTTAGAACTGCGACCCTCACAGAAATAAATTGTTGCCAGAAAAGTTGGTTAGGTTAGGTTAGAACTGTGACCCCCACAGAAACAAACTGTTGCCAGAAAAGTTGGTTAGGTTAGGTTAGAACTGCAACCCCTACAGGAACAAACGGTTGCGAGAAAAGTTGGTTAGGTTAGATTAGAACTGCGACCCCTACAGAAACAAACTCTCACCAGAAAAGTTGGTTAGGTTAGGTTAGAACTGCGGCCTCCACAGAAACAAACTGTTAGAATAGTACAATTAGAATAGTAAAATTAAACATATTGCTAAATTAAATATATTAAATGAAATAAATAAATAAATAAATATTATGGGACAATCTTACACAAATCGACCTAGTCCCACGGTAAGCTCAATAAGGCTTGTGTTGTGGATACTAGACGACGACATATATAATAAATAGACATAGGTAAATACTTAAATACATAGAAATCATCCATAACTCAGGAACAAATATCTGTGATAAACACACAAACAAAACACATTAATACATTAATAAAATACAGTTTTTTTTATTTATGTTTAATAATCAGCTTAATTAATATGAAAATTCTACAGTTTAATTCTCTTTGAATAAAAACATATAGGATTTAATGTATATCACAATAAGTATTAAGAAACTGAGTCTTCTATGAAACGAAAATATTAAGTTTGATAAAATCAGAAACATCATTCTATGAATATGCAGGCTTTAAAACAATTGTTATACAAACTAAATACTATACGGATTAATAATATTTGATTGAAAACGTAATGAACTGAAATTCGAAAAACTACTTATCTGAACAATAAAAAATATACAAAACCAGATTCTACAATGTAAGAGCTCTGACAAATGATCACTCTATGAAATGAAAATATGAGAAACATTTTCTATGAACCAATATTCTGCGAAAATGTAGTCTATAAAACAACGTACAACCATTAGCAGCCGGGTCGTGGTGTCTCAAGATGGATGTAACTAAGTAACATGGAACCTACTTAGGTAGGCAGTTAGTACATGTTAGGTATCGTTATATTATAAAATGGTGCTTGCGTTTCAATACTTACTCATCGTAAAAATTAAGTTTGTTTTTGCTTCTCCTTATTTTAATGTATAAATATGATTAGCATGCAGTTTTATGTTATATTTGTAAAACTATTATTATTCTTCATTATTAAAACCTACATATAAAGGGATAACCAATGTATTGTATACGGGGTGAAATTGTAATATGATAAATTAATTGAATATACAGTGAATTTCACTTTACTTAACAAAGAAAATTAAATCCTGTGTTTAATGTGCATATTTAAAATGAAAATTTTTAATTAGAAAGTTATGTATACCTTATTATGTATACTGGTAAGTAGGTATCATGATAGTGTGTGTCTTAAATATTATCGAAACAAACATTCCTTTAACATTGTTCATTAAAATATGTCAAATGTCAGCATTACATTTCAAATAAAAGTCAATACAAACATCACCCTGATGGCCAGTTCCATTACTCCCCCTACATCAGGGCAGGCTTAGACACCATACCCAACAAGGTTCGTGCTTTGAGAAAGCTTTCCTTGGTCAAGGCTTTAGTTAACGTATCCTCAACCTGTTCCTTTGATGGCACGTAGAGGATATTTACCTTCTTCTCATGATACAATTCTTGTACGAACTTATACCGTGTGTTTATGTGCTTTGTCTTAAAATGAAATACAGGGTTCTTGACAAGCTTGATAGCACTTTGGTTATCCACAAACATCGTTGGTATAACGTCATATCCTCGTACTTCTTTATACAGGCGGTTGAGCCATATCACCGTCTGAGCTGCAAGGCTGGCTGCAACAAATTCGCTTTCGGTCGTCGAAAGGCTTACACATCTTTGTGTTTTAGAAGACCACGACACTGCTCCCTCTGCGGCCAGACATACGTAGCCAGAAGTCGACCTTCTTGTGTCTTTGTCGCCGGCGTAGTCTGCATCGCTATATGCTACGAAGCAATTTTCTTCGGCGGCTGTCGAATACTTGTATAAAATACCAAGGCATTTCGTTCCCTTCAAGTATCTCAAGACTCGTTTACCGATAGCATAATGGTGTTTGTCGGGTTTTTCGACATGTTTTGATAACACATTTACATCAAAACTTATGTCCGGTCTGCTCACAACCGATAAATATAAGTTATCCGACCAATTCTCTGCAATGAAAATGATTGACACTGCTGTCACTGTCTAAGTTAAAATTTTCTGTTATTTGACTTTTGTCAATCGGAATGAGCACTGAGTTCGCATCGCACATGTCATAATGTTTTAAAATAGTTTTATGTATGCTTCTCGGCGACTGATTATCAGTCGCCGATGCTTCTTGGTTGATAAATATTGACCCGTCGTTAAGGTAATTTATTTCTAGACCAAGATAGCAGCCAACTTCGGAAGTTCGAACTTGAAATTTTGTGGTCAGGGCGTTCAGGAACTCTTCCATACATGTTTTGTCTGCAGATAGGACTAGTACATCGTCAACGTAAATCATGACGATGAGTTGCCGATCTTGGCTTATAAACAGGCATGGATCTGAGTCACTTTGCTGTAGTTCATATTTCAGCAAGAAGGAACAGAACTATTTGCAACGTGGTGCTTGTTTTAAGCCGTATAGTCTTTTAAAAAGTATAAAAAGGCGGTCAAACTGGGTTATGTGCATTTTTCTAAGAACAGCTTCGCTCAACATAGTGCGAATTGTATCCCAGCGAACCACAGGACTGAAAGTTTCGTTATAATCAATACCTTGCTCTTGGCTGAACCCTCTGATGACAAGTTGAGCTTTAAATCGTTCAATAGAACAATCAACTTTCGTCTTGATTTTGTAAATCCATTTGTTACTGAGGGCTTCGCTGTCTTGAGGTAGAGCTACAAGAGTCCATGTGTTATTTTCTTTAAGAGAGTTCATTTCCTCTTCCATGGCATCATGCCATTCATTATGGTTCTTCGACTCTATTGCTTGCTTGTAAGTCTGAGGTTCATCTTCTGAAAGGCAGACACAGCAGTTAGATCGATAACTTCTAAGCAATTGTCTATCTCTTAGATCGTAGCGATTTGCTTGTTCTTCATTAGCGTCATCATTAGCGTCAGGAGTTTCAACTTCATTGGTGTCGGATATATCGAGTAGTTGAGGTTCATCTGGAACATTCTTACTATTAGAATCATTTTCTATTTTAGGAATTTCACATGTTTCTTGATCTTCTTGCTCGCCCGTGACATATGGAAGCTTGTAGAACTCAGAAGAAACTGTTTCTGACCTGAACAGTACATCTCTCGATATGATAACGTCATTCTTTTCAGGTATCCAGATACGAAAACCATCTTTGTCTCCACAATATCCTACCAAATATCCCTTTATAGCCTTCTTATCAAGCTTCTTACGTTTCTGTTTAGGACATATGTACAAAACATTCTGTACCGAAAATACGTAGATGGTCAATACAAGGTGTCTTGTTATACCATAGCTCATAAGGTTTCTTCCATTTAATTTGTGTTGGTCCAGTCCTGTTAATTACGTAACTCGCAGTATTTATGGCTTCGGCCCACAACTTCTTGGGTAGATTTTTATTGTACAGCATGCTTCTTGATGAATTCTGTTCTCTCTTTCTGCCGCACCATTCTATTCTGCCGTGTGCGGCATAGTCATACGATGATGTAAGCCAACTGCCTCTGTGAGACGATGTAATTCGGCATTGTTGAATTCTTTTCCGCCATCTGTGAGTAATTCTTTAACAACGTGACCAGCCGTTTTAATATCAGCAAGAAATTTGGGTAGTAGGGTAAAATGCCAATTACTAGCCACTTTCCAATTACTGGCCACTTAATTTGATTTCTATTTATAGGTGAACAAAGTTCATTTTAGTATATAAGGTACGAAAATCCAATTATTAGCCACTTTTCAATTACTGGCCACCTATTCCAAAAATGAATTCTATTTACAGATAAATAAAACTCATTTTCAGTATAAGGAAAATGGCCAGTAACTGAAATTTATCCACAACCCACTCGTTCAATCACTGGCCGCCTCTTACAAAAATGAGTTCTATTCACCTATACACAGAATTCATTTTAGTATAGGTGGCCAGTAATTGGGGGGTGGCTAGTAATTGGCGATGTACCCTATACTGGCTATTTCGGATTTTTTCTTAAGGAAGTATACTCTTCTGAACTTCGTGAAGTCATCTTTAAATACAACGAAGTATCGTTTTCCGCCAAGTGACATTTCTGACATAGGTCCACAAACGTCAGCGTTAATTTGATCGCCTGGTTTTGTACCACGATGTTGCCTGGTACTGAATGACAGTCTAGTCATTTTTCCATATACACAACCATCGCAGTGGAAGCGTGCTGGGCCCATAACCAAACTGAAACAAACATTCCTTTAACATTGTTTATTAAAATCTGTCTAATGTCAGAATTACATTTCAAATAAAAGTCAATACAAACATCACCCTGATGGCCAGTTCCAACAAATATTTTATAAATTGAATTGAATTTTATAAATAGAATAGTTTTATATTGTTATTCATTGTGATTTCGCATTATGAAATTTAATGAAGTTTATTATTGTAAAAAGAGGAAAATGTTTAGCCACGGAATTGTATATTGTAACTTGTAAAATTAATAAATGTATCTAAAATGATATATAATTATAGTTACAGTTATTATATAAGTAAATATGTAAATTGTACTGTAAAAAGTAAAAAGGTGGGTTATGGGTGGAAGGCTGTTAGGGTAAGCAAATAAATAAACCAGCCAGTCTTGATCCGACCACGTAGTTTCATTGACGAATCTCTAGACGTCTACACCTTGGTGTTTACTGCGGTTAACTCGCCTTTCTCTAATGGACTAAACGAAAGGCTGAACCAGACTAGTAAATAAAATTAGGTGTAGAATGAATGAAGGAGGAAACAAGAGAGCCTGGACAACAGTCGCCCACGAATGTGTAAAAAATTATAACGAGACCACTCATTCAGTCACCAATTACTCACCAACCTATCTACTAAATGGAAGGGATGTCACGATTTTACCAAAGGAACTAAAAGGAGAGATTCGGTGTATGTTGAAAATGGAAATAAATTGAAGAGAAAGAAATTGAATGAAATTAGAATTGGACCATATGAAATTATTGAAAAAATCTCAAATTCTATATTCAAAATTGATAAAGGACACAGAAAAACGGAATCCAACCTGTTCCACATCACAAAACTTATTCCTTGTACACAGGAAGAAGAAGAACCGGAAGCGACCTAGTGTTTCAGTGAAAATTTTCCAGGAAAATTTTCTCCTCCCAGGGGGGAGATGTACAAAAATGCTAACATTTATTTTTTAATGTGGTCAAACTTGGCTCTGACATATTGTATACTATTGGTTTATTAAAATAATATTTAGTGAAATTTTCCTTCTGACATTTAGATTTTGTTCTAGAAACATGCTAGATTAGTATTTTATTATACTTTTTTTTTAATCTTAAGTTTTGACGATCTTATTTTGAAATTATTATCATACATTATGACATGTAATTTTTATTTTATTTTGGATTGCTCTGAAGTCTGAATTATATATTAGCTTTAGATAATAATTGTAACTGACGATTCGAAAGTGCTTGTTGCTATGCCTACTTGAATAAACACATTTTTGACTTTGACATGTCATGTGTCAGTGTCAAAGTGAAAAGATTGCAATATCATGTACCGTGTAGAAAGAACTCCAGTAGTAATTGTTTGTTAATTTTGGCAAAGAAGTGATTGAAGCAGAAATAAACTTTAAATGTCGTTTCTTTGTTTACAGAGCGGTATTGTAATCAATAGTACATGTACTGTAGGTTAAGATTATAAACTGTTACATTAAAATAAAACTTTGTTTACAGAGCAACGCTTGAAGTTATTCTTTTGTTTAAATTTCCACGAACGGAAGTTAAATATCTTATATACGATAACGACCTTAAAAACTGAAAACCTGATCTGTTATATAAGTAGTATAATATTGGTGTAGGTGGGATGTAACTGGCGGCGTAGTAATTGTCAAAAGGCTATGTAAACGTATGAAGCAACGTCAATGGTTACTTGTGCATAGGGTCTGAACTAGAAATTCGCGTTAATTCGACCGATTTCATGTAGCAATATGATACAGATATGTTTTTATTTTTAGTGCCGCTGGATGGTGCAGCGGTCGCCGAGGTGAAGCCGGCGCAGTCGGTTTCTGTCCGCGCCACGGAACAGCTGGCGACGGCTTGCTCCATTAAGCT
Source organism: Pammene aurita (assembly GCA_947086415.1). Classification (NCBI taxonomy): domain Eukaryota; kingdom Metazoa; phylum Arthropoda; class Insecta; order Lepidoptera; family Tortricidae; genus Pammene; species Pammene aurita. Next base: position 13,213,777 of record OX352313.1, read on the forward strand.
CGAAACGCCTCTGAAAACTACTTCTCACGATTTTCCGGATCATTGCGAAGGTGGCTTACAGTCAAACAATCAAACTGACCCCGAAAATTATTATAGGGACTTCGAAGGGGAACAGGAGTCTCTTTTTGTACATAATTATATGGAGAAAAAAACTTTCTTCTGTCGTGTTTGCGAAAAACGTTTCGAGTATGAAAAGAGCTTAAAAATTCATATGCGTCTTCACAAAGCAGACAAACATTACTCCTGTGATATTGGACACATGGAACATTACAAATGTAAATTTTGTAAAAAGCAATTATTTTATAAATCTGCGTTAATCCGACATATGGCTCAGCACAAAGAGGATAAACCTCACTCTAAGGTATCCATGAAACAATTTCCACAGGACAGTGACGTTCATAGTCTTACGGGTGATGAGAAAAATCGATATTTCTGTGATTTATGTAAAAAGGGGTCACTATCAAAAAGTGCATTGATAAGACACATGCGTGTGCACACAGGACAGAAACCTTACAGCTGTGAGGTGTGCAATAAACGGTTTGCATATAAACCAAGTTTAAATGTTCACCTTACTTCTCACTCATCGGAGAGGCCTTACTCATGCCAAGTATGCAAAAAAACATTTAAACATCAGAAATACGTAAAAATTCATATGCGAACTCATACAGGGGAGAAACCGCACGAATGTTGCATATGCAATAAACGGTATGCTCTAAAAACAGCCTTAAACAGCCATCTTGGAATCCACTCAACGGAGGGACACTCATACAGAACTAGAGCATCATTCTGTTGCGAAAAATGTGGAAAGCAATTGACATCCAAGCGTGGGCTTATTAGTCATATAAAAAGACACATGGACGTAAATAAAGTATCATGCGAAAAATGCAACAAACAATTTACGTCCAAACACAATTTGTTAAGTCACATGACTATTCACACAGGAGATCCGCACTCCTGTGATATTTGTAAGAAGCAATTCAGACTAAAATCAAGAATGCGGGAACATATGATGATACACGATGAGCTGAAACCACACTGCTGCCATGTGTGCGCTAGACAGTTTAAACATAAGTCGGCATTAACGGTTCATATCCGACGACTCCACTCAAACGAAAGACCACATGTTTGCGACGTTTGCGGAAAAGCATTTGCTTTACTATCGTGCTTGAAACAACATTATAGATGTCACACTAAAGTGAAACCTTATGCTTGTAAATTATGTTCCAAAAAATTCTCTTTACATGGTACTGTAAGGAAACATCTGATTAAAGTTCACAAGCAGCAAGGAGAAGGAGCAGGGAGGGGAAGGTTTAGGTTTAATTATGATGTAATCAAATAAAAAAGGATTAATGAACACAAGTTTAGGTAAAATTATTAATTTTAATTAAGTATTAATTTTTATTTAAGTACTAGACGTACGCGCCGCCACGGCGGCGTGAAGTTTTATTAAAGCAAAAAATAATAATAGCAAGTACAAGCATTATGCTCGCACACTCGCTGTTTGTATACATACTTGTTGTGTATTTATGTTGTTTAATGTTTCGGTTATATTATATTGTAACTCCCTGCCTTACACCTTACTTTTGCGTTGCATTTTTTTTCTTCAATAAATTTATGTAGGTCTTTACTATGTATTCCTTGTTTTTCTAACGCTTCCCAGAGTTTTTTATGGTTTATTGTATGTCGTACTATGTTTCGTGGCGCTTTCTCTTTTTTTCTACTTCTTTCCCAATTTATTATGTATGTGTGTCTGTGTCTACGAATAAACAATATTCTATTCCATTCTATAATCAATAAAGACCATGTAGTTTTCTTGAATTCAATGCATTTTTCCATAACTTGTGTAACAGTGAATAGGTGATCTATAGTTGAGTAGTTTTGTCTGAATCCAGCTTGGTCTCTTTGTTTAATTCTCGTCAATTTCTTTTGTAATTCGATTAAATAGAGTCATCGTAAAGAGTTTGTTGATAGTTAATAACAAAGGAGATCCCAAGAATACTGGAAACTACAGACCTATAAGTTTGTTATCAATGATAACAAACTTATAGGTCTGTAGTTTCCAGTATTCTTGGGATTTCCTTTTTTATATAGCAGAGATAACGCAGCTTTTCCATGCGGCAGGAATACTTTCCTGTGACAGAACTTGGTTAAATATATTAGTTAGTATTGGATATATAGAGTCGTCGAAAGCTTTTATTATATGTAGTAATTCCGTCTTCCCCTGGACACTTATTTGCTTTTGACTCAATGATGGCCGTTCGAATGATATGGTATATTTTTTAGAATAGTCTTAAAAAGCCCTTTCATACCACATGCGGTTACTGAAAAAAAAATTTTTTTTTCATACAAAAAAAGACTCCGCACTCCCTCACACCCTCCCAAGGGTTTAAACTACGGGTCAACAAAATTGTTTTGACCTCTAGTATGCGTGTGCCAATGCCGAACGGATAAACTGTACATCGTTTGCGGTTTTTTTTGCGTACACCTTCCACTATGATGATGATGATGATTCAATTTTCTAAGTGAGTCGTATAAACGATAAGCAATGTGTGAGAGCAGAAGGCTTAAAATTGTACGATATTTTGAATCGTGTAGGTTAAGAAATAGTAAGAGATTATTGATTGATTGTTTTGCAATAAAAAAACAAAAGTGCAAATAAAAAAATACCTTTTAGTTTTATTTTTCGATGTCCCAAATCTCTATGTATATTCATAATTCCCGATTATTACACATAATCATAATAATGGCAAGAGACCGTATGGTATGACCCTGCTCTGTGGAAGATAGGACGGGTGCTGCTCTAGGGCGCTACATGCGTCGATAAACTAGCTCCGTCCCATTTCCATCTACCAAGAACCTCGACCAGGGCTGGTGCGGCAGCGGAGGCGGCTAAAACCAAGAAGGCATTTAAATATCGGGGCCTCGGGCCCATTTCTTCAGACAATCATCTGATAGGTACTTAGGGTATTGAGACAATTCTAATATCGGTTAGGAGGAAGAGGTTCTAAATCAGCTTGCAAGTTTTTGACAGTTCATGATTTTGTGGCTGACTGTACTTTTCTTCAGACAATCATCTGATAGGTACTTAGGGTATTGAGACAATTCTAATATAGGTTAGGAGGAAGAGGTTCTAAATCAGCTTGCAAGTTTTTGACAGTTCATGATTTTGTGGCTGACTGTACTTTTCTTCAGACAATCATCTGATAGGTACTTAGGGTATTGAGACAATTCTAATATCGGTTAGGAGGAAGAGGTTCTAAATCAGCTTGCAAGTTTTTGACAGTTCATGATTTTGTGGCTGACTGTACTTTTCTGTACAGAAAAAGTAAAAATGATCCTGGTCGGAAAAGTGGAAGGCGAAAGACCTAAGGGCCCCCCGCCAACCAGATGGTCTGACCAAATTAAGAAGGCCACCTCAGGCAAACTCCATCAAGCGGTGAGGGCTACGGGAGATCGAGACCAATGGAAACGAATCACAAGGACTGCAAAACCAAGTGGTCACGATCCTCAGTAATGAGGGACCGACGAAGAAGAAGTACTTTTCTTTAGACATGCATCTGATACTTATGGTATTGAGACCATTCTAATATCGGTTAGGAGGAAGAGGTTCTAAATCAGCTTGCAAGTTTTTGACAGTTTATGATTTTGTGGCTGACTGTACTTTTCTTTAGACATGCATCTGATACTTAGGGTATTGAGACGATTCTAATATCGGTTAGGAGGAAGAGGTTCTAAATCAGCTTGCAAGTTTTTGACAGTTTATGATTTTGTGGCTGACTGTACTTTTCTTTAGACGTGCATCTGATACTTAGGGTATTGAGACCATTCTAATATCGGTTAGAAGGAAGAGGTTCTAAATCAGTTTACAAGTTTTTGACAGTTTATGATTTTGTGGCTGACTGTACTTTTCTTTAGACAATCATCTAAATACCTATTATTTATTCTAATATCGGTTAGAAGGAATTAGTTCTAAATCTTTTTACAGGTTTTTGACAATATACAATTTTGTGACTGACTGTACTTTACTTCAAAAGCGGAATTCAGTCGATCATAGACAATTATCAGCCGGAAATCGGAAACAACCCAACTTCCAGCAAATTTTTGTCTATGGTGACTGAGTTTTTGTATGGAGTCAGACAAAATTCAGCCGGAGGTTGGGTTTTTTATTACTTCCAGCTGATTTTTGTCTATGATCAACCGCTACGATTCCGCTCAAGTGTGTGATGCACCTAATCGATGCCCAAAGCCTGAATCCAAACTGATACATGTAAAAAAAACATCAAAAGCATGGCAGCAGTGCGAATTTAATATATTTTTATTAATATAATACATATTTGATTTATTTCATTTTTTTCTCGCTTTTTTCTTTCTTCGTTTAGAACTTTATAGGTACAGCCTGTAAATTTTATACGGGCGTATACTTTATCCACCTATAGTATCCTGCAATAGGACTCATATAGTATAATCATTTAGTTAAATAGTATTATTAATTATGTGTAATGATTTTTTAAAGTCCTACCGGGCACCAATGTACGCTATCCAACTGATTTAAATTCCAACTGATATAAATTCGAATCGCGGCCCTTATGCACGGAAAGTGAGTCATTGTTTAATTATGAAGCGTGCGGTAAGTGATATATTCCCGTACATATTTGTTAAATTTTCTGGATTGATGGTCAAATTTGGTACAAAATGGATTTGTCATATAATTTATTCGTAACTCCCGATACCATAAATGACAATACTTTTCGAACGAGCGGAGTATAAGCGAAGTGAAGTTCTTACAAACAGCTTCGGCTACTGGGACGTCTCGGCATTTCGATGGATTTTTGATTTTGAGGGTTTATTCCGCGATGACTTTAGTAACGTTTTCTATAACTTTAGTAACGTTTTCTCTTTATGAAATTTGTTGGGGTTCTAGCACAGATACATATAATTTAAGAGTTCGTATATGAGCAGGATCGATCAAGGAGTTGTGTTGTGGAGCTAGAAGGCGAAAAAAGTGTTCAGAAGAGTCTTGTTACATTGGTCAGTTCGTTTGCAAGTAAATCGCGAGTTCTTAGTTCGAGGCGGACTACTAGTTAGTTTTCTTTTATAATAGTACGAGTATCAGCTAACGTTAGCCAAAAACCGACACCAAATCAGACAAGCCGTTTTGGAGATAAAAGGGAACATACGTTATACAAACGTTGTACAAACTGAAAAACAAATAGCATAATGCTCACCCTAAAAGCATACGAGTATACAGTGGCATATGGGCTGTATTTTAACTATATAATACATAAACAGTACATTACATACATAATCTATCCCCGACACAGCTCCAACACATAACAAAAAATCAACCAATATTGGAATTGTATTGGATTTGCATCGGAATAATTTTCAAGCAAAATCTGATTTAGAGAGATGCGTTAGAGAAAAAGGTAATACTTATTTATCTATAGCGTAAGCTAAGCAGCTGTATTGCGTAGTTAATGCATTGGAGTTGTATAAGACTTGGATATGTGTCTTAAAATGTTTTCAAATTCAAATACGGCCCCGTCTCCGTTCTGTCGGGCTAAAAACTCAGACAGCCCTGTAAACAGCAAAATCCTGACCACTTTAACCGTCGGCTACGCTGCCATAGGTTAATATATTAGTTCCAAAGACCACTTATCGCCGACACCACATGTTTCAAACTCGCCTGTGATATATCGACCCCCAACTTGCCAGGAAATCTTACCTTGGAGCTTAGACGTCGTCTTAGCACTTGTTACGAATGAGTTACTAGAACTTTTATAAAGTTTTAGTAATTTAAGTTGCTAACGACTATGAAAATTGCTAAAAGTAAAGAAAAATGGCATTTGGTGTCGGGACCCTCGGGCCGTGGGGTCCAAGTGCTCTTATGGAATCACTATTCATCTATTCATTTACCTATCCTCGCACAGCGCAGCTCTCGGATTGGTTCTTAACAAACACATTCCTCGCTCGTCTCTGGTCGAAACGCAGCCTTATAATTTGTAACCAGGCCTATAGCCGCGAACCACTTCGTTCAACGAATCGTCTATTTGCATCACTCTCTTTCTAATATGCAAGAACACTAGAGACAGGGACAACGAATTGTTGATTTTCGAACATCGCGGTAGGCCCTCATGGAGCCTCTCCACTCGCCCCTTCCCAGACCGCCTTTGAACGGCTTAGCTTAGTAGTTCATTTTACAGCTGAAACAACTTACTTACCTGTAAGTAAATAGCCACTGGATACACAATCGTCACAATAAAATTCAATAAATACTTAGCTCCACAAGAATACGGCTACAACGACTGGTGGTTAATATGCAGCCGCGACGAAAATGGGATTAGACTTGACAGATTTGCCATATAAGGTAAATGTACGCTTCAGCGAACGTGCCGTTTCGCCGAATATATTCCATTTTAAGCTATAAGTCGAATACGTACAGCAGATACTACGTTGTGATATTTTTTCCTGTGAGCTAAATACCTACCCCTGCGAATACGCGTCAGAGACTGCCATTTTGGGGCTCAGTTGCGACATGACAACGGATCTAGTCGGTCGAGTGCCACTTTGTATGGGCGTTTAACAAAATCGTTAAGAAATCGCGTACACTTCTTAAGATCATAGAATCGTTTAAAACTAAATGTGGGTTCCAAATTGTGGATTTAGAGTGTTGTTCTTTAATAAGCTTATGTATTTTAGTATTTTAAGTGCATATAGTGCAGTCGTATTCTCAGAATTAAAGTTAAATGTGAATCCGGTGATATGTGACCTAACTTTTTGACTGGATGGTTTAACCGAACAGCGTACGGAATCAGCAAAAGCGTATGTTTTTGAAATTATTTTTTTACTGGTTTATTATAAACTATTAATATGAACTTTTAGACTTTTCAAATAATGAAAAGTATTTGTAATTTTATGAGCATTTAACGAACATCTGTAGACAGCAAATACTATAGTAAATCCGCGTTTGAAATCTCGTAGTTTTGCGACTTTTTAAGTTCAAAATAAGCCCTTTGGCAAAGCTATTTTTAATAAAAGTTTATAGTTATTTTACGGCAATATTAGTAAAAACCAAATACATAAACGGATTCGTAATCCTTTTAATTATTTGTTTCAATGTTAGATTTGTGATTATAACACAATTGTTGTAATTCAGGTCCTATTTTGAAAAATTGTTCGCGTATTAGGTTCTACATGTTTTCCATGGTTTATTTACCGAACGCGCGTTCGGTAAATCGTGCCCATAGTCTCTGCTACCGCATTCTAATCTGCCATGGCCTCGTTTCTATTCGATAGACATTAGAATAGCATCCTTACTTCTCTCACAGCTAGGTCGACATTCAAATGAATTATTTTTTCTGCCTTTTTATAAAGTTTCTGGGACTGCTTATGATGGGCCGGTTTGTATGAAGAAACATTTTATATTAATAAGATTAAATTATGTTTTGTATATTTTTAAATAAAATTAAACTTTAAAATTCATATTAAAAAAAACTTCTATTACGTTTCACACTCGTATATTTAGTATTTTCGCAAAAAACGATAATGATGTTACTTTATATTTTGTTTGTCGATGAATTTTTAAATATTATAGAATAAATATATAGTTGAGTACTCCAGAAAAATATAATATTATTATGTTGAAATTGTTTTGTCAAAAAATTAATGATTAGGTATTTTAACTAATTATAAAAAAAAGGTTATTTTTGGTTTGTATGAAGTATTTCAGTAATGTCTGGAAACGCAAATTTAGCGCAGCTAGATACTATTATCTAAACAGTGAGATAAAAGTTTGAGAATCGCTCAACACTATATTTCCATACATTTTTCTTCTAGTTCGGTAAAGTGGTCACCGGATTCGGTATTATATGCAAATCACGTTTCTTAGTTCGCTTAATGGTACAAATCAAGGTAAGCGGTCTAAAAAACTTTAAAAATATTTTTTAAATGTTTCTGACCATACAAATAATTTCTAAGTGCAATAAAATGATTACAAATTTATCTAAGTTACCATTGTAGTATTGACAATAATCGTATGAAAATGCCAGACCTTATTAAAAAATGAAACGTACATCCAGGTCTTAAGCGTTCGTGGAAACGTACATTTACCTTAGTAAGGGAGCCCACGACACTGAACCTAGTTCGATAAGTCTCCTAGATGAGATATGTATAATTAGACGCGTCTTTAATGGGGGAACACGAAATGCTTATGCTGCAATCCAAAAAAAGTGGTGGCGTATTTAATTTTTTTTTTGAAAAAAATTAAAAAATGCGGTTTCTAGTACGTTAAGTCTCCTAGATTTCCTTTGTTCCTCGAAGCAGGGGAGGGGTAGGGGCATGCAGATGATCCTGGCTACACAATCAGACGTGGGCCTGGACAAGGTCGCCGATGTCGCAGACGTTATTGCAGACAGCACTACTCCGACGGCAGCCATCGCAACAACGGTAGAAAATCCAGTGATGCAGCAGTTGAACGCCCTGACACGTCAGTTAGCCGCTATGGAGCGTAGATTTGACGCTTTGTCCATCGACTCAAGTGCGCGACGAAGAAGTAGTTCGCACTCGCGTGCTAGATCAAGATCTCGATCCCGTCCCCGTGATAACTCAAAAGGTATGTGTTGGTACCACCATAGACACGGCTCTAAAGCTCATAGGTGCCTAAAACCATGCACGTACAGCGCCGGTACCTCGGGAAACGCGAGCGGGAGCCATTAGTGGCGAATGGTTGCCCAACAACACCGCCAACGTCACAACGAATATTCATCGTCGACAGAAACACCGGGACAAGATTTTTAATTGATACCGGAGCGGATTTGTGTGTTTATCCTCGCAGCCTAGCCCCACAGAATCAAAAGTTATGTATGTACGAGCTAGTGGCAGCAAATAACACCCCGATTAAAACTTACGGTTTCTCGACGATGACCCTAAACCTCGGACTACGCCGGGATTTCCCATGGCGATTTGTCGTTGCTGACGTAGATAAGCCGATAATTGGCGTAGACTTTTTAAGCCATTATGACTTATTAGTCGATGCACGAAGGCATAGATTAAAAGACGCCATGACGCAGTTTACCGTGACCGGACAGGTAGCTGAGTCCGAACCGGCGATATCTATAAAAACAATAGCCGGTGACTCGCCTTATCACCGCTTATTAAGGAAGTTCAACGATATCACTAAGCCTGACGGAGCGCCTGCCACTCAAATTAAGCATAATACAAAACACTACATCACAACGAAACCGGGACCGCCTGTAGCACAAAGGCCTAGGAGATTAGCACCCGATCGCCTTATCGCCGCGAAGAAGGAATTCGACGCTTTGTTGAAATTAGGTATCGCCCGCCCATCACAAAGCAGCTGGGCCTCACCGCTTCACATGGTTCAAAAGAAAGACAATGGATGGCGACCATGTGGTGATTACCGCGCGCTTAATGACCGCACGGTGCCTGACCAGTATCCGGTCCGGCACATTGAAGACTTCGCCCAGACTCTTAGTGGAAAAAAAGTGTTTAGTACGTTAGACTTAGTGCGTGCGTTCAATCAAATTCCAGTGGCGGAGGAAGATATAAAAATGCCATAACTACGCCATTTGGTTTGTTTGAATTCACTTATATGACGTTCGGCCTTCGAAATGCGGCTCAGACTTTCCAACGTTTTATGGACGAAGTGTTACGTGGTTTAGACTTTTGTTATTGCTATATAGATGACATTTTAATTGCCTCCAGTGACAGTGATGAACACTTAAAACATTTAGAGACAGTGTTTAAGCGATTAAGTGACTATAGTGTAGTGATTAATCCCTCTAAGTGCATGTTTGGCCAGGACCAAGTCCAGTTCTTAGGTTATTTAGTGTCTGCTGAGGGCACGCGTCCTCTACCTGGAAAAGTAGAAGCGATACGCTCCTTTCCACTTCCTTCAACGGCGAAGCAACTTCGACAGTTCTTAGGTATGCTAAACTTTTATAGACGTTTTATACCTAACGCTGCAGCGCATCAAGCCAATTTAAACGACTTGCTTAAAGGAAACCTTAAGGGTAAGGCACCTATTCACTGGACACCCGACACTACAAAGGATTTCGAGGCTTGCAAACAATGCCTAGCCGACGCAACGATGCTAGCCCATCCTCGAGATAACGCTGATCTGGCGCTGTTTACTGATGCGTCAGATAACACGATAGGCGCCGCACTTCAACAAAAGGTGGACGGCGCATGGCAACCGCTAGCTTTCTTCTCTAAGAAACTTACAAACGCTGAAAGGAAGTATTCTACATATGACAGAGAATTATTTGCGATATATTCTGCAGTTAAACAATTTCGTCATAATTTAGAAGCGCGAACATTTACAATATATACAGATCATAAACCGATCGTGTTTGCATTCACGAAAAAGGATAAACAATGCACCCCGAGACAGTTCCGCTACCTGGACTTTATCGGTCACTTTACAACCGATATCCGACACGTTAGCGGAGAGCAAAATATACCTGCCGATGCAATGTCTCGCATTGATATTGATCACATTGAACGAGGAATTGATTGGAAGGCTCTAGCTATTTCTCAAAAGTCTGACGACACTTTGCAATCGCTACTCAATAAAACTGATTCGACGCTACAGCTTAAACTTGTACAGTTACCTGGGTTCGAAGAAAGTATATATTGCGATATCTCTACTCCGTCTGTACGACCCTACGTTACTGAACCCTTCAGGAAAATTGCTTTTAACACCGTTCATCAACTTTCACATCCGGGAGCGAAGACTACTATAACATTAGCTACGCAGAAATTCATCTGGCCATCTATCAAATCAGATTGCAGAGAATGGACTCGAAGCTGTTTAGAGTGTCAGCGTGCTAAGGTTACACGTCACGTGTCAGCCCCTGTTGGAACTTTCGCACCTCCTTCGACTCGCTTTGAACACGTCCACATTGACATTGTAGTAATGCCCATATCAGAAGGCTGCAGATACATTTTGACCTGCATAGATCGTTTCTCTAGGTGGCCTGAAGCTATACCTATCGAGAACCAGGAAGCAGAAACTGTAGCTCGTGCATTTTACTCAAATTGGATCGCACGTTTCGGCGTACCTTTACGAGTCACAACAGACCAAGGCCGAAACTTTGAATCGCACCTGTTTAGAAGCTTAAATAATCTCATTGGTACGACTCAACTGCGAACTACAGCTTATCACCCAGCCGCTAATGGGATGATTGAGCGATTTCACCGCCAATTAAAAGCTGCGATTACATGTCATCGGAACGCCCAATGGACACGAGTTTTACCTACAGTCATGATGGGTATTCGCGCAGCATTCAAGGACGATCTGCAAGCTACGCCTGCTGAAATGGTTTACGGTGAAAATATTCGCTTACCTGGAGAGTTTCTAGTTCCCAGAACAACCAGGGATCGCGATGCGACGGATTTCGTCAGTCAATTAAAAACTAATTTCGCCGACCTACAACTAGTCGCAGGGACTCAGCATGGACGTAAAAAGGTATTTATATATAAGGACCTGATGACAACAAGTCACGTGTTTGTTCGTGTTGACGCCCCAAAACGACCTTTGCAATCGTCGTATGAAGGACCCTTCGCTGTTGTATCAAGAAATGATAAAACTTTTGTTATCAATAGACGTGGTCATCATGTAACTATTTCTGTGGACCGACTGAAGCCCGCTTATGTACTTGCTGATAACATAGAACCGCCGCCTGAGTTTGAAGATGACTTCGCACAGTTCATTGTCAAAAGAACAACTTGTCCCTCAGACAACACCACGAGTGCAGCACCTGAGCCTGCTGCGCAAGAAGCACCGCCTGCAAATGGTAATGTTAACAGAACTAGATCCGGTAGACAAGTCCGCTTTCCGGATTATTACCAGGCAGGTGATAAGTAATTAAACGTGTTTAGTTAAGAATAATTTACCTTTTTTTTGTATGATATTTTTTTTCTTGAACATTATTGAACACATTTTGTTAGTAACATGTTTTACTGATGTATTTGTTAATGCTCCTTTAGTATTTTTTTTTAAATATGTGTTACTAACTTAGCGCCTAAGAAAATTGTAACTGACAATTCTATACAATGTAAACCTTTCGACTTTCTTATTTTTTTTTATTGTGTATGTTACCTCTGTTCTTTCTTAGTGTGTTATTTTTAACCCTTTTTGTGTTTTTACTAGTTGTATTATTGAATGTCACCTTTTTTATCTTCTTTTATCGTGACTCCATCACTAGTAAGGGGGTACTGTAGCGACTGTGTCCTACATTCGCCCAAACTAAGATGCTATACAATTTTGTATTTTAAATATGCACGTGCAACATGTGCACGATTTTAGCAATCAACGTAAAAGCTGTATGGTCTTTTCTAGGTATCACCTTAGGATACATCTGTTGCATTGAACATGCCGGCACACTATTATTTTGTATTGTATGTTATTGTTTTGTCGGTACGCTCAGACAAAACAATGGATAAATTCTTTTGAAATAATTACCAGGTTTATTACCCTAGGATTTAGCAATTTCACTTTGTTTCTTTGTCGGTATTTCTATTTTGTTTATTGTTTACAACGCCCAACTAATATTGTTTTATTTAGGATAATAAACATATTTTCTTGCAGCGTGAGAAAATTTCACCATCTGGCTGGCCATTATCGGCCCTGTACTTCGATGCCCCCTGAGCTCGCCAGGTAACGAGCCAGAGGGATCGCAAGACAGTAGAGTTAGTACCCAACTGTCGAACCGACAAGTCATCCTAGACCGACTCACTGGTCCAGCTCGTGTAGTACCGATACTCCGAGTAACTTGTAATAATTACTGACTCCGCGTTAAGTTTCAGTCGAGTTTCATTATAGTTAGTATCGCTCCTGACGTACGTGTTAATTTATAAGTGTTCGTTTAGATAAGTTAATTAAAGTTGAGTAGATTTAATATAGACTATTTAACCTCGAGTGTGAACTTTTATTTACAAGCACAATCCCAACACAGTTGTACCTATAACGTACCAAATATATACTTAATTGCCAAACATTCAATCGCTGCAGCAACCACTGTCTCCACTGTTTGGGAAATGCAGCAGTGGTTTTTCTTACACAGAAATTAATGATCTTTCAGATGAGCATTGGTTTCTTGGGGAGACCGATCATACTAGATACCTATCGCGTATAGGCGTCGCTTATGATGCTGCTGCCACTGACAAGGCCACGCACGCGGGCTTGCAGCACCGCATTATCGTGTAGCCCTACCCTGTCCCTTCTTCGAGGAACAAAGGAAATCTAGGAGACTTATCGTACTAGAAACCGGATTTTTTAATTTTTTTCAAAAAAAAAATACGCCACCACTTTTTTTGCATTGCAGCATCAGCATTTCGTGTTCCCCAATTAAAGACGCAACTAATTATATATCTCTCATCTAGGAGACTTATCAAACTAGGTTCAGTGTCGTGGACCGTCAATCGCTGCAGCAACCACTTTCTCCACTGTTTGGGAAATACAGCAGTGGTTTTTCTTACACAGAAATTAATGATCTTTCAGATGAGCATTGGCTTCTTTAGGAGACTGATCATACTAGATACCTAAGTACGAGGCGTCGCTTATGATGCTGCTGCCACTGACAAGGCCATGCACGGGGGCTTGCAGCACCGCATTATCGTGTAGCCCTATCCCTCCCCTGCTTCGAGGAACAAAGGAAATCTAGGAGACTTATCGTACTAGAAACCGGATTTTAAATTTTTTTCAAAAAAAAAATTAAAATACGCCACCACTTTTTGCATTGCAGCATCAGCATTTCGTATTCCCCCATTAAAGACGCGTCTAATTATATATATATCTCATCTAGGAGACTTATCGAACTAGGTTCAGTGTCGTGGGCTCCCCTACAAATACCTACACTTACGTCAAAATTAATATGGATTGACAGCTATCTCAATCCCATTCTAATCGCGGTTTATAGACGGAGAGCTAGCCACGTCAGATATGACACAATAACGAGAGCGACGAAACCACTCTCGTTAGTTTGCTATACTATGCTTATTTCTAGATCCGGACATCTGGCAGTTGTAAAGTGGTGGTGGTCAGAGAATGCACACCACTTTAAGAATACAAATCATAGAGTTCTGGTTCTGATGCAATATTATGAAAAAACTGGCCAAGTGCGTGTCGGACCACGCATAGTAGGGTTCCGTACCTTCAATGGAATAAGAACCAAACTAATACCAAAAGGTCGTATCTGATGCCTATGGAAGAAGTTTTTTGGAGATAACTCAAAAATGAATGAACCGATAATGTACAAAACAATTTTCGTAGAAAGTATATGATAAGGCGCATCTCTTCAAATCTTTTCATATTTTTTGAACTTACGGTTCAAAAGTTACGGGGCCCCCTACACAACTTTTCTGACTTTCGAAGCGATTATTTCAGAAAATATTCACTTAATCACAAAATAGTCAAAGAAACCTCAATGTTATTCTGAAACACCTATCGATTGATGTGTCACATGTTGATATATGGTTAAATTTTTTTTTTTTTTGTTACTTGTATGGAGCGCCCCCTAAAAATATTTTTTTTTCAAATTTGACTACATAACTAAGTAGCTGCATACAAAATACACCTTATGTGTAAATTTTATTCAGATGCGTCGTATAGTTTCCGAGTAAAATGCCTGTGACATACGGACGGACAGACAGACAGACATGACGAATCCATAAGGGTTCCGTTTTTCGCCATTTGGCTACGGAACCCTAAAAATTATATAAATAATTAGATCATATTGCCAAAAGTTTCCGATGGGGGAAAGTGTGTAATTGCTTAAGTATAATTTAGACTGTTAGAGTGGCAACACTCAGGTTTATGGAAAATAAAGTTATTATCTATGATCGTAATACATGGTGACATGGCGGATATTTTTTCCCGAAGAGAAAAATATTAAAATCCCATCATGGAAGAGCTACGAGCGCAATTAGAAGCCCAAATGGCGCTGATCCAGCAACTGCAGGCACAAATTATGTCTCAACCTGCTGCATCACCTTCGTCATCAGGCCTCGCAGCAGCCTTCAACTTCCTGCCCGGTATGACCACGCCGCAGCCACAACAATTTAGTTTTAAAGCGATTGATTGGCAAAATTGGATCACGAGATTCGAGCAATATAGAGAAACAACGCGTCTGAAGCTACTACCAAGCGAAACGCAGGTGAACTCGTTGCTATACATCATGGGTGACCAAGCCAACAATATCATCACATCAATGAAGCTCACTGATAGTGACATGAAATCTTATGACATCGTGAAAGAGAAATTCGACTCATATTACACAGCGCGTAAGACTAAAATGTACGTCAGAGCCCGATTCAACCAACGCATACAAAAAGAAGACGAAAGTGTAGACGACTTCATCACCGACTTACATAACCTCGCAAAGAAATGTGAATTCGGATCACTTGAAGATGAACCGATACGAGACCGAATCGTCGCCGGTATGAGAAACACAGAACTCTCTAAAGCACTTCAGAACCTGGAAGAAGAGCCGAAACTAGAGACAGTCATCAACAGGGTGCGACACGCCGAAATTGTAGAAGCCAACATGGCTACACTCAATCCAAATCAAGTCCAAGCCCCAGAAGTAAATTATGTACACAAGAAAACTAGTGCAAAGAAACCTATAAAACAGATTGGAACTGCCAACTGCTGCAGAAAGTGCGGACGCACTCCAAAACATAAATTCGCAGACTGTGAAGCTGCAAACTCAACTTGTAACGGATGCGGAGTAAAAGGGCACTGGTTAGCTGTCTGTAAGAAGAAGAAAGAGGAAAAAAAAGAACACAAAACTGTGAATGAAGTGATAGAAGAAGAATTTTTCTTTGGAAGCATTGAAAGCCCAAGAAATACTATTGATTCTGTAAACTCACCATCACGAGTAGCTCGCTCCAAACCTAAATATGCTACATTATTATTAAATGGCCAAAAAGTCAAGTTCAAAATTGACACTGGTGCATCGGAAACGGTAATAAGCCCTGAGCTGAGAGTCAAACTAAAATTACCTAAACCGACAGAAGTTAACGAGGAACTATTAGGACCTTCCAAAATGATACTACCTTCAAGAGGTGTATGCCACAATGTTACATTGACATGGCAGAACAAAGCCATGGTCACAGACATCTATGTGCTGCAAGATCAACACACACCTCTATTAGGATTAACTGAATGTGATACTTTCGGTATTGTACAATGGCATGCAAAAACCGAAATCATGCAAATCTCCAACAAGCCTGAAGATGAATTTGCAGACATGTTCACAGGATTAGGTGTTATGGAAGGAAAATACAATATAAAGATAAAGGAGAACGCAAAACCATATGCAGTAACTACTCCAAGGCATATTTCAATACCAATAAGACCAAAAGTAGAAAAAGCACTGCAAAACCTTCAAGACATGAAAGTAATAGAACCTGTCACACACCCGACAGAATGGTGCGCTCCTATGGTACCCGTTCCAGACAAAAATAACACTGATAGTGTACGTATCACAGTTGATTACACTGAACTTAATAAAAGTGTAATGAGAGAATTCCATCCTCTACCAACCGTCGAAGAATGTTTGGCACAACTCGCCGGATCCAAATATTTTTCAAAAATTGATGCTGTTAAAAGCTACTTCCAAGTTGAACTTACAGAGAATTCTAAAGATGTAACTACTTTTATCTCCCCGTTTGGTAGATACAGATTCAACCGAATGCCAATGGGAATGAACTCGTCAAGTGAGATTTTTCAACGGAAAATGGCAACATTACTAGCAGGCATTAAAGGTTGCATAAATCATGTTGATGACACCCTAGTTCATGGGAAAACAATACAAGAACATGATGAGAACCTCAGAAAAGTACTCAGTGCTTTACAGAAAGGAGGAGTAACCCTAAATAAAAAGAAATGCATCTTCAGAACAAATGAATGCATATTTCTAGGTTACAAAATAACAAGCAATGGAGTACAACCTCTTCAAGACAAAATAAAGGCTATAAATGACCTACCAATACCCAAGGATCTTACCGCACTAAGAAGCTTCATGGGCACAGTGAATCAACATCTCAGATTCCTACCGAACATAGCAGATGTGACAAAACCTCTCCGTGACCTACTAAAAAAAGATTCTTCAAGAGAATGGAATGTTGAACACACTACTGCATTTCAAAAAATCAAAAAGTTGTTAACTTCAGCACCTCAGTTAGCACACTATGACCCAAACTTAGAAACCAGAGTCTCAGCAGACGCATCGCAATATGGAATGGGCGCCGTACTCGAACAAAAACATGGAGATATTTGGAAACCAGTTCACTTTTGGTCATCTGCATTTACACCCACTCAGCAAAGGTATGCAATGATTGAAAAGGAAGCATGTGCATCTACTATGGCATGTGAACGATTCAAACTGTACCTCCAAGGTTTACCAATGTTCAGCTTGAGATCAGACCACAAACCACTACTTGCTATATTAGGATCAAAACCTATAGCAGACCTGCCTACAAGACTTCAAAGGTTCAGAATGAAAATGACCCCATTCAACTATAAAATAGAGCATGTCCCCGGAAAATACATGTACACAGCCGATATGTTATCTAGAGCTCCACTTCCAACTGAAGAGGAAGACAGAGACATTCTAGAAAGAAGCGATAAGCTTGATGAATCAACATTTCTCAGCATACGCAAGGAAATACCTTTCTCTGATGAGCGTCTCAAAAAAATAAAAGAAGCCCAACAAGAAGATGACATATGCAAGAAATTATACATCTATATAATGAATGGATGGCCAAGCTACAAAAACATTGAAGAAGAACTAAAACCATATTGGAAACACAAAGAAGACCTTGTTCTGACAAATAAAATAATCACATGTGGGTTGAAAATATATATACCTGCAAAACTCAGACAAGACACAATTGAAAAACTTCATACTGGTCATGTTACTATTATCAAAAGTCAACTGCGAGCCAAGCATACAGTATGGTGGCCTACAGTAGAACATGACATAACCCTATGGTCAAACAAATGTGAATTCTGCACTAAGATGACTACACAGAGGCCTGAACCTCTCATATGTGGAGAAATACCCGAGAACCCATTTCAAACTATAAGTGCTGATCTATGTATGTACAGAGGAAAAGAATACCTTGTTGTAAGAGATGTACTGTCAAACTACCCTGAAGTAATCTCACTAACATCTACCTCTTCTATGGCAATAATCAACCACCTAAAATGCATTATGGCCAGACATGGTATACCCTTGATTTTGAGATCAGACAACGGCCCTCAGTTTGCCTCGAAAGAGTTCAAGAGATTCGCAAGAGACTGGGACTTCACACATATCACATCGAGCCCCCACTACCCCCAAAGTAATGGAGCCGCAGAAATAGGTGTTAAAATAATCAAAAAAGTATTTGAAAGAAATCCAAAAGATCCCCTACTTGGACTGCTACATTACAGAACAACACCTACACAACTCGGACTCGCTCCATCACAAATCGCTATGTCAAGACTTCTAAACACAAATATACCAATAATATCTTCAGCATTGAAGCCTAAAGTACCAAATATTGAACACTTGAGAGAGAAGTTACTGAAAAGAAGAGAAAAAGCTAAAGAAAACTATGACAAGAGACACAAAGTCAAAGAACTACCTGAATTGGAAACTGGAAAAAGAGTATTTCTACCAGATGAACAAATACATGGAATGGTCACTGGAAAAAGAGAAGAACCTCGGAGCTACAATATATTGACAGAAAAAGGAAGAGAAATTAGGAAGAATAGAAAAGCAATCATTCAGCTACCCAACCAAGCCAACAAGATCCCTCCTATTCATACTCCTACACCACCCCCTCGACACCTTTCACCCTCACCAAGTCCAGACCCCATCATACATATTGTCCCAGAAGAATGTCTATCACAAATGACAAAGGCAACTCCAAATCAACCAGAGACAGCCGAATACTCATCTCCCATCGAAGACCAACATCCAACATTATTACCTGAGAAAAGGCTGAGTACACCTACAGAAGAGATCACAATAAGCATTCCTACACATGAGTCCAGCCCTGAAATAGATGAAGGATCAATACTCTCAACTCCCTTTGTTACCCCTGAATCATCTTCATCTACAAGCCTGAACACTTCACCAGAAAAAGAAACTGTCATCACCAAATCTGGACGGAATGTGAAACCTAAACAAAAGTGTTTGTGTAAAGATTGTTAAATGTGAACCTTACAAAGACATACAGTGATAGTGTCGTGTACCTACTGTATTTGTGTTTAAATTCGTAAGCTACGTGTTTTATAAGGACAACTTATGATTAGTTAGAAAGTAAGTAACACAATCATTTTCATTCGAAAATTTATATTTTTTTTTTCAGTACATAACAATCAATTACACTTGCAATCATAGAACAATTGTCCATATAGGCACAGGATTGTTTATTTTGTTGATCGCCTTGCTTAACTTGTTTCAAGCAGGAATTCTTTGTTTGTAGATTAATCCAGATAACATTATTCAGTTGTTCCTGCCTCGTTGACTACCAAATGTCTTGTCTTTGTGTGCCACAAATTACGCTGTAATTGTTAATAAGATAAAAACATAAGTTTCTTGTTATTTTAGGTTAGATTTCATTATTGTATTGTGTCAATGTCATTCAAATTCATTTAGAAACGTCAACTAGAGATGTCCCTCATGATAGTACCGTAAAAGTAGAGATGTAACCTTTTACCGTTAATGCGAAAATCACATTGTAAAAGAAAAAGGAAGATGTGTAATTGCTTAAGTATAATTTAGACTGTTAGAGTGGCAACACTCAGGTTTATGGAAAATAAAGTTATTATCTATGATCGTAATACAGAAAGTAGTCCAAAACGACGTATAATGTAATTCATAGTTTGTCGCCTACTGTTTCTGTTTCCGCAATTTCACGCAATATTTTTTGTTCTAATGTTAAAATATAGGCCCCGTCCTCTATAAATAAGATAACTTCAGCCGTTTTTACCAATTTTGGTATTACTTTTTTCCAATTCAAAAACTTTGCTAGTCTGTCACTCTGACATCCACCCATTAAAAGCTGCCAGATGCCCGGATCTAGCAATAAGGATAGTATTGCAATCTTACTAGATGGGTTTCATTGCTCTCATTATTCTGGTTTGGGGCAAAGCAGCTGACATACAGACTATATTTGTTTTACAAAAAAGAGCCATCCGCTTTCTGTATAACTTAAAGGCAGGTGCATCAGTTAGAGAACTATTTAAAGAAATTAATATTTTAACTGTTGCTTCCCAATATATCTATGACAATATTATTTTTGTTGTAAAGAATATACATACATTCAAAAAAAATTGTGACATCCACAGCTATAACACTAGAAATAAAAACAAGCTTGCTATCAGAAGTAGTCGTATCCGCAAAGCATATAAGTAATTTTTTGGTCAAGGTATTCACATTTATAACAAGTTACCCGTCGATGCTTTAAATTTATCATTTCCCGCTCTTAAGAAATATTTGAAAAAAAGTTTAATGTCAAAGGGTTATTACAGGGTCGAGGACTATATGACGGACAAAGATGCATGGCCCAAACCAGAAAATACTACAAAATCATCTAACATTTAGAGGACACAGTTCAGACAGGAAAGCATATCAAACGTTTTGTGAAGCAATCAGATTTGGATTTTATTATTATTATTTTATTTTAATTAAACAATACGTACATTGTATGTATCTTAAGCTGTTTTGATATGTCTTCTTATAGAACTACGCATTATTGTGTATCTTTAAGATATAATATTACTGTTTTGAAAAAATAGTCGCGGAGTTTCTTGCCTCTATAAATACTTCTCGGGTCAGAGGTGTAGGGTTAGAAACGGTGGTAGTTTTTTTTCTCTGACGTTCATACGTGCATTGTAATGTGCCTAAATTGAAGAATAAATATCTTTTATCTTTATCTTTTTTTATCATATCTGACGTGGCCAGCTCTTAGACCATTAGTAATACTTTCTCGTTTAGCCTTGTTGCCACCAATATTTCGGACTGAACGGAGCCAGATAAATCTGTAAAATAAGCGTGCATTAGGTTGCCAGTAGATAAAATATAGGTACTACATATGTATGTTAAGTTTATTTTATCGAATAATTAAGCGAGGAAATATTCATTGATAATTATTATTCATTATAATTATTGTAGCTCTTTGTGTCTAAAGTAGGTAAGAGGTATATATTATAACTGCTAATGTCGATGTAAGGAAACTTCATCATCATTCTCATTGCGTTGGCTCGGCTTTTCGCCACGGCTCAATTGAACCTGGGATCCACCCGACAACCAAATCACATAAATTGGCGTAGGCACTAGTTATTACTAAAGAATCGGCCAGTTTCCTCACGTTGTTTTCCTCCACAGTAAGGTGACTAGGAAATATTAAATGATATTTCGTACATTGGTTCCACAAAGTCAAAGGTACGCAGGCGCGTATACAGAAAATAGCTCTTCCCCTAAAATCCCGTCCTAAAATAAGGTTGCACTATGGAATAGGGTAACCCATTATCACCAAGGTCCGAAAGATTAACTTTTTTTGTCATGTACACCACCGACTATTTAGGTATACTCGGTACTCGGAGGGAAAAATTAGATAACTCAAGTTATAAAGTTGAAGAAATTTGAATCTTATTGTTATTTTATTTTAAGTTCAAATTTCTTAAATTTGTCATCTCGACTTGTCACCTTCTTCCCGCTTATCTGTATGCCTAAGACTTCAAATGCCTTTTTTCCACCACCGTGCCTGAAATGAACTTTGGAGTAAGTACAAATTGAGTCCATTTAATTTTCGTTACTATGACCTATAAATTAAGCAAAAATATCACGTGTTCGTGCCAGGGAGTACCTTCCTGGCACGACCACGACCCTATGTCGCTATGCCGAAACCGTAAGGGTACAATTTTTTTTGCCTAAAGTACTAAATAGTAGATTTTTTTCATGAATCTGTACCGCAAAAGAAATAACAAAAGGCTCCGTGGTCGTGCTAGGGAATAAAAAGGCGCGAGTTGGGTATGGATAGGATATGAGTAAAAATAAAACAAGAACACTTATAAATAGCTTTGTTTATACAACGGTTACATTAGTGTTAAGCTTAACTGAATTCTTTTTGTTTTCCCCTTTTGCTTACAAATTTATCTTGCGATTTATTCTTCGTGTGTGTTCGCCTGTGCTGCCTTAAGCCTTCTGAAGTCGAATACGATTTGGTACAAAGCTCGCACGCAAATATTTGTCCCACTACGTGAATTTTTAAATGCTGCTTCAAGTTATTCTTTTGTGTAAACTGTTTGCCGCAAATTTCGCAGCAATGTGGTCTCTCACCCGTGTGCGTTAGTATATGAGCATTCAGGCCGTGTTTGTGACGAAATCGTCTATTACACATTTGGCACGAGAACGGCCTCTCGCCGGTGTGAACTATTCTATGTCGTCGCAAACTATTCTTCGTCGATAGTGTCAATCCGCAGACCTCACAAGGATAAATAGTCCACTTAAAGTGTACATTCATATGCCTAATTAATTCTCCTTTACAGCGAAACACTTTGTTACATTCATCGCAAGTGAAATAATTTGGACTTGTGTGATTATCTCTAATATGCTTCTTTAAAGTGCTGTAATGCGGTACCTTTACTGGGCATAATTTGCATTGGTATATTCCCAGCCCCGTATGTACGCGCATATGTAAAATTAGATTTTGTTTTTGAGTATAGCGCCCATTGCATATGTCGCAGGTGAAGGGCTTCAGGCCTGAGTGTGTGCGTCTATGTTTGTTTAAGTTATATTTGTTTGAAAATACCTTATTACATTGTTTACACTGATAATGTTTTTCCCCAGTGTGTATTTGTCTATGCGTGTCTAATCGAATTTTCCATTTAAATTGTTTGTTGCAAATCTCACAAATGAAAGATCCTCTCTTGTGAGTTTGTTTGTGTATATTTAACCCAACTTTACGTGTAAACTTTCTCCCGCAGGTATCGCAAATGTATGGCACGTTATTTTTGGCGCGTCCCTGAATTTGTTTCTTTTTCGGCTTCAGGTCGTGTTTAGTGTCATCATCGAACACCTCATTGATGGCACTCTCCGGTGATATAAAAAAAGGACACACTTTCTGTTCCGTGATAGGTAATTCGAACAGCGGTTCTTGCTTGCAAACTGCTGATGATTGGCTCTCGAGGTCTGAAAAATAAGTTTATGTAAACAAGCAGTAAAAAAATTACATGTGACTAGAATACTAAAAATAGGTGTAACAAAAAAGTAAGAAAAAAATATTTGAATGTGAAAAAAAAATTGAAGGGGCGGTCGGTTGAGTCATCTCAACCGACCGCCCCTTCAATTTTCCCAAGGTCCCATACAAAAAAAAAATTTCCCGTCCAAAAATTTTTTCTCCTACTTTTTTTAAGTCGCAATACGATACCAATTATGCCCCTAAACGGATCACACAGTATTTTTGTTACACCCTGTATGTGGCACCAAATAATCTTTTTTATTTATTTAGCCATGTGTCGTGAGTTTATTCACACGTAACATTTAGGTTTAAAGAACTTTATTACTCAAAAGAAATTTACATTTCGCTTAGTGAGTAAGTTACATAACTTATACTTATATATAATTGCAAGAGCATCAAAAGCAGTCTGCATTAATAACTAATTAGCATTAACATCTATATTATAAATGGATTGAGCTCGCCAGCGCTGTTCAACCTGTACATTAAGGCGACGATATATGCAAACACGTCAAATCGAGGTGTTTTTGTGCAAGGTTTTTGAAGAAAACAAACCACGTTGAGCATGAATGTTACATTTTCTGTAGGGGCATATAGTTGGGTTCGCTGTACCGATACGTGCTTGGTCTTGTATAACATAATTAGGTATATATATCATCGTTAAGAAACTGTTTTGGAGAAAACTTGTCGCAAGTTTTATGTCGGTCAGAAATAATTCTATGTTGCGAAATTAAACATAACTACTTCTTAGCACATTACTAATGTTCGGCCGATAACTATAGTCGTATTAAGCGCTTAATAAAGGTTTTAGACGCAAAACCTTGTAGAGCCTGTAATAATTCAGAACTATGCAATTGCTGCAATAAAACTTATAGGCGTTTATTCTATTGCAGCCAGAGACATGTTTCATGTGTCAAATTTGAGTAATATGATTAGTAATTTTGAGTGCGGAAATTCGTTCCACATAGCTTAGGTTATAGTACGCTTGCTTTCTAAGTATCCGAGTTCAAATCTAGGCTGATGTTAACTTTTTTGTTTATTTTTTATCTCATTTCTCATTTATATTTTCAATCCTGATCCTAAGCGATTTATAGGTATTTTTGGACAAAAAAAAAGTCAAATCATACTATAGTCAAGTTACTAGTTAGTTTAATCTTTTTATTTTGACTTTTTTACCCAATATATTTAAACTACCAACTTATAAAAGAGACTAATTCATTATTCAATTTTTACAGTGGGTATGGGTACTTTTTACCATAGACGGCTTCGTCCATGTTTTTACCATAATTTGTATTACAAGAGCGCGTTTGTTCGAGCAGTTTCCATCCGCGGCGACGTTGCCAGCTTACTTTCATTTGCTCATTTCGCGTCTTGCTTTGCGCTGTTGCAAGCTAGATCTATATTATGATATGAATGACGGATACATTGAATAGAATCAAATGCGCTTGAAGTTGAAACACATTCGTGCATTTGTCAATGATTTGTCCACATCATCGTGATAGGTTATATCTCTCTCTTTACTATGGAATAAGAAAGAAACAATCGGCTCGGCTGTCCCGGTACTCTACGATGTCTGGTCGCGCCATTAGGTTTATATGGCTTATTGTATGTTCGTTTTCGTACGATTTAAAAGATATGGTGAATTATTAATATTATTATTAGGTAGGTAAGTAGATATGGAATTAATTTAATCGTATAAGTATATATACCAATATAATTTCTCACAATCCCTAAAATGAAAAAAACAATAAGTAAGGTACGATGGGGTAAGACCGGACCATTTTTGAACTAGTTGGTCAGCTTTCAGGGCTGACTTTTATGCTTTACCTTTGTAAAAATTTCTCGAAATATTAATCCTTGTTTCAAATCAGTATGAAGTGTACCTAAGCTGTTTTTCCTGTATAAATTTTCAAAATCTACTCCTTCTACTTAAGATTGGACTATTGAATAAAAAGTACTCTTAGTAAGTTTTTAGGTGCTAGTTTTCTTCCACTTATCGATTTTGCCAGCTTTGTAATGCAATAATAAATTTTGAAGTGCCCTTACTTATCGTTCTAGAGCTTATATGGTCTTGTTTAGATTAATATTATACGAGAATAAATCATACTCGAAAGGTTTTTTTATAATAAAACATTTTTTGTAAAAGTGGAGTATGTGTCAGTTTTCCGTCCATACTTATTGATATATTGATATTCAAGTTTTTGAAATAAAAGCTTATAATTAAAATATCAATTAAAGAATAAATAATTATTATCAATGGCAAATTTGACCTCAAAAAGTTTTTTCCATTTAGACGGAGAGTTGGCCACGTCAGATATGACACAATAGTCAGGTTTTATTGCTCCCATTATTGTGTCATATCTGACGTGGCCAGCTCTTAGTCCAATAAATTTGTAGCAGTTTAATCAGGTGGACGGCAACCCGGACGGGAAACTAGCATAACCACCCTATGCACGGTTTCAAATAATAGATATAATTATAAACCGCCTTTATTATGTTAATTCATAATAATTCAAAAACCAGTGAGTTAAAAATATTGAGAGTGGAAAGACAAGATGTTTCAAACCTTTGAAGCAAGATGTTTCAAAATTAAAAAAATTTAAAAAACGCTTTTGGCTATAATTCTTTTTTTTTCCCCAGCCTACTTGAAGAGATATAATACGTATCCATACTAATATTATAGTGTGTCTGTCTGTTAACTCTTCACGCTTAAACCGCTCAACTGATTTAGATGAAATTTGGTATGTATAAGGGGATGAAAACGGAATGGAAGTTTATACGGAATTGTTGCTCCCTGTTGACTTGAAATAGCATACGTGCTAGTTTTATATTTGCTCTTAGATTTTACTAACTAGTAACTTTTATTTTGCGTTTTATTATGTAATTCCATATGGCTCATGTTAATTTCGCGCAGACGAAGTCGCGGGTAAAAGCTAGTATTTTAATATTGTAATGGATTTTGATATGATAAAACTTTTGAAATAGATGGCAATTAACCAAAACTAACCCAAAAATGTACCCAAAAAACCGTGACGACCCTATACACGACACGATACAACTAATCCATACTAATATTATAAATGGGAAAGTGTATGTGTGTGTTTGTTTCTTTGTTTGTCCGTCTTTCACGGCAAAACGGGGTGACGAATTGAAGTGATTTTTTAAATGGAGATAGTTGAAGGGATGGAGAGTGACATAGGCTACTTTTTGTCTCTTTTTAACCCCCCACTTCCCTAAAATGGGGGGTGAAAATTTGTATGGTTTGTTACCCCGAATTTAACGCGAGCGAAGCCGCGGGCAAAAGCTTTTATATGTTATTAACTTACTCGTGCTGACTTTTCGTGTTTTTAAATCTTTTGTGTAATTTCAATTTATAATTCTTATGTGAGACGACAAACGCTTTTATATTTGTCAATATTTTTAGTAAAAAACACTTATGGTATATAAATGAAAATGGTTAAAACATGTTAAAAAATTAATCTTAAACTTTAGGTTGAATTAAGTTATTTGCTTTTTAGCTATGGTTTTCTGTAAGGTACTTCCCCAGTCGAGCTCTGAGCCAGGTCCAGATTTGAGCGTGATAACATTCGCTGAACTGTGCCTTACCACAGTTAGCGAGATAACATTCGGAGTGCCCATACCTCCCTTTTGGACATAACATACCCGTGTCTAAACCTGTTCCTAGTAACCAACTAGGTACCAATTTAAAAAATGTTCACAGCAACAATTAATTGGATCCAGTCTTAAATGCCACGCAAAAACAAATCAAACCATTTTTTGTGACAAACAATTGAATTTATAGAACGAAACTTTTTTGTCTATAAAGATCACATGTATGCGCGACTTCGGCAGCAGATAGCATACATCCTCCATACTACCCTCTTGAACCTGATGTTTATTCAGTGTTGGGCGTAATTTATTAGATGGTACCTACTTTTGTAATGAATTAAATTGCTAATTAAATTACATGAAAATCAATTATATTAAGTAATTGAAATTGCTTGTAATTGAGATTACATGTCAGTAGTATTCCCGATTACATATAATTTGTAATTGCAATTACTTTTATCTTAACTACTTTTACTTGTAACTTCGATAATTTGAAATAATATACAAGTTCAATTTCTTTTTGGGTCAGTGGGGGCAGCTACCAGATCCCTCGCTGCAACGCGAAAATGGTCTTAGAAGACCTTCCCTCAATTTCAAATTAATCAATCTTTATTAATTTGAAATTGAGGGAAGGTCTTCTACGGATTTTGGAAAAAAACATACAGGATGCGAGATGAGGTCACATTTGGTAAACTTCTTTTTGATGCCAATCGATCCCATTCTTGTATGGGATCAAAAATAAATTGCGGCTAGAAAAGCCACAAATTGAGAAAAACTTTTCCCATACTTTATGAAAATTGTTTTTTTTATTTTTCACATGCTGCTTTTTTATGCCAATCGATTTCATTCCTATCGTTTCTAATAGTTTCCTATTATTAGGTATTGTACTAAAAAGCCACAAATTAAATATTTTCCATACATTTACTATAAATAATAAATAAATATTATACGACAATCTTACACAAATCGACCTAGGCCCACAGTAAGCTCAATAAGGCTTGTGTTATGGGTACTAGACGACGATATATATAATAGATAAATATGGATAAATACTTAAATACAAAGAAAACATCCATAACTCAGGAACAAATATCTGCGATCAACACACAAATAAATGCCCTGACCAGGATTCGAACCCGGGACCTCCTGCTTCGTAGGCAGGGTCACTACCGACAGGGCTAGGAGATAGTCAAATAAAGAATAAGTGATTTTTAGTTCCGTAGCCAAATGGCAAAAAACGGAACCCTTATGGATTCGTCACGTCTGTCTGTATGTCTGCCCGTCCGTATGTCACAGCCATTTTACTCGGAAACTATACGACGTATCTGAATAAAATTTACACATAAGGTGTATTCTGTATGCCGCTACTTAGTTATGTATTTAACCCTTATTAGTACAAGGGGATATTATTTCCCACTTCGTCTATTCGTATAAAATTGATGTAATTTTTTAAATGGTAACACTTAACAAAGCTTACCATACAGTTTTACAGTTTTGGTAAACATTAGATTCATTTTTCTGGCAACACTTTTAAATCAAACTTCATCTGTCAGCACACGTCAGTGTCAAAGTCAAAAGTGGTGCCAAATTCGTAAAAACGGTGTTCGTCGGCGAAATGCGACCAGATTCATAAGAAAAAAATCAGGTAAAAGGATTTTGATATCAGTTATGTAAAATTAGGTATATTGTTTGTTATTTAGCATATAAAATAGTGTTTGAAACTATCGCTTTGTCCAACAAATGAGTCTTGAAGTTGTAGAGTGCAAGTGGGAAAATAATTCCCTTTGTTCATTTAAGACATCAATGAAATCACATTTCAAATTTCTTTTATATGTTTTTAGTAAAATATACAACGAAATTACATATTTTTATGATTATTTTGATAATAAAAACATTTATCGATATAATTTTTTTTAATTTTTAGTACACATTCATAACTTTTTAACGCATATTTTCTGTGAATTTAGTCTTTGACTTGTAGTATGATATAATAACGTTATGCTGATTTATAATACTTATTATGAAATGTTTTTAGACTCACCATATAATGCCTAAGCAAAAAATAACTAATTAAGGTTAGAGAATGAATAGATACTTAAAAAACAAAATATCAGTGACAGTCACTTGAAAAGGTAAAATGCAACTTGTTTCGGACTGTAATTGTAACTTTTTTGTATTGTTAACTAAGTTTTAACCGTTATTTCCTCATTAAGTGTTTCAAGTGATAAATAATTTTTAATTTTATAGAATTTTTTCATAAGTATGAGAAATAAGAGGCTCTATTACTTTACCAATGAATAATATGGTTCTACGAAAGTTAACGTTTTGTTTCTATATTAATATGATTATACTTTTTTTGCAAATTATTCTCTTTTATTTTTACTTCAATATTTAAAAAAAAGTGAAAATACAGAAAACACAATAAAAATTCATCAAGGGTAGAACCATTTTTCGCAATGTGCACATTGAACAAGGGGAAATAATTTCCCACCGGAAATCACCCCCTTCCACTTACCCCCTTAATTTTTTACATATTTATTCTGAATCTAGATACTAAACTTAACTATAAATCAACTCCATTTTCTCATTTGCAGAAAATTGATGCTCTGTCCTATTAAGGGTTAAATTAAAAAAAAAAAAAATTTTAAGGGGGGGCGCTCCATACATGTATCTAAATTTCAAAAAAATTGTTTTTACCATATATCACCATGTGATACATCAATCGATAGGTCTTTAAAAATAATATTGAAGTTTTTTTGATCATTTTGTGATTAAGTAAATATTTTTTGATATAATCGCTTCGAAAGTCAGAAAAATTTTGTAGCCCCCCCTGTAACTTTTGAACCGTAAGTCCAAGAAATATGAAAAAATTTGAGAAGATGCGCCTTATTATATACTTGCTACGAAAATTGTTTTGAACATTACCGGTTTAGCCATTTTTGAGCCATTTCCAAAAAACTTCTTCCATAGGCATCAGATACGACCTTTTGCTATTAGTTTGGTTCTTATTCCATTGAAGGTACGGAACCCTCCTATGCGTGGTCCGACACGCACTTGGCCGGTTTTTTAAACTTTTCACTTAAACAACAGTCGTTTTTATTAAGCATACCTACCGGAAGAAACATTTAAGTAAAATGTTAATGTACCTGAAAAAAGCGGCATCGCCATTATATCAAAATGCAACTAGGTACAGGTACACAATAGTGTTGGAGGATGTGTGGTTTGTATTTGCAACTAAAGGATAATTTTCCAGATAGGTAATTGAATTATCCGATGTTCTCCCGATGCGGTCTTATCCCAACGCACTTTACCGTCCTCATTGAAAGCGATTTTGACCATCTCTAATTTCGTTATAGATACTAAAAACCTGGATTTTTCAGAGCAGAAGAGGACATAAAACAAATTAGTTACAAATAATATTATCTTCAGTTAAGTACATTATATTTGAACTTTTATTTTGAAAGACTTGACACGTACTTGACACATAGAAATATAACCGCCATGATGAATGCTTATTTTGGATATTTAGAATAAAACATTATAATTGTGCGATTATGATACTGTAGGTAATGGCGTGCGTTGGTCAAGTAGTTTTATATTATAGGTAACTTTAATTATTTCGTCATTGATTACCTACATACAATAGTAACTTTAATTAAGTAAGTACCACGGATCAGAATACAATCCGGATAGTACTTTTACTATATTCCCCTAACCACAGTTGAACCTTATTACCGAGCAAAACAGTCGTTCATAGGTCACTAGTAAAAAGTAATAAAAACGGTCCGATAGAGAGCATAATGTAGGGGGCGGTGTCTCACTCGCACAATGCTGCCAACTTATGAAACTTACCAATATGGTTTTATTTATATACATTTATTTTAGTAACACACTAGAAGTTACTTCCTACTTACAATAATTTATTGCAAGATTTTGAATTAATACTTTGTCCCCTTTTAGCTGCTTTGATTTTTTTTACGTCGTAAATATTATTCATTCATTAAATTAAAGAATTGCAATTAATATTACAGACAGTAGTAAGTTTTGTAATATTTAAAATACGATCTGGTATCCCCATCCCATCAGTCCCATCACTGACATAATATGTCACTGATATTATTTCAAATGACGCCGCTCAGCTCAACATTTCGTAACAACATTTTTAAGTAAAAATGGTCAAGATATGTTGCGTAAAAGGGTGCAGGGGTGAGACTTTACAATAAAGTAGACTTGCCTTTCACCGGTAATCCACAATCATTCAATTTTACGATTTAACAACAAGTTAAAATTGTCAAACAATAGGGTGACTATGATGTCGGCAAGCTGCGGGTCGGTTTTGCTGTTTTTACAGAAATGTACATAAGTACATGGTCTGTTCCTAAGTATTACTTACACAGGACAGGAGTTGCCCGCGGGTCGTTTTAGGCCCTTTCGAAAGGGTCCTAAAATGGCACAAGGCCATACAAAAAACGGTAGTAGTGGCAGTATAATAAATAAACATTATGGGACAATCTTACACAAATCAACCTAGTCCCACAGTAAGCTCAATAAGGCTTGTGTTTTGGGTACTAGACGACGATATATGTAATAGATATATACATATAAATTCTTAAATACATAGAAAACATCCATAACTCAGGAACAAATATCCGTGATAAACACACAAATAAATGCCCTGACCAGGATTCGAACCCGGGGCCTTCTGCTTCATAGGCAGGGTCACTACCGACTAGGCTAGGAGGCCGTTAAAATATACTTTATAGTACAACATTTGTACAACAAAAATGCAACAGGAAAGTACAAGAAAAATGCAACAGGAAGAATATACAATATTTGTACATGGAAGAGATCTCTTCCAGTCAACCATTGAGCAGTTTGATGTATTGATATTTTCTTTATTTACCTTTAAGTATATTAAAGTCGGAGAACTGTCCACATCAGATATGACGCAAACTATTGCTCACTAGAGAGCCACGAATCCCCTGTACTTACTTAGTTTTAGTTTGCTACACTAACTATCCCCTATTTTAAGACGCGGACATCTGGCAATTGTTCATCGGTGTTATGCAAACGAGTTGTAAGAAATAAATTTCTTACAGTTCTAGGTTTGATGCAGTGCAGTATCATGTAATTAATAAGATTATATCATTTTCAGGAGTTTCTGTTGGGGGAAAATAGTGCAAAATGATGTTACGTTAATGTATTGTTTGTCGCCTACCTACTGTTTTTTTTCCGTAGCTATACGCAATGTTTTTACTTTTTTGTTATTATATTAGCGATAGGCTTCGACAGTTTTTACCTATTAACTGAAATATTTTGCTGGGCTGTCACTCTGACGTCCTCCGATAAATAGCTGCCAGATGCTTGGATCTAGCAATAAGTTTAAAATAGTAAAGTAATTAGAGGGGTTCTCTGCTCCCATTATTGCGCCAACGTAGCTGAAGTGGCCAGCTCCTTAAGCCAGTAGAATGTATAAGTTCCCATATGAACTATGAGACTTCTCTTTCTGGACAATACTTACTAGACGACAAGCATATTTTATATTTATCTTCATACTATCTCAATCCCACATACATCATAGTACATATGGTCACCCTACTTAGAATGAGACGCAGCCCCCCACATTACCCTCTCTTTCGGCCTCACTTTGTGGTCGAAGTATGATCTCCAGATTGTATTTAACTTCATGGTAAGTACACATAAAATGGAATCATTATCAAAGCGCCATCTTACTGTAAAAGACCGCGATTGCTTGACTATTTAAACATGTCAACATTGAATTGTCATAGTTCATCTCAAGTATACTAGATGGCAGAAGAAGCTGCGATTATAAAAACGCAAAATGCAGTCGTCAACCGCGATACCCGTCACCTTAATGAGCTGATTGTCTCGCTCAGCAGTATGCATATAGGCTGTCATGTAGATGGCGTTAACGTAAACAACTTGAGCTATGCCGACGATATGGTGCTGCTGAGCGCGTCAGTCTGCGGTATGAGAAAACTGCTGCAGGTTTGTGAGGACTATGCGCAAGCTCACGGGCTGAGATATAATGTCAGCAAAAGTCAGTATATGGTTTTTGGGGTCGGTGCTATTCTACCATCTGAAGTTCCACCCATTCGGTTGAACTCGATGGACCTCGAAAGAGTGTTCAAATATAAATACCTAGGTCATATACTAACCGCCGACCTCAAAGATAATGCTGACATTGAACGCGAACGTAGGGCCTTGTCGATAAGAGCAAATATGATTGCGCGCAGGTTTGCTCGTTGCTCTAAAGAAAGTAAAATTACCCTATTCCGAGCTTTTTGTACCACTTT
The DNA here is from genome assembly GCA_947086415.1 of Pammene aurita. Lineage (NCBI taxonomy): Eukaryota > Metazoa > Arthropoda > Insecta > Lepidoptera > Tortricidae > Pammene > Pammene aurita. The sequence continues at coordinate 13,246,959 of OX352313.1, forward strand.
TATACCTGCAGTCTGTGGAGCAAATTTACAAAAAGGTCGTACAAGGCCCTACAAGTTCAGTATAATAATGCGTTCCGGGTGTTGATGGGGCTGCCGCGCTACTGCAGTGCCTCACAGATGTTCGCCGAGGCACACGTAACCTGTTTTAAAGCGACAATGCGCCTGCGAGCCGCATCGCTAGTACGACGTGTGCGCGCCAGCCCCAACAGCATCCTTATGATGATTGCGGACAGGTTAGACTGTCCGTACATTATGCACTGTTGTGGACTTCACAAGCCCAGTAACAGTGAACTAACATAGTTATTAAGTTTAAGTACATTGTAAAAAACTAACATTTTATGAGCCACAGCAGGCTTGAAATAAACGTATTTAATTTAATTTAATTAATAAAAAATCCAACTAAGCCAATATTAGAATTATGTAGGTAGCTATAACATTACGAGTACAATGAAAAAAACCGGCCAAGAGCGTGTCGGGCCACGCTCACTGTAGGGTCCCGTAGTTTTCCGTCCGTCACAGTAAGTGTCCCCACTTAAGAGTTATTAACACCGCCATGTAGGATATGATATGAGAGTTCCACGTACAGCGACATCTATCGGCAAATTAAGTAAACTATTGCGCGCGAGCATAAAGTATGGAAGATGATTTTTATGGGATAATTCTTTATTGCGTGAACCGATTTTCACCGTTTTTACTTTATTTGAAAGCACGTCATTTCATTGTAATTTTGTAGAAATTACAGGTACAATAAACACCTGCTTATACGGTTAAATTACAAACTTAGTTCAGAAAATATTTTGTATTTTTTTTTCAAAAACTATTCATCCTATCAAGTTCAAAATAATTTTCCTAGAAAGTTTTTATAAAGTTCTACTTTTGAGATTTTTTTCATATTTTTAAAACTTATGGTTCAAAAGTTAGAGGGGGGGGGACGCATATTTTTTTACTTCTGGAGCGATTATTTCCGAAAATATTTACATTATCGAAAAATGATTTTAGGAAACCCCTATTCATTTTTAAATACCTATCCAATAATATATCACACGTTAGAGTTGAAATGAAAAAAAAATCACTCCCCACTTTACGTATAGGGGAGGTACCCTAATAAAAAAAAAAAATTCCACTTTTCATTTTACCACTTTGTCGGCGTGATTGATATACATATTAGTACCAAATTTCAGCTTTCTAGTGCTAACGGTCACTGAGATTATCCGCGGACGGACGGACGGACGGACGGGCAGACATGGCGAAACTATAAGGGTTCCTAGTTGACTACGGAACCCTAAAAAAGGGTAACTATTATAACTGAAGAATACGTAAACTAATACACAGAAATGTTCACTTCGTGCTATATTGTGTCATACGAGTTTCAACCTTACAATATATGTGTTTAAATTTAATTTAATAAACTTGTAGTAGAATAGCTTGTGCTTATCGCATCTTTTGTCTTAGAGTTGCACCTCCCAGGGTCGGACTTAGATGTTACAAATTACTTAAATGTTGTTTTAATTTCCTTTTAAATAAATTTAATCCTTTGCACTCTTTTATTCCGAACAACAAAGAAAATTTCTGTCCATTATCCAATTTGGCCAGGTCAATCCTTATTTTTTAATTTTATTTATATATATTGCCATACTCAGAAAAATATAAGAATTAATGAGTGAGTGAGTTCATCTACTATTTGTGTGTATTTATTTATTTTAATTCTCAGAGTCATTGTCATTGATTATATAATTTTTATAGGTTATATTAGCTAAACTTGCTGTATAAATGGTAATGTGTATACTCGAGTCTAGAGCGAGAAGGGAACAGTAGCATCTCGTTCCCACGCACCTGTCATAAACAACTTGAACTCCTCATTCTCGTCCGTCGGTAACGGATCCGCTATCTCCGTCTTCACTTCTACAGCAACATCTAAAACAATCAAACCAATTTAAATAAAGATAAGAACTAGAAAACGTGAACTGGCGCTCCAATGTTAATAACATCAGTTTAATTTTAAAGTATTTTTCTTTTAAGATTTAACTTACATTGGGTGTTTGTGACGAGTTAAGGATTTAACAGTTTAGGTGCGAAAAATATAAGTACTATTTAACTATGGAGGTGGCCAAAGCGTTTAGTATTTACAAAGATTGCATATACAGCCTGTAAATTTTAATGTAAGTAATACGGGCGTATACTTTATCCACCTATAGTATCCTGCAATAGGACGCATATAGTATAATCATTTAGTTAAATAGTGTTATTAATTATGTGTAATGATTATTTAAAGTCCTACCGGGCACCAATGTACGCTATCCAACTGATTTAAAACTGATATAACTGACATGACGCACTGGTAAGTTAATTGTCATGGATGCAATTCATTGCGGGCTGAATTATTGTATGAAAAAAAAATCTTATTTTCATAAAGAAATAAATGTAAATAGGTTCCCTAGGTCCAATACTAATCGCCATGACAATATACGCCCGTATAAAATTTACACACTGTATGTACACAAGAAATTTTGACAGGTGCCTCTGTGACCTAGGTAACCTAGAGGTATTGCATTGCCCTTGAAATCAACATTATCCATTATCACAGTTTAGTTTTTATGCAAAGTTAACCAGGTTACTCCCTGCCGAGGTTTTCCCAGTGGGCTACATTATGAGGTTCTTCAAAAATTTAGTGTACTTAAAAGGTAGGCAATGTGCATGTGAATCCTCTGGGGTTGCAGGCGTCCATAGGCTACGGTAACTGCTTACCATCAGGCGGGTCGTATGCTTATTTGCCACCGTCGTGGTATAATAAAAAACATGATAAGTAGATATGCTAGGTACATACGCATAAGCTCCTCAGGGGCAGGATTATCTGACTTTTCTTCCTTTGGTGACTCTTCATCTAAAACAGATGTCAAATTAATTAAATTTTACACATGGCAGAGAAAGTAATTCAGTCTTTATACAATGTTGCATATCTTGGAATTATAATATTTTAAGCCTCATAACCAAGGATCGGACAAACGCCCGTCATTTCGAAAATATAACCCATACATAATATATACGGAACATCGTACAGCAGAGACTTCCTTATTTTAATTAAAAAAATAGTGTTTTATGGATTTATTGGACCATAATTTATATCCAGTGACAAATTAATTAATGATTGACATTCCGAAAATTACTTTCGCCAATAAAATAGAATGACCAAATTTTTTTCTAAATTTTCACTTGTGAGCCTATAACGATGTGAATTTAGGACCCATTTATGCGTTTGTAAAAGTCCGTTCACAGTCTACGGACGTCATAGGGGCATATGTAATCGTTGACATTGGTATACTGTTCTTCCAATATGCTTGTGCCTCGGGGTTAATTTTTTCATGTATTTCTTTCACGGTGACGTAATCAGGATTCCTATTAAAAATTGCATGAAATTTTGTTATAGCTCTAAAGAACTATTATATAATCTGTGCTCTAGATCTAAAAGAAAAGACGAAAAGACGAAGTTACACATAAAAGAATCATCTAAAATTTTTGAGGACATACATACTGTTTTACAAAATATTCCCGGGAGTTTTAGATCTAGAGCTAAAGCTAAACTACAGTGGGAGTTTTAGACAAGTGAAAATTTAGAAATAATTTTGGTAATTCTATTTTATTGGCGAAAGTAATTTTCGGAATGTCAATCATTAATTAATTTGTCACGGGATATAAATTATGGTCCAATAAATCCATAAAATACTATTTTTTTTAATTAACATAAGGAAGTCTCTGCTGTACGGAACAGGGTTATATTTTCAAAATGACGGGCGTTTGTCCGATCCTTGCTCATAACATAATAAAAAATGCCAATTGCCTTTAACATGGGCCCCTTTCAACTGTGCCTGCAACATATCCTGACTATGCTGCACTTGCAGCTTGAAGTCTCTTGCATCTCGCAGGCGGCCCACACACACCTTGCAGATTCCACACTTATTGTCACTTGGTAAGAAAGTTAACTAAAAGGAAATATCATAAATTATCAGTTGGTTGAACAACCCATAAGCTAGCATTTGATAAGCTTCCTTTGAAACAGATTTTCAGCCTATGGGTTCAATTAAGGTAAGGAGCATGAAAATTCGTGTCCTAGGTAAGGGACACGAATTTTCATGCTCCTTACCTTAATTGAACCTACAGTCATGAATAAGATGAGAGTCAATGATATGATGTTTACAATTTTTAAGGTTTTAAATTTAGGGAGTAGCACTTTGTAAGAACACTTTCTGCTTATTTCTTTTGACACCCTAATTTGAGGCAGTCTAGGGCAAAAGGACCTACTCTGTTGATATGAAGTTATTAGTACTTCCTAAAACTACATAATATACACTATCTGTTAGTGAAAGAATGTCAAAGTCCATGTAAATCGATAAAGTGGGCCCTTTAACTAAACTTGTCCACATTTGATGTTTCTCTTATTGTCTAGTATGATAGGGCCCGAACTGCTTCATATAACTATTAAATTATATTATACACTGAACCTCACATACAGTGGTGCAGTCCATTCCAGTCATAGAAAATTGGGAAATTATATGCATAACATAACTCTATGCCAACTAAAAGTCCAAGTTTTCTTAAATTAACCTTAAGATATTATCTTAAATAATTTAAATATGTTAAATTATTTACATGAATTTCGAAGCACTCCTTGAGCATGTTCGAGTATATTTCAGTTTTACCCAGTCGCATATACGGCTTCTTCAATTTCTTATCTGGAGGACGCAGAAGGCAACAGCAACACGATTTGCTTATTTCCATTATGTTAAATAAATTATTTAAATTTGATTTTTCTTCTCAGGCGTAAAACATTAAAACAAATGAGAATTTGACAATGACAACATTGACAACTACTCACTGACGACACTGACGTTTTGTTTATTTTTTTAGGGATAGAAACCATTTGACTGGATATCTATGGCATTGATTTGATAAGAAATAACATCCCTGAAACATTGAGTAACATGAGAAGACATTCCTAAGAAATTATTTGTACCATGAGTTTTAGTGAAAATCACTACAAGTCTGACAGTGGCTGTTGGACCACAGACATGATTACACGCAAGCGTCAAAAAAATTAAAAAATCAAATACTAAACGTAAAGGCTTCTTGCATGATAATAAACCGTAAAATTAATTCTAAAAATAGTTATAAAAGGCACGGAATTTTTCCATAGTTAAGTAAGTGCAATGTTTGGTGTAACATTAATTTAAAATATTAATGTTGGCGGTGCGACGCCATATTCCTTGGCGCACAGATTAATGTCGCAGAAGTAACACAGAATATGTGCCTACACTTGATACACCTTGACATTGTTACACATGATATTGTTTAATAGTACTCAGAATAAAAATATTTACGTAATAAACATATTTCAGAAAAGTACGTTAGTTTATTAAACATATATTTATTGTTTAACAAGGGCGATTTTGCTAAAATTGTTAATGCGAGTAAAATACATAGAAAAGGTTTTTATGATTTGAATTTAAAACTTAAATATCGAAATAACACCCGTGTTATACGTACTTACACAAGGTTTTTTCATCCGTGCCAAGAAATTAATGTAATTTTAAGTAAATATCAAGGATCATTAATCCCCAAAGTTCGTATTGAAAGGCGCTTGTCGGCAAAAATAGTATTTTACTCCATTCGTTCCTAAAACTCTAGGGTAAGGAGCAAAATAAACATGAGGTATAAATAAAACAATAATTTAATAATTACGTTTCCTTACAAAATGGGTTTTTGTCAAAACAGTGTTACGTCAGTTTTTTTTAAAGCTACTCTTTGATTCAGTGACAGCTGTCAACCGCCAAACATGGCGCACAAAATTTGTTTTAGATGGCTCATCTAGTAAAATACATAATACATCAATGCCCTGAAACGACTATTAGACATGGCAATTTGTAGGGTCCAACCTGTCATGTTGGTAGGTGTAATGGCACCTAGGGAGTAGGAGTCCCGAACTAGGGCGATCAAGGGCGACCGGCAGTGCCGCAGTGCCCCGACATCCGCAGCTGTTTATGGAGGTCGTTAGAGTTATTTTATTAGGGTTCCGTAGCCAAATGGCAAAAAACGGAACCCTTATAGATTCGTCATGTCTGTCTGTCTGTCTGTCTGTCTGTCCGTCCGTATGTCACAGGCATTTTACTCGGAAACTATACGACGTATCTGAATAAAATTTACACATGTAAGGAGATTACTTTAAAGATAGGATGAAATACTTGAGTTTAATTAATACGTTTATTTATAATTAATATATTTACAAAACAATTAACAACCACAATAAACACTTAGAAAACCTAGCAAGTATCGGTGGGGCACCAAAAAGCGCTCCTGCCGGTCGTGCAGCTCCTTTTATGGGCTCGGTATCCCCTCCGGACCGTCGTCCAGGTGCTTCGACTGGAGGGGGCACCTGCCACCTGCCACCTGGTGCAATGACGTAGCTGCCCTGCAGGTGATACTGTGTCACCATGTTGGAGTTGTTCGTGGTGCCTGCCTGCGCCGCCAGATGTTGCCCTCACAGCTTGGCACCATGGTTGCCAACACGGCCCTCCTGCAAGGGGCCCGCCTCGGGCACCTCACGAGTTAAGATGAAATGCTGTAACACAACCACATCACCATTATTATATATTGTTCGCGTCTAGCACGGAAAACATCTCAACTTGCAAAATCCCACATTACTCCATCCAAGTCCCGAATCTCCGGTACCAACTAAAGGGCTGTAGCCGCACTTAGTTTTTTGACCTTTATTCATCGGAACAACTTGCACTTAAAGGGCATTTCGCCGCACTTAAGATTTTCAAGTTTAACTTGGTTGGCAGTTATGATGGGAGTATCGCATGTCGCAATGATCCCGTCAACCTTGCATTTTTATCTTGACTCGCCTAACCATAAATTTACCTATGTAAAATGCTTTTTAAATAAAATCTTTATTTCATCTTACTAAGAGTGTATTATTTATCTTGCCAACACGGTTAATGGAAACTATTGGTAATGGCACACAAGGATACAATTTTTGAATGAAATAATTATGACAAAATGTTATATAGCTTAGCAGAACTAAACATGAAATGAAAGACATTAAAAAGTAGTAAATACATATGATACATACTCTTGATTAACAAAAGTCGTCAATTTTTATCCATGGTTTTATATTTTCCGCCGATATAATACCAGTATACTTTTTAGAGGTTCTCTCACTACCTTTTACATCCGTTACCTCATATCTATCATTTCCCAATACTTTATTTACTTGAAATGGGCCTTTAAATGTAGGTAAGAGCTTTCTACTTTTACCGTCATTGTTTTGGCTTTGAATTTTAATTAAAACCAAATCACCCTCTGTATACTTCCGAGCCTTAATTCTTGACCGGTCAAATCTCTGCTTTTGGGCTTCAGCGTCAGCTGTAATATTTTCATGAGCTTTCTCGCGCAACTTTGTCACGTCTATTAATTGTTGTGAGTCATTATCCGGGGCCAAACTGTCCATGCGCAATCGATAACCAAGAAAGACCTCGCTCGATACCGATTTAATAGTTTTATGGAAAGTAGTGTGGTGAATGCCATAAACGAGTAAAACTGTCACTTATACGTCAACATATAATGCTAAAGATTTTGTTGAATAAAGCCTAATTTCCGGGCTATTTCTCTTTCATTCATCTCAATTTATTCAACAAAATATGGACAAATATTTACGGCCCGAACGTTTTGACGCGGACCCGTCGTCAAATGTCGACAACGCTGCTGCTTGGGTTCATTGGAGGAAAACGTTTGAAAGCTTCCTCGCCTCGGTACAAACGGCCGACAAGGAACCATGTACTGAAGAACTGAAATACAAACTCTTGGTAAACCACCTTTCTGCGGGTGTATACAGCTATATACGTGACGAAACTAAATATAAAGACGCAATCGGTAAGCTTGAAACACTCTTTGTCAAGCCAGCCAATGAAGTTTATTCTCGATTCAAACTGATGAAAAGGCAACAACAACCAGGCGAAGTCATTGACAAGTACATTCAAGAACTTAAACTTCTGGCAAAAGACTGTGCGTTCAAATCCGTGTCATCAGAAGTAAACGAAAGCGAATACATTAGAGACGCTTTCATAGCGGGTTTATCATCAACTGCTATTCGACAGAGACTTCTGGAAAACGCTTCTCTTAGCCTAGCCGACGCGCACAGACAAGCTCGCTCACTTGAAATGGCGCAGGTTAACAACGAACATTACCAACAACCATCTGTAGGTACATTTGTCAACGCTACCACTACACATAAACAAGCTTCACGTTATGGCACCTGCTACTTTTGTGGATCCAGCAGACATCAACGTCGGCTATGCCCAGCTCTTAACGCGATTTGCCTGACCTGTGGAAAGAAAGGTCATTTCGCAAAAGTATGCAAAAGTACACCACAACAGCAGAGCGCTTCTGCAACTTGTTGCGATGAAAGCCAGGAAACTGTCACGGACACTTCACACACATCTCTCATGTCTCAGCGCAGCCACTAATAATGACGCCAATACAGCAATCGCCGACATTATTATTAACAAAGATATCACTGCCAAAGCACTTATCGATACGGGGAGCTTCGCCAGCTTTGTCAATAGTCAACTAGTCGAAAAATACAAAATTAATAGGACTACTTGTACACAAAACGTTAATATGGCTGCGACACACTTGGTTTCAACCGTTGAGGGACGCTGTGTGTTAAATTTTGAACTACTCGGTCATAGCATTGAGGCTGAATTTTTAGTAATGCGAGGATTATGCGCTGACGTCATCATTGGCCGAGACATCTTAAAAGGACACCAGAAACTTGTAATGCATTATGGCGGGCCCCGTCCGCCACTGAAATTATGCTCCCTGTCAAGAGCTAACATCGAACCTGTCAGTCTGTTCCCAAATCTTCTGCCGGATTGCAAACCAATAGCCATCAAGTCAAGGAAACACTCACCAGACGATGCCGCATTCATCAGCGCAGAGATTAAGAAACTTTTGGACGACAAAATCATCGAGCCGAGTCATTCCCCTTGGCGCGCTCAAGTTTTAGTAACTTCAAATGAAAACCACAAAAAGAGAATGTGCATTGATTACTCACTCACGATAAACAAGTACACTCAACTGGACGCATATCCCTTGCCCAGTATCGAAGACATTGTAACAAAAGTAGCGAAATTTAGAGTATTTAGCAAGATTGACTTACGAAGTGCATACCATCAGATACCAATAGTGGAAAATGAAAAACCTTATACTGCGTTCGAAGCCGATGGTAACTTATATCAATTTTGTTCAATCCCGTTCGGAGTTACTAACGGGGTCGCTGCTTTCCAGAGAGCCATCAACTCTATACTGACCAAGGAAAAAACCCAAGGGATTTACGCTTATCTCGACGATATTACTGTGTGCGGTCACGATCAAGATGATCACAACGGGAAATTAAAACATTTCTTAGCTGTCGCTAGTTGTTATAACCTGACGCTAAATCTAGAGAAAAGCGAATTCTCAAAGCAACAAATAAACATTCTCGGGTACAATATTCACAACGGTATTATAAAGCCTGACCCCGATCGACTTCACCCACTCATAGAGCTCCCTGTTCCAGATAATACAGCTTCACTAATGCGAGCTCTAGGCCTTTTTGCGCATTATTCAAAATGGATACCCAATTTTTCAAAGAAAATTCATCCTCTGGTTAAGTATGAAACCTTTCCTTTGTCATCGGAAGCTAAAGACGCTTTTGAACAGATATAAAAGGAAATAGTTGACTCGACTCTGCACGCAATTGACGATAAGATCCTTTTTACTGTCGAAACCGATGCGTCGGACTACGCTATTGCTGGAACTTTGACACAAGAAGGTAGACCGATAGCTTTTTTTTCTCGGACACTCACTTGCTGTGAACGGAACTATCCTGCAGTCGAAAAGGAAGCTACAGCTATAGTCGAATCAATAAGAAAATGGCGCCAATTCCTATGTGGCAGAGCGTTTCGTTTAATCACGGATCAAAAGTCAGTATCCTACATGTTTGACCAAACACATTCGTCAAGAATAAAGAACGATAAGATACAACGTTGGAGCTTGGAGCTGGCTATGTTTCAGTTTGACATCGTGTATCGTCCAGGAACAGAAAATAAAGCCGCTGACGCACTATCCCGCGCAAATATAGTAGCCGCATCTACAGCACAAAATGACTTACGAACGCTTCATGACAACCTTTGCCATCCAGGGATCACAAGGATGAGTCACTGGGTGCGAAATAAAAATTTACCTTACTTAATTGATGAAGTTAAACAAATGACATCTTCATGTCGTGTATGCGCTGAACTAAAACCCCGATTTCACAAAAGTACCGGCACTCTTATAAAGGCGACTTCGCCATTTGAAAGGCTTTCCGTTGATTTCAAAGGACCGTTGCCAACAGAAGGTTCTAAAAATCGCTACATATTGACCATAATTGACGAATATTCTCGATTCCCATTTGCATACCCCTGTCCAGACCAGACCTTACTTCAGAGACGGTCAAAGCTAAACTAACCGATCTTTTTGCGACTTTTGGAATGCCAACTTATATACACAGTGATCGTGGGGCAACCTTCTTATCTGACGACCTAAGGCGATTTTTACATGACAAATCCATAGCTACAAGTTATACGACACCCTACAACCCTTGTGGAAACGGTCAAACTGAGAAATATAATGGAATCATCTGGAAGACAATAGAATTAGCACTGAAAACGCAAAACTTACCCACAACTAAATGGGAACTTGTACTGACAGGTGCGCTTCACGCTATCCGCTCCTTACTTTGCACTTCAACCAACTGCACTCCCCACGAGCGAATGTTTCTACACCCGAAACGATCTGCAAGCGGCCAATCCTTACCCTCGTGGCTTAGCAATCCCGGGCGTGTCTTACTGAGGAACCACCACAGATCAAGTAAATACGATCCCATTGTAGAAGAAGTAGAGTTGCTCGAAGCAAACCCACAACACTCCCGTGTCCGTTTTTCTAATGGGAGAGAATCCGTAGTGTCGAATCGTCACCTTGCTCCTAGTAGTGACCGACTTCCGGAAACTGATGGCGATGTCGAAGAGGAAGTGAATGGGGAGGAGGAGCAAGAACAACCAAGCGCAAATGGAAACCAGGCAGCGCCGGCACCCGAGTCTCCTCAACTGCGACGCTCTGCTAGAGAGCGCCATCCCCCAGCTAGGTTGGACGACTATGTCTGCAATTCTATGCCGGGGAGAATGTGGTGAATGCCATAAACGAGTAAAACTGTCACTTATACGTCAACATATAATGCTAAAGATTTTGTTGAATAAAGCCTAATTTCCGGGCTATTTCTCTTTCATTCATCTCAAGTAGTATTCAAACCTTGCTGTAAGGGTTTGATATATTGGTCCCATCTATCGTCTGTCGTGTCCGCGCCGATTGTTTTTAAAGATTCTAAAATCGTTTTATTAAAGCGCTCAACTTGACCGTTTGAACGTGGCATCCCTGTTGCTATAGTGTGCAAGTGGATATTTTTACATAAACAGTATTCAACGAACTCGTTTGAAGTAAAACATGACCCGGCATCCGTTATTATTCTTTTAGGATTACCGAATGATTTTGAAATATTCTCTAATTCTTTTATTGCACAAGATGATTTTGTTGATGGTACGGCTGATATAAAAACAAATTTTGTAAACGCGTCAACGACTACTAGTAAATGCTCATTTTTCGATTTTGTTTTTACAAAAGGGCCTAGGTGGTCCAGATGGAGTGTGTGAAATGGTTGAGCGTATTTGGGAAGTGGGTATAATTCTCCCTCTTTAGGTCCGCCTTTATTTTTATAGTAAATACAATTTAAGCAATTTTTTATGTATTTCTTTACAATGTGTCTCATTTTTGCAAACCAATACTGACTTCTAATACGCTCAACCGTTTTATCTAAAGAAAAATGCCCCAGGTCGTCATGGTTACACTTAATTATTTTCCAAATGCATTTTCTTGGCACAACCCAGCGACGACCATGGGCAGTCCTGTAGACTTTTCCACCTAAGACCTCATATTGGGAAAAAAATGTTTTGTTGCTATCAACATTCCCCGATTCTATAATGCTTTTAATGTTTTTTAACTCTGGGTCCTGTAATTGTACCGAAAGCAACCAGTCCGATTCAGTTATTGACATAATGATTTCAGTTTCAGATTTTTCTCCGGATGGCACGGGGGTTCGACTTAACGCATCCACGTGTTGCATTCGAGTACCTTCTCGATGGACTATATCGAAAGAAAACTCTTGCGTAGACAAAACCCAGCGTGCAATCCGAGGAATAATGTCTTTTTTGGACAAAGCAAATCTAACTGCATTACAATCGGTAACAATTTTAAAGGTTGACCCAAGTAAGTATAGCCGAAACTTTTGCAGGGAACAAACAACGGCCAAAAGTTCCAGTTCGAATGAATGGAGCTTCTTTTCATCCGACGTAGTCTGTCTACTGTAAAAATGTACAGGTTTTTCACCTTCGCTTGTAACCTGCATCAGTATTCCCGCGATACCATCTCTACTCGCGTCTGTATATAATACATTTTCTTTGTTTGGATCGAACATAGTTAAAACGCTATCCGACGTTAATTTACTTTTAAGTAACTGAAATGCCTCTTCATGTACTGAATTCCATTCCCAAGTAGTGTCATTTTTTAATAACTTAGTCAGTGGTGCGGAAATAATAGCACAGTCTTTAATAAATTTCCTGAAATAATTTATCAAACCAAGAAATTGCCGTAATTGATGGACTGTTTTAGGAACTGCAAATTTATGTACGGCGTCTAACTTAGATTCGTTGGGCATCACACAATCTGCCTTAATTTTGTATCCGAGAAAATCAATCTCTTTTTAAAAAAAATTACACTTCTTTAGGTTTAAAGTCAGTCCGTTTTCTTTAAATATTTTAAGAACCTTCTCTAGCAATATCAAATTATCTTCGACTGTTTCTGTTACTAAGTACACGTCATCTAAGTAAAGTATTACGTTTCCAAAACGCAAACTCCCCAATACCTTGTTCATCATGCTCTGAAAACAGCTAGGCGCATTAGCAAGTCCGAATGGCAGACTCAAAAACTCGTAATGCGCGTCTTCTGTTACGAAAGCGCTCAGAGGTATAGATTCTTCACTCATCGCGATTTGATAGTACCCGCTTTTTAGATCTAAACTCGTAAAACATTTATGACCTTGAAGTCTGTCAATCAGTTCCTCAGTACGAGGCATGGGATATTTGTCTTTAACCGTGATTTTATTCAATGCCCGATAGTCAGTGCAGAGCCTTTTTTCTCCGTTTTTCTTATTAACTAGCAAAGCTGGGCTTGCATACGGTGATTTGCTTTCCCGAATAATATTGTTTTCCAAAAGCTCATTCACCATTTCACGAATTATTGTACGATCCGGAATAGAAGCTCTAAAGGGTCTGCATTGAACTGGCTGAGGAGTAGTTACGTTAATTGTCATTTCATGGCCATTGACTTTACCTAGGTATTTAATATTTGACGCAACACAACCGTCATACTTTCTAAAAAGCGCTATCAATTCGTTCTGGTGGGAATCCGCATCTAATTCAAGATCAGTTACCATGTTACAGAATTCTTTAAAAGAAGAGTCATAATCAAACTTTAATGAATTCCCTATTCGTGAGTACATTAAATCATCGCATTCGGTCACGTTCCTGCCTATCAGTATGTCACAGTTTGCTAAATCATCCATGACATAAAAATCTATTCCCGTCAAACACACCGAATCGAATTTCAGATCAACTGTTACTTTGTACGTAACTGTCTCTATACTTTTCTTTTTAAAACTCTGCAATGTAACAGGCAAGGGCAGCAAAACAGTTCTTATGCCTTGTTTTTTAACCAAAGATGTCGATAAAATTGAACAACTACTCCCGGGGTCAATAAAAGCTTCGTGTTCAAAATCATTCATTACAATGTTTTAAAAAAATCTATTCTGCGGGTCAGAGGTAGACGCGAGTTTAGTTTCATGTTTCTCCATTTTAACTGCATTCTTTTTATGATAACATTCCGTTTCCAAGTGCCCTTACTTGTTGCAATAAGTGCATTGTTTTTTATTCACAACTTTATTATCACAATTTGCTTTTGTATGATTACCGCCACAGTTATAGCATTTGATCTGTTTTCGTTGCTGGGTTTGATTACTATTACCCCGTACGGCAGTGGATCGTTCGGATACGTTAGTAGAACTGGTAGACTCGACCGACAAAATGTTGTGACTTACTGATGGCTGAGTTTCACTTTTCGTCGGAATATCTCGTGAGTTCGCGCCTAATTGTTTCGCAGTTCTTGTAGCTTTATATACGCGGCCATGTAAAAAGCTTGCTAAATTGTCACTAGTTCCGAAATTGGTAGCTTCGATAGCTGCACCTATACCGCAATCTCCTATATTGCCCACAATAATAGAAATTATATCTTGTTCCGAAAAACCCAAGGATAACCTATCAATTTTGCATTTCTGTTCAAAAAAAACTCGTAGAGCGACTGGTTATCGTTTGGCTTATTTTCGACAATTTCCTTTAACAATTCAAACATATTTCGACGCCGTTGAAAACTAGCTGCTAACTTTATCTTCCAGTCCTCCCATTTCCACGTGGGCCAAGAACAATCGGTGCGCAACAGAGAATCGTACCATACTTTGGCGAGACCTTTTAATTTATTGAGAGCCTGATATCGGATAATTTCATCAGTCCATGAAAAAGTATGCGCGTAATTCATGATTATATTAAGCCAAGCACTTACGTCATCGTTCAGTGGGTTAAACTCCGGTATCATATTATGCAGGGTAGGAATATTGCTCGTACTTTCAATTAGGGCATCAGCTTTATGTGATACCATTTTCCTTTTTGGTGGTGGAGGTGACGGGAGTTCTCGCGGTAGACACGCTAATGGCGCTTGATGAACTCGAACTCGAACGTTGTCGCTTCCGTTTAGCTTTTGAGCGTTTACTACGCTTACCCATTTGGACGAAGGTAAGAAAGAACACTTCTGATGTAAGGAGATTATTTTAAAGATAGGTAGTGATGAAATACTTGAGTTTAATTAATACGTTTATTTATAATTAATATATTTACAAAACAATTAACAACCACAATAAACACTTGGAAAACCTAGCAAGTATCGGTGGGGCACCAAAAAGCGCTCCTGCCGGTCGTGCAGCTCCTTTTATGGGCTCGGTATCCCCTCCGGACCGTCGTCCAGGTGCTTCGACTGGAGGGGGCACCTGCCACCTGCCACCTGGTGCAATGACGTAGCTGCCCTGCAGGTGATACTGTGTCACCATGTTGGAGTTGTTCGTGGTGCCTGCCTGCGCCGCCAGATGTTGCCCTCACAGCTTGGCACCATGGTTGCCAACACACATAAGGTGTATTTTGTATGCAGCTACTTAGTTATGTAGTTAAATTTGGAAAAATAAATATTTTTAGGGGGGCGCTCCATAGAGGTAACTAAATTAAAAAAAATTTTTTTTACCAAATATCAACATGTGATACATCAATCGATAGGTCTTTCAAAATAACATTGAGGTTTCTTTGACTAATTTGTGATTAAGTGAATATTTTCTGAAATAATCGCTTCGAAAGTCAGAAAAGTTGTGTAGCCCCCCTCCGTAACTTTTGAACCGTAAATTCAAAAAATATGAAAAAATTTGAAGAGATGCGCCTTATCATATACTTTCAACGAAAATTGTTTTGAACATTATCGGTTCAGTAATTTTTGAGTTATCTCCAAAAAACTTCTTCCATAGGCATCAGATACGACCTTTTGGTATTAGTTTGGTTCTTATTCCATTGAAGGTACGGAACCCTCCTATACGTGGTCCGACACGCACTTGGCCGGTTTTTTATTTATAATGTTAGCCATTTCTACACATTCCGTCTGGTTTTTTTATTTAAAATAAAAGTGAAAATGTGTAGATTCGCTGGTAGTAGTTAATATATTTATCTAGTTTTGTATTTAAATAATAGAAGGGTTGGGCAGATGAAGTCAGATTCAGGCAGCTCGAGCGGTCACTTAAATATCTATAATAATAAAAACAGTTTCTTTTTTAGGTTTCCGTAGCCAAATGGCAAAAAACGGAACCCTTATGGATTCGTCATGTCTGTCTGTCTGTCTGTCTGTCCGTCCGTATGTCACAGGCATTTTACTCGGAAACTATACGACGTATCTGAATAAAATTTACACATAAGGTGTATTTTGTATGCAGCTACTTAGTTATGTAGTTAAATTTGAAAAAAAAAAATATTTTTAGGGAGGCGCTCCATACAGGTAACTAAATTTTAAAAAAAATTTTTTTACCAAATATCAACATGTGACACATCAATCGATAGGTCTTTCAAAATAACATTGAGGTTTCTTGACTATTTTGTGATTAAGTGAATATTTTCTGAAATAATCGCTTCGAAAGTCAGAAGAGTTGTGTAGCCCCGCCCGTAACTTTTGAACCGTAAATTCAAAAAATATGAAAATATTTGAAGAGATGCGCCTAATCATATACTTTCAACGAAAATTGTTTTGAACATTATGGGTTCAGCCATTTTTCAGTTATCTCCAAAAGACTTCTTCCATAGGCATCAGATACGACCTTTTGGTATTAGTTTGGTTCTTATTCCATTGAAGGTACGGAACCCTCCTATGCGTGGTCCGACACGCACTTGGCCGGTTTTTATTTAATGTATACTGTTATGTTATGAGTACTATCACCGTGCTTCACCAATACATTTTTTCATCATCTCTGTAAACGTTGAGCTAGGGCCGCGGCCGGTAGGGACGATTTGTAGGGAAAGTGTAATAACGGGCGTTGGGGCCGACAGGAGTTGCACAACAGGTTGGGCCCTACAAATTGCCATGTCTAATAGCCTACTAAATGAAAAAATACAACTGATTTGTAAAAAAAAAACGTCAAACTAGGAGCGTTCGAATATAGCTGTATATATGTATCACATGGAAAGGAAAAGATTATGTAAGTCACTTAAACTAAATCGAACACAGGAAACAATTAACATAAAAATATATTTAATATTCTTTTACACTATTTTACACCGTTTATTGATTTAACGGCATCTAAATATTTGTTTACAACAGTTTTGTGGTTTTATTTGAAGTTCAGTAGGAAGTTTTTGTTTCGTTACATTCGAACGGTCTCTTTATTTCATGATTTACATGTTTGCAAATGCATTGATCGACATGAATGCCCGAAAATCTAAACAATTCATTAATGTTTCAGATCTGTGACGTTACTGATTCGTTTCTAATGACAAAAATGGGTTTATGTGAATACAAACTTAAGGAGGGTATAATAAAAAAAATAGGTTTGTTAATGTGATCAGATTACGTGATTCTGGCATATATAGTCAAAATGGAGTTACATTCGTGTAGCTGCTGCCTGCTGCGGCCCCCGGACAAGGGGCTCGCTACTCTGTACAACCATTACGGCAAAACGGAGGTATACTCCGACATGCTAAGAGATTGTTTTGATATAAATGTAAGTCAAAGATATCTCATAACTTTAATTGAAATTTTTGACCAGATGCAGATCTATTGTGTGGTCTTAAGTATTACGTAGTATACTATCCAATCCAAAACATAAATGTGAATGAATGCCATGATTGTAAACAGTTTCGCTAATAAAATAAATAAGATTTAACTGGAAACCAAGTCACTGTTTGTGTCATGCAGAAAGCTTTTCAATTGCTTATAATGATTTGTTGTGTAATTTGCTACTTAATAGTGTGACTTTGCTCCGCGAACTCGGCTACTGCCGTGTGTCCAGTTCAGTTCAGTTTTTTAAAACCAGTGTCAAGGTAGCGTGACAAGAGAATGTTTAATTAAAAGTTCACTTTAGAGATTGACTTTTTACGGTGGAGGCCTTGCTTTTTGTAGGGAGATAGGTATTCTCTACAAATAACATGTGGCGGCAGGCCAAGACAACTGGTTGTATAACTCAAACAGTGACTACATGTGTTTTGAGACTAGTTCTTCATTAGCTGCTGTATCTAGATTAATGTTGCATACCTTGTTTTGTCAGAATTTATAGAATCTACCAACAATTGTTACAAATGTATTGTAAATTAATTAATTTACAATTTCAATTTCAGCTTATCTTAGGAAATGATGAGTATGGAATCTGTGAGGTATGTGTGGGCCGCCTGCGAGATGCGAGTGAATTTAAACTGCAAGTGAAGTGCAGCCAGGCAAGGATACATGCACAGATGCAAACAGCAGTATCTGATACTAATAAGATGGAGGATGTTTCCCCAAACAATAAGCTTCAAACAGGTAGCTTTAATTATTAGGATACTCATAATATCAATAAAACAAAATGTATAATATGATCAAACATAACATATACACCTCTGTTTTATGCTGTGTTATATTCTGTTTTTTTTTATTTCAACTTATTCTCTGATGTGTTATTATTAGTTTTTTACTGTTTTTGTATTGCAGTAATCAAATAAATTCTTTATCTATGTATGCTTGATTCATAAGTGCAACTTTACCGTATACACCAATAATGCTGCTATAAAGTCGATGTAAAAAAAATAAATGCAAAAAGATGATTGAAGGCATTGAGAATTTCGTCAACTCAGTAACTGAACCCATAGCTTAATTGGTAAAGCGATCGAGCCCCGGTAAGGCGTATCGATGCCAGGTTCAAGTCCGGCTGGGTTGATTATTTTTTCAATGTTTTCAGTGTTTGTATTTGATTGAATAACATACTATTGTATGAGTGGAATGCCCCACTTTAAAAAAATCATGTAAAATAATTATGAGTTGATAGCAGCGCCATCTATGATTTCCGTTGTGACACTTGTAAAAGCGTCGGCGGGAAGGGTATCTAACTCTAGTAGTTAGCACCTAGATGTCGCTTACGGCTGCTATAAAGTCGATGTAAAAAAATAAATGCAAAAAGATGATTGAAGGCATTGAGAATTTCGTCAACTCAGTAACTGAACCCATAGCTTAATTGGTAAAGCGATCGAGCCCCGGTAAGGCGTATCGATGCCAGGTTCAAGTCCGGCTGGGTTGATTATTTTTTCAATGTTTTCAGTGTTTGTATTTGATTGAATAACATACTATTGTATGAGTGGAATGCCCCACTTTAAAAAAATCATGTAAAATAATTATGAGTTGATAGCAGCGCCATCTATGATTTCCGTTGTGACACTTGTAAAAGCGTCGGCGGGAAGGGTATCTAACTCTAGTAGTTAGCACCTAGATGTCGCTTACGGCTGCTATAAAGTCGATGTAAAAAAATAAATGCAAAAAGATGATTGAAGGCATTGAGAATTTCGTCAACTCAGTAACTGAACCCATAGCTTAATTGGTAAAGCGATCGAGCCCCGGTAAGGCGTATCGATGCCAGGTTCAAGTCCGGCTGGGTTGATTATTTTTTCAATGTTTTCAGTGTTTGTATTTGATTGAATAACATACTATTGTATGAGTGGAATGCCCCACTTTAAAAAAATCATGTAAAATAATTATGAGTTGATAGCAGCGCCATCTATGATTTCCGTTGTGACACTTGTAAAAGCGTCGGCGGGAAGGGTATCTAACTCTAGTAGTTAGCACCTAGATGTCGCTTACGGCTGCTATAAAGTCGATGTAAAAAAATAAATGCAAAAAGATGATTGAAGGCATTGAGAATTTCGTCAACTCAGTAACTGAACCCATAGCTTAATTGGTAAAGCGATCGAGCCCCGGTAAGGCGTATCGATGCCAGGTTCAAGTCCGGCTGGGTTGATTATTTTTTCAATGTTTTCAGTGTTTGTATTTGATTGAATAACATACTATTGTATGAGTGGAATGCCCCACTTTAAAAAAATCATGTAAAATAATTATGAGTTGATAGCAGCGCCATCTATGATTTCCGTTGTGACACTTGTAAAAGCGTCGGCGGGAAGGGTATCTAACTCTAGTAGTTAGCACCTAGATGTCGCTTACGGCTGCTATAAAGTCGATGTAAAAAAATAAATGCAAAAAGATGATTGAAGGCATTGAGAATTTCGTCAACTCAGTAACTGAACCCATAGCTTAATTGGTAAAGCGATCGAGCCCCGGTAAGGCGTATCGATGCCAGGTTCAAGTCCGGCTGGGTTGATTATTTTTTCAATGTTTTCAGTGTTTGTATTTGATTGAATAACATACTATTGTATGAGTGGAATGCCCCACTTTAAAAAAATCATGTAAAATAATTATGAGTTGATAGCAGCGCCATCTATGATTTCCGTTGTGACACTTGTAAAAGCGTCGGCGGGAAGGGTATCTAACTCTAGTAGTTAGCACCTAGATGTCGCTTACGGCTGCTATAAAGTCGATGTAAAAAAATAAATGCAAAAAGATGATTGAAGGCATTGAGAATTTCGTCAACTCAGTAACTGAACCCATAGCTTAATTGGTAAAGCGATCGAGCCCCGGTAAGGCGTATCGATGCCAGGTTCAAGTCCGGCTGGGTTGATTATTTTTTCAATGTTTTCAGTGTTTGTATTTGATTGAATAACATACTATTGTATGAGTGGAATGCCCCACTTTAAAAAAAATCATGTAAAATAATTATGAGTTGATAGCAGCGCCATCTATGATTTCCGTTGTGACACTTGTAAAAGCGTCGGCGGGAAGGGTATCTAACTCTAGTAGTTAGCACCTAGATGTCGCTTACGGCTGCTATAAAGTCGATGTAAAAAAATAAATGCAAAAAGATGATTGAAGGCATTGAGAATTTCGTCAACTCAGTAACTGAACCCATAGCTTAATTGGTAAAGCGATCGAGCCCCGGTAAGGCGTATCGATGCCAGGTTCAAGTCCGGCTGGGTTGATTATTTTTTCAATGTTTTCAGTGTTTGTATTTGATTGAATAACATACTATTGTATGAGTGGAATGCCCCACTTTAAAAAAATCATGTAAAATAATTATGAGTTGATAGCAGCGCCATCTATGATTTCCGTTGTGACACTTGTAAAAGCGTCGGCGGGAAGGGTATCTAACTCTAGTAGTTAGCACCTAGATGTCGCTTACGGCTGCTATAAAGTCGATGTAAAAAAAAATAAATGCAAAAAGATGATTGAAGGCATTGAGAATTTCGTCAACTCAGTAACTGAACCCATAGCTTAATTGGTAAAGCGATCGAGCCCCGGTAAGGCGTATCGATGCCAGGTTCAAGTCCGGCTGGGTTGATTATTTTTTCAATGTTTTCAGTGTTTGTATTTGATTGAATAACATACTATTGTATGAGTGGAATGCCCCACTTTAAAAAAAATCATGTAAAATAATTATGAGTTGATAGCAGCGCCATCTATGATTTCCGTTGTGACACTTGTAAAAGCGTCGGCGGGAAGGGTATCTAACTCTAGTAGTTAGCACCTAGATGTCGCTTACGGCTGCTATAAAGTCGATGTAAAAAAATAAATGCAAAAAGATGATTGAAGGCATTGAGAATTTCGTCAACTCAGTAACTGAACCCATAGCTTAATTGGTAAAGCGATCGAGCCCCGGTAAGGCGTATCGATGCCAGGTTCAAGTCCGGCTGGGTTGATTATTTTTTCAATGTTTTCAGTGTTTGTATTTGATTGAATAACATACTATTGTATGAGTGGAATGCCCCACTTTAAAAAAATCATGTAAAATAATTATGAGTTGATAGCAGCGCCATCTATGATTTCCGTTGTGACACTTGTAAAAGCGTCGGCGGGAAGGGTAT
The DNA here is from genome assembly GCA_947086415.1 of Pammene aurita. Classification (NCBI taxonomy): domain Eukaryota; kingdom Metazoa; phylum Arthropoda; class Insecta; order Lepidoptera; family Tortricidae; genus Pammene; species Pammene aurita. Next base: position 13,268,708 of record OX352313.1, read on the forward strand.
CTAACTCTAGTAGTTAGCACCTAGATGTCGCTTACGGCTGCTATAAAGTCGATGTAAAAAAATAAATGCAAAAAGATGATTGAAGGCATTGAGAATTTCGTCAACTCAGTAACTGAACCCATAGCTTAATTGGTAAAGCGATCGAGCCCCGGTAAGGCGTATCGATGCCAGGTTCAAGTCCGGCTGGGTTGATTATTTTTTCAATGTTTTCAGTGTTTGTATTTGATTGAATAACATACTATTGTATGAGTGGAATGCCCCACTTTAAAAAAAATCATGTAAAATAATTATGAGTATACACCAATTCAATTACATGCTACCAAAGATAAATGCTAATGAAGGACCCTTCATCATTAAAAAGATTATCACCAATACCTAGATGTTTATATAAGTAATTCAAGGACTTCTTATAATGAGGCACAGGCCAGGCTGGCTTTCAAATGCTGTCATTCAGCCCAATTCTACGGAATAGGTACTGTCCCGTATTTTCACACTTCCAGCACTTGTACCTTAAATTTTTTTTTACATCACGATAGTGGCTAACGAGCATACGGCCCGCCTGATGACAAGCAGCTACCATAGCCTATTGATGCCTGCAACTCCCGAGGAGTGTTGAGGCTAAAGGGAAGGTGGGTTTCTCAGTAGTTGACACACACTGTCTCCTCTTTGAGCTCTCTGGCAACCTTACTCACGGAAGAACACAACACTAAGGGCCTAGTGAAGAAGTTCAACTGAAGAAAAACCAAATTATTTATAATAAATATTTTGATTTGTTTATTTTAAGTAGACACACTACTATATAAATTATAAACTTATATAGATGCCAGCCCTCCCAGCCCTGGGCACCGGAGGCCTAGGTCACTTTTTCCTTTGTATATGACATCTATATAAGTTTAAAATAAACTTTATTTAAATTTAATTAATCTTTTTGCCGCAGATGATAATGCTTCCAAGCACCTCAATATAAAATTGGAACAAGCTTCTGGAGATGAGTCTGTCATACGTAAGTAATTATATGTTTAAAGATATAATAACCTGACTAGAAATATATGATCATGCTGCGGAATTTCATTGGAACTAATTTATTACACTGGCATTAATTTTAATGACAGAATGATATGCATGTGTGAGTGCTTGTGATAGGCTGTCACTGTTTTCAAGTGTCATTGAGGCGGTTTACTTGAATAATAATAGTGTTGAATATTAAATAATAAACGACAAAAAATTCCCAAAATTGTCAATATTTAAGAGCGAAATATTTTATTTAGTGTATGTAATAAACTGCTGTAAATAATACGCTCGGGAAATGAAACTATTTCGCTGTGAAACATTTTCTAATTAACATCAGAGCTGACAGGTAAACAAATCAAGATGTCACTATACCATAGAGATACGTTCTATGACTGTTGCCATATAAATGAGAATAATAGCACCCTCTTGACAATAATCATATATTTTTGGTCAGGTTTTACTTTATTTGAAGCTTTTATGGTTACTAAAACAGTATTTTGGCCGCAGGTGAAATCAAATTGGAAAAGTCAGATGATGACAAGCCTGATGGAGAGATCGAATCAGGTAAGACGATGAACATGTTTACAAAAGCAACATATATTTCTCGCAGCGTTTATCCCGGCTTTATGCCACAGCCCGATTTGGGCTTGGGGTACGCTCGGCAACTTAATCCCATGAATAGGCGTAGGCGCTAGTTTTTACGGCAGCGACTGACATCTGACATCCCAACCCAAGAGGGGAAACTATTAACCGTTATTAGGGTTCGATCCGGTTTCTTCATAATGTTCTTCACCGAAATTCTTTCACCGAAAAGCGACTGGTAAATATCAAATGATATTCCATATCCATACATGAGTTCCGAAAAACTCAGTGGTACTAGCCGGGGTTTGAACTCGAGACCTCCGGATTGAAAGTCGGACGTCTTCCCCCGAGACTACTAGCGCCTTTAATCCGTACATACTCGTACATACCTACTCACATATCCTAAAATAATGTCAAAATGCATGTGGCTAAAAGTAATTGAGGCCGGAGATTTTCTTTAACCCTTTGACCGCCAACGACGTCAAATCACGCGCACGGAAAGTCGTGCCCTCAGCGCCAGCGCGTGATATTACGCCCAAAACATAAGCGAGTTGCCTCGCGTGCTGGGGCTGAGGGCACGATTTTTCCGTCCGATGCTTGGCGGTCAAAGGGTTAAAAGATAGGAATAAATTAATAAAAATACATATTTGGGGACAATCTTACACATATCAACCTAGTCCCAAACTAAGCAAAGCTTGTACTATGGGTACTAGGCGACGATATACATACTTATATAGATAAATATATACTTAGATACATAGAAAACACCCATAACTCAGGAACAAATATTCGTGATTAACACACAAATAAATGCCCATACCAGGATTTGAACCCGGGACCTCCTGCTTCGTAGGCAGGGTCACTACCGACTGGGCTAGGAGGCCGTTAACGAGATAAAACCCTGTGAAGCTAGAGGAGGTGGGTTTGAATCCTGGCAAATGCATGTATCTATGTGTTTAGTATAAATTGTTTTCGTGAGTTATAGTTTTTTTCTATGCATGTCTTTTATAATTTCAAAATTTGCTTTATTCACCTTTATAAATTATGGTTACGCACATGCCAGGAAGGGATGTTTAAAACTGGACAAGACTGGATTTTTAAAAATGTAATTTGAGATTTGCAAAAATGCAACCAAACCAGACGGTTAGCAATTTGCTAATTCAAATTACCCGTGGCTCTAGTACTATGGCCTCTTGGCCTCTGTTTGTCAGCAAAAAATATAGTAAGATTGTTTTATGAGGTCAGAATGTTACTAAAGAAGTCTTTATACGTTTCTGACCTCTTAGAATTCTAACATTGGTATATGTTATTATTACATTGGTATAATTAGAATCTTAAAGAATTTGATACCAAATTGCAGGAAACATGTGAAGTTGTCGGCATGTGTTGTGGTTTTAACTGTATAACTATATATTACCGAAAATTGGAAACAGATGTCCATTACAATCAACCGCGAAGAACTCTGGAATATCACGGAATTTCAACCCGCGTCCTTCGGATTGCCGGTCCGACTGCCTTTCAATTACACCAGATGTTCCTCTATCCATCACAGTCAATTTAGTCATGTAATGATGTACTATTATTTCAGTGGCATTATATAGTGAGGAACCCACACCGGCGGCTGCCGCTACATGCGACTCGCCGGAACCAGCTCCGGCCTCGTCCGCGGACGCGGCACACACATGCGACATTTGCCTCAAGGCTTTCGACCACCAATCGCGGCTCAAAGTCCACCGCCGCATACACACCGGAGAGAAACCCTACTCGTGCAGTATTTGTAACAAGAAATTCGCACAAAAGGGGAATTTAAACGCTCACTTCAAATACCATATGGGTGACTTTAAGTATTCCTGTGATAAATGCGATACGAGATTCACACAAAAATCTCACTGGAGCAAACATATATTGATACATACAGGTGAAAAACCTCACACATGTAAAGTTTGTAAGAAACAATTCAGACAAAAAGGAGGCTTAAATGTTCATTTAAAAATACACTTGAAACCAGAAAGCAGTCGTCTAGAACCCGGAGAACTGCCATGTAAAAAGGAAAAAACGGATACGAAAGATTGCGTAGCAGGAGATAAACCTCACACCTGTCACATTTGTAAAAAACAATTTGCAGAAAAATGCAACTTGACAGCTCATCTTAAAAATCACACGGGAGATTATCAATTCTCTTGCGATGTCTGTGAGAGGAAATGTGCTTCGAAGTCTAGTTTGGATACTCATAAATTTGTTCACATGGGGGGCAAACCGTTCACATGCGAAATATGTCATAAACAATATACAACAAAAAGCGTTTTAAAACTCCATTCGAAAATTCACTCGGGGGATTACAGCTTCTCTTGTTTTGTTTGCAGCAAACGATTCATACAAAAGGAAGCTTTAATAAAACATATGCGAGTACACACCGGTGAAAAGCCTTATTCCTGCGATTTATGTCAAAGGAAGTTCTCATATAAATGCGGTTTAAAGAGTCACCTAATAGTCAGACACGGCCAAGTTCTAGACCGCCCCAATCAACCAGTCCCTTCCTATTCATGTGAAGTTTGCAGCAAACAATTTAAATTTAAATCCGCTTTAAAAAGGCACGTACAAACGCACACAGGCGAAAAGGAATTCAGTTGTGACATTTGTGGTAAACAGTTTTCCCTAAAGAGTTCTCTAACTAAACATATAGACACACACATGGGTAAGAAACCACATATGTGCGAAATATGTAGCAAACGTTTCACATTAAAAAGTACCTTAAGAGCTCACCGAGAAACGCACAGCGAAGAAAGGCCATTTGCCTGCCAAATATGTAATAAGGCTTTCAGGCTAAGCAAATGTTTACAGGACCATATGAAGGTACACGAGGACTTTAAGCAACATTCATGTGAAGTATGTGGTCAGCAGTTTAGGCATAAATCTGCTTTAATAGTTCACATTCGAAGACTCCATCTGAGAGAGAGGCCCCATACTTGCGATGTCTGCGGTAAGAATTTTCCAGTTCTTGCTGAATTGAAAACGCATTATCGTGTGCATACTGGTGAGAGGCCGTACGCGTGTTCTGTTTGCCATAAGAAATTTCATCGACACGACGGCATCAGGAGACATCTCATACGAGTCCACCATGAGAAACCCACGAAATATATTAAAGTAAAAGAATTTTCTGACAATTGCTAAATTTGTAAAGCATTAGTGTATTGCAGGATGATTAAGACATGGATTGACAATGCCTATACAAACGCGTTCCCTTATTTCAGGCTAAAGCGCTAGCGTCATGTATTGGTCACCACAAACACTAAATTCCTACTTAACCTTTCTGTTAGGCCCATTGGTTGACTGGTAGAGAATGCCTTATGGCATTAAGTCCGCCATTTGTACCATCTTATTTTGGGCAATTAAGATAAAATAAATAAATTCTAGTTTCTAATATTTTGTTCGGTGATTAACGCTGACAGAATAACTCTACTCCAGACTCAACAGATGGCGCTGTGGCACTTAGTACCGAAAACAGACGTATAGCCTGAAGGTTCGAGGAACGCGATTTTGTATAGGCATTGTCCATCCATGTCTTAATCATCCTTGGTGTATTGTTACTTAACTGACAACAAATCTCACTTTTAAACGATAACAGTCGTTGGCAAACCGAGTTATTTCTTTATCGTTTCTCAATAAATCCCAATTTGGAACTGGTTTCCAATGTACTCCCGGGTTTTCGTAGGACAAAAAGGTTGCAGGGCAAAATTACGTCAATACTCTTAGAAATCTTATCTTCTTTATCTTAGTACGAAGATACGAGCTTTGTTTTAAGTATTTGTGAGTTTTGGATGTCAACCAAGAATGTGAACCTAGAATATGTTAACGTTGAAATTATGTATGTATCTGTCAAAAAATAAAATTATTAATATAATTGTTTATTTTTAAATTAAATTAGATTACATGTTTATACATAGTAAGTATGTATAGGTAGGTATGTTTTATGAATAGTCAGAAAACACTATAGGTATATTGTGCGTTATACTTTGTCGGAGGTTGACTTGTAGATAATATTTTATAGAGCAAGTAAGATTTAATTCCGCCTTATGTATGTTTACGTATGGTGCAATATGGAAATGAAGTGCCGTAAATTCGGGAAACAATGGTCCAAACCTTTTACAACACACCGGAGTAACCCGAACCCGGGGGAAGGGATGCCTCAGTAGAGGATTAGCGTGAGTTTGTAAGTCAAGAACGAAAACTGTGTTGAAAATATTAGATGTACATGTGAGAAAAGTACTGGAAACAACTTGCTAGAGGTCGGTAGCCCATAGTCGACATGTGGGTTGAGACTATGCAGAGAGAGAGTACCGTGGGTGAGTTTTTTTGACGCTAAATTCGTTTTGGCCACTATAGAGGGCTAGCTACGAAATCGGGTGTGACTAATATGTCAGTCCTCCTACCTGGGGCCTATTTCTCAAAGGCGTGTCACTTGTAAAACAAGCGGAATAGCCTTTCTAATCAAAAGTGACTTCCGCTATCATTATAAGTTATAAGCGTTTGAGAAATAGGTCAAAATTGAGGCCGCAATTAAGAAAAAAAGAGAGAGAGAGAGGATATGATAGAGGAATATGAAAAAGAGAGAATTAAGAGTAGATTACAATTTTTAATATCAAAAAGGGACGCTATATAATTAATAAATAGTATAGACGGTTTGGCACTCCGATGTTGGAGAGCTTGTATAACAATTCCTGGTGCCGAAAGAATCCGACACCGAGGACGTCTTAGCCAGCATTAAAGAGCAGGGCTACCCAGCAATCTCTGTCTACCGATTGGTCAGACTTTACACCAGACCAAAAAGACCCTACGACATAGTCTCTGTTGCCCTTGAAAACTCCGATTGGGGCCAAACCATCTTCCAGATCCAAGCATCTGTGATGTCAAGTGTGCTCCTGAGGCTCCACATAAAAATGCCAGGATTCGGCAATGTTTTAACTGCCTACGTTTTGGCTTATGGACACACACAAAAACATTGCACTAACATCTAATATATATAATATATGTGTTAAATGCGCAGGTCCCCATCATTACACCGCCTGCAAAAGAGACCGCTTCAAAGACGGTGACCCTAAGTGTGGCTTATGTGGTGGCAACCATACAGGCAACTATAGAGGCTGTCCTCTAGCCCCTAAACCAGGTACCTATGTCCCGTTTCACAATAACAGGAAACGAACCAATGCCAAACCAAGCCTGCGTCCAACTCGTCCTGCTTGGAACCATTCTGCTGCCCAACCTGCCAGTCAAGCTCCTAATGACTTGTCACTGGCTGATTTTCCAGCGCTCAATACAATTTCGAACTTACCGCCCCCTTCCCCATAAGTTCCCGGACCTGTTGTGCAATCACAAATGGCTACCCCTGAACCAACTCAGCCTCTGGAGTATTCTCTGCCCTCGCAGACACTCTCTCAACCTTCTCTACCATCTCCACCCCTGGTGGTGTCTCTACCACTAAAGACTCAGCCAAGCACTGGTGCGCCATCCTTTGTCGCCCATCAGACTCTGACTCCCTTCCAAAAGGAGAAATCCCAGGTACTCCCTCAGCCTCCTAGGAAAACTTCCAAAAGAGAGCCGAGGCGTTTGCCCGCTCCTGCCCAACCGACGAGCTCTAACCTAGCTGATTTAAATCTAGTAATGGAGCTCGCTGATACCTTCGACATGAACGAGGTCAGTATCCTAGCTGCGAAGTGTCGTTCTGTCGTGACACCTCGGCGTTCTTTGCTGCAATGCAATCTCATGCCCAGCTTATTAGCAATATCAAACTTTTCAGGAATCGTCATGGATAATACACCAATAATAGTGCCAAATAGTAGGTGTAAGCCTATGTCCATTACCCTAGGACAGGGGTCGGCAAACTTTTTTGACAAAGAGCCTGACGGCGGAAAAATGGAATTTTCGGAAGCTCATAGAGCCGCAGTTGTCTGTTTTATGTATTTATCAATGTAATGTTTGATTTAAAAAAATGTTGGCGAACTCGTAGAGCCACAACTGACCCTTCAAAGAGCCGCATGCGGCTCGCGAGCCGCGGTTTGCCGACCCCTGCCCTAGGATTCTTTAACACAAATGGTCTCATCTCTCAAAGAGACAAGGTTGCCAGCTTCCTAAGAGAGCACCAAATATACATGTTCTTAGTCCAAGAAACCTTTCTCAAGCCAGCCTCTCGCAGCCCTCGAATAGCCAATTATAACCTCATTAGAAATGACCGTCTTACCAATGCTGGTGGTACTCTCATTTACTACAGAAAATCACTCCACTGCTGTGCTCTCACTTCCCCTGTTTTTCTCAATATGGAGGCTTCCGTTTGTCGTATTGACCTGACGGGCCATGCCCCCATTACTAAGCTGTTGCTTCAATCTACCAACCTTCTAACAAAACCTTACACTCGGATCTTGACGCTCTACTTGAATTGGATGATTCTGTCATTGTCGCAGGCGACTTCAATTCTAAGCACACCCAGTTTAACTGCAGACTGTCCACCACGAATGGTCGCATCCTAAATAAATATATCCTTGATAATGCTCTGGACCTCATTTCACCTCTTGAGCCTACGCATTTTAGTTTTGACACTTTGAACCAGACCTGCTTAACATGGCTCTATTCAAGCATGTTCGACTTAAACTCCGCTCAATACGGGTACATCATCAGCTCAATTTAGATCATAGGCCGGTAGTTCTTTCTCTTGGTCTTCCGCCTACTGATGCTCAGTCTCTCACCAAGACTGTGGTCGACTGGATCCGACTTGGCACACTGCACGACTCCAAGGATCTTCCCTTACTGGATGAGCTTCCTCAAATCTTATCTTCCCGTCTTGAAATTGATGAGGCTGTCATTCGTTTCACCAAGGATCTTCAAAACCTCTTGTCCAGTTGTTCTCGTGAAGTCCCGGCAGAGATGACCGTCGCTGGCGTCCTGAGGAGCTGAGAGATTTACTAACCTCCAAAAACCAGGCTTTAAGGGACTTCTCTCGTTGCCCCTCCCCTGGCAACAAGACCATTCTTAACCGCATCCAGCTGAAAGTGAAACGGGATATCTCGAAATTCAGAGACGGTAGGTGGAAAAGCTTTCTGGCTGACATCTCGCCAGGCAGCCAGGACTTCTGGGACCTGTCGAGATCTCTCAGAAGAGACACGCAAGTGTCTGTGCCTCCGCTTACTGTCTCTGGTTTTGTGATTCCCGCTTTCACCGATCTGGAGAAGGCTGAATGCTTAGCATCCAGCCTTAAAGAGCAATGCTTTCTTTGACTCTGCTCACTTCAGTCACATTGACAGTGAAGTCACCAGACTCTCAAATCTTCCCTCTTCCGATCCGCCTCTTGATCAGGTCTCCCCCATAGAGGTGGCGACTCTGATTAAAAAGCTAAAAGCCAGAAAAGCTTCTGGGGACGATGGTCTTCCGAGCAGACTCTTCAGGCTTCTCCCCGATCGCATCATCTCCTTCCTTTCCCTTTTATTCAACGCAGCCCTTTCCCATTCCCACTTTCCAAAAGCCTAGAAATCCGCAGCCGTTATTGGCATCCATAAAGCGGGCAAACCGTCCAACCTTCCTTTCAGCTCTATAGCTGGGGCATCATTATGGGGAAGCTGTATGAGCGCATTCTTCTAACCAGACTGTTTCAGCACCTGGCTCGTAATGATGTCATCATAAACGAACAGTTTGGATTCAGATCGGCTCACTCCTGCTCGCACCAGGTAATTAGGATTGTGGAGCACTCGCTGTATTGGTTGAATGGCTGGAAACGCTCTCAACCAACTGCGGCCGTCTCATTGAACGTGGCGAAAGCGTTTGACAAGGTGTGGCACAACGGTTTATTATATAAACTTTTCAACTTAGGAGTGCCACACCAGCTAGTCCTGACCATCAGGGACTTTCTAGATTGTCGAGGCTTTCGCTACCGCGTCGAGGGAACCTACTCTAGCCTTCATCCAATAACAGTCCTCTCGCCCACCCTCTTCAGTCTCTACATCAACGACATTCCTAAAATGCATGGTGTGAATTATGCCCTGTTCGCGGATGACACAGCGTTTACGCCTCGTCTCCGCAGCCCTCTAGGTTGACTGACCTTCTTCAGGACGCCATCAATTCCCTTGGGCAGAATGGTCCTCAAAAACAAACTCACCATCTAGAAAGCATGCATCAGACCTGTGTTTTCTTATGCCAGCATGGTATTTGCCCACTCTTCCAGAAGACAACTTAAAAAGCTTCAGATACTGCAAAACAGGGTACTCAGAGAGGCCATTGCTGCCCCCCCGCCCCTATATCAGAAACCTTGACATCCACAAGGATCTTCGTATCCCCTCCGTGAGGAGTTTGAAAGAGGAAATGCTAGCAAGGAGTTTTCATGAGAAAGCTGTGGCTAACCTAAATCCCTTGATCAAGGAATCGGTTAGCTACAGGCTAGACCCCTTGCTAGCATTTTCAAACAAAGGTCCCAAGACGTCAAGGAAGAACATCCAAAAGCGTCGTTCTAATCACGTCTTAATTGACGAGGACGACGCTTTTGCCTAGGCCAACGAACTAGAGATTCGTTGCCAAGGTGAACTCCTCAGGGAGCGCATGGGCTTTTCCCAACTCTACCATTTCGGCTCCCCTGTGTGGCGTGTCCCCTAGATACTGTGTAAATACTGCGGGGAGACGCAGCAGGCGGGGAAGACCTCCCCGTATTCCTGCGTCCCCCCGCTCTCTATCCATCTCATTCATCCAACCAAATTCAATCAGAGCCTTTGTTTCTCCAGCTCCCTCGAATAATCTTCCTTCTACTGTGTGAGACATTTTTTTCTACCGACTGTCAAACTCTGTCCCCTCTGGGTGCACTTCTCCCCTAACCCTTATGGTATGTGGACCCCAGAGGTGTCATTGTACTCTTTTTGCATTGTATTGTATGTATTACTCGTATTATTGTATTGGTTTTTTATCTGTTTGTAAAAAGTTTGTTTTATATAACCTCGCTACGCGCACCGCTTTTAGGTGCGCAACGTACGCAATCTGACTTTAAGCAAAATGGTCCTAAATGCGACCAGGCTTAAACTATCTGTCCAAAAACATACTCAAAAACGCATAGTGAAACTAAAGGACGTCAGCGCTGCATAGTAAAATGACGTGAGCGTCGCCAAATATCCCTTAATAAACGACCTTTTGAACGGATGTATTCTAACAACAACGGAACCCTACTCTGACCTGAGCGTGGCCCGACATGCATGCTCTTGGCCGGTTTTTTGGGATAACATTACGTTTTTCACATACAAAAGGGTGAAGAATCTGGATCATTGTTGCCATAGTTTACGGTATGTAATTTATTTAAACATCAAATACATACTTTAGTTTTATATAAAAGTATTATTTTCTATACCTTTAATAGAATTATCCGAAAAAAAAATGTGGTTTTACCCCATATATACTTAACCACGTATTCATAAATTCGTAAGTATTGTCTTACAAGCCTCATTTTACACATTGATTTAAATTTTGTTTCGTCTGTATCTAACCAATAATACAGGTAAAGAAAGACTACATTATGCCATTTTGGCGGAAAAATGTGTACATAAATTAAACTTAGCTTTATAAATTTACTAGCTTTTGCCCGCGGCTTCGCTCGCGTTAAATTCGGGGTACCAAACCATACAAACTTCCACCCCCCATTTTAGGGAAGTGGGGGGTTAGAAAGAGACAAAAAGTAGCCTATGTCACTCTCCATCCCTTCAACTATCTCCAACTAAAAAAATCACGTCAATTCGTCGCCCCGTTTTGCCGTGAAAGACGGACAAACAAACAAACACACACATACACTTTCCCATTTATAATATTAGTATGGATTTTGGCAGTTTTGGCACTAGGAATTATGCGCCCAGTACTTCTACCGCAGGAGAAGCCATGATGACTCAGGTTGTCAACCATCACACCGCATTGGCACCGATGTGGAGCGTTTGTTGATGCCCCAATTTGCAAACTAGTCGCCAGTCTAAAGGTGGAATTATCAAGGAGAGTGCCTATAGATGGTGAAGGTAGAGCCTGTAGCCACAGACCCGACTCCCACTCCACTCCACAGTGGCAAGGAGACAAACTCGATCTGCCGGACCAGTTGACGTGTCAACTTGGTTATTCCGTATTAGTCGGCAGAGGGGCTCGTCCCATTGTCTTTGGGAACAAGGATTGGCAGGCGGGTCAGTGTTGGGACAGGTTACTGACCAAACATTCTTGGTAAGGCCAAGAAGTTGTGCCATGAGCAGCTTCCATGGCTCCGAGAGAAGGGCTTAAAATACTTTCTATTAGGTTCTGGGCGCTATGCACTGACGCAAAGAAGGCAGGCAGTGAAACACTGGAAATTTTGCGGATCCTCAGGCCACCTTGCCGAATAGGTAAAGTGGCCTGGATCCAGGATCGTCAAAAGGTATGTTAAGGATTGATGATAGAGTTTTTTGAATATGCGAATCTAGTTTTAAGAGTAGGGACGGGTGCTTCCAGAGATGGCTACCACGAAGAACATATGTAAACTAGCTTTTGCCCGCGTACTAAGGGTACTAAAAAGGATGTTCTCAGTTTGACCCGTATGTTTGTATGTACGTATGTATGTATGTTTGTCCGCTATTACCTCGCGTTTGGCTGAACCGATTTAGGTGCGATTTTCGGAAAAATATTTGTTACATTCTGGAGGTTCCTATAGGAGGCGGTTGCCTTATCTTTTTATGAAATGATTGCAATAATTGATGAATTGTTACGCCAGCAATTACTTACTACTACTAAGAGATTATGATAAATGCAAATTTCTACTCTTGAATATAATTAAGCTTTTCTTCGCGACGCTACCTATAGTATCTAGGTTTAGTAACTGCTCCGTAGTTTTGCCGTCATGTACAAGTTATGTACAAATCTTTGTCTACCATGTCTGACCGATTTCTCTCAGTTGCTTAAAGGTTAGCTGGAAGAGATCCCTTAAAGGGATAAGTTCGCCTTTGTACACACTAACTATATTTTTGCTGGTCATGTACTTGTTTTTGTGCAATAAAGTGTTTTACTACTACCTACTAGTTACTACTACTTGGTCTGCGTGGAATTAGTAATCCAACCTCCTTTTTACCCACTTAAGGAATGACTTCTGGGATAACAACTATTATAAATCCTTCCCCAGAACTCAAACTATCTCCATATGTCAGTCAGTCAGTCAGTTTCTTCGTTTATATATATAGATTAGATTGAAATTTGGCACAAAATAGGTACTTTCAAGAATTGTCATGTCCACAATATTAAATTTCAAAATCGATGCCAATTTCGTAATTAACGTCCCAAAATAACACAAAAACGACACCCATATTGATATTTAGACCCCACCGCACCCCAACGGGAGAGATGGTATTTCACGTGCGCCGCGTTGGATTTTAAAATCGTTCTTGTTTTCGTAATCAACGACCCTAAACCATAGAAACGATACCCATGTTTATATTCAGACTTTGTGACCACATTTTCTCCTTTTGGGGGTTGAATTTTCAAAAACCCTGAAACAGGTGTTTAGTCATTTATCGCTAGAAATACTTCTGTGAAGTTTTGAATAAAATGGTTTAACTAATTTTGTGTCCCCCTTACCCCTAAGAGGTGAAGCAGGTTTTCGCTGACAATTTTCATTCCAGGGGCTATTTTCGAAATTTTCTATTATTCGGTCTTTATCAGTAGAAGAATCGGAAACAAATAGTTCGCACTTAGAATAATTAAGAGATAAACCAATATAGCGCAATCATTGGAGCATTTGCCTTACAAAAGGTGGAGTAGAAAATGTTTTAATGGTTATTGGTAGGCTATAGGGTGGTTATTAAAATACTAGATTTGAGACCTTGAGGGGGGGGAGCGTTGGCCGCCATCTTGGTTTAAACGTGCCATAAGTCCGTTTTTGAACCTTGGCGCTTAAACGGTTATCAGTATGCCTAAAATGTCTATGGAGCGTATGAAGAAGATAAAATTGTCTACAATATTTCCATACACAATACATCTGTAAGTCTTACAGATATAAAGATACAGGGGGTGAAAAAGTGTATATTTTCTTATATCATAACAATTTTATTTATTAGCTTCAAAGTTTTGTGCTTCGAGATAAGGAAATGAAGTCTCTAACACAGTTTTGTCATCTTCTAATGATTCTTTTAAAAGATATTCAAAAGTTGAATTCACCCCTAGAGCGCTTATAGAGGGGGTGAAAGTAGTAAGTCTCACACACAAAATCAATGTTCTCAAATCAACTCATCATAAAATACTACTAGGCGTTGTCAGGTATAGTCAGACTTATCTTAGTCTGATCAATTACGGAAAAAATAAAAACTTTCAGGTTATATTTGTTCGTCTCGGTGTCAGCTATGTATCCAAATGAAAAGCCAATTTCGATTCATTGCATTCACAATCTTGATTTTTTTATTCTTCCATGATTTTTACCAGGTAAGACAATTAGTTGAAATAGTACATTATATGCTCTTTAAAATGAGGTGTATGACTTTTAAATCACTCACGTATTTTTCTGGTTATCTCAGAATGAAGTCCGCTACAAAAATTAACTAACGAGAAATTTGTTCGGCCATTTGCCTTGACTCAGTTTTGCACCTGACTATACATCGCCAGTAACTAATTACAAAAATAAGCCTGATTTAAATGATTGATAACTAAAATAATGGTCGTAGAATTCCTTACTTCAAATGAGTTATTGAATTGGTATTGCCTAAGAAAAAATGAAATTATTGGGAAAAATAAATTAGGTGAAATTTTACAGTTTTCGGTATGAAATAGAGAAAAATGTATAAGTCGGAAGAAAATAATTTGTGAAGCAGTTTTGTAGCGGTACTCAAGGATTAATATTTTACGTTTAGAACTTTTATGTAAATTTGATTGTTATCAAATTATTTACATTTTACTAAGGTACTAATATTGACTCAGTTATGCAACCAACTGTAGGTATATTAATCACGCCGACAAATTGGTAAAAAAAAAAGTGGAAAAAAATGTTTTATTAAGGTACCTCCCCTATACGTAAAGTGGGGAGTGATTTTTTTTTTCATTTCAACCCTAACGTGTGATATATTGTTGGATAGGTATTTATAAATGAATAGGGGTTTAGTAAAATCATTTTTTGATAATGTAAATATTTTCGCAAATAATCGCTCTAGAAGTTAAAAAAAATGTGTCCCCCCCCTCTAACTTTTGAACCATAAGTTTTAAAAATATGAAAAAAATTTCAAAAGTAGAACTTTATAAAAACTTTCTAGGAAAATTATTTTGAACTTGATAGGTTGAATAGTTTTTGAAAAACAATTACAAAATCATTTCTGAACTAAGTTTGTAATTTAACCGTATAAGCAGGTGTTTATTAGAGTTTTAGGGTTCTGTACTTAATATGTCAACTCAATGTAACAAATAGCCGATTTTCTTAACTCTTAAGTGGGGACACTTACTGTGACGGACGGAAAATTACGGAACCCTACACTGAGCGTGGCCCAACACGCTCTTGGCCGGTTTTTTATAGGTTAAAAAGGCGTTCCCGTACTCCTCTACTAAGGGCCGGTTGCACCACATGCTGCAACCCACCCTAAGACTGTATCTGCGACTGTAAAAATCACAGGCGCGCCACATCAACGAAAGAAGACTGTCGATTTTGAAGTATCGGAGCTATCACCTGGCGATTATTGTGTAGGTATATATAGGTTTTGACGTTCTCAGATGGCGGATTTTCGGCCGTATTCGGGTTTTTACGTATATACTCGTCATCTCTTTTTGCTTATGAATATGGCGCTGAGTCAAACGAGGCGAATATATTTTTATGTGTTTTGATTTACATATGTCGGATCCCTTATAAGTACATCCCTATGGATAAACTAAAAATGAAATGAAAATGTGACAGTGACAGGTGACCGATTGATGTCGTTTTCGTGACATTTCTTTCTTTCAGAATTTGTTTGAATGCGTGGTTTTCATAAGAGTGGTGAATATATGTAAATTTGTTTCGAATTGGTGAATATACTGTGAGCAAAATTATATAAACTAGAATAATTTATCAATTTAGAATGGTTTACGATTTATTCTTATCCAAATGCATAAACTTGGCGTAACTTTTCTAAAATTGACTCTGTCAGTAGCGTTGTTATGGCCTATGGGCACGGCACTACCTCAATAAATCATTAAAAAAAAAACAAAACGTCAATGCATTTCAATGACATGGACGCTTTCAATAATTTCGATCAATATGTGGCCCGTGTTTTTATTACAAACCCAGAATTCCGTGATTAGAGGTTTTCGTTTGTACTTTTTGAATCCCTTGTGTGTCTAATTAGTAATACAAGACATAGTTTAGAACAAAATGGAGGAGTTACACTCGTGTAGCTGTTGCCTGGTCCGCCCTCCGGAGAAGGGGCTGAAAACGCTGTATAAACATTTCGGCAAGACAGAGATATATTACGACATGCTGAGAGACTGCTTCGATATAAGCGTAAATACTACAACTATATCTTTATCAGCGTTAATTGTTGAATTTAATTCTACTAGTATTGTTGTGATTCATTCCATTTTTGTTTCCAAGCAGAGGCAGTCTTAAGGGTGGCCAACAAGGCCTCGCGACAACCCAATCAAATTTATACAAAAGGCCTCACAGAGTAGATTTTTACAAGTGCCTTGTGAAGTTGAACTGCCCCTGTTTCATTATGTATTGACTGTATTGCAGTTAATTATATCACTGATAAATAGATTATTTTGTAATGTTTATCTGTTACAACTTCATTAAAATAAGAAAAAAGTATTGTATGCTTAAGAATGGACCAAGATAGTCTGTTTTTAAGCAATAGTTGTACACAATTAAGATTATAATTTTTATTTATTGGATTAGCTAGCATTTAGATTATGATGGAGAAATGAAATGATGGAAAAATGAAACATTTTCTTTACACTCTGCAACAAAGTTTGTTTACCTCCCATGCCTTGAATGTCTGACAAAACAAAAGATACTAATTATTGACACAAGCACTGAGCAGGTTGTGAAATCTTGCGAATTTTTGCATACTTTGGTCTTAATATAAGCATGAGAGGTAAACAACAACTTTGCTCTCTTGTGTAACAAATAACTATATCTAACACAAAAGTACAACTAGAAACAGACAGGTTATTTAATTGAAGATCTGGACTTTCTTTACCTAAGTAGAAGCACCAGGCGTATATCAATAATTGAGTGGAATAGATGTATATGTCAAATACTTAAAATAAAGGCATTTAGACCGGCCTAAACCTGCCCAAGGATTGATCGCTCCGGGAAGACATTCATTTTCTATGCATATAAATAGCCTTGCCTGGAAATTTAAAATGAACTATAGGCGTGTCCACACCTGACGCACCGCCTCATGAGGAAATTGCCGCGCGAAGCAGCTCGGCTAGTGTGGAGTGCCACGGCCGAGGCAGCAATTTCCTCACGAGGCGGTGCGTCAGGTGTGGACACGCCCTATGAGGATAATCAGTTTACACATCTGTGTAATTATATAATATTGATGATTTTAAATTAACAGTAAAAAAAAGTAAAGTTTTAAAAAATAAAACTAAAAAATATTTGAACTTACATAATACTTAATATGTGACTTATTGGTCACTTTTTAGACTTTATTTTTTGTGTTCCCCCGGACACACTTTTAAATTTTACTTTTATTTTGTCGTTTTTAAACTACATGTCATATTTAAAGTCATGGTTACCTTACCATATACTTTCAATATCATTGAAGTAACACGGTACCATATTTCGAATCGATCGGACATAAGGAAGTTAGTCAGATCCCCTCATCAACTAGAAAAGAGCTGATGATCTTCAAACAGCTGAACAGATTTTCATGAAACATGGCTAAGAACACTCGGGATAAAATTATCTATGACACAAAAAAACTAAACGAAAATCGGTTCATCCGTTTGGGAGCTACCACTCTGTTTGCGTCGGGGGTTAAAAAACGATGTAATATTTTTTTTAGCTAAGCTTAGGAAATGACGAGTGTGGTATCTGCGAGGTGTGCGTTGCGCGGTTGCGGGACGCGAATGACTTCAAGCTGCAAGTGCAGCGCAGCCAGGCCGAGCTGCATGCGCGGCTCAAGGGAGTACTCACTGCCAGTAAGATATTACACATACTGTACTTCAAGAAATAGGCTGTTGGTGGCCAGAACATGTTATCCTACAATAAACAATAACAGACTTTTTATATTTTGATTTACTTGATAAAAGATTAAATAAAACTGTACTTACGCCAGCTATTGACTAAACCCCTGAGTTTTCAATAGTGGCGCATATGTTGAAAATTTTTGTAAACCTTTTTTTCGTATATAAAAAAAAAAAGCAAATCTTATAAATAACCAAGAGCTTAGTGCAGGCATTTTGTGAATTCATTGAAAGAGACCTTTCTGCATTAAAAAAAAATAGTAACTTAATAGCTAGCAATTATTTCTGTTATTTACGATATTTCTGTTATTTGCGCATAGTGAAGTAGCACCAATAAATGGAAGTGTCTTGTTTATTTATATGAGCATTTTTTGTTGCAGGTGAAAAATTCAAAATCAAGTTGGAGAAAGCTTCTGGGGATGCCGCCTTAGTACGTAAGTAAAATAGTATAATTATAAAGGTATTATGAATTACAAGCGATTGCAGCCAGGCGATAAGACATCTAAATTTTATACCAGGGGTCTCGGATTCGAAACCCGGCTCATATACCACTGAGTTTTTCGCAACTTATATATGAAATATCTTCTGATATTTACCAGTCGCTCTTGAAGAACCAGCAAAAAAAACGTGAGGAAACCAGACCTAATTCCCAATTAAGGTAAGTCCATATACACTCGTCATAGACACAGTGAGTGATGTTTTTTTGGGTAATATTTGTTTGTATTTTTTTATACCACGACGGTGGCAAACAAGCATACGGCCCGCCTGATGGTAAGCAGCTACCGTGACCTATGGACGCCTGCAACTCCAGAGGTGTCACATGCGCGTTGCCGACCCTTTACAGGGAGCATTCACTGTGTTAACGGCTAAAGAAACAAGAGGGTCCCTCATCGTCAACACACTGGGTCCTCATTGAGCTCTTCCAGTATAACAGAAAATGTATTCATGCAACCTTGACGGATTTCTTTGATATTTAAAAAATGTTTTTGTATTAGTAATTACTAAAGTTGCTTTTGTCTGCCTAAGTGCTATAGCGCAATCATTGGAGCATTTGCCTTACAAAAGGTGGAGTAGAAAATGTTTTAATGGTTATTGGTAGGCTATAGGGTGGTTATTAAAATATTAGATTTGAGATCTTGAGGGGCGTTGGCCGCCATCTTGGTTTAAACGTGCCATAGGTCCGTTTTTGAATCTTGGCGCTTAAACGGTTATCAGTATGCCTAAAATGTCTATGGAACGTATGAAGAAGATAAAATTGTCTACAATATTTCCATACACAATACATCTGTAAGTCTTACAGATATAAAGATACAGGGGGTGAAAAAGTGTATATTTTCTTATATCATAAGAATTTTATTTATTAGCTTCAAAGTTTTGTGCTTCGAGATAAGGAAATGAAGTCTCTACCACAGTTTTGTCATCTTCTAATGATTCTTTTAAAAGATATTCAAAAGTTGATTTCACCCCTAGAGCGCTTATAGAGGGGGGGTGAAAGTAGTAAGTCTCACACACAAAATCAATGTTCTATTACTCATCATAAAATACTACTAGGCGTTGTCAGGTATAGCTATCGATTAATTCGGAATAATTAATTTAGATTTGACAAAAAACATATATGCTTTCATACAAAAAATAATAATAATTTAAAGGCCCCTCAAGGTCTCAAATGTAGTATTTTAATTACTAGCCTATAGCCTACCAATAACCATTAAAACATTTTCTACTCCACCTTTTGTAAGGCAATGTATGGAGACGATTCCCCAATGATTGGATTACTAAGTTAATCTGTGTTTGCAGCAGGTGAAGTCAAACTGGAGCGGTCCGAGGTAGAAATGGCTGATGGCGAGATCGTATCAGGTATGTACAGGGTTGCAGAGATGGGTGACCCTGCATATAACACGTTGTATACCACGACGGTGGTAAACAAGCATACGGCCCGCCTGATGGTAAGCAGTTACCGTAGCCTGCAACCCCAGAGGATTCACATGCGCCTTGCCTACCCTTTAGGAACCTGTACACTCCTTATTTGAAGAACCTCATACTGCAGCCCACTGGGAAAACCTCGGCAGGGAGTTGATACCACAGCCGCAGCGTTCGTGGGAGGAAATTCCTCTTAAACCGTACTGTGCGCGACCCTTTCGGCTCCAGGGTGTGAGGATGAACACTCTTGCCGGCGGGTATGGATTATATGGTGGCGTTCAAGTATTCTGTAGGTTACAGCACTCAATTTTTGAAATAAATAAGAAAGTACCTTACCTTAGGCCAAATGCACTGTCATTGGTTCTGCAACGCCACCAACAATCTCTCTTGATACCTTCTTTTTTTCCTTAAGGCCCATGCACGCTCGTCGACATAACGTCAGAGCAGACACAGGCTCTAGTCTCTACTAGAGCTCAAAATAACAGCATAATAATTAGTTTGTTATGTACTTGGTTAACCAAGTATCGAAGAGGCATCGGGTAAGCTCGACTGCGGCAGGTTTTTGGTGAATGTACAATGGGTTGTGCTCTGAAGAATTGTTTGACATGATGCCCATGGCCGCTTTTTATCACCGCACCGCTCGCCGTCGGCAGGGTGTTCATCCTCACACCTGGAGCCTAAAGGGTCGCTAACTGTGCGGTTTAACAGGAATTTCTTCCCGCGAACGCTGCGGTTGTGGAATGAACTCCCTGCCGAGGTTTTCCCAGTGGACTACAATATGAGGTTCTTCAAAAAATGAGTGTATAGGTTCTTAAAGGGTAGGTAACGCGCATGTGAATCCTCTGGAGTTCCAGGCGTCCATAGGCTACGGTAACTCTTACCATCAGGCGAGTCGTATGCTTGTTAACCACCGTCGTGGTATTAAAAGTGGTATTGGTCAGCTAATAACGTTGATTGGCATGGCAGCCTTTTCACTCCATACATGACTTTTATAATGAGTTTTAAGCGATCTTTGCTAGCACCTAATAAATCCATACTCAAAAGTACTCAAACTACTCAAAGGTTGACTGGAAGAGATCCCTTAAGGGATAAGTCCGCCTTTGTACAAATATTATACACGGTGCCCGTGAGCATTGCGAGAGATTTTAACCACGCATTTCTGAGGTCAAAAGAATGAAAAAACATTATATGACTTTTGTTGTAAAACGCCAAAAAAAAATTTATTTTTTTACTTTTTTTTTCACTTTTTTTGAATGCTGTTCTACATAAAAAGTAAATGTCATTAGAAAAAAAGTAACGGAAAAAGTAAATTGCTACATTTTTTCTCGTAAAAACTAGTCCATGCAAAGTGTTTCTTAGGTCTTTGATATCAGTCAATAAGAGATGTCTAGACTATGCCCCATACCGGTGAGATCGCCATCAAAAAATCATTTTACACTGAGAAACAATTCAAAATGCAATTTTTTGTAAGTAGTATTTACTCTGAAACTATGGCGAATTTCGAAAAAGTTTAAAGGACATTTTGTTCTCTAAATATGATAATGAATACACTGTTAAAGTCTCTCGCAATGCTCACGGGCACCGTGTATATTCTTTCTGTTGTATGTTTCTTTGTTGTACAATAAAGTATTTATACTACTACAACTACTATAGTATAAATGCAAAAGTGTGCCTGTCCGTTACCTCTTCACGCTTAAACCGCTGAATCGATTTGAATGAAATTTGGTATGAAGATAGTTTGAGTTCTCGGGAAGGCCATAGGATAGTTTTTATCCCAGAAATCATCGCTTAAGGGGGTGGAAGCTTCTATTGAATTGTTGCTCACTGTAGACGTAAAATAGCAGTAGCGTAAAATTGATTTTACTAAGGCGTTTCATTATGACGAATGTTAATTCTACGCAGACGAAGTTACAACGTACAGACGTAGTAACAATTAAGTTTAATCTGTGTTACGATTAAATTTAAGAGGCTGACAACACCCGATGACCTTCAAATTGACTTTACTCAAACAGTTTTTTAGCTATAACTACTTGTTTTGAGAAACTAAAAAAAAATATGTTATTATTCGTTATATTTGGAAGAACTTCGTTAATTCCGTTACACGATTGGACGAAATCGGCTCGATAGAAAATAATTCCAAAGTTACATCTTAAAATTTGCTTTAAACAGTCGAATGTCTTTAGTTTATTGACTTATACGTCTGTAACTAAGGACAAAATTCCACCGCACTAATACTAAAAACTTCGTTGTTTTACATTTCTCAATTAATGTGTAATTTTTTTTAATTCATCGTTTTGCAAAATTTGCAATGAGCTTCCATACTAATCGTAACACAGTGTTTCTCTTTCACTCGCGCTGCAAAAGATAGGGAGGGAATTCAGCTGTTGTCAGCCCCTTAAGCAGGGTTCGAAACCTGCCTACGAAGCAGGAGGTCCCGGGTTCGAATCCTGGTCAGGGCATTTATTTGTGTGTTTATCACATATATTTGTTCCTGAGTTCTGGATGTTTTCTATGTATTTAAGTATTTGTCTATATCTATATATTATATATATATATATATATATATATATATATATATATATCGTCGTCTAGTACCCATAACACAAGCCTTAGTGAGGTGTTGTGTAAGATTTTCCTATAATATGTATTTATTTGTTTATTATTATTTATTAGTTATCAATGTTATCATGATAATTATCGTAATTTCTATGTGTGATAATTATCTATTTGATAATAACCTAACATTTGTAAAGGATTCCTCCTTTACAAATGTTAGGTTATTTATTACAAACAGGTTAACACAAAAAAATATTTCGCGTGCAATACAACGTTAGTCTTTGAATTATAAGAGAAAAACCGGCCAAGTGCATGTCGGACCACGCATAATGGAGGATTCCGTACCTTCAATGGAATAAGAACCAGACTAATACGAAAAGGTCGTATCTAAGGTCGTATAAAGGTCTGATGCTAAAGAAAAAGTTTTTTGGAGATAACTCAAAAATGGCTTAACCGATAATGTTCAAAACAATTTTTCCAGAAAGTATGTGATAAGGCGCATCTTCTCAATTTACGGATTTACGGTTCAAAAGTTACATGGGGGGACACAATTTTTCCGACTTTAGAAGCGATTATTTTTAAAAGTATTTACTTAACCACAAAATGTTTGAAAAACCTCGATCTTATTTTTAAAGACCTATCGATTAATGGGCAACATGTTGATACTTGGTAAAAAAAATTTTTTTGGAATTTAGTTATATGTATGGAGCGCTCCCCCAAAAAAATATTTTCTGCAATTTAACTACATAACTAAATGCGGCATACAAAATACACCTTATGTCTAATATTAAGATACGTCTTATAGTTTCCGAGTAAAATGGCTATAACATACGGACGGACGGACGGACGGACAGACGGACATGACGAAACTATAAGGGTTCCGTTTTTGCCATTTTGGCTACGGAACCCTAAAAAGACCCTTACCGAGGATAATTGTCGGTAACAATCGCGATAATTATCAAAGATCATAATATTCATAATAGGTACGTAACGGCCCTGGCTAGTAACTGTCTGAATGGGAAGACACCAAGCTTAATTATGTATCTACTAGCCTTTTCCCGCGGCTTCGCCCGCGTACTATAAGTATTCAAAAATAATACGATACCCATGTTGATTTTCAGACTTTGTGATCACATTTGCCCCTTTTAGGGGTTTTTTCAAATTTATTTATTTTCAAAAAACCTGAAACACGTGTTTACTCATTTATCGTTAGGAATACTCCTGTGAAGTTTCGAATAAAATAGTCTAATAAATCTTGATTCGCCATACAAATTTTGGACCCCCATTTTATCAAGTACAATAATATTGCTCGTCGGTCTGACGTCCGGCAAGCGACAACATCTCCAGCAGCTCCTGAGGATGCCTCGTAGAGAGGCGAAACACGTGTCGAGTTTTGGTATTATTGGTGGTGGTTTGTTGTATTTGTTTTTGCGGCGGGAGGGTGGGAACATTAATGCATGCAAAAAATACGCAAATAAGTATAACGGGTAGTCACTAATCAACTAGCACGTTATTGCACCGCGGAATAGCAAAGCAATATTATTGTACTTGATATTACGGACTTCCGCAAAGTAACGCCTGATTCCATTAATTACCCCATTTTATCCCCTTAGGGGGTGAATTTTGAAAAATCATTTCTTAGTGCACCCCTAGACCTTATAAGGAACCTACATGCCAAATTTGGAATCTCTAGAACCAGCGGTTTGGGCTGTGCGTTGATATGTCAGTCAGTAAGTCAATCATTCAGTCAGTCAGTCAGTCAGTTTCTTCTTTTATATATTTAGATACTGTGGCTTATTCTGAAAAAAAAATTAACCCATTGAACGCCATAATAAGTAATAAGTCATAAACAAAAACTCTGCTCACACGCCAAGATCCCGGAGACAAGCGAGCCAATATACTAAACCTTATGGACTAAGAGCTGGCCACGTCAGATATGACACAATAATGAGAGCAATGAAACCTGTCTCGTT
Source organism: Pammene aurita (assembly GCA_947086415.1). NCBI lineage: Eukaryota > Metazoa > Arthropoda > Insecta > Lepidoptera > Tortricidae > Pammene > Pammene aurita. The sequence goes on from OX352313.1 coordinate 13,292,920, forward strand.
AGACTGCTTTACCATCCTTATTGCTAGATCCGAGCATCTGGCAGGTTTTAATGGGTGGAGGTCAGAGTGACAGACCAACAAACTTTTTCAGTCGGAAAAAAGTAATACCGAAATAGAGGACAGGGCCTATTTTTTAACATTAGATCAAAAAACATTGTGAATTATTGTGGAAACAAAAACTGTAGGCGACTAACTATAAATTGCATTATACATCATTTGGAACTACTTACCCCCAACAGAAACTTCTGGCTATGATATAATATAATTAATTACATAATTTCCCATAATATTGCATCAAACCCAGAACTCTAGGATTGGTTTTCTTCAAGTTATTTGCATTCTTTGACCTCCACCACTTTGCAGCTGCCAGATGTCCGGATCTAGAAATAAGCATACTATAGCAAACTAACTAGAGGAGTTTCGTTGCTCTCATTGTGTCATATCTGACGTCTATTACTTGAAAGTGTGAAGCTTACTTTAACAGCGTACGACATAACCTTTATAGATGTCGTTGGCGCTGAACGGTTAAAATCCTTGTCTCTTAGAGAACATTGATTTAAAAAAAAATAGGTACCTATATATCAATCAGAAGCGCCGCGCTTCTACGTTTGTGAGCTTTACCTTATTTGGTAATTTGACTATCATACACGTATATTTGACATCACGTTGAGGGCAAGACACTTATACTTCAAGGATATTTGACATCACGTTGAGGGCAAGACACTTATACTTCAAGGGTATCAAATCAAGTATGCATGCAGTGTATACTATTACCGCTATAACAGATTGGATAGGGTTGTAAATTATAATCTGGGTATTTTTTGGTACGCTCACCAGCAGGTAAGTAAGCATTGCGGGTTGTGTTTTTTTGAGTCTCTCGCGTTTCTACCCCAGTTTTTCGTTGTATTCCAAATGTTAATTGACATTATACTTACTTGTTTCAGTGTTACTATACAGCGGGCCGAAAGCGCCCTCAGCGCAGTCCGTCTCCGCGTCCCGCCGCGACTCATTCGCGTCGGGCTCCACCGTCACCAACCTCGACGTGTCCGACACGTTGCCGACGCCCAATTGTGGCACGCTCGACACGGCTCCGACGCCCAACTGCGGCAAGAAACACACGTCTCTGACGCGCAACCGCGGCACGATATACACGTGCGACGTATGCCACAAGTCGTTCGACCACCAGGCGAGGCTAAAAGTCCACCGCCGCTCACATACCGGCGAGAAACCTTTCTCGTGCAAAGTATGCAATAAAAAGTTCGCGCAAAAGAGCAATTTGAACGCTCATTTCGCATATCACATGGGGGATTACAAATTTTCCTGCGATTTATGTGATACGAGATTCACCCAAAAGTCTCATTGGGTGAAACACATGCTCATACATACTGGGGAAAAGCCGTATGCTTGTGACATTTGCAATAAAAAGTTTAGACAAAAGGGCAACATGAACGTACACAAGAAAATTCATTTGAAAAACGATATCGAGCCGGGAGAAGTAACTGCCAAAATGGAGAAAGATCAGACTGCAGAATTTTTTACGTGTGATATTTGTAAAAAACAATTTGCAGAAAAAAGCAACCTGAAAGCTCATTTAAAAAATCACTCTGGAAATTATCCCTTCATGTGCGAATTTTGCCAAAAGAGATTCAATACGCAGTCTGCTTTGGATGTTCATAAATTTGATCACACGGGAGGGAAACCTTTCTCATGTGATGAATGCAATAGACAGTATACAACAAAAAGTGCTTTAAGACTCCACTCGAGAATTCATACCGGGGATTATAGGTACGCTTGCGATGTATGTAGTAAACGATTCATACAAAAGGAAGTTTTAAGACAACACATGCGAGTACACACAGGTGAAAAACCGTACACCTGTGAAATATGTCAAAGGAAGTTTCCATATCGATGTGGCTTAAAAAGTCATTTATTAGTAATACACAATCAAGTTATGAACATGCCTGCCAAACCTGTACCAATTTATTTTTGCGAACATTGCAACAAACAATTCTCAAACAAGCCAGCATTAAAAAGACACGTACTAACACATACAGTAGGAAAACAGTTTTGTTGCGATGTCTGTGGCAAACGTTTCGCAATAAAGAGGACTTTAGTTAGACATATGGATAAACACGCTCAAACGAAAGACGGAGAGAACGAACCAATAGACCCGAAACCTTATATGTGTGAAATATGTAGCAAACGGTTTTCACTAAAAAGCACATTAAGAAACCACAGAGAAATACATAATGAAGAAAGACCTTTCGAGTGCGAAGTTTGTCATAAGAAATTCAGAATGAAAAAGTGTTTGCAAGACCACATGAAGGTGCACGAGGACTTTAAACAACACTCGTGTGAGGTATGCGGTCAGCAGTTTCGACATAAATCTGCTTTAACGGTTCATATCAGACGAATGCATTCAGAAAACAGGCCGCATGTATGCGACGTTTGTAATAAAGCGTATCCAGTACTTGCTGAACTAAAAGCGCATTATCGGGTACACACTGGAGAGAGACCATATGCTTGCGAAATATGCTATAAGAAATTCCCACGACACGATGGGGTACGGAGACATCTTATTAGAGTGCATCACGAGAAACCTTCAAAATATATTAAATTAAAAGAGTTTAACAATCCTAACTGAACTAAACATGCACTGTCGTGTTAACAGTAATATATTAGTACTTTACTTACCAAGGACTGTAAAAGAAAGAAAGCCCGAAATCGCAGGTATTTGTGACCCGAGCCGCAGGCGAGGGTTGTAAATATGCGATAGAGGGCTTACTTTTTTACTGTCCGTGGTAAGTACACAATTTTACGTCTCCACCTGGCCATAATGCGAGTTTTATATAATACTCACATTATGGCCAGGTGTGACGCAAATTATTATAAGGCCATAGGGATGCTACGCATCATTATTAAACAATATAAAATACCGTATTCGGGATGTTTTAGTCAACTCAATATTAACAATTTCGTTAAATTTGGTCGGTGCAATTTGTAAACTCTTACGTAATTTAACGTAGTAGTAAATAAGAAAAAAAATATTAAGTTTTTCCTTACGTAAGCCGTACTGATTATCATGTTACGAGTACATATTATTACGTACAACTTTTTCACCTTTAAATGTCTAGAGCCTAAACTTTAGAAAAAAAACTTGTATGCTATTTTTGTTTCTAACTTATAAACCTATATTACTGTTGATTTTTATTAAGGTAATTGATTTAATTAGCCCATTTTAAAAGTGATTGCGATATTGTATTGTATTTTTATACCAACATCATATAATTTATAATATTGCAGTATTTAAAATATTAAATATTTTAAATACAGAAATAAACCAGTGAGTATTGAATGGAGTATCGTCTATAACTTTTTTCTAGGGTAATGGACAAAGGTTCTTTAAGCAAAATGCTAATATCCCAAGTTCTTTACAAGTTTTTATGTTTGTAAAATGTAAGCTTTACACTTACCAGCAGAAGTAGCTAAGCGACTGAGGTGTTCAAAATGAGCTTGACACGACTTTGTTGTTAAGATAATAAGAGCGTGTAAAGGTCATTCTGAACACCTCGCCCGCTTAGCTACTTCTGCCGCTGACAATACATAGTATTAGCCATACAACTTACAACTAGATAAGTTAAATCTGCCTTATGGCCAGAATATAAAAAAAGATTTTATTATTATTTAGATACGTAAAATAGGTATTTTTATTTATTTATAATCCTTTATTATATAATTGTGAGATTTTATATATTCGTTTAAGTTATTTGAAATACATATTTATAAATGAAAATATTATTGGCACAAAACAGTATGTACACATAAAGGTTGAAAACGCCAAAACTTAGGCACGCAAAATTTGTTTTTAAACCAGTTTCAAAATAAATAACTACATTATGAATACCACATTAAATGACAAATTTAATGAACTCTAAAATCACATTTTTAATTCTAATTAATGTTTACACAGTAAGCCATAGATCGAATTTTCTACGCACACGGTTCATAAGACTTTGCACCATCTCTTTAGGAAAGATTTTTGTCGCCCAGGCCCGTATTTTTTGTAGCTGAGGGACCGATTTTACTTCTCCGCCTTTCTTTTTTAGAATTCCTTTCATAATACTCCAGTACTCTTCAACAGGCCGCAGTTCTGGACTATTTGGCGGATTGCATATTTTGGGTACCACCATGATCCTGTTCGCGTTGTACCATTCCATTACTGATTTTGCGTATTAGCAACTGGCTAGATCTGGCCAAAACAGCGGTGGTGAGGCATGCTGTCTTATAAAAGGCAGCAAACGCTTCTGTAAACAATATTTCCGATAAATATCGCCGTTTATTGTCCCGGTGGTGATAAACGTGCGTTATTTGACAACAGCTGCATATTGCCTGCCAAAGAAGGTACTTTTTTGGACATTTCTCTCGTTTTTTTAATTCACAATCTTCAGGAGCATCTGTTCGTGATTTGCTAGTATAAAACTCTTGACCAGGTATTTGTTTAAAATCCGCTTTTATATACGTCTCGTCGTCCATCACCGCGCATTCAAATTTTGTAAGAAAAAAATCATAGAGTTTTCGCGACCGTTTCTTTGCGGATAAGTTCTTTTTTGAGTCTAGATTTGGTGCGGCCTGGGCTTTATAACTCCTCAGTCCTGCCCTCTGTTTCACTTTTTGGACAAAATACTGAGAAATTTTCACTTTTTTAGCAACATCACGAGATGAAATCGTATGATTTGAGGAAAAAATCTTTAAAATACTCTATTCCTTTTTCTTATTATTGACTCCCTGCAACCCACCACTTCCTGGCTTTCTATCTATTGTCAAGCGTTCACGGAATGTCTTTAATACGTGACCAACCGTAGATTGTGGATATTTCAGCCTTTTCGCGATATCTTTGTAGCTTAACATGAGATTTTTTACATGTTCGTGCAGAATGCGTTCACGTTTTTGATGTTGTACGCTCGACATTTTGCCAATGAATAAATAAAAGAAAATAAAACTATCATCATTTTATAGCCCAGTTCCTTGTGAGAAAATTGTTGTTTAAAAAGTTTGAATAGCTCCATTTTTCGAATAACTATAGCCATTTTTACATGCCCAAATTTTGGCGTGTTCAACCTTTAAGACTATAAATAATATTATAAACCTATAAATTACAACTAAAAATAAAATTAAGAGACATTCTGCTTAATAATAAAAATAATAATCAATCTATAACGAAATAAACCTAAAAAAAATTTCTAGAAAATTGGGCGCCCGAGGCATGGTTATTTTAATGTTATCGACTATCAATTAACTAATTTAACTATGTGATTGTCATCAAATTTTAATATTTCACCAAAAACATGAATGTAACTGGGGTGGGAGCCAAGTTCAATATTATTTAAATGGCAAAAAAAAAACTATCCCTGCTCTAATGCCCATACTGGCTGCATCTGCCCAATCCAACAGTTATAATAAAAAAACAGATACTATGGGTGGAAATTGTATAATCGAACTAACATTTTAGTATGGGATGAAAAATAAAGAGTAGTCATCAAAATATATCGGAGCGGCTAAAATGGCCACAAATATGTTAACAACGCCTCTATTCTCAAGGCGGTAAAGTGCATGTTCAGATATATTTGAAGGCGACTATACAATCAGTGATAAGATTTAACTTTTGATTTATGAGATGTACCTAGATACCTATTGTAATATATTACAAGTGTCTTTTATGTATGTGGCTAGTAGGTATATAAATTGTGTCTTAAATTTTGTGTTTTATTAATCCCAACCGTTTTAAATCCATTTTAATTGCCTTTACCTTTTCGGCACCAATGCATTAATTCATATGCCAAACCAATGATGAGTTCAGAGTAAAAAATATGGTATCTTATAACAGATATATCCATCGTTGGCATTGAACTTGCGATGTGATTTAGCGTTAAAAATGTCAATATCCTGTTTAACAAAGCAGCGCCAAAACACGAATTATCAGGTAAGCCTTAGCTCAGTGGTAAGGGTTCGGCGCCGCGACCAGAGTTGCTCCGATCTTTCAAGGGATAAAGGCAGCGTTTACTGATACCACTCCCATGCGTTTTAATTTGTTAGCTATGGACGCAGTGATAGACGCGTAGTTGATCGCCGTTTATCGAGCGGTCACAAAGTATGGTGGTGTATCCGCCGGGGCCAGATGGGATTTGGGAATAGGGTTTTTCATAGTGACCATTCCCGTTTTCCCGCGCAGTCGTGCAATGGCGAATAAATAGATAGGAATGCAGCTTAAAAAAATTATAAGCTCTTTCATTACTGAAAATAGACTTCATAAATTTCATAATTGTGTTAGTCGTACATAAACTAATAGACTAAAGTTGACCACGTCGTCGGACTCTAATGCTGTAACTTATTTAGTGCCCCACCACAGAATAATATAATAATATTTCATAGCCTAACTTGAATATCAAAATATTCAGTCTTATTATCCACGAATTTTTAGGAATGTTAAAGAAAGATGATAAGATAATATATTATTTAAACAAGTTTTCAATAAATTAGTAAATTACATGCAAATTACAGCTTTCACGTTCACAACCACAGCATTGACATTTCAGTTTTTTTTAATACAATTTGCAGATAACTGCCAGACTACAAAAATTTGTATGTTTTTTTTTCAGTTTACACTATAAATAATCATTGATAAACAAATAAAACAACATTTTAACCCATTTATCACAATATATTCCAAAATTATTTGCAATATATCCTAGATCTCGTGAATAGTAAATAAAAACTTAGGTCATTATTTTGAATGACTTGGCAACTTGAACATAAAAATTGTGAAATAGCAGCACTAAAAATCATAAAAAAAAAACTGTCAAATAATATTGTCTTGTCTTGAGCTGAGCTTGACGCTTCGAAAAGGAAAGGTCACTTGTATGCCGAATTTGATATTTTCGGCGATTATTAGATTTGCGGCAGCTATATGGAATTGAAACCGATAGTTCCAAAAGTACATTTTAAAGTGTGTAATAAGCAAACCAGTTTTGTACCTGGACTTTGAATTGCCGTATTACAAAATGGAGGAGTTGCATTCGTGTAGCTGCTGCCTGGTCCGCCCTCCAGAGAAGGGGCTCAAGACGCTGTACAAACATCTCGGCAAAACAGAGATATATTACGAAATGCTAAAAGACTGCTTCAATATCAACGTAAGCATACGAACGTATTTAATCGTATTTTTGCCAATAATTTTGCTTTTACAGCTTTTTGTCGTTTTTGATCAGTCCTGTCTCCGCCAACATGTTCCAATAAAGTCTGCTTCAACAAATCATCCTTAACGATCATTAAAAAATTTATTCGTATGGTTGGTTCAAATCACAAAGAATAATCATAAGTCGTGAATGATTTACTTTACTTTAGTAAAGATCAGTGTCACAAACACTGAGTTATGATGTATAGTAGAGGTACAGTCTCATACAAAGTTTACCGAAAATATGTGAAACCGGCCAGTGTTATTATAAGACCGTCAGAGAAACTGCTGTATGAGTCGTTCTTACAGCACTATTGTGGGGCCATTTTTTAGGCTGATTGTGTATCCCGTTCTTTATTACATATTGGTAGTCACAAACATACTGAACTAATACTATTTTATGGTAATGAAAGTGTCGAGCATAGTATTATAAAAATGTAAATAAACAAAACCATGTGACATGCTCAAAAAGGTTTTGTATCTATGGGATTATTTAGATTATGGTTTGTGCTGTGAAAACTGAACTGATGACCAGTGATCATAGATTTTCCAGCATTTTATTGCCTTTAAGCCTTCTCGCACAGACATAAGCTGAGTTACTTTCCTTTTTAATAAGTTTAAGCATGATCTACTGTACTCTTATTATGTACTTATGCAATCTTATTAAATAAACGTCTCTTATTATTATTATTGGTGCAGTGCTAGGTTTATTATTATTTATTGTTCAAATTACTATGAAATAAAATCAAAACCATTTAGAACTAAGTAATAATGTAGAGATAGTTGGTAATTAAATAACAATTTCACAAAGAAACATCATTGCACCGGTTTTGCTGAAAAATCTACGATCACTGCTGATGTCCTATAGCTAGCAGTTGTGTTTTAGCTTAAGCCATACTTGCCAATTGAATTTGAACTTAATGATTTAGCAGAACAGCCATAACCATAAATATGGCTGGTAAACATGTGAAGTTATTAGTTTTTATTTGTCGTAGAGATGGTAAATCCTTAATCAACAATTAGACTTAACTTGCAGCTTGGCTTGGGAAATGACGAGTGTGGTATCTGCGAGGCGTGCGTGGCGCGGCTGCGGGACGCGACCGACTTCAAGCTGCAAGTGCAGCGCAGCCAGGCCGAGCTGCACGCACGGCTCAAGGGAGTGCTCACTGCCAGTAAGATATTACACATTTCTTCTTGTACTGCAGTATTTATCACATGAAATATTTTTTTAAGCCTTTGTTTTACAAATTTATTATATTTTACATGTATGTGTTATTTGTAATTTATTTTCGTTTCTTGTGTTTGTAGGATACTTTTGACTAGCCTCTTCCGAATCGCTTTCTTCTGAATTGATGTAGGTATCTCTTTAACATATTGTAGATCTTTTTTTTCAGTTTCTATTGCTTATTTATTTTTAAATTATAGTTATTTTTAGCCTTTTAATTAGCTTTTACACCTCCTATTATCATTTTACCGTTTCTTATATCCGCTACCCTAAGGTTGTCTTTAGGGCGCTGTTTCCGCTGTCGTAAATGATGTTTGAATTGTCAAACACGCCACACCGACATTTTCTTTTTTATCGATGCGCTGCTAACCGGACGGATTAGCCTACTAGTTCCCTACCAATCGGCCGCCGCGGGGTAAGGTAATTCCGTTCGGGGCGGAGCTCAGCGTGGCCATTCTGTATGAAATACTATTATTTATTCTGTGCTAGTACTAGTTCTGTACAATGCCGATCCCTCCGTCTGATGGTTAAAATTTGATATATCTTTGGTGTTACTTCTTAAGGGCATCATGATTAATTTGTGTTTGTTTGATGATGAAAAGCTTTTATAAAGCAGAGGCCAGTTGTCTTCTCATATACAACAGTCTATTAATAAAGGATATACATATACTGTTCGTTATTATATTATTAGGAATCTATGAAACCTAGCGTTGCCCGGAGCGTCGTCCCCAGAACACTTGCCGCATTTCCTCTTTGTATTGCCATACTTAGCCTATGAGCAAAATATGCACCCGCTCGCAGGTCGCCAGACACCCAGTTTATGGGAAATTTCTTTTACAACTTGTTTGGTGTCTGACGACCACGGCCCAAAAGTTTCAACTGCTAGTGCCGCAAATATGTAATTGTTTTTTAAAAATGCATATTTGCGGCACTTGGTGAGTGAGTTTTCTCATGTTATGATGAAATTGACAAAAGTGACTGAGCATGAGGTCATACTATTATTTCTTATTGCAGGTGATAAGCTCAAAGTCAAGTTGGAGAAAGCTGCGGGAGATGAAAACGTCATATGTAAGTTATATTTGTTGTAAATTAATTTAGGCATCTGGACAATGTTTTTCAAGAATGTATATCCAATAAATATAGTATTGTTTTTTTTTACAGCTGACGATATCAAACTTGAGAAGTCCGAGGTGGAGATGGCTGACGGGGAGGTTGTGTCAGGTACGTGCGGCCACGGACTTTAATCGTTCAGCCAGGTTTCACTTTACGTTGGACATTTGATAGAGTTTATGTAACTGTTACGTAATAAGGGTCCTTAAAATACGAGTGTGGTTTTACGCAAAGCCGCAGGCGAGTTTCATAATAAGATTACACGAGTGTTTTAAGGCCTAATTACGTACAGTTTCATACACTGCTTTATCTACACACATATTATAAATCCTAAATGATGTGTTCGGAAACCGGTCGGGGAAAGCGCAGATCTTCGTAACGTTACCGTGGGTTATGAATTTTCATACGTTTTTACCACACTGTCAGAGATGTTACGTTACTGGTTGCAATAATGGTGGTAATTACATACGGTTTCCGAACGCGGAATAGAGGATTTATGATAATGGTGTAGATAAAAGTTAAATATGACTGTTCTACATCGAGTCGCGACCATACAAATAAGCACGTAACGTGTATTTTACAGCCCATACGAACAATATGGCAACTTATTAAAAAGTTTTAAAACTTATTTTATTTGTATTAAACTAATATGTTGTTTGTCTATCTTATACTTTTCTCTCAATTGCTCAAAGGTTAACTGGAAGAGATCCCTTAAAGGGATAAGTTCGCCTTTGTACTTTGTTTATTTTTCTTTTCTCATGTTTGTTTTGTTACTTTTTATGTACAATAAAGTGTTTACATACATACATACTAATATCAGTCTAATTTACCTAATTCACGCTATTTTTTAAATTCGCGTTAGACCCGTTTAACCCTTTGACCGCCGAGCTTCTGTCGGAAAAATCGCGCCCTCAGCGCCAGCGCGCGCGACCGCGCAAGACAACTCGGTTATATTTTGGACTTGAGATCACGCTGAGGGCGCGACTTTCCGTGCGCCTGATTTGACGTCTTTGGCGGTCGAAGGTTAATATGTGTACGAGTATATCTTAAATTTACTGTCGCCCGCAATGTCTCCTCTTACAATAGATAATCCGATGTTAACGGCAATTGCCGACGAACATACATAAGAATGTATGATTGTATTTAGAGCAATCGCGTAGTTTCCGTGTTCGAGAGGCAACCGGATGGCTCGCGGTATTTAAGCTAAAAGGGGGGGGATAAAACACAAAGTCCAACGTGGGTCAGTTCGGGTTGCACAGGGTAGTTCCACAACACGTAGGGAGCTTAAATACCTCGAGCCATCCGGTTGCTTCTCGGACACGGAAACTACGCGCCATTGCTATAACTATTTCCTTTTATACCTGATTCTAGCTCTAATCTTAATACTAATGTTTCAGTGGCCATATACGGTGGACCGCCAGCACCTTCGGCGCAACCAGTTCCGTCCAACCGCGTCTCATTCACGCCGCTCCCGACGCTCACCGACCTCGACGATTCCAAGCCGGCCCAGGCTTCCAACCGTAAAAAACACACGTGCGACATTTGTAATAAATCATTCAAAAACCCAAACGCGAAAACCAAACTTAAAATCCACCGCCGAACCCATACGGGAGAGAAGCCCTACTCGTGCGATGTATGCGACAAACGATTCGCACAAAAGAGCCACCTAAACACTCATTTCGCGTATCACATGGGCAAGTTCAAGTTCTCCTGCGACCAATGCGACACGCGATTCACGCAGAAAAACCAATGGGTCGTGCATATGAGAATACACACCGGAGAGCGACCATATTCGTGTGAAATGTGCAATAAAACTTTTAAACAAAAAGGACACTTGACAGTTCATAAAAAAAATCACTCAAAATATGATCCTAGTCGTGTCGAGCCGGGAGAAATAGTATGCAAAACAGAGTTCAAAGAAGAATCTAAACATGACATTGAACAAAAATTATACACATGTGATATATGTAAAAAACAATTCGCAGAAGAAAGTAATTTAAACACTCATATAAAAAATCACTCCGGCGATTACCCATTCACTTGCGAAACATGCGGAAGGAAATTCAAAACACAGTCTGCCTTAGATAATCATAAGTTTGATCACACGGGCGGTAAACCTTTTAAGTGTGAAGAATGCAGTAAACGATATACATCAAAAAGCGCTTTAAGACTTCATTCAAGAATTCACACTGGGGATTATAGGTTCCCGTGCGGTGAATGTAACAAACGATTCTTACATAAAGACGCTTTATGTATACATATGCGTGTACACACTGGAGAAAAGCCTTACTCTTGTGACTTATGTCAGAGAAAGTTCCCATATAGATGTGGCTTGAAGAACCATTTATTAGCAAAACATAACCAAGTTATGGACAAACAATTTTGTTGTGAAACATGTGGGAAACGATTTGCACTACAGGGGACTTTAAATAAACATATGAATAAACATGCTGAGAAGGAAAGGCTAGATAAAGCCCTAAAGGAAGGGCGAGAGGAAGACTTAAAGCCATACATGTGTGAAATATGCAGTAAACGGTTTGCAACGAAAGGAATCTTAATAAATCATAGGGAAATACATAATGAAGAAAAGCCTTTCGAATGCGAGGTTTGTCATAAGACATTTCGGATGAAGAAGTATTTAGAAGACCACATGAAAGTACACGAGAACTTTAAACAGCACGCGTGTGAAGTATGCGGTCAGCAGTTTAGACATAAATCTGCTTTAACAGTTCATATCAGACGAATGCATACAGAAAACAGACCGCATGCTTGTGACGTTTGTAAAAAGGCTTTTCCAGTCCTTGCTGAACTTAAAGCTCATTATCGGGTACACACTGGAGAGAGACCATATGCCTGCGAAATATGCTATAAGAAATTCCAGCGCCATAACGGAGTAAAGAAACATCTTATAAGCGTCCACCACGAGAAACCGACAAAGTTTGTTAAACTTAAAGAATTTAATAATCCTTACGGGATTCATTAGGATTGTCGTTTTTCATTTAGTAAAAATATCAAAAGGGCGGGCGAGGCAGATCCAAGCGGAGATTGCGGGATGACTTGGACATCTCCCTCAACAACTGGCCGGATGAAGGGCACAATCATGGGATGGGCAGAGTCATGGGATCCAGGGGAGAGGTCGTTGCCCAGCAGTAGGACGCTGCCAGATAATTATAAGTAAAAATATTATCGCTAATCTACTGCATTGATGGTATGTAACTTAACTGTTTACAAATCCCCGGGAGAACGTCACTTTGGGAGTATCTCAGGCGATATTAATTTAATTTAATGGTGGTTGAGGAATTGAGGACATTATTTTAATTTTTGTAAAAAAATAAAAAAATAACTACATATATTAAAATATTTAAACACAAAAATTATTTTATATTTGGTGTAAATAGCATTCAAAGCCAGGGTTACTTGTATCTATCTGATATTATTATATACTTAGTCGGTTCCTAAGTTCTGTCACTAGGGTTTGGACTGGTAAAATAGGAACTGTTAGAGGTTGCTTACTATTTCAATATATGGTTAAAAAGCCTATTTAACACTGATTAATTTACGATATTATTTAAGGCAAATAGTTGTGGCAGTTTAATATGGCGCAATAAAAAACCACGTCAAAAACACGCGCCTTGTTCGAGTTGATTTTGACCATAATTATTTTTATTCAATTTTAAGAGGCTTCAGTCTTGCATACTGCATTAGCTTGATCTTTTACCTACATTTGAATATATAATTAACATGGGTCTGACTGACAAGAAGGCTGGTATACACAATTTTGGAAGACTACCTTGATGTATGGCATCAAAATCATCGTGTTTTGCTCAAAACTGAAAAATACATTGAGGTTCAGGAGAAGAATAGCTGAAGCACAGACTTGTAAGTCAACTAAATATTGGTTTTGAAATATGCCTTAATCATCTACTTTCATAAAAATAACAATTTGTAACTCTGGACAACTATAACAATGATCTTAACCAACTTTTGTGAAGTACAATTTTCATAAATCATTGGCGTGTTTGGGTCTCGCAACAATCTTCAAGTTTACAAGGATTTATAAAATACGCGATCTTGATTATAAGTTAATCATATTCTATTTTAATCTGTATGAAATAAGCTTTGTAATCAGGTCTACATTTTTTTAAATAAAAGTTTTGTATTATATTTTATCACTTAAAACCCTTGTGACAGAACTTAGGGCCCGACTAGGTAAGTGAATAAATTTGTTTTCTTATTCTTCTTGAATAATTTGGACGTTCTTACTAATCACGAATACAATTTCTTTTTTTTTAATGCTGCGCAGAATGGTTGTTTACATACTTACCAACATTTCTACATATTTTCGACGTGTACAACTGTAATTGACCGAGCGAGTTAAACGAGCGAAGCTTTCACATTTCAGCTTGGGCGAAAAATTTCATATGTGCGGCTGGTTCCTCTACCAATTCCCGTGAAATGTTGTAAGCAAGTCCGATAATTATACATATACCCAGTCCAGTCCGACTGCTTTTTTTTTCGAAATGGGAGAATAGTCACAAAGGTCTAAGCGCCATAATATTACAACAAAGGCAACTATTTGTAAAATTCCTAATATAATACGAGTAACTTATACCATAAAGTTTTTACCCAAAGCTATCCACATCAAAAAAATTTAACTAAATGCCTTAATTTACTAATAAATATTCATCATCATCATCATATCAGCCGAAAGACGTCCACTGCTGGACATAGGCCTCCCCCAAAGAGTGCCACAATGACCGGTCCTGCGCCACCCGCAACCAGCGGACTCCCGCGACCTTCACCAGGTCATCAGTCCACCTTGCGGGGGGTCTACCCACGCTGCGCCTTCCGGTTCATGGTCGCCACTCGAGAACCTTTCCGCCCCAACGGCCATTGGTTCTACGAGCAATGTGCCCCGCCCACTGCCACTTTAGTTTTGCGATTCGGAGGGCTATATCGGTTACTTTGGTTCTGCTGCGGATGGCCTCATTTCTGATGCGATCACGCAGAGAGACTCCAACCATAGCCCTCTCCATTGCCCTTTGGGTGACTTTGAGCTTTCTTATGAGGCCCATTGTAAGCGACCACGTTTCAGTACCATATGTCATGACTGGCAACACACACTGGTCAAAGACTTTCGTCTTGAGACACTGCGGAATATTGGACAAAAAGATGTGCCGTAGCTTCCCGAACACTGCCCAACCGAGTCGGATTCGTCGATTGACCTCTTTCTCGAAGTTGGATCTACCTAACTGGACAGTATGCCCTAAGTATATATAATCGTCCACAACTTCGAGTGTAAAGTCTCCGATTGTAACGGGAGTTGGTGCTACATGGGTATTTGACATGATCTTCGTCTTATCCATGTTCATCTTTAGACCAACTCGCTCGGAGGCTTTACTGAGGTCATCGAGCATCGTACTCAAATCCTCCATGGTCTCAGCCAAGACTACTATATCGTCAGCAAACCGAAGGTGAGTGATGTACTCGCCGTTTATGTTGATGCCTAGCCTTCTCCAGTCCAGAGTCTTGAAAACATCCTCCAGTGCAGCGGTAAACAGTTTAGGAGAAATAACATCTCCTTGCCTGACTCCCCGCTGCAAGGGAATAGGCTTCGAGTTCTGGTCCTGAGTCGGACTGACATAGTGGCGTTCTTGTACAAACACTTCAGCACTTCGATATAGCGATAGTCTACTTGGCACCTCTGGAGAGATTGTAGTACGGCCCAGGTTTCGATCGAGTCGAAGGCTTTCTCGTAGTCCACGAACGCTAAGCAGAGGGGCAGGTTATACTCCTCAGTCTTCTGTATAACCTGACGGAGCGTATGGATGTGGTCTACGGTACTAAAGCCTCTTCGAAAACCGGCTTATTCGGGAGGCTGGAAGTCATCTAACCTGCGTGCGAGACGGTTCGTAATGACTCTTGAAAACAGCTTATAGACATGGCTCAGAAGTGAAATGGGTCGGTAGTTCTTCAGTAACGCGTTATCACACTTTTTGAAGAACAATACCACCACACCTCTGTTCCATGCCTTAGGCGTTCTTCCTTCTAGTAAAACGGAGTCGAACAACTTCTGAAGGGCCATAAGGACCGGTTTACCACCCGCCTTCAGAAGTTCGGCTGTAATTCCGTCTTCACCAGGTGCCTTATTGTTTTTGAGCTGTTTAAGAGCCATTCTAATCTCGTACAGGCTGATGTCCGGGATGTCTTCGGTATAATGTCGGGTCAGTCTAGCTCTAGGGTCTTCCGCCAGATCAACTTCAGGTCTGCTAGTTGATACGCATCAGCTGTCCATAAAAGTCCTCTATCTCCCCCAGAAGCTCGGGTCTGGATGAAACGATTCTACTATCCTCAGTTTTTAATTTGGCGAGCTGGCTCTGCCCAATAGACAAATCTCTTGCGAAAACTTTAGAGCCCTTATTCTGCTCAATGGCCTCTTCAATACGATTTGTATTGAATTGGCGCAAATCACGGGTAAGGGACTTAGAGATCCGTTTATTGAGCTGCCGGTATAATGACGCATCTGCTGAGGATTGCAGAATCATTTCTCTCCTTTCCTCGATTAATTTCTGAGTGGAGTCAGAGAGCCTTTTGGTTCTGTTGCTCCGCTGGGCCTTAAAAAACTTAGACCCAGTACTATGGATAGCTTCCACAAACCCGTCGTTGAATTCGTCCACATCGCCGCCTAGACAATCGAAACAGTTTTGGAGTTCCAGCTGGAAGCTCTCAGGGTTTTGGATTTGAACTGCTGCTGGACGGAGCGTAGATTTCATCAGTCGAGAGCGCTCTAGCTTAACACATATATTCAATGTGCCTCTCACCAGACGGTGATCACTTCCGGTTTTAACCGTATTGATCACAGAGACATCATTGAATATATGCTTCTTCGTCGACATGATGAAGTCAATCTCGTTTTTAGTTGCACCGTCGGGACTCATCCAGGTCCACTTCCTGTGCTCACGTTTCTTGAAGAAGGAGTTCATCATGTAGAGTCCCTCCTTCTCCAAGAAGCTAGCCAGTAGTTGGCCCCGGTGGTTCCGACTTCCAAATCCAAATTGCCCCACTTTCAGCTCTTCACCATCTCTCTTGCCCAGTTTCGCGTTGAAGTCCCCCATAACAACGGTGAAGTAGGTTTTGGAGCTATGCATGGCCTTCGATATATCCTCATACATAGCCTCCACCTCGTCATCGGAGTGTGCCGAAGTCGGCGCATACACCTGTATGACCTTCAACGAATACCTCTTGGATACTCTGAGTATAAGGTACGCCACCCTAGTCGACACACTCTCGATCTTCACCACGTTGTTCACGAGGGACTTATGGACGATGAACCCGACACCTCCCTGGGACTGTTGATCGCCCTCCCAGAAATAAAGCAAGTTGCCGGACTTTAGGATTATCGTTTCCTCCCCCTCTCTTCGGACTTCAGATAACCCTATGACATCCCAACGCAACTTGCTCAATCCTTCCTCCAGTTCCACTATCTTTTCGTCGGTCCGCAGTGTACGCGTGTTATATGTTGCCAGGGCCAGAAGTCGTCGGTGGTGGTAGCCGGATCTTTGCCGGAGATTCTTAGCACCCCTGACCCCGCTAGTACCCTGGCCGCTACCATAACCAGGGCACCGGGGGTCGCCGGACACTCGGGGCCGTGATTTTTTGGTTCTTTCCATGGGGGGTGAATGCCGTAATCGTCACGCTTGGCATGCGGGTTGGCGACCACAGTATCTCCACCGCACTCCGAGGATGCTGCTGCCCATCCCCCGGTGGTCTTGGCCGTAGTTTAAGGACATACATAACAGACCTTGGACCCGGGGTATGTCCTTAAACTACGTCCGGACTTGGGTATGTCCTTAAACTATGCCAAAAAGAGAGGTATGGGCACTGCGAATGGCATCTCGCTTAGTGTGGTAGGGCACGTTCAGTGAATGTCATCTCGCTCAAATCTGGAGCAGAGCCCGACTGGGGAAGTACCTCCACCTTACAGAAAACCACAGCCAAATAGCACTAGACCCTACTCATAGTGTTGTGTTCCTGCTGGTGAGTAAGGTTGCCAAAGAGCTCAAAGAGGACCCAGTGTGTTGACGATGAGGGACCCTCTTGTTCCTTTAGCCGTCAACACAGTGAATCCTTCTTTTTGTAAAGGGTCGGCAACGCGCATGTGACTCCTGTGGTGTTACAGGCGTCCATAGGTTACGGTAGCTGCTTACCATCAGGTAGGCCGTATGCTTGTTTGCCACCGTCGTGGTATAAAAAAAAAAAAAAAAAAAAAAAAAAAACACTCCGGGTTCAATAAATATAATGTAGTCTCTAAAAATGTGGAAATAAAAGCTATTTTATTTATTATTTATATAACATAAAGTAGTTCTAAATTTAAATAAATGTACCACCTCACACGGTCCCCAGAACATAGATAACAAAATATAGTAGAAGAATGATGAGGACAGCTTTATTTGCAGGGTACTATCAGAAGAATAATGTACAAAACAAAATGCAACAGTAATGTATATTAAATAAGATTTTTCATTACAATTCAAATATAATATTTGTGAAATTTCAAGTATGTACAGTCGCAATCAAATATATCGGAGCGGCCAAAGTACTTAAAATATCTGAACATGCACTTTATCGTCTTAACAATAGAGGCGTTGTTCAGATATTTGTGGCCACCTTGGCCGCTGCGATATATCTGATGGCGACTGTGCAAATATTTTATAAATTATGTTAATATAATTTATATTTTGCCGCCTGTTGTTACATAAAGTCAGTGTCAATAGGAAAGTAAAATAATGTAAACAAACACACTTACCTTAATTGCTTCGCAACCACGCACTTTTTAAGAACAATCATGGTTTCATAGTCGAATAATGCACATATACTTATTATTTACATTCATTTTTGGTACAAATATACATTAATTACTTATATTTCACCGAAAATAAATTTCTTTAATAATATTCTGTCATATGTCAAATGCTGTTTTTGTCAAGAAACGCAGCCATATTTGTTTACCTTATTTTACTTTTCTATTGACACTGAGTTTTAATTTTGATTTTTTTGTTTGCTTATTTCTACTTTATGGTGTACAATAAAGAATATATTATTATTATAATTTATTCTAGAAACATCTTTTACGGTTATAACGTAAATCAATATTACGATTAAAGTTAAATACTCGTATATATCTCTTAAATTTAACCTTTATTCAGACAACACCGGTGGTCCTTGGTCCACACTTCCTTTTATAACAATATTTACAAGCTAAGTTACTTATTTGGTATCTAAATAGCCATAAAAATAAGTTTTTATAATATATTTGGTTATTAAGTGCCGATATCCAGTGTCTTTGCAAATTGATAATATTCATTTTCGAGTTATGGCATGAAAATTGGTTACAATATAATTCATAAATGATAACTTTGTACCTACTTATACTTAGTTATGGACAGCAAAAAAAAAAGTCAACCAATATCCTTGATTAACAAAAAAAAACACGGTTTAAATAAATGTTGTAGGTACCTAATTGGGCCAAATTACTCGTTTTTTGTTTACATTATTTACAGGACTACAGGTGCGAAAGGAAAAGGTTATAGTAATAACGGTCACAAATATATTCCGCGGACGAACAAAATACTAGTCCAACTTAGCGTATATTAAAGTTGTTGTGTGTTTCAACATGTTCCAATCAGTTAAGACAGATCGCCCGATCCCGCGCCCCCCGCGCCCCGCGCCCGCCGCGATCCGCGCGTTCAGTTTACTCCGCGTCATCCCGCCTAGCCACGTAGAGCCCAGCTCCGTGCGCTGCAAGTTATTAGTAATAGTGATAACAATGGACCAACGAGACAGTGACTCTTAAGTGGAATCCGTGAAATCAGTGAGATAGTGACTCAACAATCAATAAGAGTTATTTATGAGTGCGCGACTGGAAATTGTGGAAAAAAACATACCAAACCTACCAAGTGGAAATGTGGTAAAAAAGCAAACCACCATGCCCCCCAAACCCTCCCCAACCCTAATCCCCCCAACAAGGGGGCTGAGCGACGAGCCACTTCAAACAAAGCCGCCGTAATGGAAGGCTTCATCAAGACCTACTGCCCACACTTGGGCCCCTTCTGGCGCGAATACGCGCATGACAACAACATTGAAATTGCAACCTCAACACCCCCCGTTGCCCCCGCCGCTGCCCCAGTGCCGGCACCTCGGCGCAAAATGGACTCTAAAGGTAGGGTAACTCCCGCTCTGAATACTCACGACAGTGTGAACACAAATACCACCCCTGACCCCCCAAACAATGACACCACTATTACTGACCAACAAGTTCGTAAACGGGACGCCGAGGCGCGCCTCCGCGCGCCCAGCCGCGGCGGAGCCTCTCGCTCGCACCCTTACAACAGACCCACTTCGCCCCACGCAAATCAACAACTATCGATTCCGAGATCTCGCTCTCGCTCTCCACAGACGGACAAGATATTTAAAATAATCACTGGACACGAAAACCGTATTCTACCCAACCTAAACTACAACTCTGACTGCCTGGCTAACGGCGCTCAACTTAACCAGTCAAACGACAGACTCTACTTCTCCGACTACCAGTACGAATACTCCAATTGTAATTCCGACTCAGACTCCAAAACTGCAAAATCAAATGACAGTTTTGTAACACAAACACACAGGAAAAATAAAAAGAAGGGAACGATGAAGTCCCCTTCCACCCTCCCGCAATCCCCCCCCCCCCCCCCCCCCCCCTCCCCCCTATCCCCATCTCCCAAAACAGCTTTGCCCAACTACCCCAAGAGCCGATGCCTAAGCCTCTATCTCAAAACCTTAATCGATCAGGCTCCCCTCAGGGCATTAACCAATCCCAATTAAATATCCCTCCCAATATCCCCCGCGTAGAGGATATGGACCTCGGGGCGCTCACAGAAAGTGACGATGACATTTCCTTCGCGCCTTTGTGGGTGAAGAGAAATACACCCGCGAGGTTAAACTCTTCATCCACACCCAAAATAGCGACCAGTTTAGGGGCTGGAAGAGGCTCCTAGTCAAAGGCTACAATACCCACCCCACCGGCAAACAAAAAAAGTTAAGTGCCGTCATCGTAAAGTTAATAATGTTTAAAGCTTTTTGTCAAACTTTCTACACGTGCGGTCTGTGGGCTAATTTTACGCAGCGGGCGTACAGCGCTCTGCGTGTCCAGTACAACGATGCATTTAGGATGCTGTTTAGGTTGCCGCGGTACTGTAGCGCCTCGGCAATGTTTGCTGAGGCACGAACAGACTGTTTTTTTGCCATCATGAGAAAGCGATGCGCGTCACTCCTCACTCGCAGCCAAAGCAGCACGAACAGCATCCTAAGAACGCTGGCGCAGCGTTGGGACTCAACCCTTATCAAGCGGTACGTGCAGCTACACTCACCTGTTGCTGTACCGCCACGGAAATTGTAAATGTTTTGTTTTGTCTAATTAATTGTAATACTAACGCTAGATGTATAAGTTATTGTATTTCCTAACCCGCTATGGACTTAATGTTCGAAATAAAAATATTTCATTTCATTTCATCATAGGTCTGCCGGTTAGCCTGGACCTGAATGACATTAAAGAGGACCTCCTATTTCAAGGGTTACCGATCCAAGAGGTGACCCGCATGCACAAGGGCCCCAAGGAAAAAAGGGAACCCTTCAATGCAGTACAAACAGTTTCTGGCCGCACAAAAGCGGGTAAGAAAATATTTGACATTAAATCAGTCTGCGGCCTTAGCGGCCTGAGAGTTGAACCCCCCAACCGTGGCCCAGTGCCACAGGTGCCAAAGACCCGGGCACACTGCCCATTATTGCAAAATGCCATTTCGTTGCGTCAAATGTGCCGGCTTCCATGCCACCGCAAATTGCGACAGGTAGCCGGACGAAGACGGAAATTACACAACGACATGCGTCCTTTGCGGGGGCGACCACCCTGCAAACGCCTCCATCTGCCCAGCTTACCCTCCAAACAGAAACACCTCAACTCGACGAACCCGCAGTTCAAACCGGATCCCCCATAGAAATAATGTAAACAAACCGCCAAACTATTCCACAGTAACAAATGCTAATAGTCTCAGCGATCCAAACCAGCCAACCTCACTAGACCCCTCGACCCAACCCATCTCTCCCACTTATAAAAATGACTTTCCACCCCTAAAAACCCCCTCCCAATCCCTCTCTCAACCACCCCCCACCCTCCCTACAGCACAAAGGGTAGACTGGGGTCGAAAGTCCAAAACCCAACTCATGAAAGAGTAGCCTGGGGAAATCAATCCCAGTTTCACCCGGAAAATCACCATTGGGATAAAAATCAATCAAGGAGGCCTCCTCCTCCCCCCCCCTCAGTACCCAGCCCCCCCCTCACCAGCGAAATTACCCAACTCAAAATGCCCATCGCCTAACCCCATTTTCCTCTGCCCCTCCTGCCAACCTCATCCATGCAAATCACTACACAGCCCACCCCCCCGCAATCCGGCGAGACCCTGAGGCAGACCCAGCTGGTCCTGGGCCTCGCCAACACCCTGGATATTGATGAAATATGCCAGCTAGCCGCTAAAATCCATAACGCCCGTTCACCAGCAAACCAACTTCTCGCCATGGCCCAACATGCCAAACTTCTTTCCATCATCAAAAATTTATGCAATATCAATAATGGATAACACACCCACTTGCCGAGAGAAACCAAAATCCCTATCAGTAGCTTGCTTCAACATTAATGTCATTGAGGGCAAGAGGGACGAACTCTCCTGTGCCATTAAGGACCTCCAACTGGACGTCCTTATGGTGCAGGAGACCTTCCTTAAACCTTCCAAACGCAACCCAAATCTAGCTAACTACAAAATAGTCAGGAATGACAGAATAGGAAACCTAAAGGGAGGCACATTAATTTATTACAAAAAATGTCTGCACGCCTCTCCCGTTAATCCACCCCCCCTCACAAACCTAGAAATCTCAGCATGCAGGTTAGCTCTCACAGGACACAAGCCTATAACCCTAATTTCAGGCAGGATAAGTGGGATAGCTTGCTAGAGGAGATTGGACCGGGTCACCAGTCCTACTGGCGCCTGGCCAAATCCCTCAAGGCGGACACGCAAGCGTCCATGCCCCCTCTTATCAGACCTGACTTCCCTACACCGGCCTTCACCGCCTCAGAGAAAGCGGAATGCCTAACAGACAGCCTTCAAAGCCAATGTTCCCCGGGCAAACAACCTTTAGACCCCACTCATATCCCCACCATCGACCACCAAATAAACACTATTCTAAAATCCCCCCCGACCGACCCACTGACTCGACAAGTCTCCTTCATGGAGCTCAAAAACATTATCAAACACCTGAAGCCCCACTAAGCCCCGGGCCCTGACGGCATAACGAACAGGGTCCTCAAACTACTTTCGGACCGCATCCTCAACCTGCTGATTAACATTTACAATGCCGCACTATCCAACTGTCACTTTCCAGCATCCTGGAAGGTGGCAGTTGTAATAGGTATCCACAAACCAGGCAAACCCAGCAACTCTCCTTCCAGCTACAGACCCATCAGCCTTCTCAACACCCTAGCCAAGGTCTATGAATGCATAATACTCACCAGACTTCAGGAGATCTTGAGAGATAACAACCTACTGATCCACGAACAGTTTGGGTTCAGGGCGGGTCACTCCTGTATGCACCAGGTGCACCGAATAACAGAGCACATCCTCCACCACATGACGGGGCGAAAGAGACTGATCCCCACGGGGGTCATCTTCCTAGACGTAGCCAAAGCGTTCGACAAGGTTTGGCACAATGGCTTATTATACAAGCTTCACATCGCAAAAGTGCCAAACCGTCTCCTACGCATCTTGGGAGACTTTCTGCATTGTCGAACCTTTGGCTACAGAGTGGAGGGGTATGTCTCGCCCTTGCATCCGGAGGAAGCAGGAGTCCCTCAGGGATCCGTCCTGTCCCCAACGCTGTTCGCTGTGTATGTAAATGACATACCAAAAGTAAACCAAGTCCATTACGCACGTTTCGCTGACGATACAGCCTTCTTCACCTCTTCAAGGTCTCCTGAGGTCTTGACCTCTCTTCTCCAGCGAGCCGCTGACTCCCTAGGGGAATGGTTTGATCGCTGGTGGATTGAGGTCAAGCCGGACAAAAGCGTGGCAGTCCTCTTTTCCCGCCTAAGAAATCACTTCCCAACAGTCCGCCTCCTAAACAAGCCCATAAACTGGAGCCCCAAAGCCAAGTATTTGGGAGTTACGCTAGACTGTAAGCTCAAATTTCATTTCCACATAAAATAAGTCCGAGATCGGGCTGCATATATAATAGGTAAACTCCATCCCCTCATCAACTCCCATAGCAAGCTCTCCACCCAGAATAAAATCACCCTCTATAAAACCTGCATCCGCCCTATCATGTCATACGCCTCAGTAGTCTTTGCCCACACTCCCAAATACCGCCTCAATAGCCTGCAAGTTATCCAAAATAAATTTACCAGGAGAGCAGTCAACGCTCCCTGGTTCGAGAGAAACATAGACCTTCACCGAGACCTAAACCTCCCATCCATTCACAACTTTTTTCAAATGTCATCAAGGCGGTATTTTGATAGCACCCCCCACCACGCAAACCCCCTTGTGACTCACGACTCGCGTTATCACCTAGACCCGACCCGAATAGAAAAATGTTCCAATCATTAACTAAGGACGACCAAGCGCGTCTATTTCATAATAATCATAATACTTCATAAGCGTAGCTGACAGTGAATATCGTGACGTTTCGAAGACGTTTTTTTCTTCATAATATATTGTATTTTTCGTTTTGATTATTACCACATATCCCTTATTTAATTACCACAAATTTAGAGGGTTTCTCTTTATGAACACGAATGAGATGTTTCCTAACACCTTCAGGTCGAACAAATTTCATATGACAAATTTCACACACATACGGCTTCTCTCCAGTGTGCGTTCTATAATGGAACTTCAATGCGGATAATTCGGCAAAACCTTTTTTACACACATCGCAGGCATATGGTCGCTCTCCGGTGTGGAGTCTTCGCACATGAACGTCTAAAGCATTTTTCTGTCTAAATTCCTTATTGCATATTTTACACGAGTGTAGCTTAAGTCCGCTATGTATCAGCATGTGGTCTCGCAAAATCGTAGAGCGTCCAAATCGCTTATGACATATTTCGCAGGAAAACGCTTTCTCGCCAGTATGTATTTTGATGTGGCGTTTGAAACTCGATCGGTGTGTAAATTGTTGCCCGCATACTTCACAAGCATGTTGTTTGGTATTTTCATGTACTTTTATATGCACTTCTAAGTACTTTTTTACTCGGAATTTCTTGTGACACACGTCGCATTCGAAAGGCGTATCTTCAGTATGTATTTCTCTATGATTTTTTAAAACACCCTTTCCTGCAAATCGTTTGTTACATATTTCACACTCGTATGGCTTAGGGTCTACCACCTTTCCTTCCTTTTCTGCCTTCTCCTGTTCAGCGTGTTGATCCTTATGCCTTGTTAAATTTCCTTCTAGTGCGAATCGCTTCCCACAAACATCGCAACTAAAATGTTTGCTCCCAGGATCAAATTCGAAGTGACTTTTCTTATGAAAGTTCAAGTCGGTGTTTCGTCTATATTTCTTGTCGCAGTAATCACATGCGTATGGTTTTTCACCAGTATGTATTCGCATATGAACAATGAACTGATTTTTTTGCATAAATCGCTCGTCACAAAATTCGCAGGAGAATTTGAACTTGCCCAAGTGGTATGCGAAATGGGTGTTTAAATGGCTTTTTTGTATGAATCGTTTGTCGCACACGCTGCACGAGTAAGGTTTCTCACCGGTGTGTATGCGACGGTGGATGACTAGCTTAGATTTCGCGTTTGGGCCGTCGAAGGTTTTGTTGCAAATGTCGCAGCTGTGTTTCCTGCCGCTGGAGGTCGGAGTGGGCTCGGCAGCGTCGGGGTTGGTGGGCGTCGGTTCCGGTGCAGTAGAGCGGTTGGACCCGGTCGGTACTGGCTCCGTAGGAGTGGGCTGCGCTGTGCACGGTACTGTATTGGATGTTGTAGCTATGGGTTGCGCTGCAGGCGCTGGCGGTGCATCGTGTATGACCACTGAAACAGGATTTAAATTAGCGTTTAGCTCATTGCGTCGTGGAGGATGTAAGCCTCTTTTTGCTATTTCTATGCGGTTAATATTGGTTGCAGAATCAGACATAAGAGCAGACCATTTTAGTTCCGTTATTTTAATAATTGCATTGGTCCTTGTTCTTTTAATATTTTGGCATAGCATAGGTATAAGTGCAGGCGAATTTATGATGTCCTCTGACAATACGCGAGTCAATCCCACGCATAATCTCTGAAGAATAGTGGCGTTTTGACACTAAAAGCCGTGCAACTAAAGTACGTTGCGCTTAAGATGTAGCTATTTATATGAAGGGATGTTTAGAAAGATGGAAGATCTATACAACTAAATTTACAATGGCGAAAACAGCGAGGAGATGTACAGTCGTGGCCAGATAATTAAGGACAAGATTATTTTTGCCATACAACTGCAGACAAATATGACATTTTAAATTTGATAAAAATATAAATTTGGCTTATGCTATTTATATTTAAAAAAATACTGACGTATCCGTGTTTAAACAAGACTTAATATGGGCCATAAACATCTTCCATAAAATTTGAACTTTAAAAAATACAGACGGTCTAATCAACACTTTTTATAAGTTCATACTATAATTAGGAACGATGTATGAGAATCGTTCCTAATTACAACCGACCGTCCGTTTGACCGTCTGTATTTTTTAAAGTTCAAATTTTATGGAAGATGTTTATGGCCCATATGAAGTCTTGTTTAAACACGGATACGTCAGTATTTTTTTAAATATAAATAGCATAAGCAAAATTAATATTTTTATCAAATTTAAAATGTCATATTTGTATGCAGTTGTATGGCAAAAATAATCTTGTCCTTAATTATCTGGCCACGACTGTATATGTGTCGCTTAACTTCAAACTCGGGTAAATCCATCTGTCAGATTATGCGATTTTGGTATTAACAAAAGGTAATAGGGTAGATATTTGCTGAGAGGGTCGAATGGATTTACCTGAGTTTGAAGTTAAGCGACACATATACGCGTTATTGTATATAGAGTAGTTTTGTTTTGATGCTATGTGAAAGTAGGGTGTTACTAAAAAGTTAGTTAAGTACACACCTGACACAATCTCGCCATCTGCCATCTCGAAATCTGACTTCTCTACCTTGATATCGCCTGCAGCAAAACAAAGTTATTATTAATACTTAGTACATAAAATAAAATAAAAAAATGTATTTCAGATTATACACTATAATTCCTTTGTTGTGACTAAAATATATTTGTTTTTATTTGAGCTGAGAAATGTCATATTCATTTTTTATTTCCTTTAAGTAACAATAACCAAAACCGTAGTCGTCTTTTTTAATTAATAATCTGTTAAGAAATGTTGTTTCTTTCTAGTCACAATCACACATAGGTAATACGACTGTATCCATTTAAATGAACAAGACTAGTAATAGTCCCTTTTCTTTAAAAAGGATTCCCTCATATGATAAAAACTGGAGAATACCCCGTTGTCAGCTGTCAAAGCACAAATCTATCTGTGGGGTCAAAATCAATGAGAATCTAAAATGGGAAGAACATATAACTGCAATCGTTAAGAAAACAAGGAGCCTTATCTACCTCATAAAAAAAAACATTTCTCATCTTGCTAACGGTGAGTACTTGCACAGACATAATCTCGTAGACAGGATTATACACCAGCAGCTTGCTCTTATGTACGGTTTTGTGGACCGCGAAGTGCCGTACTACAAGTACCTGCGCCAGTTCTCAAAAATGGTCGTGCCACGCTCTATTGGGATCGATCTATTACCATGGACAGGACTATTGTAGCCAATAAGCCTGATATCGTGGTAATAGATCGAACGCAACACCGATCACCGTCTCATTTGACGAGAACCTCGTGAAGGCCGAGAAGGACAAGTCCAGCAAGTACCTAGACTTGGCTAACGAGGTAACCGCCATGTGGCTCATGTAGGAGGTTGATTCGGCGATCATTGTGCCGATAGTTGTTTCTGCAAACGGTCTCATAGCGAAGAGTCTCGACCAATATCTTGAGAGACTTTCGCTACTGGATTGTAGTTGGATCAAGGGTCAGATTCAGAAGGCGATAGTCCTAGACACGGCACGCATAGTCCAAAGGCTCCTCACTCTGCGTCCACTAACCACCGGCAGCCTAGGTTAGAGGTTTTTATTGTTTTTGTATGTTTTGGATGTTTTGTATTTTACAAAAATAATTAAAAGTATTGTGAATAGACCTAAGACATAAGATAAATAAAGAGAATAATAACAAGATTAAAGATCGTGTAAAAAAAATTAAAGATAAAGAGAAAGAAAACTTACGGATGATGGATTCTTCTCCTGAAGCTTTTTCTAACTTGATTTTGAACTTGTCACCTGCAGCAAAAAAATGTCCGGTTAAATTAATTATTTTTGTCAAGTTATACAAAATTAACCTGACCTGAAATATGTCGAGGACATAAGTCAGTGGAAGCACACTGTGGGAACACACGTGGATCGCGAATCTCATTGACGTTGTACTTTCCATACGCGGGACGAGACGCGCGGGGCGCGAGCGTCCATGTATGTTCCTGTCCACTCCTTGATTCACTCCTTTGTGTGCATACGTTTTGTGAAAACGAAATAAACTTACAATTAATTTGGAAATTGAATTTAATTAACCACCACCATCACCCATAACCTTTAGCGTGCCGAACTGACTGGGGTCTAGTTCGCACAAGACTATTCAAGTCTCACAACCTAGCCCAGGGTAACAAGATGGAAAGAAGATTGCAGCTTTGAATGAAGAATGATACAAAAGTGATTGAATTGAATAAATAAAATGTAATGTGCCGCATCTTACTGGCAGCAAGTACTCCCTTGAGCCGCGCCTGCAACTCTGCCTGGCTGCGCTGCACTTGCTGCTTGAAGTCGGTCGCGTCCCGCAGCCGCGCCACGCACACCTCGCATATACCACACTCGTCATTTCCCATGCCTAGCTGCAAGTTAACAGTAAAATCATTATTTAATTACATTGCCACATCTACAAAACTAATTAATAGGCGGGTCCAAATCGAACGAATCGCCTCGCAATGAAATTGCCGCACAAAGCATTTTGGCCAGTGTAGATGTGCCTTGGCCGAGGCATTGTGGCGACGCGTGCATTTGCCCTTGCTGTCTACACTGGCTGAACTGCTTTGTGCGGCAATTTTCTCGAGGCGGCTTGTTCAATGTGGATCCACCTAATTATTTGTTATTGGTTTAGAACTCATAAATATAGTCTAAAGCTGTATATCATGGCATGTCCAAAACAGCCGCACGGAATGTGGATGTGACATCTCAAACATACATAGTCATTGTAAGGTCAAGTCCAAAACAGGTGCATTCCAATAGTTGGTAGTGAAGGGGAATTTGGTTGGCTAAAAGGGGGTACTCACAAGCAGCATGTCTAAGTGACTTGATTGAGGCTACAAACACATGATTACCTATTAAAGACATTGCACTTGGCTAACATATAATAAACAATTTATATCTTCTGATATTTTATTTTATTTGGGATGCATACTGGCTAATATACATAGGTTAATAGACTTATCAGACTGGATGCAAATTACAGATAAATAAATATTATGGGACAATCTTACACAAATCCACCAAATCCCACAGTAAGCTCAATAAGACTTGTAAAATTACAAGCTTTTTCATTGTTTTTTATAATAATTGCTCTGTGTTATGCACCTACTGGCCCTATTTTAATTTACGGTTCGTGATTACAGTCGGTTGATTGGGCCCGACATCCGTGGAAAATAATATAAGTTGCCGATAGAAATAAGCGTCTACTCTACAGGACACGCTGAAAAATGCAACTGATGAAAAAGTTCTAATAGCAAAATGAGCATTGGAGCTACAGCTAATAAGAATTAACTCAATAATGTTGTATACTTACATTTATATCGAAACAGTCTCTCAGCATGTCGTAATACATCTCTGTCTTGCCGAGATGTTTATACAGAGTCTTGAGCCCCTTCTCCGGAGGGCGCAACAGGCAACAGCTACACGAGTGTAACTCCTCCATTATGAAAAACTATAGGAATTTCAACACAATCACACAGTCATCAACTGATACTACCATTTTTCAGTAATTTAAATCGAAAATAAATACTAAATAAAATCGGCGAATGACCCGATTGACCCGTGTAAGTCCCATAGATATTAGTTATTAACTGCGAAGTGCTGGACTGGAAACGATAGTGCTTATCGATACTGTTTATGTCCAAGTTACTACACAATTAGCCAAGTTGTATATTATTATTATTTTTTCATTATGAAATATTAAATAAAAAGCTAATATCTAAGTGGAATCATGATAAAGGACATAAAATCTTTATTTCATTTTACAGTGCTTTTGCCGATGAATTTAACAGCGAGTGAAGCGTATATTGGAGCGAAAAACAAAATGTCAAAATTAATTTCTATATTTTTGCAAAAATTAAAATGTTAAATTACATAAATTAATTTCCTACGTCTTTATGTGAAATGAATCCAAATGAAATAATATGTTGTTTATGTAAAATCCACAATATTTGGTAATGGACTCGGCAGTGTTAGAGGCTGTGTGTGTAAAGACGGAGCCGACATGGGATGGAAAAGAAGAGGCTTCGTGCTGGAATCTGTGTGTAAAAGAGGAACCCACTACCCGGAGTAGAGTGCGTGCGGCGTAAGCGGGGCGGCCGGGTCGGTGGGGCTGTACCCCGATCACACAGTGGCCCCGTACAAGTGGAACGGCGCAGTGTCTTCGACGCACATAGATTACAGAGAGGTTCGTTTTTATCCTTAATCAGTCAAAGAGAAAAAGTAGATTTTATTCAAGACGTGTAATAAAAAAAATAACGCATAGTCTTAACACTGATGGCTTTTTCCAGCCTAAAGGTAGTTTGTTAAAATGTAACCAATGCAACTATACTATAGATTGTTGACTAATTTATGCAAAATTACACCCATACAAATGCGCTTAATTTGATTATACCACTGACGATGATTTTATTTCAAGTTTATGTTGTAAAGCAGGGTCACCTTACTGTACATACAAATGTGGATATTGTAACTACGATGCTGACAGTGAATCCGTGTTAGAGCATATTGGTGATTCGCATCATATATTCACTGCTAGCTACAGAGGTAATTTGAGAGGTCACAAAAGGAGCCATACAGGAACTAAATCACATGATGTATACTTGTTAAAATTATCAATGGGACTACATAGTATAATAAATCTTTTTGATTATTTATAGTTTCTTGAGTGCCCAAACTTGTTGGTCTTAAGAAGTCTTTTATCCTTGTTGAAAATATGATTGATTGGCATAAATTGTCTTAAATGGTTCTAGGCAAAAATGAATAGGTCCATTTTTTGTGAGCTGTACATCTTTCCAAAAATATATATTTGCAGATATGACCCTTTTCTGAAATAAAAGAATGTTTCCTTAACATAAAATAAGCAAATTTAAAAATTTGAGGTAATCCCCTCCAGGACCCATATTTTTTTTCAAACCTGTATGACTGGGAATTCTATCTAACTATCTATCTATTTAGCCCTTTATTCTGGATTAGAGTATAACTCTAATTTCAGTGTACCGCCTGGCAAGGGCTCCTCTAGCTCTTTCCAGTGAAGTCTGTCCTGGGCCGCTCTCCTCCAACGAGGGCCCGCTGTGAGTACAAGTTCGTCCTCCCATCGTCTTAAAGGTTTCCCCTGACTTCGTTTGGAATCTCTGGGGTACCAATCAGTCACTATTTTGCTCCATTTATCTTGTTTCTCCCTTTGCATGTGGCCAGTCCACCTCCACTTCTGCTGGTCTATTTTAGTCACTATGTCGGTCACTTTAGTTTTCTGTCTTAGGTGTTCGTTCCGTACTCTGTCTTTTTTTCTTGTGCCTGTCATACTGCATTTCATTGACCTTTGACAATACTGAATACTGAAGCTGATCTCCCCTGAGGACCAATCAAGCAAAGAGATTAACACTAGAATAGCTAGCGGCTGGAAGAAGTTTTGGTCTCTAAAAGAAGTCATGAAATCAAACGACCTGAGCATCTCAGTAAAAAGGAAAGTATTCAACACATGCATTCTGCCTTGTATCACATACGGCTGCGAAACTTGGGCCCTCAACAAAGAACACAGAGACAAACTTCAGTATGACTGGGAATTAAAGTCTGTTTAATAAATAGTGACCATTTATATTACATTACTCAACGGCCCCCGAGCCTAGTCCGTAGTCGAATCCTGGTAAGGGTATTTATTTGTGTGTTCATTATGGTTATTTTCTATTTATTTAAGTATTTATCTATATATTATATATATCTTGGTCTAGTACCCACAAGCCTTATTGAGCTTACCATGGGACTAGGTTAATTTGTGTAAGATTGTCCCATAATATTTATTTATTATAAATAAATAAATAAAAATAAAAAACTGTTTATGTCGGACCATAAAAATCCATACAGTTGTTAGTAACTTAAATTTAGGTACATTAAAAACTATGCTAGTGAAACTCTTACTCCTAAGTAGGTAGACTAGAGACCGACAAGTAGAGGCAAAAAGATTGAACCTATTTGTCCCTACCAATGATTACACTGACCCAGTATTTTGTAATCTGGCAGTCGAGACATTCGGCCAACGTCCTCAGCATGCTGTTGCTGCTACCGCGCACTCGTTTAAGCAGTGAGGCAATTCTTTTTCGCCGAATAGCAAAAAAGTCATCTGTACGTGCCTCGGCGAACATGCCAGAAGCACTGCAGTACTTCGGCCGCCTCAGCAGCATTCTGAGGATGTTGTTGTATTGCACACGCAACGTGTTATAGGCCTTCTGTGTATTATGTTGGGCATTCATCGTTAGGGCTTTGAGTTCTGTTACATTGGCATCGCAGTGCGCAGAGTAAATGAAATTGTTAAGCAAATTTGCTTTTGCATGTGATGGATATGTTATGTATTTAATTCATTTTAACATTGCAGGTATGACTTCTACACACACTAATCACAAAAACGGCAAAAGATGTCAACACATCGACAGTGACCACACACGCGAGGAGAGACACCTGCGTCTCGTAGATTGCCCCAGGTTCAATGACATGTCTTATTTATTTACTTAAAGTGAGGAAACTAGACCGGGCGCAGACAGAAGGCGATCAGCGGAGTTTTGCGTTTGCGTTCCATATCAGTTCAATGAAACACGAACGTAGAACTCCGCTCACCGTCTGTGTGTTTAGGCTCTAAGAGTTTTCAAGCTAACATGGACATTATCATAGTAGCTTTAATGTTAATGATAATAAGGGGTACAGGATATTTATGTATATTTGTACAGATTTTTTAACATAATTTATAAACTTTTTGAGTGCTATCTCCATTCGCCTCCATATCACCTTACTTAAACACTTATTTAGGTATTTATGCTGTTTATTTAATATTATAATTTATTTAATTGTTTATTTTGTGACTGGAAGCGCTGGTGGCCTGGCGGTAAGATGTCAGACTATCAATCCAAAGGTCGTGGGTTCAAACCCCGGCTCGTACCACTGAGTTTTTCATATTTGCCAGTTGCTTTTCGGAGTTTTCGGTGAAGGAAAACATCGTGAGGACATCCCAACAAGGCCTAGTTTCCAATCTGGGTTGAAATATCAGATGGCAGTCGCTTTCGTAAAAACTAGTGCCTACGCCAATTCCTGGGATTAGGTTGCCGAGCGGACCTCAGGCTCAATAGAGCAAAAAGCTGAAACAAACGCTAGAAGGAACAAGGAGTTAATTTGGTGACTGCGTTTTAGTTTAATTTTATTAGGTGTTTAGTGTAGGTACGACAGTAGTTAAGACATTTACTCATTGTATACTCAACCTTATGTACTATCTACATAATCGTGTTTAGTACCAAATACAAGTCAGTTCGAACCTAGTATTCGTTTGATTTACAGCCTTCCTAACGCCCTCCGTACAGTACTTTGATTACCGCTGAATATATGTTTAACAATTAATTTAGGCTTACAGTATGTTTTTCTATGGTTTCAATATAATCAATTCATTTCAAATACCTCTACAGTCTACAGTCCGCATTTTTGTTACATATATTTTTCTTCTACAGATAAACAGGTGAAAAGGGGAACAACATCACTAATGAAAAATAAAGGAAATGAAATCCTTTTTAAAAAGTTTCTTATTGGTAATGGAAGAGCTACATGCAAAAAGTAGCCGTCTAAATATGCCAGATATGTGTTTACTACCTTTAATCTTACGTTTTTGTTGTTTTTCTTTTAACAAACTTAGAATGCATAATATAGTAGTTTATGTAACTGTTACGTAATAAGGGTCCTTAAAACATGAGTGTGGTTTTATGAAACGAGCCGCAGGTGAGTTTCATAATAAGATCACACGAGTGTTTTAAGGCCTAATTACGTACAGTTGCATACACTGCTTTATCTACACTCATATTATTTATCCAAAATGCCGTATTCGGAAACCGTTGAATGGCCGCCATTGCACCGCCATGACCAACTCGATTGTGTCGGGAGGCGCGTGTCGGGCTGTCGGCGGATGCGCGGGAGGGTGCAGGTGTACATTATGTTATCAAAACTCATAGCACATCAATAATTGAGCATGAAAAGTTAAAATTACGTTACTGCCACGGATAAAAAGCTTATCATAGTAAAATCGGTCGTGGTAATGCTAGCCATTGCCTACCGTTTTCGAACACGTTTTAGAGAACTTACAATATGAGTGTAGATAAAATTTGTTTTAATACAGCGTTTTAATCTCGACGTTCAAATGGGTTAAAAGATGGCGTTGTACACTTTCCGTGCCTAAAAAGCATTTATTTTTTATTGAAGTGTAGGTACCTAACTTACTATAAATATCTAGGAAGTTAGAGCACGAGACAGGTCTGCTCTCTCTAGGCGGCGCAGCTTCATCATCATCATCATATTAGCCGAAGGACGTCGACTGCTGAACATAGGCCTCCCCCAAAGAGTGTCACAATGACCGGTCCTGCGCCACCCGCATCCAGTGGACTCCCGCGACCTTTACCAGGTCATCAGTCCACCTTGTCGGGGGTCTACTGTCGAGGGTATCCTAAATGAATACCCGAATCTTATATAATAGATATTTATTCTTTTTATTTTAAGTTAATTACAGAGATGACAACTCGCTGTTTAGGCTGACCCTTTGGGACTCCCTGAAAGAATCCCGATCGTCTGACCTAGAACGTTGTAATTCCTAATTTAAAATAACACCGTGCCAGACAGTGTTCGAGAAGAGAGGTTGTAAAGGTAGTAAACCTTTACACTACTTCGGCTCGTGGTCGCCACTCGAGAACCTTTCCGCCCCAACGGCCATCGGTTCTATGTGCCCCGCACTTTAGTTTAGCGATTCAGAGGGCCATATCGGTTACTTTGGTTCTGCTACGGATGGCCTCATTTCTGATGCGACCACGCTGAGAGACGCACAGAGAGACGCGGCGCAGCTTGGTACGGAGAAACTAGGGAAAGACACCAAAGGTCAGCTGGAGACCTGCAAGATTCATATTCACTCTTTTCTCTGTTACTACGTAGACTTACATAACTTTCTTGTAATATGATATTTTAAAATTGTAGCTAAATTAAACGCAAAAGCTTTTCTAGGTGGCTGGTTTATTACTGATTATTTATTTTATGTTTAACCCTTTGACCGCCAAGCATCGGACGGAAAACTCGTGCCCTCAGCGCTAGCGCTCGCTTATATTTTGGACGTGATATCACGGGCTGGCGCTGAGGGCACGACTTTCCGTGCGCGTGATTTGACGTCTTTGGCGGTCAAAGGGTTAACTCCAGCCAGTTACTCGAACAAATCGTACGGTCAGAAAGAAAGACATATCACAGTAGATTTATAAGTATAGGGTATTTTTTTTTATTTGGTAGGAAAATGATACACAAACACGCAATGCAATAAATTGAACATCTTTATTGAATTTCATTTTCCACTTAACAATATTAAATAATGCTATTTAATTGTCATATCATATTTCAGTCAGTCTGTATAAATACTTTATTTGCTGAATTACAGTAATCTAAATAAATACATATTACGTATAGTTTTGATGACATTAAAAAAAACGAAACAGTAGAAATATGAAGTACAAAAATAACAATACATGATATATTTATGAAAACTTAATACAGTTGGAGCATTATTACACTTTAATTATTTCGCCATACGTTCTAAACGTAGGATTACTCTTTTTCTTCAAGAAAATAGAAGGCCCCTCCCAGCCAACACAGAATTAGCCGTTCTGACTGTTCTGAGAGCCTAACAAACAGCAGCACTACTACAGAGTAGCAGTGTTATTACGGCTGCAATATTTTGTAAGATTAACGTAATCCAAGTTTCGAAGTTACGCCAACTGAATACCTTTTTAAAGTATTTATATTTACAGATAAATTTATTTAGTGTTTTGATTATTTCTAAGGCTCGGCTACGATTACGTAAGTCAGCGTTCTTGCCGTTATTTATATCCGCTGTTGAAAGTTAATTTCTATATGATGTGGCCAATCCATTCCTGATTATTTCATTGATATGGCCAAACCTAACCTAAACCATATCATTTGAAATTATTGGCCATGTTATGAACGGCAAATTTAAAAACTTGGCCACAAGTGCCACAACATATATCGCTTACTCCTCTATACCTTAAGAACAACTATAAAAAGTAATGAAATAAACGCATTTGTATTACTGCTCAAAGGTTGACTGGAAGAGATCCCTTAAGGGATAAGTTCGCCTTTGTACAAGTATTGTGTATTTTTCTTTGTTGTACAATAAAGTATTATACTACTATTACTATAGTTCATTTTATTTGAGATTAGAAAAACGTTGACAGAACGATGTACAGTCACGTCTAAAAATATGTATGCATTTAATGAGACAAAAATATGTAGCCACGACTCTATTACCAAAGCGTAAAGTCTTGGATACATGTTTTTGTCACATTAAATGTATACATATTTTCAGACGTGACCGTACAGGGTTCTTTATCAGGCACGAATGGCACGATACGTCACAACTGTCAAAGTGCCTACGCCGCCGTCATTAAACATACTTAAATCACGGATCAGAATACAATCCGGATAGTACTTTTACTATATTCCCCTAACCACAGTTGAACCTTATTACCGAGCAAAACAGTCGTTCATAGGTCACTAGTAAAAAGTAATAAAAACGGTCCTATAGAGAGCATAATGTAGGGGGCGGTGTCTCACTCGCACAATGCTGCCAACTTATGAAACTTACCAATGTGGTTTTATTTATATACATTTATTTTAGTAACACACTAGAAGTTACTTCCTACTTATAATAATTTATTGCAAGATTTTGAATTAATACTTTGTTCCCTTTTAGCTGCTTTGAATTTTTTTACGACGTAAATATTATTCATTCAATAAATTAAAGAATTGCAATTAATATTGCAGACAGTAGTAAGTTTTGTAATATTTAAAATACGGTCTGGTATCCCCATACCATCAGTCCCATCACTGACATAATATGTCACTGATATTATTTCAAATGACGCCGCTCAGCTCAACAACATTTCGTAACAACATTTTTAAGTAAAAATGGTCAAGATATGTTGTGTAAAAGGGTGCAGGGGTGAGACTTTACAATAAAGTAGACTTTCCTTTCACCGGTAATCCACAATCATTCAATTTTACGATTTAACAACAAGTTAAGATTGTCAAACAATAGGGTGACTATGATGTCGGCAAACTGCGGGTCGGTTTTGCTGTTTTTACAGAAATGTACATAAGTACATGGTCTGTTCCTAAGTATTACGTCTGTTCCTAAGTATTACTTACACAGGACAGGAGTGGCCCGCGGGTCTTTTTAGGACCTTTCGAAAGGGTCCTAAAATGGCACAAGGCCATACAAAAAATTGTAGTAGTGGCAGTATAATAAATAAATCAATAAATATTATGGGACAATCTTACACAAATCAACCTAGTCTCACAGGAAGCTCAATAAGGCTTGTGTTGTGGGTACTAGATGACGATATATGTAATAGATATATACATATAAATACTTAAATACATAGAAAACATCCATAACTCAGGAACAAATATCCGTGATAAACACACAAATAAATGCCCTGACCAGGATTCGAACCCGGGACCTCCTGCTTCATAGGCAGGGTCACTACCGACTAGGCTAGGAGGCCATTAAAATATACTTTATTCTACAACAAAGAAAAATACAACAGGAAGAATATACAATATTTTTACATGGAAGAGATCTCTTCCAGTCAACCATTGAGCAGTTTGATGTATTGCTGTTTTCTTTATTTACCTTTAAGTATATTAAAGTCGGAGAACTGTCCACATCAGACATGACGCAATAGTGACAGCCACGAACCCCCTGTACTTACTTAGTTTTAGTTTGCTATACTAACTATCCCCTATTTTAAGACGCGGACATCTGGCAATTGTTCATCGGTGTTATGCAAACGAGTTGTAAGAAATAAATTTCTTACAGTTCTAGGTTTGATGCAGTGCAGTATCATGTAATTAATAAGATTATATCATTTTCAGGAGTTTCTGTTGGGGGAAAATAGTGCAAAATGACGTTACGTTAATGTATTGTTTGTCGCCTACCTACTGTTTTTTTTCCGTAGCGATACGCAATGTTTTTACTTTTTTGTTATTATATTAGCGATAGGCTTCGACAGTTTTTACCTATTAACTGAAATATTTTGCTGGTCTGTCACTCTGACGTCCTCCGATAAATAGCTGCCAGAAGCCTGGATCTAGCAATAAGTTTAAAATAGTAAAGTAATTAGAGGGGTTCCCTGCTCCCACCATCGCGCCAACGTATCTGAAGTGGCCAGCTCCTCAGTCAAGTAGTCAGTCAGTAGAATGTATAAGTTCCCATATGAACTATGAGACTTCTCTTTCTGAACAATACTTACTAGACGACAAGCATATTTTATATTTATCTTCATACTAGCCCAATCCCACATACATCATAGTACATATGGTCACCCTACTTAGAATGAGATGCAGCCCCCCACATTACCCTCTCTTTCGGCCTCACTTTGTGGTCGAAGTATGATCTCCAGATTGTATTTAACTTCATGACTTAAATATATTTGTATTTATAGTAAAGCCATGCCTACGTATTTGTAAATGTTATAAGTGATTCGTGATATCGTGAAGTTGGCAAGCGCAGGTTTTACTCCACATACTCTTGCTTTCTTTGGCAGTTATATGAGTAACAGGAGCCAGTATGTGGACTGTGCTGGTCACCTCTCAGAACCATATTACACGAGGTCTGGCGTAAGTCAAGGAAGCAATTTGGGCCCCTTACAGTTTATCTTAATGATAAACGACCTTCCTGACGTTGCCAAAATTTCCATTTGCCTACTCTTTGCTGATGACCTTAAGCTTGTCCGGAGAATTAATGACAGCTCAGATTGTAAAAAGTTACAAGAGGACATACATCGAGTGGTCAGATGGAGTCAAACATACAAGTTACGTTTCAATTTGTCGAAATGTGCCATAGTCTCATTCACTAGATCTCGGAATCCACGGTGCTACCAATATGAGTTGGAAGGAATACAGATGCAGCGCCTCGGCGAGGTAAAAGACTTAATAGGGGTGTTGCTGAAGTCCGACCTTACCTTTAGAGACCATTTTGTGTCAGTATGCAAGAAGGCTTTCCGAAATCTGGGGTTTGTAATAATGAGGCAATCTCATTCATTTACAAACATTAACGCGATACGTGTCTTGTACGAAGCAATAGTCAGATGCCATTTGGAGGGTAATGCAGTAATCTGGAGTCCACATCAGGCCAAGTATAGGCTAATGCTGGAGCGTATCCAAAACAAATTTACTAGATTTGTATATTGGAAACTGTACGGAGTGTACCCGTTTTATCCCTTAATGTATCCTACATTGTTCGTGCTAGGAATGGTAGGGTACAATAAACTAGAAGTTCGAAGGGAACTCGGATTAGCCTCGTATATATTTAAGTTGCTGCGAGGCAAGTTGTTGTACCTAAACGGGAGGCCTTCTTCGTATTTAATTACTAAGATAGAAATAATACGATAAAAGTATTACGCATTTAATTACAAACTTGGTTAATTTTTGTTCCACTTAACAATAAGTTCAAGAAAACTAACAAATTCGCGAGTATTGTAACGACATCTTACGAATTATTAACGCAACCTAAAGTCACGTCACGTCTTAGAGCCTGTCATAATAGTATTACAGTTTTTCTGTATGTCTCAAACAGCTTGGTTGTCTGGATTGACATCTGTCATATTGACGGCTGTCAATGTCATGAGTAACAGCTTGAATAAATTGAACCTTAACGAGATTGACATAAGGAGTGTCGCTGCTTTTGTATAGGATGTCGCTAATTTTGTATGGAATGTAGCTCGAAACCCATAGTTGGTCGCCAGATTAGTATGGAATGTAGCTTAAAACTCATAGAATGTCGCTACATTTTCATAGTTTGTAGCTTAAAACCCATAGTAAGTCGCCAGATTTGTATAGAATGTAGCTTAAAACTCATAGAATGTCGCTACATTTTCATAGTTTGTAGCTTAAAACTCATAGTAAGTCGCCACATTGTCATACAATGTCTCTCGTCTGAAATTTGGTATAAAGGGGCCGACGCCAGCTATCGTGCATTCATTCAAATCTCTACGCTCGGACCGACAAGTGACTCTGGTTTACTAAATTACTGGTAAGTGCAAAATTCTGCTATATTACTATCTCTGTGTTTGGTTTTGTGTACAATAACTATATTGTCGTAATGCTGTGACTTGGAGATGTGTCTCTGTTCTCTGATTCAGGAACCAGCTTGGTTTCTGTGATGGGGAACTTTGACATTAGATATATGTGGAATGTTGCATTTTATTGTTTTGAAATTGGTCTTAGTTTCTTATTCCCTTTATGTAAACTTAAAGTCTTTGTGTTTTGTTATATTTTAAAAGCCAGAAACTGTCCAGACATCATAAATATTCATGATATCCAGACCCGCTAATGTCTGCAGTAATTGGTGCCAGAGGTCTTGTTAAATATGTTTATATATTTCTTTATATACACCGGATAGGGCCGAGTTACCATTCACCGCCCTGGCTGCGGCCATGAATGGGGGACTCATTAACACGGGCCTATAGTTTTGCTATCTCGACTTCACCCATCGAACTGTACAGATTCCATAGGGATACATTATGTATATTTAAAAGTATTAAGCTGATGGTAAGAACGGCTGGTATTTTGAATGTACTAGATTAGGGACGATAGACGATAGGGTAGAGTCACACACACTTTCTGGGAAAGCAGGTAGGGTTTTCTTCCTCCGGTTTTCATGATTTTATTGAAATCAGGTGGTTCTTTAAATATATTTACTACTTATATGGTGGGTTTTAACTTTTAAATATATTGGTGAAGTAAATGAGATCATTGTTCTAAAAGCAAATCTTTGAAATTCTATATTTCTAGGTTCCTATTGCGAAGGCAAGGTATCTCAGGAATATAGTGTCTGGTCACATTCATTTTAATTTCATTTATGTCTTGGGATAGTGAGTCAGTCCGAGATGGATGACTGACTTGCTCCTGACGCCAAACGATGCAGTGCGTTGGGAATACATCAAACTGATGCTATGAATGGCTGGTTTGACTCTTCTGTTTAGGTCACTACTTTAGTATTTTGCCTTTATTTTAGATAAGCCTAGAAATATCAGCTTTTAATATGTTGAGAATAAATATTGGGCATGTCAAAAAAAAGATTGACATTATTTAGTTTGTTTTAGCGTTTCTTCTCATTTAAAACTAGGATATGAAACGCTGATTATGTTGTGATTTTAAAATAAAATAAATCGATCCAAATTTTCACTGCGTTATGTATTATGTTTTTATATGTTCATAAAGTATTTACATTCACTCCTTGAAACAGATCGCTAAATTTTTCGCACCTATTAACAGATGCGATAGCCGAGTGGTTTCATTACTGTACTAATGCGTAGTAGTTGTCTACGTTCCTGGGATCGAGCCTGGACTACTTATTTCTTTTTGTGTTTTTTTTTTTTTTTTTAATTTTACAGTTTGAATATATTTATTTCATAGTCATTTTGCTTTTTTTAAAGAACATTATATGTAAATAAATTTCATAACAAATATGGTTTGACATCGTCCCTAAAAAATTAAAACGCATTATTACCCTTCATGCGAATAAAATTTGGTAAAATTATCCTTTTAATAAATAGTTATTTCAAAATGAATGAATAAATACACTCCTACATTATTTAGGTGGGTACTTATCCGGTTATCAGATCCTTTGAGTACCTATAGTTAGGGTTTCTTTCAAGATATTTCGTAGGAATGGGTGCCTATTAGTCTGGACTATTATCTGCGTCCGCTATAGGTATGTAGTGATTAATTTATAAAAACATCTAAAACATTATTTTTTTTACATATGGGATGCTTAGAATTACATGTAGTTAGCCCTATTTAAGTATTTTAAATTATCTATTTTGACAACTTTCATTTCTTCATAAAGTAATAGAATATTTATTTCTGGGAATTATGTTTTATGGTTTGATATTGTGTTTTATTAATACAAGTTGCTTGTTGAGTTCTTCTTTAGGGTACTATCTACTGTGGGTTACTTCAACATCTAAGACCGGACAAGGACAACGTCAGACACGCTTGCGAGGTTTCAATGGGTTACCGATCTCGCATCATGTCGCGCACTAGGGCTGCATCAACGCTACTACAACCGTTGTCTTACCAGTATCAACAGTGTCTGAGTTTTTACGCCAAGGGAAGGATTGGAGGAATAATCACCAGCAGCCTGGAGCAAGGGGGTGCACTTGCATCCTCCAGTCAGGAAAGGGTTTACAAAATGCATTGGTATAGATATTTACGTATATTACCTATTCTCGGTAAAACTAATATTTTATTGATGGTTTTTTAAATTACTTTTCATTATATTTTAGTAACATTATTTTGCCTTAACGTGTTTGTATTTATACAAGGTGTCGGTGATTTTCTAGTGGCTCGGATTATATGTTGAAAAATGTTTCATCATTTTGATTCGACTTAGCTATTTTGAATGAAGTCAAACAATTTCACTTAGATTTTTTTTACTACAAACAGCAGATTAGAGCGGGTTTGCGGTTTCATTATCTTGGTAGTTGCAATGAATAAGGAGTAGGTGTGTTGTTAAATTATACTTTCATTTAGTTTCAGTTCTGTCTAATATTATTTTAAACTCGGAACAAGATCGCAAATATCGCGATACAATCGTTGACAAATTTGCTCATAGTAGTGTGGATTCGCCGAATCTGGTCAATGATTTTAAGTAATAGAGATTCACCGGATAATTGGAATATTTTACAAATTCTATAAAATATATATATTGTGTCCTAACTTAAATACAACACATTTTGTACTTTTCCTGCCTTTTGTGTTAAACCACTAACCCAAAAGGGATTATTGTTTCCAAAAGCTAAGAGCTTTCGTTTTAGAATAATTTCATTCGATTAAACATTTTAACATATATTAAAATATATTTTCTTACATATTTTACATTGATTGCACGTCGAACCGTTGGCTGTCTGTAGAAATCGAAGCGAAAGAGCGTATGAGGAAGGATGAATTTTATGATGTATGAGTGATTAAGTATTGTGTTTATGGTTATGTGGATGCATGTAAGAGATGAATGTAAAGTGGAGGGTGAATGAAAGATTATGAATGACAGTGATGAATGTATTACGAGAAAAAGGATTGATACAGATAGACAATAGCTAGAGTGTAATCAAACTGGATTAGTCGGTATTTGCAGGGGAAATGACATGGGGGACTGGGACTGGGACAAATTAGTCGGTAAAATCTTATTAGTAGGTTAAAATCGTTTTACGATTAGACCCGTTATAGGGGTATTTTTTGCTGACTAAATACTCTACAAGGTATGAACATCATTACGAAAACCACACACCTCGTATTGAATAAGGTATATTCGACATTTACACATGATCATGAGCCATAAAATAAAATAAAACTACTCGGCTCTATTTATAACGGTTTCTTTTAACATAGGTATATATTTTAGCTATCATGCTTTATTATGTTTTAGGATGTGATCATCCAGAAGGTATTTTGCTCATTCTGTAGCAAAACATTTTTACGTTAACATTTATATTTGAGAAGTATGTTTGGTTCTAAGTTTTTTTTTCATTATCTTTATAATATTTGTGAAAACTTTGAGGTTGTTTTGTGTATAAAAAAAAAAAAACGCACAAGATAATCTTGGGGGGGGGGGTGTCGAATGGCCTTGTGTCATTACGTGACATTCGCCAAGAAAACGTGACTGAGTTGGTGGAGAGAAATTTGGTTCGAATTTTGACAATGAAATTTGAACGCTTCGTACTTATAAAAAGGTTTTTTCGTTTTGTATGGGAAGTGTTTTTGTGTATTCATTAGTGTCCTGAACAAAGTAGGATTACGGTTCATAGGGTGGACAAGAATACCTGCCGCAACCGGGGTGAGGGCACAAAAGCGGATCATTAGGATCTACCAGGCTCACAACCTGATATCTCTGGCAAAATGAGAATTCATGGGGAAAAACTTGTCAAATGATCATTGTTAAAAATTCCAAGAGCCTTTTTCAAAGCTGTGCCATTTGCTGTCATTTAGTATTGGAAAACACACCCACACCACACGTTTAGATAAGGGAGGGGTTACCGACTAGTCTAGAGTACATTGAAGTTTTTCATAGATCACTGAGGTCACTAAGGTGATCTATTACAAAACATGCAATGGGGGGCGAAGATGTACCTAAACGGGAGGCCTTCTTCGTATTTAATTACTAAGATAGAAATAATACGATAAAAGTATTACGCATTTAATTACAAACTTGATTAATTTTTGTTCCACT
Organism: Pammene aurita; assembly: GCA_947086415.1. Taxonomy (NCBI): domain Eukaryota; kingdom Metazoa; phylum Arthropoda; class Insecta; order Lepidoptera; family Tortricidae; genus Pammene; species Pammene aurita. The sequence goes on from OX352313.1 coordinate 13,337,525, forward strand.
TAACAATAAGTTCAAGAAAACTAACAAATTCGCGAGTATTGTAACGACATCTTACGAATTATTAACGCAACCTTAAGTCACGTCACGTCTTAAAGCCTGTCATAATAGTATTACAGTTTTTCTGTATGTCTCAAACAGCTTGGTTATCTGGATTGACATCTGTTATATTGACGGCTGTCAACGTCATGAGTAACAGCTTGAATAAATTGAACCTTAACGAGATTGACATAAAGAGTGTCGCTGCTTTTGTATAGGATGTCGCTAATTTTGTATGGAATGTAGCTCGAAACCCATAGTTGGTCGCCAGATTAGTATGGAATGTAGCTTAAAACTCATAGAATGTCGCTACATTTTCATAGTTTGTAGCTTAAAACCCATAGTAAGTCGCCAGATTTGTATAGAATGTAGCTTAAAACTCATAGAATGTCGCTACATTTTCATAGTTTGTAGCCTAAAACCCATAGTAAGTCGCCACATTGTCATACAATGTCTCTCGTCTGGAATTTTGTATAAAGGGGCCGACGCCAGCTATCGTGCATTCATTCAAATCTCTACGCTCGGACCGACAAGTGACTCTGGTTTACTAAATTACTGGTAAGTGCAAAATTCTGCTATATTACTATCTCTGTGTTTGGTTTTGTGTACAATAACTATATTGTCGTAATGCTGTGACTTGGAGATGTGTCTCTGTTCTCTGATTCAGGAACCAGCTTGGTTTCTGTGATGGGGAACTTTGACATTAGATATATGTGGAATGTTGCATTTTATTGTTTTGAAATTGGTCTTAGTTTCTTATTCCCTTTATGTAAACTTAAAGTCTTTGTGTTTTGTTATATTTTAAAAGCCAGAAACTGTCCAGACATCATAACTATTCATGATATCCAGACCCGCTAATGTCTGCAGTAATTGGTGCCAGAGGTCTTGTTAAATATGTTTATATATTTCTTTATATACACCGGATAGGGCCGAGTTACCATTCACCGCCCTGGCTGCGGCCATGAATGGGGGACTCATTAACACGGGCCTATAGTTTTGCTATCTCGACTTCACCCATCAAACTGTACAGATTCCATAGGGATACATTATGCATATTTAAAAGTATTAAGCTGATGGTAAGTACGGCTGGTATTTTGAATGTACTAGATTAGGGGCGATAGACGATAGGGTAGAGTCACACACACTTTCTGGGAAAGCAGGTAGGGTTTTCTTCCTCTGGTTTTCATGATTTTATTGAAATCAGGTGGTTCTTTAAATATATTTACTACTTATATGGTGGGTTTTAACTTTGTAATCTATTGGTGAAGTAAATGAGATCATTGTTCTAAAAGCAAATCTTTGAAATTCTATATTTCTAGGTTCCTATTGCGAAGGCAAGGTATCTCTGGAATATAGTGTCTGGTCACATTCATTTTAATTTCATTTATGTCTTGGGATAGTGAGTCAGTCCGAGATGGATGACTGACTTGCTCCTGATGCCAAACGATGCAGTGCGTTGGGAATACATCAAACTGATGCTATGAATGGCTGGTTTGACTCTTCTGTTTAGGTCACTACTTTAGTATTTTGCCTTTGTTTTAGATAATCCTAGAAATATCAGCTTTTAATATGTTGAGAATAAATATTGGGCATGTCAAAAAAAAAAGATTGACATTATTTAGTTTGTTTTAGCGTTTCTTCTCATTTAAAACTAGGATATGAAACGCTGATTATGTTGTGGAGTTTAGGAATACCTAATAACAATAATACAAAATAAATTGGGTATTAGGTTAGCGTGGCCATACATCATCCATCCATGACGACAAGCTGGTGTTTGCATTATTAAGATGTAGTAGATAAAATATTTTGCCCAAGACAAATATATTTCCCTATTAGCTAGCTAGGAGGATAATGGGTTTGAAAGGGAAATATCCAAGCAAACTATAAGGACCTGTTGTCGCATGCACTCGGCCACCGTTAAGAGGCGGTTGATGATATTATTTTTTAAACAAATAATATTTTATAAGACTACTAACTATCTTTGACCACATTAAGCCAATGGCCTACTCTACAATCTGTAAAATCAACTATTTTTATAATAAACTTGTAACTCCTCTGTTTATTCTTCATCTTTCTCCATTTCTAGAAACCACTCGACTTTTAAACTTTTATTGGATAACTCGTGTGTAAAATTAAGCTATTAAAAGTGTGATTGTGTTTCGGGAGTTCGGAAGACTCGCCAGTCTTTCATTAAAAGAATTTGGGTTACACGGAGCATTTCGAAGGGTCCCCAATACCACTAGACAATGGATCACCAAGGCCATGTTAAAGGGGTTTCGCGCTCCTTACGTTTAGGTTATAAAGAGGGATGAGTGGGAGGTGACATTGTGCAACTCTGGAGTTCTGGCAGAGGTGCGTTTGAACGTACCTGAGCGGTATGTGTGGCGGCGGCTGCGGCCAAGTCTGCTGGTCGAGCCGGACGCTCGAACGCAGCTTCTTCGTCAGTCACCCTTTTCGCGCGCAATTAGGATCCTTAATCGTGTAGCGATCGAGTTGGATTTGTTCTCTTGTTCACTCAACGAATTCACAAGGGTCACGCTATTTTTATTGTGCTACAATAATGATTAGTAATATGTAACGTAGGTAAAATTTAATAATTTGATAATTTAGTAATTATGTTTAACACTGTCGAATTAGGATAACCCTGTAAGGATAGTTGTATGTTTGTTATAAATAAATAAAAAAAATAAAAAATATTGAGTATTTAACAATATTTTGATAGTAGTTATTTGCTCGAAATTTTATTTTTCTACTCGGCGACTGTAATGCTTGAAGAGATTGTGTAGACCGAACTACTAGTGCATAATTTCCGATAGAGCTTTTATGGTTGCATTTTGTGACATCGCCAACGATGGTACAAAGGATTTTCATACAATATTGTAACACTGTTGTACGAGCCCGCGCGGCCACGCCGCCGTCGCCGCGGGGGGACGGGCACGATCTGCCGGGAGATTGAAGTTATTTAGAGGCAGCAGGTCTTTCGTCGAACTCAATTCTTACCGGCTTGCCTATATTGAGCACTCGTAGAAAAAGTATTGTATAAAATAGTGACATAATCAAGCTTTTCAATCTCGTACAGTCGAGGACAAAGAGATGTATACACTTTTGGACCTTATTGCGTTGTAATAAGGTCCAAAAGTGTATACATCTCTTTGTCCTCGACTGTACCTTACTTAACGGTACTCGACTGAAAACCTCTTAATTATGTCACGATTGTATAAAATACTATTTCAACATTTTTAATGTTCTTGTAAATGTTGCACAATAAAAAACCTATAGAACATGAGGTTCGAGACGGATGGTTAGATTTTTAAATAGTTTCTCGCGTCATCTGTCATTCGTATTTCTCAGCCATAACTGCATAGTTTTTAATGTTTAAAGCTTATTGTGATTCTTATTTATTTTCAGTAAAGGTATTTGCTTGTTCTATTATTGTGCTATTGGTTGGAGGGTTATGGAGCAATCAGAGGCAGGCCCGAGTGGCATACAACTACAAAAGTCACCTCATAGTCCAACAAATCTTTTACCATCACCTAAGCTAAATATTTTATTATTTAGTATTATATAATAAAACGATTAAATATTATTTAGAAGAACTTTTATTTACGAAATGTTATTAATAAGTGCATATTATAATTGTCAATTAAATAATTTTCGTGCATACTGATAAAAAACTAGACGTTAAGTTTCCGTTTTAGAACGTACATGCGTCACTGTCAGTTTTTAAATTTTCACGTATCTCTAACGTGATAATCAAAACGAAATTGTGTTTTTATTGTTGTGTTGGATTATTTAATCTGCAAATTGTTATTATTTATTCACAAATGTGAACTCTTAATCATGTTAACTAATCGTTTGTTGGTGTGCTTGCATTGTGTTTAAATTGAACATTTAGAACAGGTTGGCAACTACTGTTGCTATGTTTACTCAATTTCTAATCTCAAAAAAAATGAAGTATAGTAAAAAACAAAAACCAATTTTCTTAATGCCATCGCCACAGCATTTAACTAAATGCCGGTTTAATTCAGTTATAATTATTAAAATCTTTTACTTTAATAAATCTCGTAGGTTTCTCGTGATGAACACTTATGAGATGTTTCTTAACCCCGCTATGGCGCTGGAATTTCTTGTAACATATTTCGCACGCATATGGCCTCTCCCCAGTGTGTACCCGATAATGCTCTTTTAAAGCAGCAAGAATTGAAAAAGCCTTTTTACAAATATCGCAGGCATGTGGCCTGGCCGCTGAGTGAACTCTTCTGACATGCACTGTCAACGCTGATTTGTGTCTGAACTGCTGCCCGCATTGTTCACACGCGTGTTGCTTAAAATCCTCGTGAACCATCTTGTGTTCCTGTAAAAGTCTCTTGTTTCGAAACTTCTTATGACAGACTTCACACTCGAAAGGTTTTTCTTCGGAGTGAGTTTCTCTATGATTCCTCAAGATGCCTTTAGTTGAAAATCTTTTAGAACATATTTCGCACATGTATTCCTTCCGGCCTTCCCTTAAGGCTTTGTCTTCCATTTCCTTCTCAGCGTGTTTATCCATATGCTTAGCTAAAGTACCTTGTAGTGCAAATCGTTTCCCACAGATATCGCAACAGAACTGTTTGTCCATGACCTGGTTGTGTTGTGCCAATAAATGCCTTTTTAAGCTACATCTGTAGCTAAACTTCATTTGACACAATTCACAGGTATAAGGTTTGTCTCCGGTATGTACTCGCATGTGTATACTTAAAGCGTCTTTTTTTATGAATCGTTTATTGCATACTACGCAAGAGAACTTAAAATCCTCAGCGTGAAATCTCATATGGAGTTTTAAAGCACATTTTGACGTATAAGCTTTACTACATTTATCACACTTGTAAGGTTTCCCCGTATGTTCAAATTTATGATTCTTCAAGGTGAACTGCGTATTGAATCTCCTTTCACAGATATCGCAAGTGAATGGATAATCACCAGAATGATTTTTTAAATGTGCAGTGAAGGTGCTTTCTTCCGCAAATTGTTTTCTACAAATGTCACAAGTGAATATTTTTTTTGTATCTGTGGGTAGGTCTTTACTGTCATCCGATTCTTTTTTGCATACTGTTATTTCTCCTGGCTCTACTTGACTATAATCAAATTTGGAGTGTTTTCTTTTATGAACGGTCAAGTGGCCTTTTTGTCTGAAAGTTTTGTTGCACATATCACAGGAGTATGGTCTCGCGCCGGTGTGCGTGCGCATGTGTATAACAAATTGACTTTTTTGTGTGAACCGCCCGTCGCATAGTTCGCAGGAGAACTTGAACTTGCCTATATGGTGTGCGTAATGATCATTTAGATGGCTCTTTTGTAAGAATCTCTTGTCACATACGTCACACGCGAACGGTTTCTCTCCTGTATGAGATCTACGGTGGATCATGAGCCTGGTTTTCGCGTTTGGGTTTCCAAATTTCTTGTTACAAATGTCACACGTGTGTACTTTACCGCGTTTCTTCGGCTCGGGATCGCTGGGTGTCGGGTCCGGCGTAGAACGGCTGGACGCAGTAGAAACGGGTCGTGCTGAAGTCCCCGGTGGTTCTTCGTATATGGCAACTGTAATAATAATAATTAAAATCTTACTAATGTAATAATAATAAATAAGATCTTACGAGCATATGGACATACTAGCCCTAGATCTGACATGGTAATAATAATACCAAGATTGAACGGGATATTCTTATTAAACTTTCAACAGGTAGTAGTAGTAGTATAATACTTTATTGTACAACAAAAAAAATACAACAGAAAGAATACATAATATTAGTACAAAGGCGGACTTATCCCTTAAGGGATCTCTTCCAGTCCACCTTTGAGCAGTTGAGGGAGAATTAGAACTGGTAGACATATATAACTATGGCAATAAATAATAATAAAAAAAATTACATCCTAATCTAACCTATTAGATACATAAAACAAAAAAAAAATTATCGTTGGTCCTTGTCAATCTTGTCATAGTCTCACATTGTGATTATTGCTTACTTCCAAGAGGCCCTAAGTACAATATAACCGTGTTTTACCTCCACCGCTTTTTGAAGGGGAACAAAGAAACCGACTAAATTATGTAGGCTAGCTACAGTATGCTATTAGCCAAGTTGAAATGCGTTTCCAAATTAGTCGCGTTACGTATACTTTGTCCTTCTTGGGTGTACGCGTGTTTCAACTCTAGAGATTTGACACGAACAGTATTCTCTTAGGCCGCGGAGTCGACGCACTAGACCGGCGCGCCACATTCAGTGCAACGGTGCATATAATAGTTACTTTATTCAATATATACCTGAAACGACCTCGCCATCGGCCATCTCCACCTCTGATTTCTCCGTCTTGATGTCGCCTGCAGCAAAACAAGGCTTTTTTATAGTTTAGACTTCCTTTAAGTGCAAAAATGTGGTTATTACACAGAAAATACATTAATCTAGAAATTTTAAATGCCACAAATGCTCATACTCTGCGTGTTATTTATGTGTCTAACTATGATGATAGTTAGGCACATAAATAACACGCAGAGTATGAGCATTTGTGGCGGATAGATGTATCCGAATCTTGAACTTGGAATGTTGTCAAGAATTGATCACTACAATAGAATAATATGGTCTATTTCGGTAAAGAAATTGAAATTATTCATCCAAAAATGTAGGCAAATAGGCGGGGCCACACCTGACGCACCGCCTCGCGAGGAAAATACCGCGGGAGGCAGCTCGGCCAGTGTGAACGTGCCTAGCCCGAGGCATTGCGGCCCCGCGTGCGTTTGCCTCGGCCGAGGCACCTCCACACTAGCTGCTAAGGCACGGCAATTTCCTTGCGAGGCGGTGCGTCAGGTGTGAACACGCCTATATATTACATGCTAGTCACAAGTTTAAAATTCTACAAATCTGAATTATTAAGACTGGCAATGCCATTTTCCTTTTTTAATACTATGTACATAAAATTACTCACTAATAACAGATTCATCTCCAGCAGCTTTCTCCAACTTAACTTTGAACTTGTCACCTGCAGCAAAAAATGATGAATATGAGCTCACGGTCATCCTTCAAATTCATAAAGCCATGACCAGCTTATATGCGGCAAAGCGTGCGGCTTGTTCGACCGTGGCAAACCAGCGAACATGTGTTGTATGTACGAGCTGCCTCGCGCGGCAAACACATCCGTAGTTTGCAGTAAACAATATGTAGTCCATTCTGAGAGCTTTCTACATGTAAAATTTTGTTCAGTAATAAACTGTGAAAAGGTAACCACACAAGAGCTACACTTGCTTTAATTAAATATGGATTATGAGGCTCATGGATCATCTGCCTACAACTGCATATCTTTAATGATCACAGAAACAAAGCTTTCAAGCCTGAATAAGTAGCTATTTATTTATTGAAATAAAGTTTTTTTTAATCTTGGACAGAAGGACCAAATGGTATTGCTATGGTGATGGTTAGAATATATGGTAAAGTACTTTAATATCAGTCAGAAAACAGCCATGCAGAAAAAAAAGAGTTTGTGTGGATTAATTCCCTGATGGTCCACTTAAGTCTCATGTGTTCTATCTTACTGGCAGTGAGCACTCCTTTGAGCCGCATTTGCAGCTCGGTCTGGCTGCGCTGCACTTGTTGCTTGAAATCGCTCGCATCCCGCAGGCGTGCCACACACACCTCGCAGATACCACACTCGTCATTTCCGAGGCCAAGCTGCAAGATAAAATTTAATAAGGATGTTGATTGACACATGTTGAAGCTATAAAATAAAAATATACAAACCTTCATAGTTTTTTTTTTTTTTTTTTATACCAGACAAGCATACAGCGAGCCTGATGGTAAGCAGCTGCCACCAGAGGTGTCGCATGCGCGTTGCCGACCCTTTACAAAAAGGAGGATTCACTGTGTTGACGGCTAAAGGAACAACAGGGTCCCTCAGTGTCAACACATTGGATCCCCTTTGAGCTCTTTGGCAACCATACGCACCAACAGGAACACAACACTATGAGTAGGGTCTAGTGCTATTTGGCTGTGGTTTTCTGTAAGGTGTAGGTAGTTCCCCACTCGGGCTCTGCCCCAGATTTGAGCGAGATGACATTCGCTAAGTTGTGCCCTACCAAACATGGTGAGGTGACATTCGCAGTACCCATACCACTCTTTTGGATATAGATTAAGTAAAATTTTATTCTTTTAATTAATAAATTAAATGGAACCGCGTAATACAAACGTGTTTTCCGCGCTTAGACATACATGTAAACAGGCTCGTTGCTTTGCCACGGTGTACCATTTGTAATAACAATATACCATTTGTTATTATTAAGTTTTTCTACTTACATTTATATCAAAACAGTCTTTTAACATATCGTAATATATCTCTGTTTTGCCGAGATGTTTATACAGCGTCTTGAGCCCCTTCTCTGGAGGGCGGACCAGGCAGCAGCTACACGAATGCAACTCCTCCATTATTTATGTTGTGAATCGAATCACTATGGGTCACACTCACTACCCATGTAGCTAATAACAAATACACAAGTAAAAATCCACTTTTGCAGTTTTGTGTTTATCTAAGTGCAGTGGACGCTATCGATTAAAAATAATATGAAAGACCTCAGAATTTTGACAATAGTATCTTTTTTTAAATTGTTTGTGCTAGTGCTGTAATCGCTTCGTATGGTAGCCAAGTTTCGAAATAGTGTGCCAAGTTTTTGATTTCTTGTCAGCAGAAACAAAACGCAATTATCAATGGTGTTGGTACAGTCAATCGCTGTCAAAGCGGCACAAGTTAAGTCAATGATCGTTTTATCAATCCGCTTATCAACTTTTTTTTCTAGAACTTGTACGTATAGACCTTATCTCAAGAACTACAACAGGTAATAACCCAATGTAAAAGATTAAAATTCTCAATTATTCTTACCATATCATCCATTCGTTCGGTACACAGACTAGTATTCAGAATAACCTAAAAAAATCTGCAACTCTAATCTTTTACAGGACCATGGCTCAAGGATTGACTAACGAAGAAGTCGAGGCTCTCTGCGTGAAGCCTCATGAAGGAACAAAGGTTAATATTTTATTATTCTAATTTAAGTCACTGTAAATTTAAGTTAGACTCAAGTAGATACATGATCTTTGCTTTGCACAGTAATAGTTATCGTCATATTTGTAAGTATGTCAAAAATTGGTGTAAAACTAATTAATTACTTAATTTGATCACGTAGGTATTTTATAATAGCTCAATTCAGAACACCCACAATTGTGACGTTCCTACATCTCATTCTAAGGTTTCGTTTTTAAAATATGTCTAATTAAATAAAATTAAGAAAATGCAAAACAAGACATCACCTGCTCACTATAAAATGTGCAAAAACCGGCCAAGTGCGTGTTGGACCACGCATAGGAGGGTTCCGTACCTACAATGGAATAAGAACCAAACTAATACCAAAAGGTTGTATCTGATGCCTATGGAAGAAGTTTTTTGGAGATAACTCTAAAATGGCTGAACCGATAATGTTCAAAACAATTTTCGTAGAATAAGTATGATAAGGCGTATCTCCCCAAATTTTTTCATATTTTTTGGATTTACGGTTCAAAAGTTACAGGGACACAATTTTTCTGACTTTCGAAGCGATTATTTCAGAAAATATTCACTTAATCACAAAATAGTCAAAGAAACGTAATTTTTAAAGACCTATCGATTGATGTGTCACACGTATAGTTTCCGAGTAAAATGGCTGTGACATACGGACGGACAGACAGACATGACAAATCCATAAGGGTTCCGTTTTTTGCCATTTGGCTACAGAACCCTAATAAAAAGGGACAACAAATGAAGTATTAGTACAAGTACAGAGGGTTCTCATGCCTGTTGTTGGTGCTTAGCTACTGGTATGATTGCATTCATTAAATCAATATACAAACAAGTAAAGATTATAATAATAATATTACATCTTGTAACTTCTTGTACTCAATATTAATTGTGTAGCTTGTAATCAGAATTTTATTGACATCTTTGACTTTTGTATCAACATAATATATTTATTTTTTATCCTTATTACTATAAATTGCTATTTATAATTATATAATAGCTCAGTAATATAAATTTTATTGTGCATTGTATATGTGCATTTACGAAATATATGAATATGTGTTTGCTATGACATGGAAAACATCAATATATGAACATTATCTTGAAATAATGTATTCTTCTAGACTTTAAAAGAATTAAATCTTGTTAATTTTAAATGCGACTATAAGTCCACTGGTTTGGGACTTGGTTATGAATGTACTTTAATGCAAAATAATTTATGCTCTAAATAAAAAGGCATACTTACTTATGTACAATAAACCATTTCCAGGACTTCATGTTCCAACAAACCATGTACCGCATCAAGGACCCTCGCAAGTCCCTCCCCTTCTACACCGGTGTGCTCGGGATGACCCTCCTCAAGCAGATGGACTTCCCCGCCATGAAGTTCTCTCTGTTCTTCATGGGTTATGAGAACCCTGCTGACATCCCGCAAGACGAGGCCAAGAGGACGACTTGGGCTACCACGAGGAAAGCTACATTGGAGTTGACATAGTAAGATCTCAATATCATAATGTTCCTCATTTTAGTTTTCCAGCTGCTTTCTTCATCCTACAGCCTGGGATGTGCTGTGTGATCTCAGGATTTGGTGCAGTGACTTCTATCTGAGCTTTCAATAGTTTCAACCCAAAGAGAAAGACTTTTTTTTAATAAGCTGACTAGTTAACTGGAAGGGTTGGTAACACGCCTGGAGTTGCAGCCGTCTATAAGCTACAATGGCTTATCATCAAGCTGTCTGTATGCTTGTCTGCCACTGACGTCGTATAAAAAAAAACAAATTCCAAGATAGCAATATAAATTTCTCTATACTTCATACTTATACACATCCTTGATGTCCACTCCATCTGCTTCCACATCTTATATTCAGACCAGTTTCGTCGCGAGCCCTAAGGATTCAGAAATCGCCCTTATCGCACTTCATATTTGCTGCCCAAATATTACAGGGTTCGATATTAAATATTCAGGATAGTTAAATTTAGAATCAGTGTCACACTATGACAATGTAATTCGATAAAAGTGGAACAAAGAAGCCTGTAAAAGGCAGTGATATGTCAACCTGGCGGCAAGGGCAATCTAGGTAATTAGGAACATGATCTCGCGCTCTAACAGCTCACCTAAGCTGTCATATAGTTGCGCCGTTCTCGAGAACGTTCTCCGTTTTGTATGTATGGAGAGCGAAAGTACAACTCTAGGTGTAAATATATATATCTAAAATGCAAATGTTCAGAGTATTTTAAAAAGAATTATCTAGAGCAGGAATTCTCAAAGTGCGGGGCGCGGGGCCTCGGGAAATTTGAACAGGGCTAGCTAGCTCATTTACTTCCATTTCCTTGCATCGAAGCGAAGGGGGGCGTGGCAATTTCATTTTAGGCAGCAGGGGGGCGTGCTTAAAAAAATTTGGGAACCCCTGATCTAGAGCTTGTATCCAGGTTTAATTAATTAGCAATTAATAGGAAATAGGTAATTACTGCTGTGGAATGTGATAGGTTTCACAATACGCGGTGTCAAGTAGCTTGCGTTAACTGGAATATGATACCAGCCTTTTCAGTCTACACTTATAGCCAGAATTATTAATGAGGCATTTCATTTGTAATGACATAAATGAGAAGGTATTAGATCATTTAGAACCTTTAACATCTAATTTGACGTCGATCAAAATACTGGAATTAAGAGTCCGGTAAACTTTTTTTTCGATTTCGCTCAACTTTTTACAGTAACTAACGAAACTTCTATCAGTTTGTATACATATTTTAAAAAAATGTTTCTTTTTAAATTGTATAAGTGGAACCCTTTTTTTATTTTCCTGTTTCATTTATAAGAATTTATCTTAATATAACACCTATATCGCGATTTTTGCGTGGAGAGGTGAAAAGAGTAAAGTTTTTATTGATTAAAATTAAGTTATACTAGTACGTAAAATACATAAATACGTTGGAAAATGAGTCGTCTGAGGAATAAGTGGAGCAGTTTTTTTCATTTTCATATGTATATTTTAAGGGAGAGTACGTTTAGCTAGGCTAGAGCAATTTTATGAAAAACTGCCGAAGTTTAGATGATATTTTTGGGAAGGAATTAGAGCATTTCATAAAGTTAAAAATACAGAAATAAACTGTACTTCATGCTTTAATGAAATAATATAAAACATATTAGGGGCCATAAATAATAATAACTAATAATCAAGCGACAAGATTGCATGAAACAATATCCTCACTAAACAAGCTCTGTAAAATTCAGTTTTAGGGTATTAAATCTTAATATATATATATATATGTTTTATATCACGACGGTGGCAAACAAGCATACGGCCCGCCTGATGGTAAGCAGCTACTATGGACGCCTGCAACTCCAAAGGAGTCACATGCGCGTTGCCGACCCTTTACAAAAAGGAGGATTCACTGTGTTGACGGCTAAAGGAACAAGAAGGTCCCTCATCGTCAACACACTGGGTCCTCTTTGAGCTCTTTGGCAACCTTACTCACCAGCAGGAACACAACACTATGAGTAGGGTCTAGTGCTATTTGGCTGTGGTTTTCTGTAAGGTGGAGGTACTTCCCCAGTCGGGCTCTGCTCCAAATTTGAGCGAGATGACATTCGCTGAACGTGCCCTACCACACTTAGCGAGATGCCATTCGCAGTGCCCATACTTCTCTTTTTGGCGTAGTTTAGGGTTATAGACCCAAAGAATTTTTTTGCAATAACAATCTTATTTCATTATTAGCGATTTTCGTTTTCAAATCGTAACCGAACTCTTAATCTTTGACCACTGTTTGCATTTTTTTATAATCTCAGAATTATTACGTCCGAGCCCAGCGATAGACACTGAAAGCATCTGAAGTAGTCCATGAATCTATGAAAAGAACACTCCTTTATTCATCATAGGTATTTGATTCCAAACGGTTTTTGGGCCCTGCCAAAATGTAAACATTGTTGAGCTTAACTATGTGGTCCTTTAGCACTGGGTTAAGAACCATTGAACTAACACAACTTTGTAAATTTTAGCAACTGGGGCACCGAGAGCGACGACTCGAGCTACCACAACGGCAACAGCGAGCCGCGCGGTTTCGGCCACATTGGCGTTTTAGTTCCCGACGTAGATAAGGCCTGTGCCAAGTGAGTTGTGCTTTATTTTTACATTAGTTTAGTTTCATTTCGTGTACAGGGCGATTTTTCAACCTTTGACCGGCAAGCATTGGACGGAAAATTCTGCCCCCAGCGTCAGCGCGCGAGGCAACTCGCTTTTGTTTTGGTCATCTTTTGCGGTCTGCGCGGCGATTAGGTGCGCCAAAAGTATATATACTAAACAATTTTAACTATGAGGCAAACATTTTTTTTGGCATTTCAGGGTTGATCCCATAAAAAAAGTTGTTAAGTATAGGTTTACTATTGCTAAGGGCTGGGAAAACACCTTGTATGGTAATGTTATAACGAGTACGAGAGACATATTTTTACAAGTTTTTTTACTTGCAATAATTGTATTTACAGTATACCAGTATATAAAGACTAAACTACTAAGACTAGACTAGAGAGAGTTTAAGACTATATGTAGTTCATATTTATTATAGCATACCTCAACATAGTTTTAACATAGGTACTTAACACTAGTTAAAATGAGCGCGGTCTCGCCAACAAACTGTTATCGCAGTTTGGCGAGCAACATAAATTTGTTTAAATGTTTTGTACTTTTGATAAATAAATTTTTAAAAAAATATGTTTAGTTACTATATACCTACGTATATGTAAACTGTCTTCAAAATTTGCAAATCATTTTTGTTATTCGATTTCCCCGATTAGTGGCAGTTTACCATATCTACCGAGTATTATCTTGTGTTAAACGATAACTATTTAATGGTCTGATTAAAAAACGCAATTTCCCCTCAGTAATCAATCAATTAGTCAACTAAGCAATCTTAACTCAATAGCAAGCACGTAATCTTGATGTGTAGATAGACGCCTATTCTGAAAAAAGTACAGTTATTAAAAATATAATTAATACATATTATTTTTTGTGAAACACTTATTCACCTTCTAACAATAAATACTTCACGTAATAATTTCTTCTGTTAGCCAAGCTGAACAGTTTTTGTATACTATGACCTCTCCTTCAGCTCGGTTAGCACTATTTTACGCGTCTTACAACTCCTAACAATAATTAATATGTTACAAAGTGAATTTCTTTTATTGGCCATGCTGGACAATGTTTGAATTCAGCTTCAGCTCATAATTAGTGGCCACTTTGCACTATTTTATGTCTGTTGAATGGTCACAGGTTCGAGGAGCAAGGAGTGAAGTTCATCAAGCGACCCCAGGACGGGAACATGAAGGGCCTGGCCTTCATTCAGGACCCCGATGGTTACTGGATCGAGATCTTCAAGGCCATGTGAAGACCTTCGAACCCCTATCATAAAGTACTGACACCATGGTACATAAATAGAAGCACGATTTGTTTAATAACGCGATAATACATTGTTTTTGTATATAAAAACAAACGTGCACTAATATATTTCTTGCTTTTTTATAACTTTAAAAAGAGCTGTCTTTTTTTACCAAATTTATCTCTATTTCATTTTAAAAGCCTTGTAGATAACTGGTTCTGTTTTTGTTGTATATAAAAAACAATATATATGTTAAGTGATTTCGGCCCAAGGATGTTATTAAAGAAAATTGTTGTGATTATGAAATAAATATTATCTTTGTAAAGAATGTTGTTAATAAGGAAAAGTGAGAGTATAATTTGTATCATTTATTTATAATAAAATATATACGTTAAACGTGGTTCCTGAGCTTTCATTGAACAAGTAAGGCACTTCCTTTTTCATGGACATACCATGTTTCAAACTAATCTAATATACTTACTTTATCTTTCTAGTCTTTCTACACTTTCTACCTCGCACCGTCACTGAAAAGGTATAATTAAATAAAACACTCATGGATAGTACCATAATATTTCAAATGTTTCTATTTGCAATTTTAGTAATATGATAATACATACATTGTATATGAAAAAATAAACTGTCTATGTACTTATTTACATGCGATCCTCGTTGTTTCAAGCCTATTGATACAAATGGATGTATAAATAAAAAAAACAGTAGTTGAATAAAGTTCTGTTAAGATATTTATATGGCTAAGCCTTTCTTACCGAGGCATTAAGATACTAATGATTCATTTCATTCTCTCGGACTCGAAGTTCTTCAAACTTAACAACAAATCTGGTGTAAAAACCGTACGTGTATACACATATTTATACTTATTAGGGTTCTTAATTGATTTCTCTTCTATATATTATATTACTATTTTTATGTATTGCACAAGTAAAAATAAATATAAACATTCTCCATGTCATCTACTGCTTTTTAACGGCCTCCTAGCCTAGTTGGTAGTGACTGCCTATGAAGCAAGAGGTCCAGGATTCGAATCTTCGTCGGGGCATTTATTTATTTGTGTGTTCATCACAGATATTTGTTCCTGAGTTATGGATGTTTTCTATGTATTTAAGTATTTATTTATATCTATCTATTATATATATTGTCGCCTAGTACCCACAACACAAGCCTTATTGAGCTTACTGTGGGACTAGGTTGATTTGTGTAAGATTGTCCCATAATATTTATTTATTCAACTTGATGCTATTTAACTTAGTAAGGATTATTAAACTCTTTTAATTTAATAAATTTCGTTGGTTTATCGTGGTGCACTCGTCTAAGGTGTCTCCGCACCCCATCCTGTCGAGGGAATCTTTTGTAACATATTTCGCAGGCGAATGGTCTCTCTCCGGTGTGCGAACGATAATGTTTCTTCAGTTCAGCAACTACTGGGTAAGATTTATCGCACACATCACATCTATGAGGCATGCTTTCCGAATGCAATCTTCGAATATGAACCGCTAAGGCAGACTTATGTTTAAACTGCTGTCCACACACTTCACATGAATGTCGTTTGAAGTTCTCATGTACCTTCATGTGGTCTTCTAAATACTTCTTCATACGGAATGTCTTACGACAAATCTCGCATTCAAAAGGTCTTTCTTCGGAGTGCGTATCTCTGTGACATTTCAAAATGTTTTTTGTTGAAAATCGTCTGCTACATATTTCACACATGAACGGTTTTAGATCTTCTAATCGCCCCTCCTTTCTGGCTTCATCTTCTTTTTTTTTCTCAGCATGTTTTTCCATGTGTTTGCTTAAAGTACCTTGTAGTGCAAATCGTTTTCCACAGATATCGCAACAGAACTGTTTGTCCATAACTTGGTTATGTTTATCTAATAAATGTTTCTTCAAGCTGCACCTGTAGCGGAACTTCGTTTGGCATGTGGCACAAGAATACGGTTTTTCTCCTGTGTGTACACGCATATGTACACTAAGAGCGTCTTTTATTATGAATCGTTTATTACAAAGGACGCAAGCAAACTTATATTCTTCATTGTGAACTTTCAAATGGAGTCTTAAAGCACCTTTTGATGTATACCCTTTGCCACATTTTTCACACTTGAAAGGTTTCCCTCCCGCGTGTTCAAATTTATGATTGGTCAGGGCAAATTGTGAATTGAATTTCCTATCGCAAGTTTCG
This sequence comes from Pammene aurita, assembly GCA_947086415.1. Lineage (NCBI taxonomy): Eukaryota > Metazoa > Arthropoda > Insecta > Lepidoptera > Tortricidae > Pammene > Pammene aurita. Next base: position 13,354,196 of record OX352313.1, read on the forward strand.
CAAGTAAATGGGTAATCGCCGGTGTGGTTTTTTAAATGAGCGCTGAAAGTACTTTCTTCTGCAAATTGTTTTTTACAAATGTCACATGTGAAATCTTTAGTTTCCTCTGAAAATTCTGATTTGCAGGTTATTTCTCCCGGCTCTACACGACTAGGGTCATATTTCAAATGTTTTCTTTTATGGACAGTCAAGTGGCCTTTTTGTCTAAATGTTTTGTTGCACATATCACAGGAGTATGGTCTCGCGCCGGTGTGCGTGCGCATGTGTATAACAAATTGGCTTTTTTGTGTGAACCGCCCGTCGCATAGTTCGCAGGAGAACTTGAACTTGCCCATGTGGTACGCGTAATGGGTGTTTAAGTGACTCTTTTGTGCGAATCGTTTGTCGCAGACATCGCACGAGTAGGGTTTCTCGCCCGTGTGGGTGCGGCGGTGGATTATAAGTTTAGTTTTCGCGTTTGGGTTTTTAAACGATTTATAACAAATGTCGCATGTGTGTTTTTTACGTCTGGATGTCGGAGCCGGGTCGGAGTCGTCGAGGTCGGTGAGCGTCGGTTCTGGCGTCGATGAGACGCGGTTGGACGCGGCAGGTACGGGTTGCGCTGAGGGCCCGGGCGGCCCACCGTAAATCGCCACTGAAACAACAAACATAAAGACTAGGCCAAAAGCACAAAAGCAACTCCTCGAGATCAGCGAGAGACGGCATTGACCAGCAGTGGGACAGTATAATAGGTTAAGAAAAAATGCCCAGTGTCCAAATCGATCCTCCCGTCAAATCAGTCTAAGCATGAAAGGTAAGAACAGGCGCGGTTGCAGCGCCATTGCATCGGGCGATGCTAAGTGAAGAGGTTCGTAGTTGCGGCCCTGTTACAAAACATCCGTTCAAAGGGTCGTTTATTAAGGGATATTTGGCGGCGCTTACGTCATTTTACTATCCGGCACTTCCTTTCACTATACATAACTTCGGTCCAACCGAGTGTTCCACGACATTCACGTTTTTTTTCTCTGGCGTTCATTACTGCATTGTAATGTGCTTACATTGAAGAATAACTATCTTGATCTACACCAGTATCATAAATCCTATATTCTGCGTTCGGAAACCGTATGTAATTCCGCGTTCGGAAACCGTAAGTAATTATCACCATTGTTACGGACAGCCTAGATCCCTACCTAAATAAATTGTATTCTACCTAGTTAGTTATAAGGTTTCTAGGTAAGGTGATAAATAAGTGGTACACACAGGTCGACTTTATTAAAGTAAAAACTAGATTGATTGATGTCTGTGCAGAAACAAGACTTGTTTGTACCGCTGAAAAGCAGTATGTGTGCCCTCTGTGATGGTACGCGCCCGACTAAGGGCGGGAAGAGGGGGAGCGGCGTATTTGTATGAATGATGACCCAGGCAGCCGCGATTACCATACGACGACCGCGGGCCCCGACTGAGGTAGCAAGGCTTGACCGAAGCGAGAACCGCGAAAACATATTGATTTTCCCGGAAAATGCCGCATCCCACATAGGTCATACATACCTCTAGAGATAGGTTTTTTAGTAAACTATCAAGTAGAAATAGTTTTGTAAGCCTCGGACTTAGGATACCGGAGTTAGAGTAGATAGAAGCTCACTCCCATACAAAATTAACTAATAAGAAAAAGCAACTTTTTAGTTTATTGAAATTCTGTAAAGATATTGTCTTAGATAGACAGATCTTGCAAAGACCTTTCTAACAAGGTATAAATCATCGAAATCCGTCCAGTAGTTTTCGAGATATAAGCAAAAATGTAAATAAATACGTAAATATCCTAAGTCGAGTGCAAGAAAGAGATAGCAATGTAAACAAAGGACTTCTCTGTCTAAAACTTCTAGATTCTTCGAATGTGTGAAAAAGATAGAGATATCCTTGTCTAAAATATCTAGATTTTTCCATAGCGTAAAAGAGATGAAGATAGATCTCTCTTTCAGATTGTTCTAGATATTTCCACCCTCGCTATTTTCGAATCATATAAAAGCCGGCACGCACCGCCGAAGTTCAGTTCAGTTCAGCAAGCAGTTCCAGCAAGAAAAATAAGAAGAAGAAGAGATAATAGTGACCAGTAGTCGACAGTATCAGTATATCAGTGTGCGTACCGGCTTTCTATGTGCCTAGTGTTAAAGTTTAGTGCCTAGCGTACCTAGGGTTCATATGACAGGGTATATGTACCTGTTTATGGACTAAGCGTTATAAGTAAAGTGTTAGTGTCTCAGTTTGTACCTAGTGCTCTTAGGGTAAACGTGCCAGTACTCGGGCAGGGTATATGTTCAAATCTTCAATCCCTTTCACTATACGTTCGTGGACTAAGTAGTTCAAGTAAAGTTAGTGACAGTGCGAAGTAGGGTAAATGTGCCTATCCTCGGACAGGGTATATGTACCTGTTCTAGGATATAAGTTGTAAATAGTGTAAATAGCCATAGTTAGCCAAGTGTACCGAGTGATTGTGTTTTAGTAATAAATAAGAATCCAAGTGCAGTGAGTGTTATTACTGAGAGTCCCGTTCCACAGTGGGAGGAATTGGATCCCGAACCAGCGAATTCTCTGTATCCGCATAAATAAATATTTAGACTGTGCTGTCGCTGATGCAGACTGACGCCAGAGAGTAGCCTGGCGGCCACAACCATTATTGCAAACAGTAACGTAACATCGTGTATTATCTGTGACAGTGTGGTAAAACGTATGAAAATTCATTACCTACGGTAACGTAATGAAAATCCGCCCTCCTCCCCGACCACCGGCACGCCCCCCCCTCCCCCCCGGCCGCCGGCACAATAAGGTTGGTCATGGCGGTGTAATGGCGGTCATTCTAATGGTTTCCGAACACGTCATTTAGGATTTTTAATATGTGTGTATATAAAGCAGTGTATGCTTCTGCACGTAATTAGGCCTTATTACGTAACAGTTACATGAACTACTATTTATCTCTTTTTAGGGTTCCGTAGTCAACTAAGAACCCTTATTATTAGTTTCGCCATGTCCGTCCGTCTGTCCTCGGTCTAGCTTAGTGACCGATCGCACTAGAAAGCTGAAATTTGGTATCAGTATGTGCATTAATCACGCCGCCAAAGTAATAGAATAAAAACTGGAAACATATTTTTATCTAGGGTACAAGGTATAAAATGGGGGGTGAATTTTTTTTCGCTTCAACCCTATCGTGTTGGGTATTATTAAATAGGTCTTTCAAAAAGAATAGAGGTTTTCTAATGCATTTTTTGGATGAAACTGATAGTTTCGTATATATTAGATCTGAAAGTTCAAAAAAGGGCGTCTCCTCCACCTAACTTTTGAACCGTGGATCCAAAAAATAGAAAAAATAATGGAAGTGAGGCCTGATAAGAACTTTCAATAAAAACTATATTGGATCAAATCGGTTCAGCCGTTTTTGGATTATCAGTCAAAAACGTATAGTGAAAGGAAGTGCCGGATAGTAAAATGACGTAAGCGCCGCCAAATATCCCTTAATAAACGACATTTTGAACGGATGTTTTGTAACAGAACAGGGCGGCAACTACGAACCTCTTCACTGAGCATCGCCCGATATGCTCTTGGCCGGCCAAATCAACAAATTACAATCGCGCTCCAACCGCGCCTGTTCTTATTTCATGCTTAGACTGATTTGACGGATGGATCGATTTGGATGATATTTGCCGTGGACATGAACGTATAAATACAAAAGTGGTACTGTATGTCGTTTAAATCATGCCAAAAAAATTATAAGGACAAAAAAAGTATTGATTTTTGGGTGTAGTGTCATTTAGTGGTAATTGTAAAATATTTTATCAGGACTACTGTTCTCTAGCGTATCCATTTGTCAACTTTACTTCAAGTTCCGCCTCCAGGGTAGCGGGAGAGAAATTAGAAATTTCTGAAATTTTTAAAATTTTTGAAATTATTGTAATTTATGATTTTTTTGAAAACTTGAAATTTTAGGAAATTTTTGAAAACTTGAAATTTTTGAAATTTATTAAATTTTTAGTTTTTGAAGATTTTGGAAATTTTGGCATTTTGTCATTTTTTTACATTTTCGAAATTTTTTTTACCAACTTCCAACCCCCTTTTTACCCCCACAAGGGTTTATTTTCGGGATAAAACTATTTTGTCGTTTCTCGGCTCGGGACTCAAATTATATCCATACTAATTTCTATTAACAATTCTCCATACAAACTTTCAACCTCCTTTTTACCCCCTCCAGGGTTGATTTTCGGGATGAAAACTATTCTTTGTCCTTTCCCGGGACTCAAACTATCTTTATACAAAATTTCAACAAAATCCGTTCAGCCGTTTTCACGTGATGCGCGGTCAAATAAACAGACAAACAGACAAAAATTCTAAAATTGTTGGGACGTGTTCTGTTATCGATTCTAAGTATCCCCAGCCAACTTTTTTTCGAATATATTCCATGTACAGACTTTCGACCCTCTTCAGCTTTATTATATGTATAGATAGATAGGAAATAGGGAGCTTAGTACACAAAGTGTTAAGTGATCAGAGTCAAACACGATCCACTGGACATTAAGTTCAATCTTATTAACACGTAATAGTGTCCAAAATAAGTCTGCATGGGATCATTGGGATCCTCCCAAGTTAAGTACTCCTGGGGTTGCAGGCGTCCATAGCCTACGGTAACTGCTTACCATTAGGCGGGCCATATGCTTGTTTGCCACCGTCGTGGTATTAAAAAAAAGTATGAGCTTACCCTTAACCTAACAAATACAAATTTCAAAATGGCGATCAAGATTTAGGTTTAAAAGACGTTTATGAATAATGGCCAAGGATCGGACAAACGCCCGTCATTTTGAAAATATAACCCTGTTCCGTACAGCAGAGACTTCCTTATGTTAATAAAAAAAATAGTATTTTATGGATTTATTGGACCATAATTTATATCCCGTGACAAAATAATTAATGATTGACATGCCGAAAATTACTTTCGCCAATAAAATAGAATGACCAAAATTTTTTCTAAATTTTCACTTGTCTAAAACTCCCACTAAATGAAATGAAATGAAATTTTTATTTCAGACAGCATGTCCATATCAGTAAATACTTACAATTTAAAATAACAAAACAAAAATGTACAGATTAAAACTAAATTATTAAATTAAATTAAAATGAAATTAATAGCAGTAACATTAAAACGGCAACCAATCTTTTAAATTAAATTACTAAAAAACTAAGGCGAAAATACACAAAAAAATAATAATTGGATATTGTTATTAAAATAAAAAAAGCTTATAAAAAATAAATGTCTTATTTAAAATACTTAATTACCGTTTTAATTTGCGCGATCCAATGGTGAAGAATTGGACACCCAAACCTGCCTGCAATCATTTCCAGGATGCTGTTTTGGCTTTTTCTCACACGTGCTAGCAGTGAGGCGATTTTTTTACGCATTATTGCCTGAAAGCAGTCCGTGTGCGCCTCGGCGAACATACCTGACGCACTACACCACCTCGGTAAGCCAAACAGCATCCTGAAAGCGTTGTTATACTGAACGCGTAGGGCGTTATAGGCTCGTTTCGTATAGTTAACCCACAGGCCGCATATGATTGGCAATAGGCTTTAAATAACACTATTTTGACCTCGGCAGAGCATCTTGCGAACCTGCGGGCTAACATATTACTCCTCACCGATAACGCCCTACGCTCTCTTTCAATATCTTGGTCGTCACAGAGGTCGTCTGTGATTATGTGCCCAAGATATTTAAACTTATGAACAAGGCTCAAGGCAACACCACCAATAAATAGCGACAGGAGGTATATAATAAGGCTTAATGTTACCTGCCTTGAATACCATCAGCTCGCTCTTAGCCGAGTTATACATTAAACCGTGCTCTGCAGCATACTCTTCACATCTTTTCACCAGCTGCCTAAGCGCACCAACAGAAGGACTCAGCAGCACCATGTCATCGGCATAGCTAATGTTGTTCAGGCTAGTACCTTCGATGTGACAGCCTACTTGCATGCTACTGAGTCCCACTATCAGGTCATTTATATAAAGATTGAACAGCCTTGGTGATGTAAGGCCACCCTGTCGCACCCCACATTCCAACCTGTACTCAGCCGATACAGCATCAGCCCATCTCACCTGATTTGACTGATTTTGGTACCAAAATTTCAAGATGTTAATACAGTCACTCGCTATGCCCGCCTCCCCGAGTTTTTTCCAAAGGATCCCATAATTCACTCTGTCAAAGGCTTTTGACAGATCTAGGAAGCAGGCATAGACGGGTGTTTTTCTAGCTGTGTAATATCCGACTGTATGCTTTAGACTCAGAATGGCACTTTCGGTTGAAAGACCCGCGCGAAAACCAAACTGGGTATCGTGAATATTCAGTCGCCGTTCAAGTAGGGAGTTCAGCATACTGTCGAGTATCTTGGCACACGTCGTGGCAAGCGAGATTGGCCGATAATTTGATGCATCAGATAGGTCGCCTGTTTTATTTTTGGGTACCGGAACCTAAACTAAAGCTCTAGATCTAAAACTCCCGGGAATATTTTGTAAAACAGTATGTATGTCCTCAACAATTTTAAATGATTCTTTTATGGGTAACTTCGTCTTTTCGTCTTTTCTTTTAGATCTAGAGCACAGATTATATAATAGTTCTTTAGAGCTATATCAAAATTTCAAGCAATTTTTAATAGGAATCCTGGTTACGTCACCGTGAAAGAAATACATGAAAAAATTAACCCCGAGGCACAAGCATATTGGAAGAACAGTATACCAATGTCAACGATTACATATGCCCCTATGACGTCCGTAGACTGTGAACGGACTTTTTCAACGCATAAATGGGTCCTAAATTCACAACGTTATAGGCCACAAGTGAAAATTTTGAAAAAAATTTGGTCATTCTATTTTATTGGCGAAAGTAATTTTCGGAATGTCAATCATTAATTAATTTGTCACTGGATATAAATTATGGTCCAATAAATCCATAAAATACTATTTTTTTAATTAACATAAGGAAGTCTCTGCTGTACGGAACAGGGTTATATTTTCGAAATAACGGGCGTTTGTCCGATCCTTGATAATGGCATACTCGTACATCCCTAATTCAGGAAAAAATTGCAACATGCATGATTTTTTTGGAAGACATCATCCGATTATATTTCCCGTTAGATTCATATGTCTCTAATAAACCCACTATCTATTGTAGCCCAGAAACGTCAAAAATGCGAAAAAACATTATACAAAAAAAGAGTGAGGTTTGTGACGTCACCGGCGTCAAAGTTGCGGAAAACTATTTGGAATATTTTTTTATTTTAGGCACGAAAAATGCGTTTACCTTACCTATTGCAGTAAAACACTTCTATAATTGCATTAACACGTTTAATTTTGAAGATAAAGTAAATTATTTAAAATTAGCAACAATAATCAGATTATTTAAAATTAGCATTTCACGTAAAAATTACAATAACGGTATCTATATAAAGATATTTCACATTCAATAACTTCCTTAGTGGTCAGAATGTAATTAAATTACAATAATCAAAATATTTAAAATTAGCATTTCACTTAAAAATGAAGATAACTGTACCTATATAAGGATATTTCACATTCAATAGTTACCTTAGTGGTTAGAATGTAATTAAATTACAATAATCAGAATATTTAATATTAGCACTTCACATAAAAATGACGATAACTGTACCTATATAAGGATATTTCACATTCAATAGTTACCTTAGTATCGTAAACGTCTACTTTCCGCACAAAAGGAACATAAAAAGGATGGAGTATTAGCAAAACTGGTAAGTACAAATAAAGACTCGGCTGGTAATTTGGCTGCAGGAAAATAATGGATTGATGAGGCGGGTGATATGGATGGTGACAGATGATTCGCTGGCTGAAAGTAGCCTAAATTAAAGAGCCAGGTCTTTGTACGCCCGTCAAACGAGGCAATTGGAATTTTGGGAATTGAGCAAAACAACAAAAAAAAAACTATTATGGCACTAAAACTCTGGATACAAAAAAAAGGAATCGGATTTATAACGTTTTTAAAAAAATGTAAATAATATGATATTCTCGAAAGACAGGATGGCTAAAGCTGTAGTTGAAATTGAAAAGAGTTCGTGGGCAAGTGTCCGCTTTGGTTTAGGCGGACCCAATAGCTCGCTGAACTCTCTTTCTCACTTGGAGAGCCTGCTGGATGCGGGCTCCAATTCTCCGACGACGGTGAAGAATCACGCGGAACACGCGGCGGCTGCAGACCGTCTCGCCGGTCCGGCACTCACAAGCGCCTTCCGGAGTCCCTCCGGCCTAGGCGGCTCCACTGGTGGCCCTTTTGTCCGGCAACGTATCCGGTTTTTAAAAAGAATTTGGATTTAATTCAATAATGTATCAGCACTTGCTATACAATGTTTGAACGCAAAGATCCAGGGAATTAGATCGCACTTCAACACGTTGCAACTAAGCAAATTATAGCAAAACCCTCAAACTAAACCAGAATATTTTTTTTTCTTTAAAAATCTCCTCGTCGATCTGACACACTCAATCAAAATCAACTTTTTCTTTTTTTGACAATCTGGAATACCTCAAAAATTCACATTCAAAATTAGCGCGAGTATTATCTCAATTTATAACTGCCAGTCGTGTATCACAGAATGCGGACTGATATAAGCGCCATCTACCCGTAATGCCGTGAATCACAATGTACGCTTTTTTTTATATCAACAACGACCTAGCCTTAGACCTTCCTTAGACACGGAAGTTCTGAAGAAAGTCGACAGATGTCGTACGATAAACGTAGCGTCATGCTACACTATATAGTAATCAAATCGAGGTTTTGAAAACGTATTTGGGATATAAAAAGATTGCTCAAATTTTACGTTTTTAAACCGTAATTACTTATGTAGTTAAATTGCAGAGAAAAATATTTTTAGGGGGGGCGCTCCAACATGTAAGTTTTGTTTAATAAATAAAGACATGTAACTAAATTTCGAAAAAAAATTTTTACCAAATATCAACATGTTGCACGTCAATCTATTTTTAAAAAAAAAACCGGCCAAGTGCGAGTCGGACTCGCGCACCGAGGGTTCCGTACAAACCTGTAGGTATATAAGTAAAAGTTCACCCAATGCATTGACATTTTGCATGCAATTGATTTTGTTACAGCTTAAAGGTATTATAGACCTGAGTATTTGATATGAATTTCAATTTAATACCTCTACGCGTTTACGAGGAAAAAGGTAGTAAGTTTAAAATTAAAAAAAATATTTTTTGTACGATTTTATTAAAAATGTCTACTTTTCGTAATTTTTCCTTTGTATGTGCTATATGAAGTTTCTTCGTGTCAAGTTTCAAGTTTCTGAGTTTACGGGAAGTACCCTTTAGGTTTTGAGTTTCTTGCGAGTACTCAGTTTCAAAATATGCGACTTAAATTGCTATTTCTTTTGATTGCGTTGACATAAAAGTTTAGTTTTGCTACATCTGAAAGGTCCTAAAGCCCTGAGTAATTGACATGAAATTCAATTTAATACCTCTACGCGTTTACGAGGAAAAAGGTAGTAAGTTTAAAATTTAAAAAAATATTATTTTGTATGATTTTACTAAAAATATCTACTTTTTGTAATTTTTCCATTGTCTATGCTATATGACGTTGCTTCGTGCCAAATTTCAAGTTTCTGAGTTCACGGGAAGTACCCCGTAGGTTTTGCGAGTGCCGAAAAACTCTAAAATTGCAGCATAAACGACTGTATCTTTTGATTGCGTTGGCTTTTAAGTTTAATTTTTTCACAGCTCCAAGGGACAATAGACCTGAGTATTTGATATAAATTTCAGCTTGATACCTCCACGCGTTCCTGAGAAAAATAGTCTTGACAGACAGACAGACAGACAGACGGACAACAAAGTGATCCTATAAGGGTTCCGTTTTTTCCTTTCGAGGTACGGAACCCTAAAAATCTGCTTTTTAAAAGTATTAAATTGTCACTTGGACCATGCTTGGACCTCGACAGTAAATAATTTACTAATACATTATACAGATTCAATATTGTACAGGCGCCATCAGATATATCGGAGCGGCCAAGGTGGTCACAAATATCTGAACAACGCCTCTATTGTCAAGGCTATAAAGTGCATATTCAGATATTTTTGAGTACCCTGCCGCTTCGATATATTTGATGGGGACTGTTCCTATTCGACCAATAAAAACGTAAGTTCCGGCCTGCAAATGGTACCTTTTCCGAATAAATGTTACATACAGGGTGTAATCGTTGAGAAGCCAGGCGATTTTTCCGTATAATTATACTTATAAGTTATAACATGTATCAGAAACCTTTAAACTGCCTTCGCTACCTACTTGACTGACTTTTTTCCAATACCACGACGGTGGCAAACAAGCATACGACCCGCCTGATGGTTGGTATCTACCGCAGCCTATGAACGCCTGTAGTTCCAGTGGTCTCACATGCGCGTTGCCTTTAGAAATCTGCACATACCTGATACTACCTCGCCATCAGCCATCTCCACCTCAGACTTCTCCAGCTTGATATCGCCTGCAAAACAAGGTGTTATTTAAGAAAAATTTACAACTCTCATGGCTCATTAAGTCTAGTGTCTAAAATCTAGTTTAGATAAATAGATATCTAGTACAGTAAATAATCCTTTAAATCTGGAAAATTAATTTGAACCCGTTCCTCATATCCATAAGCATGTAACTACGGCAACTATGCCACAGAAAAATAATAGTATTTCATACAGACCGGCCACCCTACGCCCCGCCCCAGTTGCAATTACTTCACCCCGCGGCGGCCGATTGGTAGGAAACTAGTAGGTTATCAGCGTTGGCAGCGCGTCATGAACTTACGCACACATCGAAGTATGTACAGACATGCCGTGTACACATAGGCGCTCAAATGAGTTTTGTAGTATGATGTGTTCGCCCTGTGACTATGCATTGCATCGTCAAATTGTCTAGATGACTGAAGTTATCCAATAAGTTGAGACTCTTCGCAAACATTCTGATGAAGTAGTCTTTAACTCTGTTTAAGGTAAAATTCATAATTCAGTGTAGTAATTTGAAAGTTCCTAGCATACAAAGCAGTTGTCATATGAATTCTATCTTAAAAATTTTGAAATACACTTTGTGGTTTTGCTAAAATTGTCTAGAATCCCTGAGTGCCCAGAGCGACAATGTAAAGGAGGTAACTCAAACAAGATTTACTGAAAATATGGCTCGTGAAAATTTGTAACCGGCCAGTCTTATACCATAAGAAGAGCACGCGTCGCGTGCTGCACGAGTCGTTGTTGCGGCAATTTTTTTGGGCTGGTTGTTTATCCCTATTTGATCGGTGCCTGATTGTTAGACAGGAAATTTACTTACCTATGCCAGATTCATCTCCAGCTGCTTTCTCCAGCTTGATTTTCAGCTTGTCACCTGCACCAAACATTCATGAGTTACATTCAAAAGCAAAAAAGTTAGTCTTGTCCCGGCTTTTTGCCACCACACCCAATCTTTGACTTAATTCAACTAATTGACTTTTTATCAAAGCGAGTTGATCTTACAACCCATAGGGGAATCTAGGCCTTAATGAGATTAGGTCTAGTTTTTATAGGATGTTTTCCTTTAATGTTAAGTGGCTAGCAAATATCAAATGATTTTTCATACCCAAAATTTCTCATGCACAAAAAAGTTTGTGGTATAAGCCAGGGTTTGAACCTTTGGATTGAAAGTCGGACTTCTTCCAACCAGACTACCAGCATTTATTAGGACATATATAGACTTCTGACTTACTGGCAGTTAGTACACCCTTAAGCCGATTGTGTAGTGCGTCTTGGCTGCGCTGCACTTGCTGCTTAAAGTCATTCGCGTCCCGCAGCCGTGCCACACACACCTCGCAGATCCCACACTCGTCATTACCCAGACCTAGCTGTAAGTTACATCAAAAATAATTATTTAATTTTGCAAACCGCTATATCTTAGCCGGTATTACAACAAATTACATATATAATATGATTATTTAGTATGTAACTAAATGAGTTATCTACAAGAATATAATTGCTTTATGATTCTGATAAAAAAAGCTAAATACTAATGTAAATACTTGCAATATTTGTGGAATGAAGTAATTAAAGTAGATTAAAGAAACTCCAGATTAAAGAAAAACTAATGAAAATGATTATGCTTCATTAAGACATTTTAAGATTATGCTTTGCTAAAGTATAATAAGTTGTAAACTCTTCATAAACAAAACACATTTAAGTTTAATATTGCAATACTGCCTGGCCATTGATTTATTATGTATTCAACTAGATCGGCTATCTAGAAAAAAATTTGTGCGCCATGTTTGGCGGTTGACAGCTGTCAGTTGCTTGGTATCATGTCAGTGGTCTAAAGAGTGAATGTAAGGACTTTATGTACCGGTCACCTAAACTCATGAGAAAAAAAAATCTTATGGATATCATCTCCTGTTCCTCAATGGCTTGTACAGACTAAAAAAGTATTTTTTTAAGAGACAGTAACAAGGCAAACTGTTACAGAAACGGGTAGGTAGATCTAACATTATAATTTATTTTAGTCAAATAGGATTTGAGCAGTAAAAGACGTGTTTACTTTTTTCAGTGTTCTAACTAGCATTATAATTGGCATTCTACCGTAGAAGTCAATTTACTTACTAAATACGGATACACTTGACTAAATCTTGACTAAAAGAGACTAAATAATAATAATCGTTTAGTAAGCTGATTTAAGAAGTGTGAAGTGTAACAGGGCTTGAATGAATAATTAGAATAAGGCTGCTCTACTTACATTTATATTAAAGCAGTCTCTGAGCATGTCGTAATATATTTCTGTTTTGCCGAGATGTTTATATAGCGTCTTCAGCCCCTTCTCCGGAGGGCGGACCAGGCAACAACTACACGAGTGTAACTCCTCCATTTTCTTAGTTCGGTGTCACTTAAGAGTCACTACGGAAGGATATCGGCCTTTAGTCACAACAAAAATTTAATTATTATGCCAGTGTTTCTTAAGTCTAATAGATAGTATATCGATCGTAAACTAAATATTGGGGTCTAATGAGCGACCCGAGCAACCCCGTTACCCCGATCGAACCGAAGCGTCACTTGACGTTTAGTTTTTTTTAAATTAAACTCTAATAGTGCTGTGGCTACCTTGTAGCCAAGTTTTTATTTAAACCGGTATTAGACATTGCAATTTATGGGGCCCAATCTGTCAGGTTGGAAAGTGTAATAAGATTGGGCCCCTAGGGAGCTTAAGGAGCGGTGGGAGAGTCAGGGTACACAACAGTTTGGGCCCTACAAATTGCAATGTCTAATACTGGCATTTAATTAATACCGGCTATTATCAATACATTGCGGTTTTTGATCCACCGATTAGTATCGTTGCACATATCGAAATTGCCGGCGATTTATGCGTCGAAATTGCGCCCAGTATAGACCTCTAAAAAGTAATACTAAAATAGGTAAAAACTGTCCAAGTTGTCTCATGTTGGCAAGTGGTTAGCACTCGTACGCGAATGACTCTTCGAACTATTCGACGAGCACCGACGTGAGTGCGAACATGCAGGTGTAAACGCCGTATTATATCTTGAAGCATGGACATTTCATTACTTATACTTATAATAATATAATGATAAAGTATAACAAGTACCTAGTAATAGTGATATAGTATGTGCTTCTTCAAAAAAGGAGTTAATAAGTTCTTAAAGTTGAATTCTCTGGAGTTACAGGCGTTCATAGGCGGTAACTGCTTACCATCAGTATCCTATATATATCGTATAACAAGAGATAGGAGGAGAGAAGTTAGAGTTGAAATGAGTTGTTTATTTATTGAATCTTAATTGCAGATAAAGAAAGTACAATTAGCGGAATTTATTCCTAATAATATTTAGTTTGAGAACGGAAACCCGGACACGACTCAGATAAGACAATAGTTGAATTAGGATATAGTCCCCCCCCCCCTCGACGATAAGTAATAATAATTAACAAATATAGAATAATAAGAAAAGAGAAGAATAATATTATGTACACAAATCAACCTTGTGTTGTGGATATTTACTAGGCGACGATATATATATAAATACTTAAATACATAGAAAACATCCATAACTCAGGAACAAATACCCGTGATAAACACACAAATAAATGCCCTGACCAGGATTCGAACCCGGGACCTCCTGCTTCATAGGCAGGGTCACTACCGACTAGGCTAGGAGGCCGTTAAGTGTAATAGGGTTTTATTGGCGGAGGCTGTAATGGGAGAATCAGACTACTTATAGAACCTGACTAGCGATTCGCCCCGGCTTCGCACGGGATAAAAAATGGTTATTGTGGGTTATCCCTAAGAGATAGACATATACCATCGCCGACTTTTTTAAGATGTACAATACTGTAGTACATTATTTTGATCCATCGCTTAGGACTCAGCCAGCGTTTACAATGTAAGCGCAAAAATCGGTTTATTTACGACATCACATTAGAAACCTCTAAAATCATCAGTTTCTCTGCTATATTATGCATGTATTATACATATAAACCTTCCTCTTGAATCACTCTATTTAAAAAAAACCGCATCAAAATGCGTTGCTTAGTTTTAAAGATCTAAGCATACATAGGAACAAACAGCGGAAAGCGACTTTGTTTTATACTATGTAGTGATTACCGACCTACAGTTAGTCGACGGCAGACATGTGTAAAAAAAAAATGTTTATTACCAATCATTGATGTATTATGTATTCTACTAGATGAGCTATCTAGAACAAATTTTGTGCCCCATGTTTGGCGGTTGACAGCTGTCACTGAATCAAAGAGTAGCTTTAACAGAACTGACGTAACACTGTTTTGACAAAATGCATTTTCTGTCTAAAAAAAATTTGTAAGGAAACGTAATTAACTAAATTATTGTTTTATTTATACCTAATGTTTATTTTGCTCCTTACCCTAGAGTTTTAGGAACGAATGGAGTAAAATACTATTTTCGCCGACAAGCGCCTTTCAATACGAACTTTGGGGGTTACTAATCCTTGATATATACTTAAAATTACATTGATTTCTTCGCACGAATGAAAAAACATTAGTACGTATTACACGGGTGATATTTCGATATTTAAGTTTTAAATTCAAATCATAAAAACCGTTTCTATGTATTTTACTCGCATTAACAATTTTAGCAAAATCGCCCTTGTTGAACAATAAATATATGTTTAATGAACTAACCATTACCTATCGTACTTATCTAAAACATGTTTATTACGTAAATAACAAACAATATCAAGTGTAACAATGTCAAGGTATATCAAGTGTAGTCACCTAGTCACATATGCTGTGTTACTTGCTGCATGCTTTAGAAGTAAGAGCAGAATTTCAAAGGTACAGTCACGTCTGAAAATATGGAGACATTTAGTGACAAAATATGTAGCCACGACTCTATTACCAAGGCCACACCAAACTTTGCACTTATTTACCTATGGAATGTATTTCTATATCGCTTTTATTACTATTTTTAGAATTATTTTTACAGTTTATTATCACGCAAGAAGCCTTTACGTTTAGTATTTGATTTTTAATTTTTTTTTGACACTAGCGTGTAATCATGTCTGTGGTCCAACAGCCACTGTCAGACTTGTAGTGATTTTCACTAAAACTCATGGTACAAATAATTTCTTAGGGATGTCTTCTCCTGTTACTCAATGTTACCAATAACAAAAAAAGAAATTTACAAATATAATTTTACAATACTGAGAGGATTTGCTTTAGGTACATAAACTATCCTATACTAGGTCTAGGTACCAACGGCGGCGCATCCATAGTTCTCGTAGGCAAGCCCATTCGGGTTTTCTTCCAGTTTTTTGACCAATAGAATAAAAGAAAAGAAAAAGTATGTGTACACTTTACTCCTTTGTAATAGGTAGATATTTTGACCCCCATTTTGCTAGGTTTAGGAAGGGCTTAGCCGACATCCTTTTCCCTCTTTAAAAATATCTCTCAATCCTCTTCAGTTGTTGAACGTTGAAATATGCTATGATTTGTTTTGACCTTTATCTGAGTTCGTGTTGGATTTATTTTGTGAATCGTAAATGTAACTTTAGCTTTCCCACTCAAAAACATTTTCTATTACTCAATGATCGCACTAGATATTGTACGGTCACGTCTGAAAATATGGATACATTTAATGTGACAAAAACATGTATCCACGACTTTACGCCTTGGTAATAGAGTCGTGGCTACATATTTTGTCACACTAAATGTATCCATATTTTCAAACGTGACTGTACCTTTGAAATTCTGCTCTTACTTCTAAAGCATGCAGTGTACACTTGCTTTGGATATCGTGATAATTCTAAGACATTTAATGCCTACTATTGTTACTAGAGTTTGTATGATATCTGTTTAGTTTATAAATAAAATAATAAGTACCAAAGTGTAATAGTAGTTTATGTAACTGTTACGTAATAAGGCCTAATTACGTACAGTTGCATACACTGCTTTATCTACACTCATATTATATATCCTAAATGAAGTGTTCTGAAACCATAGAATGACCGCCATTGCACCGCCATGGCCAACTCGATTGTGCCGGCGGTCGCGCGGGCGCGTGCCGTTGGTCAGGAAGGAGGAGAGGATTTATATTATGTTATCAAAATCGATGTTCGGAATTTTAAACTCATAACGTATCAATAGGGTGATTGTGCTAGTTTTAGTCCACTCTTGTCAGTTTTCCGTCCATACTTATTTATATGTTTTTCTTTAAGATTTTCCAAAAATAAAAGCATTAAAGTAAAAAATGTACTAAAGAATAAACTGTAAACTATGTTGACCTTAACACGTTTTTCCCATTTATTTGCAGCAGTTTAATCAAGTGGACGTTAAACTGGACCTGGACGGGAAACTAGCACAATTACCCTATATGAGCATGTAAAGTTAAAATTACGTTACTGCCACAGATATAAAAAACCTTATCTTAGTTAAATCGGTTGTGGTAATGCTAGCCATTGCCTACCGTTTTTGAACGTTTTAGAGGACTTACAATGTGAGTGTAGATAAAAACTTTTTGACGTCGACTGTACCTCTAGATCACCATTAAATAAGACTGATATGGACTATTTGTCTGTAATAAAGTTATATTATTTTTATTATTGGACCTTGCGTTATCTATCTCTTAACTTTGAGCAATAATGACAATTTTAGAGAAGCAACTCCAGTGTGTTCAAGTACAACTCTTTTGAGGTGCCCCTACAGGAACCTCTTTCAAAGTCCTGAGAGTCGGCCCGTTGAAGTTCAAAGAATATAATACTTTGAAGTTCCTCCAAGTGGCGACCTGTTTTACGGGAAAAAAACAAAAACTAGAAAATACCCAAAAAATATTTATTCAAATAGCCTTGTTATTAAAATAAGAACAGCTTTAATCAGTTCAGTGCGCGGAAAGAGAAGTGTTGTGGTCTATAGGTATCGCCAGGAAAGATGAGGTGAATGATTACGCCCGCACACAGCTATGTACATTAGGTACTGATTGCAAAAAAGTGAATGAATAAAATGAATGAGTGAAGTGAATGTAAATGTAATAAAATGCACGATATATTTTAGAAAATAAGGCAGAACAAACAGTAAACTAATATCAAACCTTCATTTATCAATTTTATCATTCAGTTGCGAATATCATTGCAAACATAAAATTATATAATACAAGAGATGTGTTTTATATAAATGAGATATATTATCCTAAAAAAAACTAAAAGGAAATTTGTCAACTTAGTGTCAATCTTGCAGTTCACTGTTGAACTTGCCATCGGTACGAAAAAGGAACAGTAATTTCAAAATTCCGCTGTCATTACATGACTTACTGTTGTGTGCGTGACCTCAACTGACGTGGCGATATAGATGAATTATCGAGATCATGGAATTTCATTTGTAGTGGTTGTACCGTTTGCAACAAAAGGAGAATAATTTTCTCTTAATTTAATAAAATTACATACCCTTAAGAAATGGAATAAGTAGTAGTCCTCTGTTTTTTGCTTTTAGTCGCTATCATGTTCTTCATCTGAGCTGTCACAAGTATCGATAATAAGATTGTTTGAAATTCGATCCATTTCCCCTTCCTGACATCGATATTTATTTTCTTCACTTTCGACATGGCGACAAATATTTTCCCAGTCCTCAGCAGTAATAGTATTCATTCGTTCAGTTGCTAAATTCATAATGCCTTGCATGTTTAATGAAACGTTTCTTTTCGCTACATATCCTTTTACCATGGACCAAATATTTTCGATCGGATTGAATGTCGGGTGATACGGTGGCAATCGTAAAACGGAGTGGCCATGTTCTTTTAAAATTGCATCTATGTGGTAGTCACGAAACCGGTCTTTATTTTGTTTAATTAAATCATACAAACTGGTTTTGTACATTAACGGGCTATACGAAATGTTGTGTTCTGTCAACCAATCCATCATTTCTTGTTTATGAGAATTTGACGTTGGAGCACGATTCAAAAGTTTGTTGTGATAGGACGCATTATCTACGATAAGTACGCTATTCGGTTTAAGGTTCGGTATTAATTTTTCTTTTAACCATTTTTCGTAGTTGACAAAGTTCATCTGGTCATGGTAATCTCCCGTTTTTTGGTTTGCCTTAAACATTAACAAAGCGTTGGGAATAAAACCATCTTTTCCTCCTGCGTGCACTATTATTAACCGCTGGCCTGTACTGATTTGTTTTTTACACCAAATTCTGTTCCATCGGTCCAAGCCTCTCCGGACACATGTGAAGTGTGGATGTAGGTTTCATCAGTATAAACTAGTGGCCTATCTTCAGACCGATATTTCGCAATTTTGGTAAGGTAATTTATTCTTAGCAGTCGCATGTTGTGTCTTTCCATTAATATTTTTCGGTTGTCCTCGGTCTTTTTCCATTTAAATCCTAATTTTTGTATTTGTTTTCGTAAGGTGGAAATGCCAAATTTGTAATCTATATCGGATTTTAACACAGAGTGGAGTGCCTTTAAAGTTGGAAATTGCTTATGGGACAGATGAAAATTGTATATAGTTCTCCGGATGACTTCCTGATCAAAATCGTCTACTGCTGATGATGGACAAGTACGTAAGTTTTTTATTTCTCGGGGAGGTGAATTTCTTCGTTGTTGCGAATTTCTCACTAT
The DNA here is from genome assembly GCA_947086415.1 of Pammene aurita. Lineage (NCBI taxonomy): Eukaryota > Metazoa > Arthropoda > Insecta > Lepidoptera > Tortricidae > Pammene > Pammene aurita. The sequence continues at coordinate 13,373,334 of OX352313.1, forward strand.
TGCTCTCAGACACAATGTTATAAACAGTAGAGAGACAAAAACCTGTAGCTTTTTCAACTAACTGGGCAGCGGTGTAAGGGGAATTTAAATTTTTCTTCAGTTTGAGTTCAAAATATTTATAACAGTTAAAAATGATTTGCTTACTTTGACTCTCCATCGGACCAAAATTACTCACTGCCATATTTTTTTTTAAATTACGTAACTTACACTTAGTCGTACGGGCTGACACAAAATTATTCTGATAATTGTGAGAATACAATAAAATCAGACGTAAAAATATATGCACAACGTAAATAATATTCACAATTTGACACTGACATTATTTTGGTATTTACTTCTTCAATATATAACAAACCTCTTTTTATGCTGATAGTACGAGAAAATAGAAAATTCAAATATAGAATGCATGTAAACATACAATACTACGACATATGCAATTGCATGCTCTCGTTAATTTATCTATACCTTTATATGGGAGGTAATTTAATACATTCTACGACACTCCTCTTTCCGCACAGACTCTACAAAGTATGTCCATTGATTATGAAGCTGGAAGTGCCCGACAGAGCTATTTATCGCTTTCCTCTACCGTAACAAAAACAAAAAAGTCGATTTATACACATACTCCTTAAAATTATTCTTATAATTATTGCTTAAAGGTAAAAAAATATAAAGCACTAATTCCCATTTGTCATTTATAAACTAAATTTAACCAAATTGTATCTCAGTTTTCGTGTCCATACCATCCGTAATCAACTATTCAGAAATATTAATCACACAGATGAAAAAAAAAAACATTTGAACATAATAATCAAATATTCTACATAAAAATATACCCGCCGTACTCACAGAGCTAATGTCACAGACATATACACATTAAACGTATTTACATATAACACCCTACATAACGAATAAACTTTAAAATTGAGTAATAAGTACTTACAAGTTATACAAAACTTTAAAATACTAAGTAAATAGTTACATAAAAGACAGTTGCCGCGACCCATCCGTTAATAATAGTGCCGACAGTACAAATTTACATTTAAACTTAAAAGGAACTTTACAAACAACCAATGCTTACTCATAGTTAAATAAACACTCACTCACGGCATATATTTTTACCTATACCTCGTTTTTTTTTTCAGATTAGAAAAATAACGGTCGATTTCGCCAATGTATCTTAAAAAAAATTCAGCCATATCAGGGAAAAATTTAAGTGAGACTACTATTTTCCATCATCAGTGATACAATTAAATGCAAAATGGCGAATTTTCAAATAATTTTACCAAAGATAGCACGATTTTCTAATCTGAAAAAAAAAAACAAAGTATAGTTGGTAAGGGTGCGAAGAATATTTTATATTTTCGTCTTCTAAGTTAAGAGGTTCACATAGGATTATGTATAATAACTATCCTAACTTAGTAACTAGGATTCCCAAACCGAACTGTCATTTTCTCCATATATAAGATGCTAACAAATTAGTCACGGATATTTTAAGAGATAATACATTACATTAGAACAATTAACTTTTACCTGTAATTAAGGAACCATTGTATATAATTTTTATGTTTTCATTTACCGAACATTTACAAATAAAAATATTATAATTAATTTTTAAAATAACCATCCCCTATAATGTACCTGTCAAGATGTTTAACACTGTCAGTCATATCAGATCAAAAGTTTTTTTTCTTAAATGTCATTATGATTCGGGTTTAAAGAGGTCTCATTTAATTATCTTATTAACAGGTTGTTTTAACGTAGGAAATTTGTTTCCTAGTTTTTTCCAAAAAAACAATACAAAACCCTATGATGTTTCATACTTAAATATACTCCGAGAACCGAGTACTATCAGCGGTAAAAATATCCGTGACTAATTTGTTAGCACCTTATATATTTTTTTTAAATAAGTGAACGTAAAGACACTACAATTTACATTTTTTTCAGTAAGGATTATTAAATTCTTTTAATTTAATATATTTAGTAGGCTCCGCATGGTGAACTCTTACTAGATGCCTTTTAACTCCATCCTGTCGTGGAAATTTCTTATAGCATATTTCGCAAGCATATGGCTTCAATTCTCCATGTCATTATGTCTTCTTTCACTACAATTTACATTTTTTTCAGTAAGGATTATTAAATTCTTTTAATTTAATATATTTAGTAGGCTCCGCATGGTGAACTCTTACTAGATGCCTTTTAACTCCATCCTGTCGTGGAAATTTCTTATAGCATATTTCGCAAGCATATGGCCTCTCTCCAGTGTGTACTCGATAATGCGCTTTTAACTCAGCTAGTACTGGAAAAGGCCTTTTACAAACATCGCAACTATGCGGCCTGCTTTCAGTATGAACTCTTCTAACATGCACTGTTAAAGCAGATTTATGTCTGAACTGCTGCCCACACACTTCACACGCGTGTTGTTTAAAGTCCTCGTGCACCATCATGTGGTCCTGTAAATTCCTCTTCTTCCTGAATTTCCTATGACAAATTGCGCACTCAAAAGGTTTTTTATCTGAATGCGTTTCTATATGACTTTTTAAGATGCCTTTCGTTGAAAATCGTCTGCTACATATTTCACACATATATTCCTTTCGCTTTTCCTTTAAAGCTTGCTCGTCCAGTTCTTTATCGGCGTGTTTGGCCACATGTTTAGCTAGAGAACCTCGTAATGCAAACAGTTTGCCACAAACATCGCAGCAAAATTGTTTGTCGGCCAGGTTGTGTTTAACTAGTAAATGATGTCTGAAGCCACATCTCTGTCGGAACTTCTTCTGGCATATCTCGCAGGTGTACGGTTTCTCACCGGTGTGTATGCGCATGTGTTGAATTAAACCTTCTTTTTGTATGAATCTCTTGTCACAAACATCGCACGCGAAACTATAATCCTCTGTGTGAATCTTTAAATGAAGATTGTATCCGCTTTTGGATGAATAATGTTTATCGCATTTTTCACACTTATAAGGTTTTCCTCCCGTGTGATCAAACTTATGATTGTTCAGGGCATACTGCGTATTAAATCTCCTGTCACAAGTTTCGCAACTGAATGGATAATCTCCGGAGTGGTTATTTAAATTATTGTTCAAATAGTTTTCTCCTGAAAACTGTTTCTTGCATATATGACATGTGAAAACCGTCTGTTCTGTGGGTTGCTCCATAGACCCTTCTGACTCTTGTTTGCTTTCTGTTATTTCGCCTGGTTCTACACGATTTTGTTCCTTTAACCTTTTTTCAGCTTCATCTTTTTTTTCTTTCTCAGAGTGGGTTTCCATATGCTTCGCTAAAGTACTCTGAAAAACAAATCGTTTCTCACAAATGTTGCAAGGAAACTTTTTACCCATAATTTTCTTGTGTATGTCGAATAAATGTTTCCTCAAGCTACACCTGTATCGGAATTTTCCTTGGCATAGCTCACAGGTGTACGGCTTTTCACCGGTGTGTTTCCGCATATGTTGAGTCAAACCCTCTTTTTGCACGAATTGTTTGTTACAAACATCGCACGTGAACCTGTCGTCATCTGTGTGGATTCTTGAATGAAGGTATAAAGCAGTTCTTGATGTAAACGATTTAGTGCACTCTTTACATTTAAAAGGTTTTCCACCCGTGTGATCGAACTTGTGATTATTCAACTCTGACTGCTTATTGAACCTCTTTTCGCAAATTTCGCAACTGAATGGATACTCGCCGGAATGATTTTTTAAATGAACATTTAAGTAGCTTTCCTCTGTAAACTGTTTTTTGCATATATGGCACGTGGAAACTGTTTCTGTTTGTTGCTCTTCTAATTCTTGAGTGGACGCTTTTACTTCCCCTGGCTCTACTCGACTAGGATCATATTTCAAATGGCTTTTTTTGTGAACGTTTAAGTTGGAAAGAATCCTGAAAGATTTACCGCACGTGTCACACGAGAACGGTTTCTCATCAGTATGTGTCCGCATATGTATAACCCATTGGCTTCTAAGCGGGAATTTCTTGTCGCATACATCGCAGGAGAATTTCAACTTCCCAGTATGATATTTGAAATGAGTGTTCAAGTGACTTTTTTGAATGAATCGTTTGTCGCACACACTGCACGCGTAGGGCTTTTCTTTTGTATGCGACCGGCGATGGATATTAAGTACAGTTGAGCTAATAAAAGTTTTGTTACAGATGTCGCACTCATGTTTTTTTTTACCGCGCCTGGAAGCCGGCTTGGACGCGACGAGGTTTGTGGGCGATGGCACCAGGGTGAAGGAGATGCAGTTCGACGCGGTGGGCGCGGGTTCCGCTGCTGGTTGCCATGGTGGCTCAGCGTATATGGCCACTGAAACAAGAATTGTAATTAAAGCGAGAAAAACCGAAAAAGAGGAAGTATTACTAGTAACTACTAGAACTTATCTTGGCAGTTTAGACATACGAGGGACGGCTGAAAAGAAATCTACCTAACTATGAAACAAAAGACTGTCATATATAGTATTTTTTTATTTTTCAATATAGTCCCCTGCTAGTAAAATGCACTTATTACATTTGTCAAATATTGACATTAACCCTGACTATTGAGTACCTGACATTATACTGACCTATTGACAAAACTTTGTAAATTCGGAAGGGCACGAACTACCGAACACGCGCATCATACGCTCTCGGATCTGTGAGGGAGCATTTCCTTCCTTTGTTAGAAATTTAATCAGTGCACGATGTTCAATTTTAGCAATATTCATTTTTTCAACCGACATTTCGCAAATATTCGAGAATTGTAGAAAAATGGGAAGGAAAAGACAAATGAACGTCAAATAATTTAAAAAAGGAATAACCAAAGAATACGATTGCATTTCAGCCAGTATCATTTTCGCATTTTTTTTAACCAAGGAGATTATTTTCCAGCCGCCTCTCGTATGTTCAATCATTAACTTATGTGCATACTGTAATAGGGAGGATGCAGCTATAATATTTACCATTATCTTGTAATCAAAATGTTGAAAAAACATAAAATAATAGCTATTAAAACGTTTTTACTTTAATTTATACTAAATTCAAATAAATAATTACGATTTGAAGTAGTGTGAAACGGAACGTATTTTAATCCACCAATCATCGTCTGGTGACGTCACTCCTGTTTTGACAACTATGGATGGTATATTAAAAGATGACAATCTCATATGACGGAATTTAACGCCTTTTGACGGACACTTTTACACCATAGAGATTGTCATCCTTTATACCATCTACCATCCATTGAATCAAGGATGAACAAATATCATGACTATGGCGAGTGACACTGACACACATGAGTGACGTCACAGGGACTGTAGCTCCGTTTAGGCGCGAAAATTTAAATTGTGAGTTTGTAACAGCAATTTTTTACTATAAATTATAGTATTTTATTTTTTTTATACTGTCGTGGTCTATTCTACGTGCAATTCTTTCAAATTACAGCAAAAATAAAAATATTGCATCTTGCCTATTCAAAAGTACGTAGTGCAACGCGAGCATAAGGAAATTAAGTTGAAGTTTAGCATATACTTATGAAAAACCGATGCCAATGCAATATTCTGAAGACATTGAGTTGATTTGAAGATTACCAGGGGAATTCTAAGGATAACACAACACTAAAGTACAGTCGGCTATAAAAGCTTGTAATAAAAATGCTAAGCATTTTAATTGCTCAATGTAAAAAGGCCATATTTGGCCGACTACTCACCCGATACGAATCGTTTTCATTGCTCCATGTAAAAAGGCCATATTTGGCCGACTACTCACCCGATACGAAGCGTTTTCATTGGTCAATGTAAAAAGGCCATATTTGGCCGACTACTCACCCGATACGAAGCGTTTTCATTGGTCAATGTAAAAAGGCCATATTTGGCCGACCACTCACCCGATACGAAGCGTTTTCATTGGTCAATGTAAAAAGGGCATATTTGGCCGACTACTCACCCGATACGACCTCGCCGTCGGCCATCTCCACATCGGACTTTTCCAGCTTAATATCGTCTGCTGCAAAAAAAACTATGATACACACAGCTAGTTGCACTCTTTGAATGAATGATTTGATTTGAAGTAGCATTCGTAAAAGGCAAAGAAGGACACAACAAATTTATAAGTTATAACACTCGCCATCGGACTATCGCCATTTGAACCGAATAATTCGGCCGCATACAAACATTGGTTAACCTCCTGAATATTTGACCTATCTCAAGTATCGTTTATCGTTGAAAACTACCAATGTCGCCTCTTAAAACTTGTCAAATTGTATTTTTCATAATTATATCCATTCGATATTGATTATACAGGATGTCACGAAAATATTGGTTGTCCGTTTAAGGGCATAATTAGTATCGTATTTCCACTAAGAAAAACCGGCCAAGTGCGAGTCGGACTCGCGCACCGAGGGTTCCGTACAAACCTTTACAGCATAAAGGTAATATAGATCTGAGTATTTGATATGAATTTCAATTTAATACCTCCACGCGTTTACGAGGAAAAAGGGCAGTAAGTTTTTAATTTTTAAAAATATATTTTTTTGTAGGATTTTACTAAAAATTTCTACTTTTTGTAATTTTTCCATCGTCTATGCTATATGACGTTGATTTGTGACAAATTTCAAGTTTCTGAGTTCACGGGAAGTACCCCGTAGGTTTTGCGAGTGCCGAAAAACTCTAAAATTTGCAGCATAAACGACTGTATCTTTTGATTGCGTTGGCTTTTAAGTTTGATTTTTTCACAGCTCTAAGGGACAATAGACCTGAGTATTTGATATAAATTTCAGCTTGATACCTCCACGCGTTCCTGAGAAAAATGGCCTTGACAGACAGACAGACGGACAACAAAGAGATCCTATAAGGGTTCCGTTTTTTCCTTTCGAGGTACGGAACCCTAAAAATAGGAGGAAACATTTTTGGACACGAAAAAACATTTTTTTGTAAGGAAATTTTTCGTCCCATCCAGTCAACCCTCCAAACAAAATCATTTTTTTTCGCGTGTAAAATGTTTTTCTTAGTTTTTCGTAATTAGAAAATGATACCAATTGTGCTGTTAAACGAATCATAAGCATTTTTGTTACACCCTGTATTGTAGTATTCTTTCCGAAGAGGAAAAAACACTGTCTCTAATTTTTACTTAAACATTTACTAAATGGTAGTTATTATGTACTTACGTATGACGGTTTCATCTCCAGGAGCTTTCTCCAACTTGATTTTGAATTGATCACCTGCAACAAAAATAGTAGATTGTGTAACAAAGGAGCAAAATGAATTATTTACGGCGAAGTAACCGATATAGCCCTCCGAATCGCTAAACTAAAGTGGCAGTGGGCGGGGCACATTGCTCGTAGAACCGATGGCCGTTGGGGCGGAAAGGTTCTCGAGTGGCGACCACGAACCGGAAGGCGCAGCGTGGGTAGACCCCCCGCAAGGTCGACTGATGACCTGGTGAAGGTCGCGGGAGTCCGCTGGATGCGGGTGGCGCAGGACCGGTCATTGTGGCACTCTTTGGGGGAGGCCTATGTCCAGCAGTGGACGTCTTTCGGCTGATATGATGATGATGATGATGACGGCGCGGGCGTGTATTGAATCCCAAACGAAGCGATAGAGTCTATAATAGAAAGTAGACTCCTGAGCGTAGTGAGGGATTCAAGTGTTAACGCCCAAGGTGAAAATAGTTTTGCTCCTATGTGACACATACCGCTTTTCACACCACCTTAGAGGATTTTTTTTTATTGTTGTATCATATTTATTTTAACTTTATATGTGCTAAGTGTGCTTCCTGATTATAATGAATCGATTAATTTAATAAGAAATTTGTTTTTAATGACGGACTTGCTGAAAAAAAGCTAATGCCCTAGAACAGAAAAGCGCCACTTTCTTCACTCCTAGCAGGGAAGAAAAAGCCCGTATACGATTATGTGGTGTGAAAAGTATATTGTGCCACATGGGGAGGAGTGTGCAAAGACTAGAGTGAAAATAAAGCTTCCAACGAGATTCAAACAGCGCCATTTAGGTTAACCCCACACTAGCGTCTTTGGAGCGTCGACGTCGAGCGAGCGCACGCCTAGCGTCGACGCCGCGCCTACGCTGCGGCGCCGCTGGTGAGACGCCGACGCTGCGTCGCCGCTAGACGTGCGCTCGCGCGACGTCGACGCTCCAAAGACACTAGAGTGGGGTTAGCCTTACAGAATGAAAACCATAGACTTAGGATATAGAAAGAGCAAGCTAATAATACCATTATTTGCGGCATGACCACACATATGATAAAATATTTAAGAGTTTATAGTAGTAGTTTTGTTGTAAAATAACAGTTAGATTGGTCAAATTAGGTAATCAATCTGACATTTATCTAGTTTTGTATTATAATTGATAATTACTGATGGATTAGGTATATTCAGGCAGATTGGGGCGGGTCCAGCAATCAAACTAATCGCCTAATTGTCGACCGAACCTAGAAAGTCGAAAGGCAAAATTGTATGCAGACGTCATGTGTCACCGTTCATCTGACAAACACAGAATTTTGTACGGAAGATAGACTTAAATAAATAAAGAAAATACATTTATTTAACGCCACAAATACAGACAAAAAACAAAACAAGTTATAAACAACACAAAGACGTCAAATAGGATCCTCACTCAGCATGATGCCGTGGCAATCACAGACCTAAAATGGCGCTATACTAGATCTGTGGCGGCAATTGAAACCTGCGCTGGTTTTCAGTGGGGACCTGACTTATGAGCTAACAACTAAACTAAACTATGACTAAATATAGTGCCGACACATATGTCATCGAACGATTACAGAACATACATAAACATACAGAAGAACGATTGCAGAAGATACAATTAAATTAATGATATGATATACAGACAAAACAAACAAAAAAAATCTGTATGTAATACTATTATGTTATTCTGTGGTTATACTGAAAAATTCTAGCCTTTTGTCAAAAAATAAAAACAAATCGACTAAGCCGTTTTGGAGATAAACACATTGGTGCGCACACACACAACGAAAATTTGTTAGTATGCAGAAACAAAAAATTTTTTTACAATCATAGTAAGTATTTTTTCATTAACTCTAACTTGTAGGTAATTGTAATAATAAGAAGTACATCAGGACAACCTTCAAATTTATTTATTTTTGGCGGGAATCCACCATAATCTCAAAAATCATAAAATCAAAAATAATTGAACTTTATGCTTATAAATAAATAAATAAATATTATAGGGCAATCTTACACAAATCGATCTAGGCCCACAGTAAGCTCAATAAGGCTTGTGTTATGGGTACTAGACGACGATATATATAATAGATAAATATTGATAAATACTTAAATACATAGAAAACATCCATAACTCAGGAACAAATATCTGTGATAAACACACAAACAAATGCCCTGACCAGGATTCGAACCCGGGACCTCCTGCTTCGTAGGCAGGGTCACTACCGACTGGGCTAGGAGGCCGTTAAAACAGCCTTATAAACAAGTGCAGTGATATACACGCATCCGCTCATAGCTGCTAGTGTATTAAACAATATTATAATAATCTCTCTATCTAATGTGTTACCCTGGGTCTACTTTATTTTCATAAACTATATTTATATGTGCTATAGTTATCTTACTAGCAGTGAGCACTCCTTTGAGCCGCATTTGCAGCTCAGTCTGGCTGCGCTGCACTTGTTGCTTGAACTCATTCGCGTCCCGCAGCCGCGCCACGCACACCTCGCAGATACCACACTCGTCATTTCCCATGCCAAGCTGCAAGATAAAGTTAAATCAATTTAGGTGAAGGCCAAATTGAACAAATTCTCAGACAATGTTGTGTTGGCTTGGGATATAATCCATTGGTCATTCATATCTTAATTAATTAAAAACAATAGGCGGGACTACACCTGACACACCAAAATAGACTAGACAAACATTTTCAACTGGACTAAACTCAAGTGGACATTGATATGTACGTATCAGCTATAAGCTGCCTGTGCATTCATAAATAATAATAAATAGGTTAACTTAATATACGCAGTTTTATTTTTCAATAAGGTCAGTGATATCAACTTTGTACCATGGACTATTATCAATATTATCATGTTATAATTCCAAGGTTATAATAGGTTTTTATCATGTGCATATGATGTATTAAAGTTAGTTACACGGACAATTCCACACGATCGGATACTATCGGAAATGGAAGAATAAGAATGAAATCAATAAAGTTGTAAAATACTTACGTTTATATCGAAGCAGTCTTTCAGCATGTCATAATATATTTCTGTCTTGCCAAGATGCTTATACAGGGTCTTTAGTCCTTTGTCCGGAGGCCGCACAAGACAACAACTGCACGAGTGCAACTCCTCCATTTTGTAACTTATAAAACTCTACATCAATCGGGTCACAGGTACTATTGATTTGGCTAATACACACTTAAAAATCTACTTAAGTAATTTTTGGTTTCTGGTAAAGATAGCGAACGCATATCGATCGTAAATATTCCGAAATACATGATTAGGCGTCGCCCAGCGTCTTATATGAAAGAGAAGATTAGATAAGTAGATTAGACATGTCAATCAAATGTCAAATTTATTTTTTTGTTTTTACATACTTGGTAATGCTGACTTATTGTAGTGGCCAACTTGGCCAAAATAGAATATATGCCAAGATATATACTAGTATTTTTTATTCAAAACAGTAATCTGACAGCTCTTGCCATACAAAGTAGTTTACAATGTGCAATGGCAGGAGCTATCAGATTACTAAAGAGAATTAAAAATTAAATGAAAGCTTGTAAAAAACTACTTTACCGAAATCACCACTAGTACATCTCCACGTAATAAAAAAAAGTAACGTTAAAATTGTAGATAAAAACAATTTTTGACCGTTTTAGTTCTTTACAAACCATAGAAAAAGCTACATTGAGAAAACACGTATTGCCGGCTTTACAAAGTGTTCAAAACTTAACAAAATTAATTGATTCAAATGTAATCTTGCATTTTTTATTGGAAATAAGAATAAATACAAAACGAAATATATAATGAGAACGTAGAGAGAGTCTGACTAGCCAAATATTGTTGACAGATATTTCCTTGTTGTATCACCAATTGTCTATGATTTAAAAAAAAGCTAAAAGTCTGTTGTCAATTTATGTCATTATTTCAAATTATTCACGGTTTATAAGGGGGTTATTTTATTAATATAAAAAATAACTGTGTGGCCGCAAACTATAATTTAGATTCGTAAATAATTACGCCGATGTGCGAAGTTGACGTGAAGTGTGTTGTATAACGAAAAACTGCAATGTTTACAAGTCGTCAACAATTTTGTAGGTTGGAGCTCTATTAATATTTTGATACTTTAAGTACTAGTTCTAACATTTGCCTATGACTTTGATTAAGTACGTGAATTTATGAATACCTGAATCTCATAAACAGGACAAGTGTGTAAAGAAACGGATAAACTAGAAGTTCTGGAAAATATCAACAGAATCAAAACATTGCAACGTAAGAAGTTACTTACTGAAAACCAATATTTAGGAGAAATCTGTGGACTGACTGGTCAGTAGTAATTTTATGTAAAAATATAAATAAAAATATTTTCGCGAAACAATGCTATACAATATGTAAACCAACTAAAACCATTCCTTAAAAAAAGTTAATAGGGAACTCAAGTACATAGTTATTAGATTGTTTTTACTTGCTTCTGAGCATGTTTTAGGGAATTTAATTTCTGAATGTATTTCTCTTGTTGCAGTCGGTTAAAGATCTTTCTAACACCCTGTGAAGCTTGTTTACTTCGTTGACTTCTGGTTAACCTAAACCTAGTCCGTGACCTAAACCACGGACTAATCCTACCTACCTACCTACCTACCTTACGTGTGCACAGAAGTCAAAAGTATTTTCTAGTATCAAAACTATTATTCCTGCTACACAAGGTGTGACCAGCCCATGATTTTTTGAATTTCCCGCCAAAAATTTGGGTAATATTTCAATAGTCAGACTCTATTATTTCATAAACTTGGCGTCCTAACTTGGCTATCAAAAGTAGTATGTACTCTGTATGTACTACTTTTGATTAAAAAACAAAATGTCAAATTTTTTGTCAATGGCTTCTAATAATATGGACGCCCGATTATTATGTTTTGTGTATTTCTAACTAATCGATATGTGGCACTATTGAATAGAAACACGTATTAAAAATATTACGTATACGTTACTGAATAATATAATTTTTCAGTGCGTGCTTGACTGATCAGTTGCGACTTTCTTAAGTTGCCATTATGATCCAATGAGCGACTTATAAGAATATGGAGGAGTATCATTCCTGTAGCTGCTGCCTGGCCCGCCCTCCGGAGAAGGGTCTCAGAACGCTGTATAAACATCTCGGTAGAACAGAGATATATTTCGATATGCTGAAAGACTGCTTCGATATAAGTGTAAGTACAAAAACGGTACTTATTGGAATCCTGTTTCATGTTATGTGATGAATAGTATAGGCCTCATATGTACCATTTTTCTTTTTTGTTTGGCTCGACCTAAATATAATGAACTTTTATCGATCTCAAACTTGTAAAACTTAGTAAAAAAGATGTGTAATTTAGCTTTCCAAGAGGTTTTTCACCTCTAAGGCACTGGTCCCACCGCGAGCGAGTAAGCTATGAGCTATCGGCTATTTTCTAGCCCAAGAAACGAACAAAAGATTATCGCTTCCGTGTAAATAAAAGAGAGATATATATTTATAGTTCATCGCTGGCTGTTCACACTGGGATGAACTATAAATATACATCTCTCTCTTTTATTTACACGGGAGCGATTATCTTTTGTTCGTTTCTTGGGCTAGAAAATAGCCGATAGCTCATAGTTACTCGCCCGCGGTGGGACCAGTGCCTAAGGTGCTATACTACCCAAAATCTTTTTTTTATTTAGAACTGGCAGAACCTTTGTTGGATTATAAAGAAGATTCCTATCTGTATTTTCCCTATTAGCTTTCTCCAACCAGATTCTAACTTAATGGATACTTAATAAATTTAAAAAAACTGACACTCATATGTTTCTTGATGACCTCAGTTAATCAATTGAAGTCACTCACATCACACACTTTTTGTATACGAGATTTAAATATATTTACAAATGTGGAATGGACAAAATAATCAGCATCTTTTGTGTCCATACAAATTGTACACTCAAAGTTAAAGATATGTTTAATCATTCATATTCATTTATACCATTGTCCATCAGTACATTGTGGTCTTAAATTTAGTCTTAGTCGGTACAAAGGTGTAAACTTTTATCTTTGATTTTGACTGTACATATTCTATATTAAATACTTAAATGACCGTCATTTAATTTTTAGCTAAGCTTAGGAAATGACGAGTGTGGTATCTGCGAAGTGTGTGTGGTGCGGTTGCGGGACGCGAGTGACTTCAAGCTGCAAGTGCAGCGCAGCCAGGCCGAGCTGCATGCGCGGCTCAAGGGAGTACTCACTGCCAGTAAGATATTACACATACCAGAGTTAAGAAGCCATACGGGTTTTCTTTATTTATATATTTTTTAAGAATTGCCTCTTACTTTTATAATTTTGGAGAATTATAAAAAAGCTATTTTCACATATTTTATTGTAAATGGACCAAAAATGAGCAAATATTGATTTATTATTAAATTATAGTCTGGAGGCCATCTGTTTTCTTAAACTATATTGAACTTTAATTGAATGACTGATCATGAACCCAAAAATATATAAAATATTTAATTTTATGCTACAGGCGACAAGTTCAAAATCAAGTTGGAGAAAGCTTCTGGAGATGATGCCATTCCAAGTAAGTGTATCCGATTACATAATGGTTTTTAACTTTACGGTGATAAAGGACCACTCAACTAAATCTTAGCATTAATAGATGGGGACCAAAAAATTTTACCTTGCATTAAATCCTACACTTTTGGAAGCTTTTTCTAGTTATTAAGTAGGGTAGTCAGATTCCCACTACACATTTTTCCCCAGGGACGTTATTGTGCATTTCAGGAAATCGAAAACATTCTAGACAACGTCTGGAACACTATATTGACTAAATCCTACACTGGAGATCTAGCACTATTGTATTTGTTTAAATAAGTGTTGACTAACTTAAAAATTTCCCGAATTGTTTCTCTGAGCTTTCGTCTATAAGCTTCATTAAGTGACATTTTTTCTTTATATTTATAAAAAAGTGACTTAGAAATTCGAACACAATTCGAAAATTTGGTAATATGGTACTAATACAGATCTAAGTGTTACAGTAATTTTTCACCACGGTGACATGTTTACATCTATTTATTATGACATTTTTTTAGTTTATTTGGCGAATATGATCACTTTATACAAACCTACACTTGTGAGTGTTTTTTCCTTAAATTGTCTATTTATTTAACATGCATAATCAAAAAAATATCGTAAATATACTAAGTGCTTTACGAGCAATCGAAATAAACAACTTATAATTTAAGGTTCATATTTTAAAACTCCCGCCTCCGCGGCAAGGTTACTACGTAGCACAGATTACTTACCTACTTGTATTAGATAGAGCAAATCAGAAGACTCGCAAGTACTACAGGTTGGTAAAGGGATATATTATTTAAATTTTTTTCTATATTTCTGATTTCCGATATTGAAACGTCATTATGTTTGCCCCAATCAGTCATTTCAGAACAGAGCATATTGTGGTTTTAGGTTCAATGGTTAGATAGATGCAATCGAACTGTTATTTTTGTATCTGGGAAGCACATTGCATTTGCATTGGAAAAACATAGGTCAATATAAAGGACGATACACCGAGAGAATTTATTTGCTATACTCAAATAAAATATCAACAAAAATCCAGTTTATGAGTTAAATCATTCACATGGATTGTTGTAAATTTTGTATAGGATAGAAGCGAGTGACGCCATTCTCCATTCCGTATTGAACACACTTATTTATTTATTTATCATTCAAAACAGTTACACAGCATTACAGTAAATCCAAGGCACTGCGAACTTCAAATTAAACATATAAAATAACTTAATACTAGGTCGATTTAGGCTTCAAAATGCGTAGTCTAGTGACCAGTAATCTGTTCGCAGACTTCGTGTGACTCGCTTGTAAGCTATGAATGAATAGGAGAGCTACCTGCTATTTATAGCTTCTTTCCTAGGATACCCATCGGATAATACCGTTTGTTTTGATGTTTTCGGTTTATTGCGGTTATTTGTTTGGTGGTTACGGCGCTGAAAGACTAATAATAAAACCGGCCAAGTGCGTGTCGGACCACGTATAATGGAGGGTTCCGTAGCTTTAATGGAATAAGAACCAGACTAATGCCAAAAGGTCGTATCTGATGCCTATGGAAGAAGTTTTTTTGGAAATAACTCAAAAATGGCTAAACCGATAATGTTCAAAACAATTTTTTTAGAAAGTATGTGCTAACGCGCATCTTCTTTATTTTTTTCATATTTTTGAACTTACGGTTCAAAAGTTACAGGTGGCACGCTATTTTTTCGAGTTTCGAAGCGATTATTTCTGAAACTTTTCACTTAATCAGAAAATGTTCAAAGAAACCTCAATGTTATTTTCAAAGACCTATCGATTGATGTGCAACATGTTGATATTTGTTTATTTTTAATTTTGTTACATGTATGGAGCGCCCCCCCTGAAAATATTTTTTTCTGCAATTTTACTACATAACTAAATAGCGGCATACAAAATACACCTTATGTCTTAATTGTATTAAGATACATCCTATAGTTTCCGAGTAAAATGGCTGTGACATACGGACGGACGGACAGACGGACGGACAGACGGACATGAACAAAACTATAAGGGTTCCGTTTTCCGTTTCTGGCTACGGAACCCTAAAAATGGATTGTACAGTCGACTACAAAGAGCTAGGCTGTATCTACTTTTTACCTTAATCCGTTGTGATAAGGTTCAAAAGTGGATACATATCTTTGTAGTCGACTGTATAATATCACAGCTATCACTTAATAAAAATGGATGTGAATAGTATACTTATCAATTATATAATCTATACAGTCATCTAACTTCATAGAACCTATTTGTTTCTCGTCTTTGCCGAAGGTGGTTGTAAAAATTTTGACAAGTTGTTTTATTTATTCTTATTTGGTTTTGAAATTGACATACAATTAATAGAATAATTTTGTCCAGGGTTTGAATTCGAAAAAGTAGTGACATCTTGAAATTATGTGATTCAGATTATCATCAATACAAAAGGCCGCAGTGTTATTTTGATCTGTTTATTTTTGATCACTTTGAAAATCGATATCGAGGATCCGCACGGCTAATACGAATCAAACATCAAAATTGTAAAACGGCGACTATTTTAAATTTTGTACAATTTAATCCGATCATGTCGAAAATCGATTTCTGAGAATCCAAGAGACCTTTTAATGACAGGCATTAAATAAGCAGACAAACTACGAAGTGTCCAATCTGCAAATTACTACTTTCTAGCTTCAGTAGTTTCGGCCTCGCTTTAATAAAAAGTATTCAACGCCGTTTCAACTCCTCTAGGGTTGAAAAGTTTGTAGTACTACCCACTTAAAAGGAAAAAAATTTTAAAGGATGTTTTTTTAATAACTAGCCATATTGTAAGAGGTGATTAAGTAAGTTTTACTAAACAACTTATTCTATAGGACCGACCCTGAAATCCAAAAAAAATTTTGGCGTCCCCATAGAAAACGTCAACGTCGGATCGCCCGAAATATATGAAGCAGCCAAAAAAAATTTAGATTTCGGAGTTGACCCAATAGTAAAAGTTGTTTAGTATGGCCTACCAAATCACCTCGCACAATATGGCTAGTTCTTAAAAAAACACCCTTAAAAGTTTTTTTTTCTTTTAAGTCCACAAACTTCGTAGTCTTTCACAAAATATATATACATACATACTTGCAACCCCTTTTTAACCCCGTTAGGAGTTGAATTAAAAGAAACACTAAAATCACTTTTGTTATTTTAAATTAGCAGTAAACTTACGCAGTCTCGAATTTAAAATTATAAACACCATACAAACAAGTTTTCAACGCGCTTCTTATTACTTGTACAGATTATAAATGTAACCCGCTCTGCAAATTACAACTTCCTAGCTTCCGTTGTTCTAGCCTCGTTCTAATACAAACTTTTCAACCCCGTTTAAACTCGAGTGGTATTTTTAAAAATGACTTTCAAGTATGTCTTTCAAAACTTGTTATCTCTATATCAACTTTCAACATCAATGCGATTGAAAGCTTTCACCCCTTTTAAACTCCATTAGGGGTACAATTTTAAAAGTCGTTAGAATCATTTTTATTATTTTTTAATAATCAGCAAACGTACGAAGTTTTAAATCTCTAAACTTAAAAAGAAAAATTCTATCCAACAAATTTAAATCCTCTTTTTACCCCAATGATAGTTGAATTTTTCAAAATCGCGTCATATTACTTGTACAGATTATAAAGAGTAGCCTACAAACGAAGTTTCAAGTCTGTCTTTCATAACTTGTAAACTCTATACAAACTTTCAACTTCAATGGGGTTCAACCTCTTTTTAACCCCATTTAACCTCTTTTGAACGTCAAAAGCTGCTAAACTCTTTTTATTATTTTTTAATGATCAGCAAACGTACGAAGTTTTAAGATTCTAACATAAAATTTTAAATTCTAACCATAGTAATTTTGAACCCTCTTTTTGAATTTTTCAAAATTGCTTCCTATTACTTGTACATATTATAAATGTACCCCACCCGCAAATTACAACTTTGTAGCTTCCGATGTAACGGCCTCGCTTTGATACAAACTTTTTAACTCCTCTGGGGTGGAATTATGAAAAACACTAAAATTACTTTTTTTTTTACTTTTAAGCGATTAGCCTACAAACGAACATTTAAGTCAGTCATGAAAAAAACTACAGATTTTCAACCCATTTTTAACACTGTAGGGGTTGAATTTCAAAAACCTGATATTTCTTTTATTATTTTTAATCATCAGTGACCGTACGAATTTTTAAGTCTCTATATAAAAAGAATCCTACCCATACAAACTTTTAACCCACTTTTTACCCCCTTAGCCATTGATTTATTCGAAATCACCTCTTAGTACATACAAATTATACATGTAACCTGGTCTAACATTTTCAACTCTTTAGCTGCAGTGGTTTCGGTGTTTGCGTTGATGAGTCAGTCAGGACAAAAGCATTTAAAGATATACTAGCTTTCCGCCTGCGACTTCGTCCACTTATAATACGCCTACCTACTTCACAGTTTCATATTTATAAAATGTGTTTTTTGATATTATAATATTTTTTTGTTTATAATAATTATCATACATCTTACTTTTAAGCCATATACATATATTCTTGATACAAATCGTCAACGTTTATTAACCTCCTTAAGGGATGAATATCAAAACACGCTAAAATTGCTTTTCGCTGATTTTTTTAATAAGTAGACAAAATAGGTACAAAGTATCTGCAAAATACAACGTTCTAGCTTCAGCAGTTTCGGGCTCGTTTTAGTACAAACTTTTCAACCTTGTTTTAACTCATCTAGGGTGGAATTTTGAAAAACACTGAAATTAGTTATTTTTTGTTTTGAAGTGCTTACAAATGAACTTTCGAGTCTGTTACTAAAACGTAGGTATCTATATCAACTTTCAACCCCTTTATAACCCCGTTTGCGGAGTTGAATGAAAAAAACGCTAAAATTACTTTCATTATTTTTAATGAATTAAATGTACGAAGTTGCATGCCTCGAACTTAAAATTTTAACCCATACAAATTTTTAACTCTTCGTTTTTACTCCCTTAGGGGTTTAATTCTTCAAATTTGTTTCTTATTACCTGTACACATTATAAATGAAAATTATAACTTTCTAGTGAAGCTAGAAAGAAGTAGTTTCGGCCTGGCTACAATGCAACTTTTCAACCCCGTTTCAACTCCTTTGGGGTGGAGTTTTGAAAAACGCTGAAATTATTTTTTTGTTTGGAGCTGAGACTTTCAAGTCTGTCACAATTTTTTTTTAAATATTTCGTTACAAATTTTCAACCCCTTTTTAACCCCGTTAGAGGTTATATACCAGAAACGCTGAAATGACTTTTATTATTTTTTAATTAGCAACAAACGTACGAAGTTTCAAGTTTCTAACTTAAAATTTTAAATCCTAACCATACAAACGCTTAACCCCTTTATACCCCCTTAGGGCTTGATTTTTCAAAATCGATCCTTATTACTTGTACAAATTAAAAATGTAACCTTATCTGCAAATTTAAACTTTCCAGCTTCAGTAGTTTCAGTCAGTCAGTCAGGACATAGGCATTTATATAAATATAAATTAAAATAATATTAAGAATTATATTTTATCAGTGTGATTTAAAAAATAGTGTAATACTAATAAATAAAATGAGCCTATTATTTATTCCACCCTGATTATTACTCCTAAGTAAGCAACTACGCACCATACGCTATGCCCTTCTGCGCTTCTTAAATACCTACACGGTCAATGACCTTAGGTGCACTAATCGTATCGGCCGCCGCACGTCTTATGTGTTGTAGTTTCCGCCCCGCGCCCTGCTCCAATTATGTTTATTTTTTGATTACTAATTTTACAATTCCTGAAAATGCTCAGTATATTTACTGGTGAAATTTTGATATTATGTAACATATTATTAAAGCTAAAAGGAGCATCAAAATCATGAGTGTAGAATTAATGCGCGTGTTCGAAAATCATTTAAGAAATAGTAATAATACAGTCACCGCTGTAAAAAAAAATGTAAACGAAGCGTAATAATTGTCTCGACAATATATTGAAAAATCACCATTTGTATAATTAGTGTTTGATTATTGTTGAATTTTTTAAACATTTTTATTATTTCTAATGTATTCTCAACTAGTGGTGGTGAATATTTGAAATACTGTTTTAAATATTCAGGTAGTCCCTTGGATTAAAAATCTCTAGTGTAGGATTTAATGTGTGTGGTAAATAAACATTAATTTTTTTTTAAAGAAAGCACAACGTATTTTTTGGGAAAAACTTAATACATCTTTTCAATAAATGTTGTTTTACCAGATCCCAAGTACAAAATAGTGTAGGATTAAATGTAATCACCTCGAACAACTTGAAGTTTAGTGACGGGACTACAAATAGGACTTAAATCTATGACAGAAAAAGAAGTCAAGAAAATATTGTTCTGTTTATAAATTCGCGCACAGCTTCAGGTGCTACCGGTGGTTTTGGTGGTACAGTCAGAAACAAAAACGTGTACTTACCCATAAAATATATTTGGGAGTTACTCGTTTAAAATCACTAATAACAAATGTGTTATATATAACTTATCTACAGTTTTCCAAAACTTTATTTAGAGTCCGGTAACGATTTGAAAACGAAAATCACTAATAATGAAATGTCGTTTAAATAGTTTGAAGTCTTGTTATTGCAAAAAAATATTTTTGGTATAAATATATTATTGTTTAATACCTGAAAACTCAATTCTTACAGAGCTTGTTTAGTTTGTTGAGTTGTGAGCGTGTTTGTTGATTGATTTGTGCTAACTTGTCACTTGATTTACTATTATTATTTTTTATGTCTTCTAATATGTTTTATATTATCTGATTAGAGCATAAAGTCAAGTTTATTTTTACATTTAAACTTTTAGGAAATAAACATAATTCACTTTAATACATTTCCAAAAATACCACCTAAACATAAAAAAATCGGCAATTTTTCCTAGAATGCCGGCACCGGAACAGCATCCCCGCCGCCGCGAATGCAGAAGACGCTGGTTCGATCCCAGCCCTGGGCACCGGAGGCCTAGGTCACTTTTTCCTTTGTATATGACATCTATATATATGTTTATAATTTTATATAATAGTGTGTCTACTTAAAATAAAACAAATCAAAATATTTATTAAATAATTTGATGTGTTCTTCAGTTGTCATTACATATTATTAATTATTAGTATCAAAACAATTCGTCTGTGGTCTGATAGAAAAAAAAATTTGTACGATAATAATTCTTATCCAATAAGTATTATTCTTTTATACTACGACGGTGGCAAACAAGCATACGGCCTGCCTGATGGTAAGCAGCTACCGTAACCTATGGACGCCTGTAACTCCACAGGAGTCACATGCGCGTTGCCGACCCTTTACAAAAAGGAGGAGTAACCTGATAGACTATTTTTAAAATTATTAATAGGAAGGTCCTTTATTTTATTCGGTAGCTTATTATACATATTTATGCATATATTAGTCTAGTCAAGAATTAAATTAAGACGTGTTTTGTGGTAGATGAAATCAAGCTGGAAAAGTCCGAGGTGGAAATGGCTGATGGTGAAGTCGTATCAGGTACGTACTACTGCTCTGCAGAATTAATTTTATTAAGTGTAAGATTCTTCGTCACTCACTTCGTCATTCTCTTGTGTCAGAGGCCAAGATCCGTTTTGGGTGACTGAGCCAGTGAAGTAAGTAAGTGTGTGATTGGTTAAACTTGTTCAATGTGGTACAATTAACTACCCGACTTCAAGTCCTTTTTTTTCGTACAACCACCCAACTTTAAGTCCTTTTTCCAGTGGCACTATATGCTGGTCCGCTAGCGCCTTCAGCTCAACCCGTCCCAACCGCGTCCAACCGCATCTCATTCTCAGCTCCGAGCGTCACCAACCTGGACTCCAAACCGACCAACCGCGGCACACACACGTGCGACGTTTGCCATAAAACTTTCGACCACCAAGCGAGGCTTAAAGTCCACCGCCGCTGCCACACTGGAGAGAAACCTTACACTTGTAATGTCTGCGACAAGCGATTTGCACAAAAGAGCCACTTAAACACCCATTACGCGTACCACATGGGCAAGTTCAAGTTCTCCTGCGATTTATGCGATACGCGGTTCACGCAGAAAAATCAATTTGTTATTCACATGCTCATACATACGGGTGAGAAGCCGTATGAATGTGAAATATGCAATAAAAAATTTAGACAAAAGGGCAATTTGAACGTTCATAAGAAAATTCATTTGAAATATGATGCTAGTCGTGTAGAACCGGGAGAGATAACTGCATACAAGAATGAGTCCGAAGAGTCGAGTAAAGTAAGAGAGTTTTTCACATGTGACATTTGCAGAAAACAATTCGCAGAAAAAAGCAACTTGAACGCACATATAAAGAATCACTCCGGAGACTACCCATTTACATGCGACATCTGCGAAAGGAGATTCAATACACAGTCTCGTCTGGATAATCATAAGCTTGATCACACGGGAGGAAAACCTTTCAAATGTGAAGAATGCGGCAAACAGTATACATCCAAATGTGCTTTACGACTTCATGCAAGAATACACTCAGGGGATTACAGGTTCACGTGCGATGTTTGTAATAAAAAATTCATACAAAAAGATGTCTTAAGACAACATATGCGCGTACATACAGGAGAAAAGCCATACAACTGTGAGATTTGCCAACGGAGGTTCCCTTACAGATGTGGCTTAAAAAGCCACTTATTAGTCAAACACAACCAGGTTATGGACAAACAGTTCTGTTGTGATATTTGTGGGAAGCGATTTGCACTACAGGGGACTTTAGTTAAACATATGAATAAGCACGCTGAGAAAGAAAAGGGAGAGATAGCCCGAAGGGAAGGGAGGGAGGAAGACCTAAGGCCATACATGTGTGAAATATGCAGCAAACGATTTTCAACGAAAAGTATTTTGAGAAACCATAGAGAAATACATAATGAAGAGAGACCTTTTGAGTGCGAAGTGTGTCATAAGACATTCCAAATGAAGAAGTATTTACAAGATCACATGAAAGTTCATGATGACTTTAAACAGCACGCTTGTGAAGTATGCGGTCAGCAGTTTAGACATAAATCTGCTTTAACTGTTCATATCCGACGAATGCATACAGAAAACAGACCTCATGCTTGTGACGTTTGTAAAAAGGCTTTTCCCGTACTTGCCGAGTTAAAAGCGCATTATCGAGTACACACTGGTGAGAGGCCATATGCCTGCGAAATATGCTATAAGAAATTTCCGCGTCATAATGGAGTCAAGAGACATCTTATACGAGTACACCATGAGAAACCATCGAGGTTTATTAAATTAAAAGAATTTAATAATCCTAACTGAAGAGTATAGTTGTGTTCGCAGTAGTGACAGCACATCATATATGTCTATCGTTAAAAGCTATGAAGGGATAAAAATGAAGCAAACTTCGGAACAAACGAGCATCTTCTTATTGTAGTTTGTATCATAAAAATAACTTAATTGTCTTATATTATATAATTTATTTTATTGTACTGCCGGTGCGATGATAATCGTCACCTTGAATTATATCATGAATATATTATATTATAATTTGTACAGTGTATAAAGAGATTATCTAAAGATTCAACCCTTGGTTAAGATTTAACTTATGTATTTTTAACAAACTTAGTTGAAGTAAATGGACGTTTTCAAGGAAAGGCATATTATTATTATAAAATGTGATTTAAATAAATAAAACTTCAATCGAAAACCAATTACCAGGTTCATGATTTATATAATTATTTTTTGTTATTTATGTAAATATCCATGTATCAAGAATGACATATATTATTAGAGTTGCAATTGTTGTGTTTTTTTTAATAATATCTACTATCAACTACCGCAGGCGTCGGCAAACTTTTTTGACAAAGAGCCTGATGGCGGAAAAATATGGAATTTTCGGAAGCTCATAGAGCCGCAGTTGTCTGTTTTGTTTTTTTACCGTAATATTTGGTTTAAGAAAAATTGAGAGGAAGAACTGCAACTGACCCTTCAAAGAGCCGCCTCACGAGCCGCGGTTTGCCGACCCCTGAACTATCGTGTTATAAAACTTCCTCTCTTCAGTCTACTTACAAGCAAATACGGCCATGTTACACTAATAGGTATATAAATATTTAGGTGTAATCATTTAACTCAAGTTTAACTAACATAATACTGAGAATTACAGTCAACACGAAATAAGATAAAGGAATAACGACTACGATTCCCTATATTGTATGAGTAATTGTTTTTCTTTTCTGGGGCCGATTGCACAACAACGTGTAACTAATAATATTAGCGGAAGACTTCCGCTAATAATATTAGTTACAAGTTGTTATGCAATAGGCACCAGTCGGTTGTTAAGAGCGAAGACTTCGGGCCTATTTATCAACTATACCCGTGTTTCTCAAACGTTTCCATTTAAAACAATAATAATAGAATATGTTAGCCATAAAACGTCCACAGAATCCATAAAAAAGAATTAAGACGTAAAAGTCGCATGAGAGACGTCCTAAAAGCCGCCAAAAAACTTAAATGGGAATGGGCAGTTTACGTGACGAGGTACATGGACAACAGATGGACGCAAAAAACCACTGACTGGTACCCAAGAAACATTACACGAGCGCAGAAACGGCCGTGAA
The DNA here is from genome assembly GCA_947086415.1 of Pammene aurita. NCBI lineage: Eukaryota > Metazoa > Arthropoda > Insecta > Lepidoptera > Tortricidae > Pammene > Pammene aurita. Next base: position 13,397,716 of record OX352313.1, read on the forward strand.
CCCGATGGCGAGACGAGCTAGACGAATACGCGGGACTCATGTGGAAAAGGCTTGCTACTGACAAACGTAATTGGAACAACATGGCGGAGGCCTTTGCCCAACAATGGGATTCACTGTAATACAGAATAATAAAAGAAACTAACTTAACAAAATTACATTTAAAAAAAACTAACATAAAATTTAATAATATGTTTAATGCTATTGTATTACTTAGGCTAATAAATAATATACGTCCCACTGCTGGGCACGCAGGCCTCCTCTCATCCACAACAGAGGTCGGGTATAGGGTTGGAGACTTTACATCAGCGGCGAGGCGTCGATAGAGTACGATTCCCGGCTTGCCTAATTTTCAGACACTTGAGCAGTTTTCTTTCGCGGATGTATGCAGGTTTCCTCACGATTTCCTTCACCGAATAGCGATTGATAAATATCGAATGATATTTCGTACATAAGTTCCGAAAAACTCAGTGGTTCGAGACGGAGTTTGAAACCGAGACCTCCGGATTGATTCTACTAGTTTCCCGTCCAGTGCCAGTTTACCTTCCACCTGATTAACTACTACAAATATATGGGAAAAACGTTTAACGTCAACAAACTTTCTATTTATAGTTTATTCTTTATTAGATCTTTTCAATTTTTAGCTTTAATTTTGGAGAACCATTCATTTAAATATACTTATAAGTATGGTATGGACGGAAATCTGAGAAGTGTGGTCGAAAACTAGCACAAATATTGTACCTAAGTAGCCTAGTTTAAGAAACCCTGATCTATACGTACAGTCGCCATCAGATATATCGGAGCGGCCAAGTTGGTCACAGATATCTGAACAACGCCTCTTTTGTCAACGATGAAGTGCATGTTCAGTTATTTTGAGTACCTTGGCCGCTCCGATATATTTCATGGCGACTGTACATATAATACTTACATATATTCGGTTATTTGGTAAGTTAGTATTAGTATAAACATAATAGGTCAAGTCAGGGACCTCTTATCAAACGACTAGAAATATCACCGAATCCATGAAGTTCTCCGAATTGTACCTACGCACAAGGGCGTCAAGGTATTAATAAAATGTAGCCAAATGTTGTACCCACAATTCACATTTTCTTCACCCTCTTGCCTAACACCGTCAAAACCGTGTCTAAAAAAAATAGGACACGTACCTGCTCGCATTGACATCTAAAGTACCACTAAGTCTTCTCTCTGCGGAATTTTGTATAATGAGTTTCGTTCTTTTAACTTTAAATTTAAATAAGTAATAGTATTTTGATTATATTTTTTATCTACACCAATATCATAAATCCTCTATTCCGCGTTCGGAAACCGTATGTAAGAGTAATTACCACCATTATTGCAACCAGTAACGTAACATCTCTGACAGTGTGGTAAAAACGTATGAAAATGCATTACCCACGGTAACGTTACCAAGATCCGCGCTCTCTCCGAGCGCCGGCACGCGCCCGCGCGACCGCCGACACAATCGAGTTGGTCATGGCGGTGCAATAGCGGTCATTCTACTGGTTTCCGAACACATCATTTAGGATTTATAATATGTGTGTAGATAAAGCAGTGTATGCAACTGTTCGTAATTAGGTCTTAAAACACTCGTGTGATCTTATTATGAAACTCGCCTGCGGCTCGTTTCATAAAACCACACTCGTACTTTAAGGACGCTTATTACGTAACAGTTACATAAACTACTATTACTTTTATGGTCAGCATAAAATACCTAGCTTAAAGAAAATACTATATACCTACCTACATATATGTTTGACTTAGTTTATTTAACACAATTCCACTACCTTTGTGGTTGTCTCGCTAAAGAAATCGCTTTTTAGCGATAAGACCGCCTGTTGTTACCTCTATTCTGACTTTATGCATTTTCTGTACTGGTTTTCTTTTTGAGGTGTTCAATAAAGAGTATTTGTATTGTATTGTATATGATGTTAGCCTTGATACGATACGTCCCACTGGAGCGATAACTATAGTCCCCACGTTGGCCCTATTCGGATTGGGGACTTCACACTTCAGATACACCTTTGGGTTTCCTTGCATTGTACATATGCAAGTTACCTTCACGATGTTTAAAGTTAGGTACTTCATGCGAAATGCGAAAATAATATCCGATTATTTTCGAACTTGTTTCTTTGAAACCGAGGGCTCAAAAGTTAAAAAAAAAACATCCAGGATCCAGGAGGATCCAGGCATCTGGCAGCTTTTAATGGGCGGAGGTTAGAGTGACAGACGAGCAAAAATTTTTTAATTGAAAAATAATAATACCAAAATAGGTACTGAGACTACTGAGTTATAGAGGACAAGGGCCTATATTTTAATATTAGAACAAAAAACATTGCGTATTATTGCAGAAACAAAAACAGTACGCGAAGAACTATGAATTACATATTATACCTCGTTTAGCACTACTTTTCCCCAGCAGAAACTTTTGGGAATGATATAATCTACAAATTTATATAGATATTAGATAAAAAGTGACCTAGACCTCCCGTGCCCAGGGCTGGGATATACTTTATACTTTGTATATGACATCTATATATATAATAAGTTTGTATTGTATATAGTAAAACACTGGTTTAAACTTTCACGGTGTTTACGGCCTCCTAGCCCAGTCGGTAATGACCCTGCCTACGAAGCAGGAGGTCCCGGGTTCGAATCCTGGTCAGGGCATTTATTTGTGTGTTTATCACAGAAATTTGTTCCTGAGTTATGGATGTTTTCTATGTATTTAAGTATTTATCCATATTTATCTATTATATATATCGTCGTCTAGTACCCATAACACAAGCCTTATTGAGCTTACTGTGGGCCTAGGTCGATTTGTGTAAGATTGTCCTATAATATTTATTTATTTATTTATATCTATTTGTACTAATGGGACTTACGAATTACGGGACGGGACTTGCCTTTCTTCGGGACCACGGGGACAATATAGTCCTCGAAACGTCGAAGGTAATTTTAAAATTATATACGCGGTTAAGTCCCGTTAGTACAAATAGATATATGTATATAGTATTTGATTTGTTCTTCAGTTGAAATGATGTAAATGTAATCTAATTATTTATATAATTTCTCATGATATTGCATCAAAGCCAGAACTCTATTTGTATTCTTGAAGTGGTTTGCATTCTTTGACCTCCAGCACTTGACAGCTGCCAGATGTCCGGATCTAGAAATAAATGAGAAATAAGCATAGTATAGCAAACTAAGTAGAAGGGATTTCGTTGCTCTCATTATTGTGTCATATCTGTCGTGGCCAGCTCTCCGTCTATAAGGGAAAAACTTGTAATGCGTACATTCTTGAAACCCAAGTCCATATGAACGATTGGATATTTCTAGGTAAATAACAGGTGACCTCAGATAGTGCAGGTCAGCTCCACATTTTTGCAGAATCAAAAACCCATTTATCAACGTGCAATTATATGAGCAGGTTGTTATCGCGTTTTATATTTGCGTTACTTTCATTTGCCTTATTAAGAAAAGACATGTACACAAAATACGAAATACGACCAAGTAATGCTGGCGATTACCATCTAGTCCAGGGCAAGGATGAAAGGTGACACACAAAACGGTTATATTCTCTTTGGGTGACACGTTTATGGTCTACTTAGTCCTAACTTACTCATACCTCTTAAATAAAATATATAGGTACTTACAAGGATATTGCAGACGGGTGAAACGGGTCTCTTTACTTAATTTGTAAACAATTTTACATAAAGAGCGTACATTGTGTCCTGAACTAAGCAAAGGAAAAGGAACGAAGAAATTGAAATCCCGAGCGTAGCGTAGCGAGGGATTCTAAAATAGAATATAAAATAGAGCGTATAGGGATTCACGTGTTAACGTCCAAGACAAAAATGCAACCATTTGACACAAATTAGGTTTGGATAAAGTTAAGGGTCCGGGGAAGGAAAGGCTAGTAACGTGTTTATCAAGGAAAACATCCCTTAAGGGGAGGTCGAAAAGGAAGAGGATTCTACTATGAAAATGCGATAATGAAAGCTACCCGAAGTACTTATTCTACGTAAACAAAGTTGCGGATTCTCAATAGACGTATAGTATTATCCTGATCGTTGAGTTTTTCGGAACTTACCTACAAAATATCATCGGATACTTACCAGTCGCTTTTGGGGGAAGGAAAACATCGCGAGGAAACGGACCAGGGCTAATTTCCCTTCGGCCTTGGAAGGTCAGATGGCAATAGTCGCTTTCGTAAAATGAGTGACTCCGCCAATTCATGGTATTGAGTTGCCAAGCGGGGTTCAGGCTCAATTGAGCCGAGGAAAATGCAGGAACTAGGTGGATGAGACGTAGTTAATATTAGTTTCGTAACCCTTCCCATTTGTTTTAACGTAGTTAAGTAAAAACTAAAGCTATAGATAACATGCGCATTAATGTACCTAAGTATTATAATATTTGGGTACAAATATATACAAACATGTACTTAACGAACCAACTGGGATTTTATGGGCTCAGTTGTCTGGAACTTGTTATGTACCGAGTTAAGGAAAACACAATACGTCAACGCGGAGATGCAAAGTAAATTTAGTTGTTATCTGCTGTGACGTCGCTGTGGCCCCGAGTTCTACATTTAAGCCGGCCACCGGACTGGAGAGCATCAGTTTGCGAACAGGCATCGACTATACCGCATCAGAAGTATGGAGCTTCCAACATTCTTCGCCATTCTTGTGCTCGCTGCGTCCGTCGCTGGCAACCCTGCGCTTACTGTAAGTCGCTACGAAACATCTATCTATGGAGCAGATTTAAGACAAAGACATTTGGCGCAAATGAATCCAGCAAGAGTTTTTATCGGAAAATCATACGGCGACATCCTCAGCTGCCCTTTTGAAACTCCGAACGATTGCCAAACATTCTTCGCGGACTCGTACTTGCGCAGAATCGGTGATCATGTGAAATTCATAACTGTGTATGGAGAGTACATTCTTGCGGCGTTAAGCGAAACGAAGAAGATTGTGCGTTGCAACCTTCACAAGGCGAACTCTTGCGAAGTATTCTACGAGTTTGATTCAATAATATCTTCTATGAATTCTGGGAGCGGAGGTCAAATTTTTGTTGGGTTATGGAATGGAAACGTCTTCCGCTGCTCGTTAGAACCTAACAGTTGCACTGTGCTCCATACACTTGGCTCATGGATTGCTTCAGTAATTGAATTGAATAATAACATTTATATTGGAACGGATTCAAGGATATGGCGCTGTGCGGGCACGTGCTATTCATCTATGCTCGATGGGGTGCCTAATTTAACGGAATTAGTTGTTGCAAATCATACCATACTAGCCCTCTCGTCAGACGGCAAGATATGGAAGTGTCCTGTTGGATCTAGGATAAATGAGGCTGAAGTAGATTTTTGTGAGGGTACGAAATTACCTGGAGAAGGGCGTCATCCACGTACTATGACCAATTTCAATGGGAAAATATATATATCGGACATTGATGCCAGTAAACCGATTTTAAGCTGCAAATGGGGAGCCGTTCTAGAATGCTCGGACTACTTAGATCATCGTGGAGCTAAGACCGTGGCCTTTGCATATGGAACGCAAAAAATGGAAAAACGCTTCAAGAATGAGCAAAAATCTTGCTCCTGGCAGGGTACAAAATGTCCGCCTTATGTCACTTATTACGATGCAAACGAACGGTCGATATTAAAAAAGTAAGCGTTAAACAGGGAAAGCTTTACGATTCCCAAGGGACGTTGTTGGACACTACAGATGCAGACTTCGGCAAAATGGGACCGGCAGCCATATTTGTGATGGCTCCCGATGGAAGACTGTTCGTTTCTAAAACTCATGCGAGTCATTTGCTGCATACGTCAAGCCTGTTAGCTGGGCAGCCGGTCTCCGGGGCAGGGGAGATGGTCGTGAAAGACGGTGTCATTAAACATATCAACACGTGTTCGCAGCATTACGAGCCCACTCTAAGTTTAAATGCACAGGTCACTAAATCGCTACTCTATCAAGGCTACACGGCCCCAATAACATCAAAGATGTGCTATATGGAGTTTGAGGAAGATGAATTCAACGATTTGAACGATAATTATCTTCGTCCATAAAATGATAAGTATTCTTTTGTTTTGGTGAAATAGTGAAAATTCACATCAAAGAGTTTTCAGCTGAAGTGATGCTTGTTATCTTGAATTCTAAGAATTTTTGAGAGTTTCCTGTTATTTTTATTTGATTTATTGTAAGTGCAATACAATCCAATACCAATGTTTATTTTTCTAATGTGATTAAATAATTACGTTCCTAACAATTTTGTCATTAATTTTAATCTTCACTTTAAAATAAAATTTTGTAACTATATTTTCTTTCTTTTACTTGAGTAAATTATTTATTAGGCGCACACACACTTGAGCCCGGAATTCAGTTGGCATAGACAAATCAAAGCGAAAACTGGTGCCAAATGAAGTCCAAGAACGTTTGTTGCATAGGATGGTGCTCAATATTGTCACAAAGCGATAATGCGCTATACATCAGATTTAACTAGCATCCCGCTACCTAGATTTTTATCAAATTATTTTAATGTTTCCCTTCATACATATGTCGCATAAGCTATGTATAAAATAAACAAATACCAAAACCTTACGTGCGTTTATTAACTACCATACACTTCACACAATAATTATACCTAAAATAGTCTTATAAACGAATGACGACAGGAAATCACAATGAAAGGAGTATTACTGAATATGCATTACAATTTTATTCGTACAGATTATGCAGCTAATCCGATTCCGTTCTAAACTGAAAACTTGTATTTTCTGGTAGATATACTTGATTTCCTCGTCGGACTTATTATTTTAGCATTCAATGTTCGTTTCCTTCCTGGATTTCAACATTGAACTATTGTATTTTGACCGCATGATCTCCACCTCTAATCTTCTGTCCTTTTTATATTTTGGTTATTTTTATTTCTTCGCACCTTCTTATATATTGAACAGTCATAATTATACCTATATCAGAGTTTTCAATGATTTTATCTAATAATGCAGTTACAATTTACAAAATTACGACGACTAACTACACTGACCATAGATGAATATGTATATAACTGAGATAGATAGGCAACTCTACGGCTCGTACTTGCAGCAGCTAGTGCCACCATCTAGTTTCATAGTGCTACATTTGATCACGTTACAGGGGAACGGGGGAAGGGGTTTACAGGGTATGGGGGGTGGGAGGGGAGGGGTAGACCTCGTCCCCCTCGCCCCTTCCTGACAGCCGTTCGGCGGGAAATCTAAGTTTGGACGTCCTGTAAATAAAACTAAGTTTATGTCAAATGCATACAATATTTATTGTACATATCATTATATTTCATTAGGTACATACTATGCACAATTGTTATACCCACATATAACTTAATATCTGACAAAAACCTAAAAACCGGCCAAGAGCCATAAATAGGTATATCAGTTTAGTAAATACTATATTATACCTAAATATATTAATTTGAAAAGCTAATTTAAATATTAACCTTAATGTAATGACAGACATGGTGCGGTGGTGCCTAGAAATTAGGCATTTCCTGATAGCAGTTATAAAATGAACCTATCTTAGACGATATTCTTTTTGAAAGATCTCACACAATACTCGTTGAACTGAATAAATTCACCCCCAGTTTATGTGTACGGGAGGTACCCAAACAAAACCACTTTGTTTTACAACTTTGTCGGTGTGATTTATACATACACTCATACCAAAGGACCCCGCAGCAAACATAGGGAAAAAGTGGTTTCAGTCAAATCGCTTGAAATTTTAGTATGATATAGATTCAGGTCTCCTTATTAATTTTTTATAAGGGCTCAACTCCCTCAGAAGTACACTATCAGAAATAATCAAGTTTATATTATAATATTTCTATGACGTGTTGCTTAAAATCTATACTTTGAAATGACCCACAATGATACTTACTGGCGTTAAATATGATCTTAATAACGTTTCTGTCACGTTGAAATCGCATTTTGTTAGTTATTTATATTAAGCAAAAGCAAAGAGAAAGATTTTACGAAAAATTGGTATGTTACATATGCTTTGTATGAAACAATACTTATTGATTATTTCTGAAAGTATACTTTTGAGTGAGTTGTGCCCTTATAAAAAAATAATCAAGAGACTCGAATCTACATTGTAATAAAATTTCGTGAGATTTGACTGAAACCACTTTTTCCCTATGTTTGCTGCGGGGTCATTTGAGCTTCCTTATACTAACAATATATCACTTAACTAGTAAGCAGACATACAGACAGAAAGAAAATTATTACGAGGAATTTTTTTCTTCTATTATTTGACGTGACCTATCCCACAATACTTGGTGGAAATGTACCTTCAGTCACAATTAACAATTGACATAAATCTAGGTACAGGGAAATTTTATTTTACTAGTATATTACCTAATTGTGGCGACAAAAATTTTATTACGCAAATCTGATATATAATCTGGTACCACAGAAACAATAATTGATCTCGAAACATCGGAGGTAACTATTAAGTTAATATACGCAATTTAGTTCCGTTTTAGTTAATAATCATAATACGTAAAAGCCGTGAAAGTTTAAGTCTTATTGGTGTTGACAATAATAACGATGCGTAGGAAGGTACAATCATACATATTTATATACCGTAATTTACAGAAAGTAAGTGTACAATATACATTCTTCTTGAAGTGATAGGGCTCCAGCCTTTTATGTTGCTACATCACCGTATTCTGGTGGGTTCATAAGCCGACTTAGGTATACCTAGAACATAAAAGTAGAGAATAATTGTACATACAGTTACGATCTAACAAATCTAGTCAATTTTTGTACCAAACTATGTGTGCACGACGATAGTGTTATTTTATGAGATTAATAATTAAAGTCAGTACACAAAAAGAGGCACAGTAAAAGGCGTCGCTCAAGCCGGATTTTGCCGTAGACATTCGATCATACTAATGGAATTGATAGTCACAAAGAACCAACAAAGCGCTTCGTTATCCGACATTTACATTCAGCCCCTGTCGCTGCCCCTCGCGCTGCCGGCATTAATTCCCTAAATACTGCTGCAGCAGGATCGAGAGGAGTGTGTGTTTACATACTGCCCTACCACTCACTTCGCTTTCAAGTCTCGGCAATGGCAGTGGTTGAAATAATTACAGCGGCGGCGTTGTGTCTTTTGCGATCCTCCAGGTGCTCGACGAGTACTGAGCGACGGAGGAGAATGTAATTGGAAACACGTACTGCCGCTCGCGCTTCCGGTCCTTTGACTTCGCACAAAAAAACCGCCATTTAGGGGAGCGCCAGGCAGCGCGAGTGGCAATAGCAGTGGCATGAGAAGTATCATATTTACACACTCGTCCTTCCCACTTCCCTGCCCACTTGCCTGCTCAATTCGGCTGAATGTAAATGCAGTATTCAAATTAAACCAGCGGCAGCGTATTCCGGATAATACGCTAGTTACTAGGAATTCAGTAAAAATAAATATCTTTAGGAAACCAAACTTCTCACAATAAGGTCTAGTTAAGCTCTGGGTTTGAACTAGTTTAAAGTCCAGATGGCAATCGCTTTTGAAAAAGGCTCGTCTTGAGGATAGATTGCCAAAAAGCTCCTTTACTTATAGCAAAAGTCACACAACAGGTCATTTTATACGAATGAATGAATTTTTATGGCAGTAACGCATTATTGACAACCTACAATGATGTACCTTTTAGTTGAAAATGACACATATAATCACCATAATATCAAGATCTGTTATCAGCACTCTTTACCTATACAAATCTGACTGTGGTCGTGTGTGTTGATCCTAATATATGTATATCTAAATGAGATAATAAAAGGTTGTCTGGAAGAAATCGCTCATTAGCGATAAGTCCGCCTGTTGTTACCTCTACCTAAATTTATCTAATTGTAAAATTTGTGCTTGTAACTGTATGAGGTGTGCAATAATAGTATTTTGTGCAACAGGTACATAATAAGGGTTCTTAAGATTCGAGGGTCGAAGTTACAAAATGAGGCGAAGCCGAATTTTGTAATAACAGACCCGAGAATTTTAAGAACTAATTATGTACCGTTGCACACGAAACTTTTTCTACGACAGTAGCAAAAACTTAATTAATAAATAATTTTAAAGTTCTTAAGTATCACGAGTACATAAATCAATTTTGTTTTAAGATTTTTTTTATCAACTAATAACTCTTACTTTTGTGCCAAAGTCTTCGGATATTCACTGTGAAGTTTTCTTGTCACTTATTTTATCAAAATTAACATAAACTTCTTGATATTAACATAATATACGAGTTTAAATACAAAAATTAAGCCGTACATTGTGTTGAAACTTTTTAAATATTAACTTTTTACTAAATGTCATAGACAGATCACGAGTTGGTTTTTAATTGCAAAAAAATATGGCTTCGTTCAAGTAACTCTCAATGCAAAAGTTTACATTAAAGTACTATTATGCTTTTCATAAATATGAAACTAAATAATTTAAGATATTAATACTTTAAAAAAGACATGATAATGTTTTTATCATAGTTTGTGCAAAAATAATTTCAAGTGTATATCAATTTGAAAATATAATTTATATTGTAAACAAGAACGAACCCTTTTTAGACATGGCACCTGGAAGTCAGTGTATTAAAAAAACAAAAACAGTTGCTCAATATGTTTTGTGTGACTGCTAGCAGTTATAGAAAGTACCTATAGACAAATAGACTTTAGCGCCTTCACTTAAATGATGTAGTTTTAGATACCACTATCAGTCATTTAATTAGCATATAGAAGTGCTGGAGTAGAAAAAGAGTATTTATTATTATTATGCTCTTTATTTATTTTTCTTCTTAGTTTAGGCTTTTTACAATATTTTTATAATAAAATTAAAATGTTTACGCAACAATACCTTAAGTCATTGGAGTTATTTCCCCGCTAACCCGTAGATACTGGAGCTTCGGATTCCAAAAACCTGAAACAATATTATTATAACTAGGTATAATTTGACAGTTACTTATATTTTTAAAGTAAATTATGATGCTACCAAATTCCAAATGAAATTTTATTGAAGAAACACACCTTTTCAAAACTAAGCTGAAGTCTCTTCTATTAAAAAAAGCTTACTATTCCATCCAAGAGTTTATGGAGGATAAACTTTTAAAACAATCCAACTTTTAACAAGCTACTTTTTATATAAGCATGGAGACTTTAATTGTGATATAGTTTAGATTTAGGCTTAATTTTAAAACTTGTTTATTTTTAAATAATAATTTAATTTCATGTCTTACCTTGAACAGGCGTAGGCTTTGCAGAAGATACAGTAGACACGGGAACAACGTTACTGACTCCTGCTACGGCCACTTCCATTGGCAGTGGCACATCTGCAAGATATTTATAGAACATACTCAGAACACGCGAGTAACAGGACTTAAAAGTTCAGTACGGGAACGCCTTTTTAACCTATAAAAATGAAATAACTCGCAATTCCGATTTTATATCGTGACCGTATACGACTTTTTCGACTTTTTTGACTTTTTTGACTTTTTTGACTTTTTTGACTTTTTTGACTTTTTTGACTTTTTTGACTTTTTTTGACTTTTTTGACTTTTTTTGACTTTTTTGACTTGATGACATTATGACTGACGTTTTTTTGACTTTTTTTTTTTTACCTTTTTTTACCTTTTTTGACTTTTTTGACTTTTTTGACTTTTTTGACTTTTGACTTTTTTTCACTTTTTTTCACTTTTTTTGACTTTTTTGACTTGACGACTTGATGACTTTATGACTGACGTTTTTTTGACTCTTTTTTTCACCTTTTTTGACTTTTTTGACTTTTTTTGACTTTTTTGACTTTTTTTGACTTTTTTGACTTTTTTGACTTTTTTGACTGTTATGACTTTTTTTTATTTTCGTACTAACGCGGACAGACGGACATGGCGAAACTATAAGGGTTCCTGTAGTAGTTCCTATAGGAACCCTAAAAAGGACATACATACAGAGACTATATATACTTTATCTACACTCATATTGTAAGGTCCTCTAAAATGCGTTCAAAAACCGTAGGCTATGACCAGCATTACAACAAACGATTTCACTATGATAAGTTTCTTATCTGTGGCAGTACCGCAATTTTAACTTTTCATGCTCAATTATTGATGTGCTATGAGTTTTGATAACATAATGTACACCTGCACGCGCCCGCGGCCGGCGACACCCGCCCGCGCGACCGCCGGCACAATCGAGTTGGCCACGCCGACACAATCGAGATGGCCACGGCGGTACAATGGCGGCCATTCTATGGTTTCCGAATACGGCATTTGTAATAAATAATATGAGTGTAGATAAAGCAGTGTATGCAACTGTACGTAATTAGGCCTTAAAACACTCGTGTTAAATTCGCCTGCGGCTCATTTCATAAAACCACACTCATGTTTTAAGGACCCTTATTACGTAACAGTTACATAAACTACTATTATTTTGTGCTGAACTCCCACCTTTATCAACCTTGGTTCAATCAAACAGTTTACTTATTCCTATTGTTCATTTTATTTGAGATTAGAAAAAAGTTGACAGAACGATGTACAGGTTTCTTTATCAGGCAAGATACATGTCACATCTGTCAGAGTGCCTACGCCGTCATTAAATATACTAAGGGCCTGTTTCACAATCTCCAGATAAACTTATCTGCCAGTGAAAATTATTGCTATCCTTTTCTCCAGTCATACAAAAGAAAAGGACAGCAAACATTTATCTGACAGATATGCTTTAACTGGAGATTGTGAAATAGGCCATAAATATATTTGTATTTATAGTAAAGCCATGTTATATTGAGTATTTAACAATATTTTGATAGTAATTATTTTTTGGAATTATTTTATTATTAACACTTTTAATGTTCTTGTAAATGTTGCACAATATAAAACCTATAGAAGAAGAGGTTCGAGACGGATGGTTAGATTTTTAAATATTTTCTCGCGTCATCTGTCATTCGTATCTCTCAGACATATCTGGATAGTTTTTAATGTTAAAGCTTATAGTAAAGGTATTTGCTTGTTCTATTATTGTGCGATTGGTTGGAGGGTTATGGAGCAATTAGAGGCAGGTCCGAGTGGCATACAACAATAAAAGCCACCTCGTAGTCCAACAAATCTTTTACCATCACCTAAGACAATTGTTTTATTATTTAGTATTATATAATAAAACGATTAAATATCGTTTAGAAGAACTTTTGTTTACGAAATTTTATTAATAAGTGCATATTATGATTGTCAATTAAATAATTTTCGTGAATACTGATAAAGAACTAGACGTTAAGTTTCCGTTTTAGAACGTACATGCTTCACTGTCTGTTTTTAAATTTTCACGTAAGTATCTCTTACGTGATAATCAAAACGAAATTGTGTTTTTATTGTTGTGTTGGATTATTTAATCTGCAAATTGTTATTATTTATTCACAAATGTGAACTCTTAATCATGTTAACTAATCGCTTGTTGGTGTGTTTGCAGTGTGTTTAAATTGAACATTTAGAACAGGTTGGCAACTACTGTTTCTATGTTTACTCAATTTCTAATCTCAAAAAAAAAACGAAGTATAGTATAAACACAATGATTCCTGATCCCATAGCCTCAATAGCTTTGACACTAATGGGAACAATTCTAATTTCTCTAATTTAGTCATGCACATCCTTATAGCGAACACTGAAGTGCTGGTAGCCTGACGGTAAGATGTCTGACTTTCAATCCAGAGCTTTCGGGTTCAAACCCCGACTCGATTGCGTTTTTATGAATTTTTTGTATAAAATGTAATTTGATTTACCCGTCGCTTTTTTCTGGAGGAAAATATCGTGAGGAAATCGGACCTTCTTCTGGGTAAAAACTAGCAGTCGCACTAGTTCATAGGTTTTGGTTGCCGACGGTACCCAGGCTCAGAGCCGTAGCAAAAAAAACCGCAACAAGACGAACGCTAGTCGAATTATGATGATGGTGATTCTAATTAAGCTGATTACATTATAGCGTTAAAACTAACCTGGTAAATGAAGCGTTGATATAGCCAAGCGGTTGAGGCGCCCATTGGGGTAAATATATTTGGCCTCAAAATGGCGATGGCATACCCGCGCATTATTGTAGATCGCCGTGTCCGCCTTGCCCACAATATTTCCACCGATCCTTATTACCCACGTTCGGAACCTTTCAAGTTCTGAAGGGTTCCTGAGATTGGTGGGATTTGGGAATGCATGCATTTGAATTCCTGAAACAAGCATCATTTTTCGTTAAGTTGATCCGGTCCACGCTCTTGGCAGATTGATTATAGAAAAATAATATTATACTAGCCCTGTCCTCGTTGATTATTGCACAAGGGCACGCAGCAATTTGGAAGCGACATTACGACGTTAATAATCATAATACGTAAAAGCCGTGAAAGTTTAAGTCTTATTGGTGTTGACAATAATAACGATGCGTAGGAAGGTACAATCATACATATATACCGTAATTTACAGAAAGTAAGTGTACAATATACATTCTTCTTGAAGTAATAGGGCTCCAGCCTTTTATGTTGCTACATCACCGTATTCTGGTGGGTTCATAAGCCGACTTAGGTATACCTAGAACATAAAAGTAGAGAATTATTGTACATACAGTTACGATCTAACAAATCTAGTCGATTTTTGTACCAAACTATGTGTGCATGACCATAGTGTTATTTTATGAGATTAATCATTAAAGTCAGTACATAAAAAGAGGCACAGTAAAAGGCTTCGCTCAAGCCGGCTTTTGCCGTAGACATTCGATCATACTAATGGAATTGATAGTCACAAAGAACCAACAAAGCGCTTCGTTATCCGACATTTACATTCAGCCCCTGTCGCTGCCCCTCGCGCTGCCGGCATTAATTCCCTAAATACTGCTGCAGCAGGATCGAGAGGAGTGTGTGTTTACATACTGCCCTACCACTCACTTCGCTTTCAAGTCTCGGCAATGGCAGACGTTGAAATAATTACAGCGGCCGCGTTGTCTTTTGCGATCCTCCAGGTGCTCGACGAGTACTGAGCGACGGAGGAGAATGTAATTGGAAACACGTACTGCCGCTCGCGCTGCCGGTCCTTTGACTTCGCACAAAAAAACCGCCATTTAGGGGAGCGCCGGGCAGCGCGAGTGGCAATAGCAGTGGCATGAGAAGTATCATGTTTACACACTCGTCCTTCCCACTTCCCTGCCCACTTGCCTGCTCAATTCGGCTGAATGTAAATGCAGTATTAAAATTAAACCAGCGGCAGCGTATTCCGGATAATTCGCTAGTTATTAGGAATTCAGTAAAAATAAACATCGTTAGGAAACCAAACTTCTCACAATAAGGTCTAGTTAAGCTCTGGGTTTGAACTAGTTTAAAGTCCACATGGCAATCGCTTTTGAAAAAGGTTAGTCTTGAGGATAGATTGCCAAAAAGCTCCTTTACATATAGCAAAAGTCACACAACAGGTCAATTTATACGAATGAATGAATTTTTATGGCAGTAACGCCTTATTGACAACCTACAATGATGTACCTTTTAGTTGAAAATGACACATATAATCACCATAATATCAAGATCTGTTATCATCACTCTTTACCTATACAAATCTGACTGTGGTCGTGTGTGTTGATCCTAATATATGTATATCTAAATGAGATAATAAAATTAAAATGTTTACTCAACAATACCTAAAGTCATTGGAGTTATTTCCCCGCTAACCCGTAGATACTGGAGCTTCGGATTCCAAAAACCTGAAACAATATTATTATAAATAGGTATAATTTGACAGTTACTTATATTTTTAAAGTAAATTATGATGCTACCAAATTCCAAATGAAATTGTGTTGAAGAAACACACCTTTTCAAAACTAACCTGAAGTCTCTTCTATTAAAAAAAGCTTACTATTCCATCCAAGAGTTTATGGAGGATAAACTTTTAAAACAATCCAACTTTTAACAAGTTACTTTTTCTATAAGCATGGAGACTTTAATTGTGATATTATATCACAATTAAAGTCTGTGATATTATATCACAATATCACTGATATAGTTTAGATTTAGGCTTAATTTTAAAACTTGTTTATTTTTAAATAAAAATTTCATTTCATGTCTTACCTTGAACAGGCGTAGGCTTTGCAGAAGATACAGTAGACACGGGAACAACGTTACTGACTCCTGCTACGGCCACTTCCATTGGCAGTGGCACATCTGCAAGATATTTATAGAACATACTAAGAACACGCGAGTAACAGGACTTAAAAGTTCAGTACGGGAACGCTTTTTTAACCTATAAAAATTAAAATAACTCGCAATTCCGATTTTATATCGTGACCTGTATACGACTTTTTTGACTTTTTTCCCTTTTTTGACTTTTTTTGACTTTTTGACTTTTTTGACTTTTTTGACTTTTTTGACTTTTTTGACTTTTTTTCACTTTTTTTGACTTTTTTTGGACTTTTTTTGACTTTTTTTGACTTTTTTGACTTGATGACTTTATGACTTTGACTTTTTTTTTACTTTTTTTGACTTTTTTGACTTTTTCGACTTTTTCGACTTTTTTGACTTTATTGCCTTTTTCGACTTTACTTTTTTTGACTTTTTTTGACTTTTTTGACGTTTTTTTGACTTTTTTGACTTTTTTGACTTTTTTTACTTTTTTTGACTTTTTTTGACTTTTTTGACTTGATGACTTTGACTTTGACTTTTTTTTTACTTTTTTTGACTTTTTTGACTTTTTCGACTTTTTCGACTTTTTCGACTTTTTTGACTTTTTTGACTTTTGACTTTTTTGACTTTTTGACTTTTTTGACTTTTTTGACTTTTTTGACTTTTTCGACGTTTTTTACTTTTTTGACTTTTTTGACTTTTTGACTTTTTTTGACTTTTTTTGACTTTTTTGACTTTTTTGATTTTTTTTACTTTTTTTACTGTTATAACTTTTTTGATTTTCGTACTAACGCGGACAGACGGACATGGCGAAACTATAAGGGTTCCTGTAGTAGTTCCTATAGGAACCCTAAAAAGGACATACATACAGAGACTATACCTATACAGGGTGATTCATGAGACGTGAGCAGGCTTAACACTACGGATTCAGTTAATAATAAGCTATTGTTTGATATCAGTATTAGTGTGATAAACCCAAAAAAAAAATTTAAAGTAAAAATAAAAAGTTCAAAATTATTTACGACACGCATGGTCACTCTACAGTTAGAATACTCCGTCGAGTACTGATATTCTCTTGTTTTTCTGTGATATGTGTCAAATTGATGTCTGGTTACTTTGGAAACATCGTATCTCACTGAATTTGACAATTTATTTTTTTCATAATCAAAGTGCTGTCATGATTGTTAAAGAGGTTTTATCTTTATTGATTTGTTTATGTAGGATGACCATGATTACAGAAAATAAATTTCTACCAAACAAAATAGGTTTAAAAAATTGAAAGGCGTTATTGTTTCACTTAAACATGATGGCGGCCGATTCATTATCGTTAACTAAGTGTGTAGGGTTGTTCCTGCTCACGTCTCATGAATCACCCTGTATATACTTTATTTTGTGCTGAACTCCCACCTTTATCAACCTTGGTTCAAACAGTTTACTTATTCCTATTGTTCATTTTATTTGAGATTAGAAAAAAGTTGACAGAACGATGTACAGGTTTCTTTATCAGGCGAGATACATGTCACATCTGTCAGAGTGCCTACGCCGTCATTAAACATACTAAGGGCCTGTTTCACAATCTCCAGATAAACTTATCTGCCAGTGAAAATTATTGCTATCCTTTTCACCAGTCATACAAAAGAAAAGGACAGCAAACATTTATCTGACAGATATGCTTTAACTGGAGATTGTGAAATAGGCCATAAATATATTTGTATTTATAGTAAAGCCATGTTATATTGAGTATTTAACAATATTTTGATAGTAATTATTTTTTGGAATTATTTTATTATTAACACTTTTAATGTTCTTGTAAATGTTGCACAATATAAAACCTATAGAAGAAGAGGTTCGAGAC
Organism: Pammene aurita; assembly: GCA_947086415.1. Classification (NCBI taxonomy): domain Eukaryota; kingdom Metazoa; phylum Arthropoda; class Insecta; order Lepidoptera; family Tortricidae; genus Pammene; species Pammene aurita. The sequence continues at coordinate 13,415,743 of OX352313.1, forward strand.
GGATGGTTAGATTTTTAAATATTTTCTCGCGTCATCTGTCATTCGTACTTGTATCTCTCAGACATATCTGGATAGTTTTTAATGTTAAAGCTTATAGTAAAGGTATTTGCTTGTTCTATTATTGTGCGATTGGTTGGAGGGTTATGGAGCAATCAGAGGCAGGTCCGAGTGGCATACAACAACAAAAGCCACCTCGTAGTCCAACAAATCTTTTACCATCACCTAAGACAATTGTTTTATTATTTAGTATTATATAATAAAACGATTAAATATCGTTAAGAAGAACTTTTGTTTACGAAATTTTATTAATAAGTGCATATTATGATTGTCAATTAAATAATTTTCGTGAATACTGATAAAGAACTAGACGTTAAGTTTCCGTTTTAGAACGTACATGCTTCACTGTCTGTTTTTAAATTTTCACGTAAGTATCTCTTAAGTGATAATCAAAACAAAATTGTGTTTTTATTGTTGTGTTGGATTATTTAATCTGCAAATTGTTATTATTTATTCACAAATGTGAACTCTTAATCATGTTAACTAATCGCTTGTTGGTGTGTTTAAATTGAACATTTAGAACAGGTTGGCAACTACTGTTTCTATGTTTACTCAATTTCTAATCTCAAAAAAAACGAAGTATAGTATAAACACAATGATACCTGATCCCATAGCCTCAATAGCTTTGACACTAATGCGAACAATTCTAATTTCTCTAATTTAGTCATGCACATCCTTATAGCGAACACTGAAGTGCTGGTAGCCTGACGGTAAGATGTCTGACTTTCAATCCAGAGCTTTCGGGTTCAAACCCCGACTCGACTGCGTTTTTATGAATTTTTGTACAAAATGTAATTTGATTTACCCGTCGCTTTTTTCTGGAGGAAAATATCGTGAGGAAATCGGACCTCCTTCTGGGTAAAAACTAGCAGTCGCACTAGTTCATAGGTTTTGGTTACCGACGGTACCCAGGCTCAGAGCCGTAGCAAAAAAAAAACCGCAACAAGACGAACGCTAGAAGAATTATGATGATGGTGATTCTAATTAAGCTGATTACATTATAGCGTTAAAACTAACCTGGTAAATGAAGCGTTGGTATAGCCAAGCGGTTGAGGCGCCCATTGGGGTAAATATATTTGGCCTCAAAATGGCGATGGCATATCCGCGCATTATTGTAGATCGCCGTGTCCGCCTTGCCCACAGTATTTCCACCGATCCTTATTACCCACGTTCGGAACCTTTCAAGTTCTGAAGGGTTCCTGAGATTGGTGGGATTTGGGAATGCATGCATTTGAATTCCTGAAACAAGCATCATTTTTCGTTAAGTTGATCCGGTCCACGCTCTTGGCAGATTGATTATAGAAAAATAATATTATACTAGCCCTGTCCTCGTTGATTATTGCACAAGGGCACGCAGCAATTTGGAGGCGACATTTTTATATGTTAATTCATATAATAATTACCCTGCACCCAAAAACTATTTAATTATTTTAGACAACTGTCACTATCTTCAAAGCTTGCGCTAAAAGAAAGAAAGAAAATTTGACTTCGCCGCCATCATGATCCCGATTTTTTTTATTTAGCACAAATGTTGCCACAATATCTACTACTTTCTACTAGTGTTTTAAAAATCTATGTAAATCTTGAAGAAACAAACTATTGCACTATTTAACCGTAATTAAATAATAAAATGCATAAAAAAAAGCATGTTTCAATAATAAACTAATTTAACAAAACTTAAACCCAGAATATTTAAAACTTCTATGTTTTTCAAACAGCAACACAGCCGTCACATGCTGCACAGCGCTATCTAGCGTACTTTAGAAAAACTAAAATCACAAGTAGCTCGCAGTTTGTAGATGGCGCAGAAAGTATAATAATATCAACGCTCCTGTCAAAGTTCTAAGAGACCATAGCATGACACTGACGTACGAAAGCAAAGCGACCGTGCCCATGCTATGGTCTCTTAGAACTTTGACAGGAGCGTTGATATTTTTATACTTTCTGCGCCATCTACAAACTGCGAGCTACTTGTGATTTTGGTTTTTCTAAAGTACGCTAGATAGCGCTGTGCAGCATGTGACGGCTGTGTTGCTGTTTGAAAAACATAGAAGTTTTTAATATTCTGGGTTTAAGTTTTGTTAAATTAGTTTATTATTGAAACATGCTTTTTTTTATGCATTTTATTATTTAATTACGGTTAAATAGTGCAATAGTTTGTTTCTTCAAGATTTACATAGATTTTTAAAACACTAGTAGAAAGTAGTAGATATTGTGGCAACATTTGTGCTAAATAAAAAAAATCGGGATCAAGCTTTGAAGATAGTGACAGTTGTCTAAAATAATTAAATAGTTTTTGGGTGCAGGGTAATTATTATTATATGAATTATCATATAAAAATGTCGCCTCCAAATTGCTGCGTGCCCTTGTGCAATAATCAACGAGGACAGGGCTAGTATAATATTATTTTTCTATAATCAATCTGCCAAGAGCGTGGACCGGATCAACTTAACGAAAAATGATGCTTGTTTCAGGAATTCAAATGCATGCATTCCCAAATCCCACCAATCTCAGGAACCCTTCAGAACTTGAAAGGTTCCGAACGTGGGTAATAAGGATCGGTGGAAATATTGTGGGCAAGGCGGACACGGCGATCTACAATAATGCGCGGGTATGCCATCGCCATTTTGAGGCCAAATATATTTACCCCAATGGGTGCCTCAACCGCTTGGCTATACCAACGCTTCATTTACCAGGTTAGTTTTAACGCTATAATGTAATCAGCTTAATTAGAATCACCATCATCATAATTCTTCTAGCGTTCGTCTTGTTGCGGTTTTTTTTTGCTACGGCTCTGAGCCTGGGTACCGTTGGCAACCAAAACCTATGAACTAGTGCGACTGCTAGTTTTTACCCAGAAGGAGGTCCGATTTCCTCACGATATTTTCCTCCAGAAAAAAGCGACGGCTAAATCAAATTACATTTTGTACAAAAATTCATAAAAACGCAGTCGAGTCGGGGTTTGAACCCGAAAGCTCTGGATTGAAAGTCAGACATCTTACCGTCAGGCTACCAGCACTTCAGTGTTCGCTATAAGGATGTGCATGACTAAATTAGAGAAATTAGAATTGTTCCCATTAGTGTCAAAGCTATTGAGGCTATGGGATCAGGTATCATTGTGTTTATACTATACTTCGTTTTTTTTGAGATTAGAAATTGAGTAAACATAGAAACAGTAGTTGCCAACCTGTTCTAAATGTTCAATTTAAACACACTGCAAACACACCAACAAGCGATTAGTTAACATGATTAAGAGTTCACATTTGTGAATAAATAATAACAATTTGCAGATTAAATAATCCAACACAACAATAAAAACACAATTTCGTTTTGATTATCACGTAAGAGATACTTACGTGAAAATTTAAAAACAGACAGTGAAGCATGTACGTTCTAAAACGGAAACTTAACGTCTAGTTCTTTATCAGTATTCACGAAAATTATTTAATTGACAATCATAATATGCACTTATTAATAAAATTTCGTAAACAAAAGTTCTTCTAAACGATATTTAATCGTTTTATTATATAATACTAAATAATAAAACAATTGTCTTAGGTGATGGTAAAAGATTTGTTGGACTACGAGGTGGCTTTTGTTGTTGTATGCCACTCGGACCTGCCTCTGATTGCTCCATAACCCTCCAACCAATCGCACAATAATAGAACAAGCAAATACCTTTACTATAAGCTTTAACATTAAAAACTATCCAGATATGTCTGAGAGATACGAATGACAGATGACGCGAGAAAATATTTAAAAATCTAACCATCCGTCTCGAACCTCTTCTTCTATAGGTTTTATATTGTGCAACATTTACAAGAACATTAAAAGTGTTAATAATAAAATAATTCCAAAAAATAATTACTATCAAAATATTGTTAAATACTCAATATAACATGGCTTTACTATAAATACAAATATATTTATGGCCTATTTCACAATCTCCAGTTAAAGCATATCTGTCAGATAAATGTTTGCTGTCCTTTTCTTTTGTATGACTGGCGAAAAGGATAGCAATAATTTTCACTGGCAGATAAGTTTATCTGGAGATTGTGAAACAGGCCCTTAGTATGTTTAATGACGGCGTAGGCACTCTGACAGATGTGACATGTATCTTGCCTGATAAAGAAACCTGTACATCGTTCTGTCAACTTTTTTCTAATCTCAAATAAAATGAACAATAGGAATAAGTAAACTGTTTGAACCTAGGTTGATAAAGGTGGGAGTTCAGCACAAAATAAAGTATATATAGTCTCTGTATAAATAAATAATAAATATTATAGGACAATCTTACACAAACCGACCTAGTCCCACAGTAAGCTCAATAAGGCTTGTGTTGTGGGCACTAGACGACGATATATATAATAGATAGATATTGATAAATACATAGAAAACATCCATAACTCAGGTACAAATATCTGTGATAAACACACAAATAAATGCCCTGACCAGGATTCGAACCCGGGACCTCCTGCTTCGTAGGCAGTGTCACTACCGACTGGGCTAGGAGGCCGTTAAATGGCCTGTATGTATGTCCTTTTTAGGGTTCCTATAGGAACTACTACAGGAACCCTTATAGTTTCGCCATGTCCGTCTGTCCGCGTTAGTACGAAAATCAAAAAAGTCATAACAGTCAAAAAAGTCAAAAAAGTCAAAATAGTCAAAAAAGTAAAAAAAGTCAAAAAAAGTCAAAAAAAGTCAAAAAAAGTCAAAAAAGTCAAAAAAGTCAAAAGAGTCAAAAGAGTCAAAAGAGTCAAAAGAGTCAAAAGAGTCAAAAGAGTCAAAAGAGTCAAAAAAGTCAAAAAAGTCAAAAAAGTAAAAAAAAAGTAAAAAAAAGTCAGTCATAAAGTCGTCAAATCAAAAAAGTCAAAAAAAAGTCAAAAAGTCAAAAAAGTCGTATACAGGTCACGATATAAAATCGGAATTGCGAGTTATTTTATTTTTATAGGTTAAAAAGGCGTTCCCGTACTGAACTTTTAAGTCCTGTTACTCACGTGTTCTGAGTATGATCTATAAATATCTTGCAGATGTGCCACTGCCAATGGAAGTGGCCGTAGCAGGAGTCAGTAACGTTGTTCCCGTGTCTACTGTATCTTCTGCAAAGCCTACGCCTGTTCAAGGTAAGACATGAAATGAAATTTTTATTTAAAAATAAACCAGTTTTAAAATTAAGCCTAAATCTAAACTATATCACAATTAAAGTCTCCATGCTTATAGAAAAAGTAGCTTGTTAAAAGTTGGATTGTTTTAAAAGTTTATCCTCCATAAACTCTTGGATGGAATAGTAAGCTTTTTTTAATAGAAGAGACTTCAGCTTAGTTTTGAAAAGGTGTGTTTCTTCGACACAATTTCATTTGGAATTTGGTAGCATCATAATTTACATTAAAAATATAAGTAACTATCAAATTATACCTATTTATAATAATATTGTTTCAGGTTTTTGGAATCCGAAACTCCAGTATCTACGGGTTAGCGGGGAAATAACTCCAATGACTAGGTATTGTTGCGTAAACATTTTAATTTTATTATCTCATTTAGATATACATATATTAGGATCAACACACACGACCACAGTCAGATTTGTATAGGTAAAGAGTGCTGATAACAGATCTTGATATTATGGTGATTATATGTGTCATTTTCAACTAAAAGGTACATCATTGTAGGTTGTCAATAAGGCGTTACTGCCATAAAAATTCATTCAGTCGTATAAAATGACCTGTTGTGTGACTTTTGCTATAAGTAAAGGAGCTTTTTGGCAATCTATCCTCAAGACTAACCTTTTTCAAAAGCGATTGCCATCTGGACTTTAAACTAGTTCAAACCCAGAGCTTAACTAGACCTTATTGTGAGAAGTTTGGTTTCCTAACGATGTTTATTTTTACTGAATTCCTAGTAACTAGCGTATTATCCGGAATACGCTGCCGCTGGTTTAATTTTAATACTGCATTTACATTCAGCCGAATTGAGCAGGCAAGTGGGCAGGAAAGTGGGAAGGACGAGTGTGTAAACATGATACTTCTCATGCCACTGCTATTGCCATTCGCGCTGCCCGGCGCTCCCCTAAATGGCGGTTTTTTTGTGCGAAGTCAAAGGACCGGCAGCGCGAGCGGCAGTACGTGTTTCCAATTACATTCTCCTCCGTCGCTCAGTACTCGTCGAGCACCTGGAGGATCGCAAAAGACACAACGCGGCCGCTGTAATTATTTCAACGTCTGCCATTGCCGAGACTTGAAAGCGAAGTGAGTGGTAGGGCAGTATGTAAACACACACTCCTCTCGATCCTGCTGCAGCAGTATTTAGGGAATTAATGCCGGCAGCGCGAGGGGCAGCGACAGGGGCTGAATGTAAATGTCGGATAGCGAAGCGCTTTTCATTCATTCATTTATTCCTTTATAAAACATAGTTTGTTGGTTCTTTGTGACTATCAATTCCATTAGTATGATCGAATGTCTACGGCAAAAGCCGGCTTGAGCGACGCCTTTTACTGTGCCTCTTTTTGTGTACTGACTTTAATGATTAATCTCATAAAATAACACTATGGTCGTGCACACATAGTTTGGTACAAAAATCGACTAAATTTGTTAGATCGTAACTGTATGTACAATAATTATCTACTTTTATGTTCTAGGTATACCTAAGTCGGCTTATGAACCCACCAGAATACGGTGATGTAGCAACATAAAAGGCTGGAGCCCTATCACTTCAAGAAGAATGTATATTGTACACTTACTTTCTGTAAATTACAGTATATATGTATGATTGTACCTTCCTACGCATCGTTATTATTGTCAACACCAATAAGACTTAAACTTTCACGGCTTTTACGTATTATGATTATTAACTAAAACGGAACTAAATTGCGTATATTAACTTAATAGTTACCTCCGATGTTTCGAGATCAATTATTGTTTCTGTGGTACCGGAAAAAATACCATAAATAGGTATATCAGATTTGCGTAATTAAATTTTTGTCGCCACAATTAGGTAACATACTAGTAAAATAAAATTTCCCTGTACCTAGATTTATGTCAATTGTTAATTGTGACTGAAGGTACATTTCCACCAAGTATTGTGGGATAGGTCACGTCAAATAATTGAAGAAAAAAAATTCCTCGTAATAATTTTCTTTCTGTCTGCATGTCTGCTTACTAGTTAAGTGATATATTGTTAGTATAAGAAAGCTCAAATGACCCCGCAGCAAACATAGGGAAAAAGTGGTTTCAGTCAAAACTCACGAAATTTTAGTACAATGTAGATTCGAGTCTTTTGATTATTTTATTATAAGGGCACAACTCACTCAGAAGTATACTTTCAGAAATAATCAATAAGTATTGTTTCATACAAAACATATGTAACATACCAATTTTTCGTAAAATCTTTCTCTTTGCTTTTGCATACTATAAATAACTAACCAAATGCGATTTCAACGTGACAGAAACGTTATTAAGATCATATTTAACGCCAGTAAGTATCATTGTGGGTCATTTCAAAGTATAGATTTTAAGAAACACGTCATAGAAAAATAATAATATAAACTTGATTATTTCTGACAGTGTACTTCTGAGGGAGTTGAGCCCTTATAAAAAATTAATAAGGAGACCTGAATCTACATCATATTAAAATTTCATGCGATTTGACTGAAACCACTTTTTCCCTATGTTTGCTGCGGGGTCCTTTGGTATGAGTGTATGTATTATTAATCACACCGACAAAGTTGTAAAACAAAGTGGTTTTTGTTTGGGTACCTCCCGTACACATAAACTGGGGGTGAATTTATTTAGTTCAACAAGTATTGTGTGAGATCTTTCAAAAAGAATATCGTCTAAGATAGGTTCATTTAAAACAGCTATCAGGAAATGCCTAATTTCTAGGCACCACCGCACCATGTCTGTCATTACATTAAGGTTAATATTTAAATTAGCTTTTCAAATTAATATATTTAGGTATAATATAGTATTTACGAAACTTATGGCCCAACAGACTCTTGGCCGGTTTTTAGGTTTTTGTCAGGTATTAAGTTATATGTGGGTATAACAATTGTGCATAGTATGTACCTAATGAAATATAATGATATGTACAATAAATATTGTATGCATTTGACATAAACTTAGTTTTATTTACAGGACGTCCAAACTTAGATTTCCCGCCGAACGGCTGTCAGGAAGGGGCGAGGGGGACGAGGTCTACCCCTCCCCTCCCCTCCCAAACCCCCCATACCCTGTAAACCCCTTCCCCCGTTCCCCTGTAACGTGATCAAATGTAGCACTATGAAACTAGATGGTGGCACTAGCTGCTGCAAGTACGAGCCGTAGAGTTGCCTATCTATCTCAGTTATATACATATTCATCTATGACCGTGCCAATGCAGCCAACTTGGAAAAAAATGTTGGTTCGATATACATTGCTGGTTTTCTATGGAGCAATGCTGCTGTTCGATTCGCCCTAGAGTGTTGCTATATTTTTGTTTGATGTACATTGCTACTGCGTTCGTTGGCTGGCCAGACTATACTTACTCTTAATCACGTGCTGCAGGCCTATTATGGCTTTATAGACCGTAAGCCTCCGTAACGGCCTCCTAGCCTATCGGTAGTGACCCTGCCTATGAAGCAGGAGGTCCCGGGTTCGAAACCCGGTCAGGGCATTTATTTATATTAATACGGATATTTGTTCCAGAGTTATGAATGTTTTCTATGTATTTATCTATATCTATCTATTATATGTATACCGGGTGGTGCAATTAATTCTAAGAACTATGCTGAAAAGATTGTTATTTATAAATGTTTTACAATCGATTTATACTAATAATAGCCCTCGCAATTAAAACAGAGAAATACATTAGAATGATGTTTTTTATATTGCATTGCCAACCCTAGTGCTCCTACGTAATGTTTACATTTTCAAAGAACAAAAATATTATTAATTTTACTTGGTTTATTTCTCTGAGTTTCACTCGGTGTTTTTGATGAGGATGACTTCCTTTTGGTGCCTATGTCGTTATTCCTTTAACAGGTAGACTCATTTTGTTCTTGTTAGAAAGAGGTTTTGATAAACTCCTTTATATTTCATAGAGGTATTTAGACCATGAAGTTAAATACAATCTGGAGATCATACTTCGACCACAAAGTGAGGCCGAAAGAGAGGGTAATGTGGGGGGCTGCATCTCATTCTAAGTAGGGTGACCATATGTACTATGATGTATGTGGGATTGGGCTAGTATGAAGATAAATATAAAATATGCTTGTCGTCTAGTAAGTATTGTTCAGAAAGAGAAGTCTCATAGTTCATATGGGAACTTATACATTCTACTGACTGACTACTTCACTGAGGAGCTGGCCACTTCAGATACGTTGGCGCGATGGTGGGAGCAGGGCACCCCTCTAATTACTTTACTATTTTAAACTTATTGCTAGATCCAGGCTTCTGGCAGCTATTTATCGGAGGACGTCAGAGTGACAGACCAGCAAAATATTTCAGTTAATAGGTAAAAACTGTCGAAGCCTATCGCTAATATAATAACAAAAAAGTAAAAACATTGCGTATCGCTACGGAAAAAAAACAGTAGGTAGGCGACAAACAATACATTAACGTAACGTCATTTTGCAATATTTTCCCCCAACAGAAACTCCTGAAAATGATATAATCTTATTAATTACATGATACTGCACTGCATCAAACCTAGAACTGTAAGAAATTTATTTCTTACAACTCGTTTGCATAACACCGATGAACAATTGCCAGATGTCCGCGTCTTAAAATAGGGGATAGTTAGTATACACAATTAACTAAAACTAAGTAAGTACAGGGGGTTCGTGGCTCTCACTATTGCGTCATGTCTGATGTGGACAGTTCTCCGACTTTAATATACTTAAAGGTAAATAAAGAAAACAGCAATACATCAAACTGCTCAATGGTTGACTGGAAGAGATCTCTTCCATGTAAAAATTGGTTGTTTGTAAAGTAGGTTTACGATCGAGATGTTTACGTGATAACGTCTAACCGCTCGTGAGGATTCCGCGTGACAAGTTTCACGGAATGACTGGCAGCGCTCGAGATGAGACGGGAGATCGGTCCGTCTCTCTCTCGTTATACCTGCGATCGCGCTCGTGAGGTTTTGGTGTGACACAAGTTTCTGAACATGTCACCCGACTAAAACGATTTTAAAGACGTTATCACGTCAAAATATTGTATATTCTTCCTGTTGTATTTTTCTTTGTTGTAGAATAAAGTATATTTTAATGGCCTCCTAGCCTAGTCGGTAGTGACCCTGCCTATGAAGCAGGAGGTCCCGGGTTCGAATCCTGGTCAGGGCATTTATTTGTGTGTTTATCACGGATATTTGTTCCTGAGTTATGGATGTTTTCTATGTATTTAAGTATTTATATGTATATATCTATTACATATATCGTCATCTAGTACCCACAACACAAGCCTTATTGAGCTTCCTGTGAGACTAGGTTGATTTGTGTAAGATTGTCCCATAATATTTATTGATTTATTTATTATACTGCCACTACTACAATTTTTTGTATGGCCTTGTGCCATTTTAGGACCCTTTCGAAAGGTCCTAAAAAGACCCGCGGGCCACTCCTGTCCTGTGTAAGTAATACTTAGGAACAGACGTAATACTTAGGAACAGACCATGTACTTATGTACATTTCTGTAAAAACAGCAAAACCGACCCGCAGTTTGCCGACATCATAGTCACCCTATTGTTTGACAATCTTAACTTGTTGTTAAATCGTAAAATTGAATGATTGTGGATTACCGGTGAAAGAAAAGTCTACTTTATTGTAAAGTCTCACCCCTGCACCCTTTTACACAACATATCTTGACCATTTTTACTTAAAAATGTTGTTACGAAATGTTGTTGAGCTGAGCGGCGTCATTTGAAATAATATCAGTGACATATTATGTCAGTGATGGGACTGATGGTATGGGGATACCAGACCGTATTTTAAATATTACAAAACTTACTACTGTCTGCAATATTAATTGCAATTCTTTAATTTATTGAATGAATAATATTTACGTCGTAAAAAAATTCAAAGCAGCTAAAAGGGAACAAAGTATTAATTCAAAATCTTGCAATAAATTATTATAAGTAGGAAGTAACTTCTAGTGTGTTACTAAAATAAATGTATATAAATAAAACCACATTGGTAAGTTTCATAAGTTGGCAGCATTGTGCGAGTGAGACACCGCCCCCTACATTATGCTCTCTATAGGACCGTTTTTATTACTTTTTACTAGTGACCTATGAACGACTGTTTTGCTCGGTAATAAGGTTCAACTGTGGTTAGGGGAATATAGTAAAAGTACTATCCGGATTGTATTCTGATCCGTGATTTAGACAGGCCACTAGATCTTTACATCTGTCACTTACTGTCGTATGTCATATCATGTTATGCTCTTAAACATATAATATAAATAAACTCAATTTACTTAAACATGGTAGCAGAGCGTGTGCCCTTAGAAAAATAAATAACGTCTAGATAACGTAACTATTTTTCAATAAAAGTAGCAAAAATTTTCAAATCCATATTCTAAAAGGAACCTGTCAATATGGCAATGTCTACAACAAGCTGTAAAATTGATATCGGTCGTTTAGAAGGGAAAGAAAATTGGACTACATGGCGCTGCAAGGTACTGTTGCTGTTACGAGGTACGCCTGGAGGACTAGATGCCATCAACGGCAATCTAAAACCGCCGAGCCAACCGGATTCAGCATCAACCTCCGATGTCATGGCTTACCAACAAGCTCTTCAAGAGTATAATAAACAGACATAGAAGTTTTAGTGGCAGGAATGAAAATGTCATAGGGACTTCCCAACGATATTAATTTATCGATGAATCGTTACGACAGTTATGTATGATGTACATATAATATGAATTTGGAAGTTGAATATATTATTATATAATATACAGCATAAGCTTATTATAAATCGTTTATGAAAATAGTTGTCATTCGATTTGTTTTAGTTGTTAAAATGATTTCTTGGTTTAACTACAATAATAGTGCCCGGAATATCAAAGCAATATTATTGTAGTTAATAATATAGATTTCCGCAAAGTATCGCCCGAGTCCATAAATTATTTCCTGCTTTTTTTTGTAAATTTCTAATAAGTGTTAAAATATAACATATCACCATTACATAACGTCGATAGGTAGTTATCAGCATTACAGGTTAATTTATACTTTACTCGGTAAACTTAGTATGTGCTATGAAATGTCACTTCGAAAGTTATCGATAAATTTATTATTGGAAGGAATTCCCTAGTTTTTGCCACAAAAACTTCTATGTCTGATAATAAAGCAGATAGTGCAGCTATGCTGATCCTAATGGCTAATATGTCAGATGTTACTCTACAAAAAGTAATGAGATTAACCAGCGCAAAAGAAATATGGGATGAGCTACATATACTGTTTGATGGTACATCTGAGGATAAAAGCTATAATTTGTGCTACAGCTTCTTCAGCTATCGCAAAGACCCCCTTTACGATATGTCAATGCACATATCTAAGCTGAAAAATATATGGCATGAACTCATGGTTGAACTACAAAAGGATGAGCATGAACTTCCAGAGATCTTACTCATTTGCAAGATTCTAGAAACGCTCCCCGACGATAGTTACTTCCCGTTCAAGTCAAGCTGGATGCTTATGTCTAAAAAGGATCGTAACTTAGACAATTTGACGGCTCAAATCTGCAGTTACGAAAGGTCATTGACGAATAAAGAACCTGAGAGTTCTGAGCCACAAGCGCTAGTCGTGCAGAACTCCACACGCAAAGCAAAGAAGAAATGCGGGTACTGTAAACTTTTTGGACATAACGTCAAACAATGTCGTAAATGGATTATGGATGGAAAACCACCCAAGAATTCCATACCATCCACAAGCAAAGCTACTAACATAAACTTAAATCTTTCTCTGATGCTAGTTGAGATTAACGGAGTAGTTAAAACCTTAGAAGATCCTGACAACTGGTATGTGGACAATGGTGCTACTGCCCACGTCACCTGTCAGAGTAATGTATTCTCCAGATTTCAATATTTCACTGAAGATCTAACGGTTACAACTGCAAACGGATCTAAGAACCAAGCTATTGGAAAAGGAACAGTTGACTTATTAGCAAATGTTCATGGTCGTCAAGAACGAATCCAACTATGCGATGTCTGGTACGTGCCTGAACTGAAACGAAACTTGTTTTCTGTACTTGCTGCTCTAGTTAGACTTGAGAAAAGTGTCTTTACATCTGAAAGAGAATTCTGTCAACTGATGCATGATGGAAGGCTTAAATTGACTGGATCTCGAGCTAGATATGGCGGTCTCTACAAACTGAACATAGAGATTATTAGAAGCCAAACTCCAGAGATAAGTACCGTGTCAATTGAAAACACTTTACAACTGTATCACGAACGATTTGCTCATCAGAACAAAAGGCACGTTAAACAATTAATTAAAAAGGAACTTGGCATCAAAGTGAAACTTGATTCTGAATTATGCACTGGATGCGTTTACGGAAAAGCACATAGCTATAAATTTGGAACAAGAGAACAAGCTAAAGAACCAGGTGAGATTATACATACTGACGTGTGTGGCCCTTTTCCAAATTCGTTCACGAAATTACGCTATTTTGTATTATTCAAGGATGGCTACAGCAAATATCGTCATGTCTACTTCATCAAGCATAAGTCTGAAGTCAAAGACAAGCTGGTACAAATGATTAAAGAAGCAAAGACGGCTGGTCATGAAATAAAAACAATAATTAGCGATAATGGTGGAGAATTCAAAAATGAAGAAATTGAGAAAATACTTCAATCTCATGGTATCCAACACCGATTGACAATGCCCTACACACCAGAGCAAAACGGATCAAGCGAAAGAGAAAATCGCACCTTGGTAGAAGCGGCACGCACCATGATGCACGCTCACCAGGAACTCCCACTTGCCTGTTGGTCAGAGCTCATCAATACGGCTGCTTACGTCCTTAACAGAACCGGACCAACTTCTGTAGAAGGAAAGTCGCCATTCGAACTATGGTTTGGAAAGAAACCTGCCATAAAACATTTGAGAGTTATTGGAACAGAATGTTATGCTTACGTTCCCAAACAAAAGCGAACAAAGATGTCCAAGAAAACACAAAAATGTATTTTAATTGGCTACGAAGGCGATGACGGCTATCGGTTACTGAATTTTAACAAGAATAACAAACCGACACTTGTCAGGTCGAGAGATGTAACCTTCAATGAATCGATAATCAGATCTATTGGGTTAGAATCAGACGCTCCTGAAGTAGTCGAAGAAGAACCTAGGACTGAAATAGAGATTCACTTCCCGAAGACTGCAGAAAATCATCCAATATTTGATGTAAGGGAGGATATAGAACAAGAGGACGAAGTATCTTCTAGTATGCCTCAAATATCAAATGATTTACCATGTCAAAATGAGGAAGATCCCATAGAAAGGTATGATACTCCAGAACCTGATGGATGCCGAATTAATTACTCTAACGAAGACAATGGAGATCATGAAGATACAGATAACGAAGATCATGATGAAATTCCTGAAGCGAGAACCCTCCGAGACCGATCTAAAATAATCCCACCAGCAAGATATGACGACTTTATCATGTCGACTATAGTAAATGATTTGGATGAACCGAAAACTTACAAAGAAGCCATGAAAAGCCCTCAGAAAACTGAATGGATGAAAGCTATGGAAAGCGAGGTGAAATCTTTAAATGCTAACAAAACTTGGATTCTGGTAAACCAACCAAAAGATAGAAAACTGATTTCTTGTAAATGGTTGTACAAAAAGAAAACCAATGCAGACGGCAGCCTTGACAAGTACAAAGCACGACTCGTAGTGAGAGGTTATACGCAAGAGAAAGGAATAGACTATGACGAAACATTTAGTCCTGTTGCTAGAATGGCGACAATAAGATCAATCTTAAGCATTGCAGCAAACGAAGGACTTTCTCTTACACAGTTCGATGTTGCCACTGCTTTTTTGAATGTTTTATTAAGCGAAGACATATATATGCATCAGCCAGAAGGTTATAATGATGGCACAAATCGAGTATGTAAATTAAAGAGAAGTATATACGGTCTCAAACAAGCTCCAAGATGCTGGAACAAATACATTGTTGACTACTTGAAATCAATCGGATTTAAGCAATGTTATATGGACCCATGTTTGTTTATTCGGAACAGAAACGGAAACAAAATAATAATGGGACTTTATGTAGATGATGGCTTGATCGCCTCTACTAATCAAAAAGAATCCGAGAAGTTTATAGGAGAACTAAAAAGAAAATTCAAGATTACGACAAAGCCAGCTTCTTACTTCCTTGGACTGGAGATCACTAACGAAAAGGATAGTTCCATCAAGGTTTCTCAGAAACACTACATCAACAAGCTTTTAGAAAAATTTGGAATGAGTGATTGCGAGGCTGTTGGCACACCCATCATTAAAGATGCTCAGTCAGATATTGAAAATGACAGTGCAGTAAAATTTCCTTATCGAGAAGCTGTAGGTGCACTGACATACCTAATGACAGGAACCAGACCAGATATATCTTATGCTATAAGTGTCGTTTCCAGAACACTAGCGAATCCATCTAATGAAGATGTCTTGAAAGTGAAACGCATTTTCCGTTACCTCAAAGGAACCACAGATTCAGCTATTGTATACAAGAAAGGACACAAACCTGGAGTGTTGGAATGTTTCAGTGATTCTGATCACGGCGGAGACTTCACAACTGGACGCTCCACTTCTGGCATACTGTGCCTATACGCAGGAGGTGCCATCTCGTGGGCAAGCCGGAGACAGACATCCGTTGCGATTTCAAGCACAGAAGCCGAGATAGTCGCAGCAAGCGAAGCAGCCCGTGAAATAGTCTGGCTTCAAAGATTATTGAAGGAAATTACCACTTTGAGTGAAATCCCCACATTGCAGATAGACAATGATGCTGCTATAAAACTTGCTCAAAACCCGGAACTACATAGAAGAACGAAGCACATTGCCATAAGACACTTTTATGTCAGAGAGCTGGTTACTTCTAATGAGCTAAATGTAAAATATGTTCCAACGGAATACCAATGTGCAGACATACTGACTAAAGCAGTATTTAAGCCTAGAATGGCGTTTATCTGTGGCATTATTGGATTAACTCAGTGATTAACTCTATAACGTTTACCAAAAAGGGAGGATGTTAGAAAGAGGTTTTGATAAACTCCTTTATATTTCATAGAGGTATTTAGACAGGCCACTAGATCTTTACATCTGTCACTTACTGTCGTATGTCATATCATGTTATGCTCTTAAACATATAATATAAATAAACTCAATTTACTTAAACAGTTCTGAGTAAACTTTCAATCTCAATTTCATATCTTGTGAATATGAGCATGTAAGACACGATGTTGAGTTTTACCCACCACAATTTCTCTGTTGTCTACAAAATCGAAACAGCTGTTCCCAACGATGTAGTTTTTCTTAACGTGCGTTACGTTACGATTACAGTTCCAATTTTACTTCCGCAAATAAAAATAATTTAGATCATTTTATCCATTTATAGCAAAACATTATGTTATGACATTAAACATGACATGACGTAAACGTTACCATGTCTTTTGTGATGAGTTGTTATGTTATTTATTAATGATCAAAATGACACACACCAAAAAGGTATGTTAATTCCTTAATAATTTTATTTATTGCTTTACTAGGGTATTTCGTTACAAAAAAAAAGTAAAAATTTAAACCTCGAGAATTAAAAAATATGGCTATTTGGAAACACTTAAGTGATGTTGGAAATTGATTATTATTAATATTTTTGTATGTGTTAAAACCTTTGTGTTAAATCGACCTTATGTTTCTTAATGTTAAGCTCTGTGGTTGTCAATGTCTCCTAGCAAGCAAAAGTCGACTTTATGATGACTTTTCTTGTCAGTCATGTAAAGTTTGTTTACTATAAAGGTCATTAAACCCGATACTAATTAGGGTCAAAGAATATAATACTCACTAGGAGAAGAACGGTAACTACATACAAAAAAAATGTCCCGTTACTAAAGTTCGTTTATACTACAGCGCTCCCGTGTAGATCGCAGTAACTAATTTGGCAACCAGTTTGGCCTCGTTGGTAGTAGCCCGTCTGTGAAGCGGATGTCCTGGGTTCGAATCCCGGTACGGGTATTCTTTTTGTTTTTTTTTAGGATTATTGGGTATTTATTATTTATTTAGCATTACTCAAAAATTTTTTTTGGTTGTACCAATTGTGTGCTTTTTAGGGTTCCGTAGTCAACTAGGAACCCTTATAGTTTCGCCATGTCTGCCCGTCCGTCCGTCCGTCCGTCCGCGGATAATCTCAGTGACCGTTAGCACTAGAAAGCTGAAATTTGGTACTAATATGTATATCAATCACGCCGACAAAGTGGTAAAATAAGAAGTGGATAAAAATGTTTTATTAGGCTACCTCCCCTATACGTAAAGTGGGGAGTGATTTTTTTTTCATTTCAACCCTAACGTGTGATATATTGTTGGATAGGTATTTAAAAATGAATAGGGGTTTACTAAAATTATTTTTTGATAATGTAAATATTTTAGGAAATAATCGCTCCAGAAGTTAAAAAAAATGTGCCCCCCCCCTCTAACTTTTGAACCATAAGTTTTAAAAATATGAAAAAAATCTCAAAAGTAGAACTTTATAAAAACTTTCTAGGAAAATAATTTTGAACTTGATAGGTTGAATAGTTTCTGAAAAAAAATTACAAAATATTTTCTGAACTAAGTTTGTAAATTAACCGTATAAGCAAATGTTTATTGTACCTGTAATTTCTACAAAATCACAATGACATGAAGTGCTTTCAAATAAAGTAAAAACGGTGAAAATCGGTTCACGCAATAAAGAATTATCCTATAAAAATAATCTTCCATACTTTAAGCTCGCGACAATAGTTTACTTAATTTGCCGATAGATGTCGCTGTACGTGGAACGCTCATATCATATCCTACATGGCGGTGTTATTTTAACTCTTAAGTGGGGACACTTACTGTGGCGGACGGAAAACTACGGAACCCTACACTGAGCGTGACCCGACACGCTCTTGGCCGGTTTTTTTATAATAAAATGTAAAGTTAAGTTATATTTTTATTTTATTTATTTATTTTATTATATTTTATGCAAAAAGTAATAAAGCAAGTAGGCACATTTTAGGTCTAACAAGAATTCAAAAGGATCCACTTAGAAAAACCAAAACTAAATGTATAACTTATATGGAGGCTATTTTATTTATTTATTTTTAAGTTTTAAAAGAACTGGGTTACTGCGTCGAAAAACATACAATTGGCATAAAACATATGATTATTAGAAACTACCTACATTCATAGAAATGCTCTATTCGTTCCTAGGCTTAATTGAACTATAGGACTTCAAGAATGAAAATGAATACCTGTAGGTATATATTAAGTATATTCATTTATTTGGTTTTCTACAGTGTAAAATGGTACTGGACATGTGTAGGGACTATGGACGCATGTTGCGTTCAGCCGTTCATCACGCAGACAAGTTCCCTGAAGTTGCAGCCGCTATAGTTACTGCCCAGGTGGCAATGCTTCATTTAATGCATCCTTTCAATGTTGATATCCTTTTACGTCGTTATCCTCTGCTTGCTTGTCTCTGCCAAATGTGTTAAGTACAACGCGTTACTGCATACATAATATATTCTGCTAGTATACATGCTTACTAGGTTACTAGTTCCCTTTTTACCTTTCCCTACCTTGCCTTCCCTTTTTTCGGTATCACTACTGAAGGTACCCCTCACTTTGAGGTAACAATTTATTTACTGTTGTGGCTGGTGATAAAGGTATCCTCTATAATTATGTGCGCGTAGTTCATGATTAAGATAATAATATAAATGTTATGTAAATAAGTTAAATTTTCCGGAATAGGTCATAATATTATGATAAAAATGCATGAAATATATTTCTTACTTTAAAATATTTGTGGTTATTGTTGTAGAAAATGATGATACTTAAGTAAAATAAATAATCTTCATTGCTGCTTCTCCCCGGGCATAGGCAAAGTGGTAGTAGCGCTATTTTCCCTAATTTCAACGGTTGCGGACCGGCACTTAATATTACCTATACAATATATTTAACCAAATACATTTAAAGTAGATACGCTATAACTAAAGCAAAAGCCAAAACGCAACTAATTTTTTTTACATGACATATTTATTTTGAATTTCAATCCATAGACAGCATAGACTACAACCAGTACTATACTTTACAATTCCTCGGGCCCGATATGTCAGTTAGAGAGATGTAATAAATGATAGTAAACTTAGGGAGTCGAGGGAGTGAAGCAAGGCAGGGTGCAAAACTGATTAGGCCCGAGAAATTGCAAAGTATAATATCGTTCTAAATGTTGCTATATTTAAAAACATATGTTTTAAATACTGGTAATAATTGTTATAAACCGCACGCACACATATGCAATTGAAGAAGGACACACTTTTGTTAAGAAGTTACTAGGCCTTGATTAGGGTTGTAACAGGCAGTGTTTTGCACTTTATTATAACAACCTCTAACTTGAAAACGGTTAGGAATATTAACATAGTTTATTGGCTTAAAAGTTATAACTAGAGCTACACAAACCCCCATTTTCGTAAAAGTTCATCGTATTGTTCCACCCGGTATACCGTCGACTAGTATCCACAACACAAGCCTTATTGAGCTTACCGTGGCACTAGGTTGATTTGTGTAAGATCGTCCCATAATATGTATTTATTTATTTAGGCTAGGAACAAATTTCGTTGTTCATTGCGTCCCAGGCGACAACTTGTGAAGTGGTTAAGGGCGATGTGTAATGAAGCCTCGTGAAGGTCAGCGCTCCCTCCGTTGGTGGGTTGAGGAACGGCAGACATTTAATCGATAAAAAAAATGGTCATCCTACCGCGCGCATCCTATGTGGCGATTCAACTTGGCAATGAGGCACCTTTTGCTAGAAACGGCGTGGGGTAGCTTGTTTGACTAGTATAATATTTTAGTCGTCTTTGTGTTAGTTTATTTAGATAAATGGATTTTTTACATGTAAGTGCATGTTTAATTTCTAGGTTTATCTTAATTTTTATTTATAGTTTGGTTTTACTTCAAGCATAGACAGAGAGAATTATACTGTAAATTACTAGTAAATTATGTAATCGTACTCGTAATATATGACAATGCTGTTGATGATGATGGTGTTGCATAGAACACACACTGCCTCAATTAAGCAGAGAAAGTATAACTATTATAAATTAAAAAAATAGGTAAACTCCCGAAACGGCTGAACCGATTATTAAAAATAATTTCTAATATTACTCGCTAGAATTTCAAATAAATAAATAACACATTAAAATCGATTCTACAATTTTAGCGCTACGACGTTGCTACAGACAGATACACAGACAGACACAGAGAAATAGAATAGAAATAGTTTATTGTAAAAGGCCTGTTACACTTTGCTTTTTTTAGGGTCCTAACTAGTATCCTAATTAGGATACTAACTAGTTTTCATAGCAAATTTACTTGCTAAATGCGGTTAGACTTGACTAAATTTTGGAACTAACTCATTTACGAAGCTAAATATACAGAGATAAATATAGGACAAATGTAACAGGCCTTTTACACCTCCCAAACTGACAGATTGGGCCCTACAAATTGTAACGTCTGATACCGGTTTATATGGCTATCGCCGCGGAGGCATTTGCCAGCATCACGCCAACAAGATAAATAAAGTAGTGCGAGTTAGAAATTTTACAAGAAATAATCGATCAGATTAACGAGTGGAGAGAGTTATAATCATAAATTGTTCTTGTTTTGTTAAATAACGGTTGCCAAGATATTGCCAAGTTTAGTTTGTTTGTATTTGAACGAACATGGCGCACATGTACGTGTTTATGGTTTATAAAAAAAATTACAAATGTCAAATTTGTTTTGTCTATTAATGTCGACGCTTTCTTGAGAGTCTCGAGATAAGTAAATCTTGTACATTACTTACTTATTTTGTATTTTGAATATAGTAGAATTCAAATACGTTGGCAGGCATAGAAATTTATACAAGGCTGTTAAATTGCAAGGTAAACTTTAAAGATTGTTTTACATTTTTACTGAATGCTAACCTAACAATAACATTTTAGTATAATTTCGTACAAAATTAGTGGCTCAACGATGGAGGGAGTAGTTGGTAGTAAGTTTTATTGACAATTTTCAAGAATAGAGGAGGTGGCTTTATGACGAAACATCTCATATATCATAAATGCTACCATAATAATTATAGGCGTACTTGCTGCCTAAAATGATGATGATTAGAGTAGGTATATATATATAAACTAAAGTACTCTTTAACTTGAATTACTCCCCTACCCTCACTAGTTTATTTTCTGCTGTTAGTACAGTGAAATCAAAATTGCATGGACAAAATATTAATAAATTTGTTTTAATTAAACACATGATTGATTAACAGTAAGAACCAAACGCCAATTTTATGAATGAATTCATTCAAAATGTGTCCTTGCCATTTTGAATCTGGGTGTACATTTAGCAAAGTACACTTAAATGCAAAATTAAGTATTGAAACAATCATCTCATTAACCCTTTGACCACTAAAGACTTCAAATCATGCACATGGAAAGTCATGCACTCAGTGCCAAAACATGATATTATATTTTTCCGTCTGATGCTTGGCAGTCGAAGGGTTAATATGTCTGATGGCCTTATTACGCTGGTGTAAGAGTGTAGGGACATATTTTTAGTATTCTGACTGAAAGCAAATTTTCACACTTGACTGTTCTCACCAACCTAAGTTTTGTTTGGAAGAGACCACTTTTTAGCGATAAGACTGACCCTGTACTTTAATATTTGACACTTGTGTATACTTTGTTCCTTTGATTTGAGGTGTGCCATCAAGAGTATCTATGTCTTTAAATATTTTTGTTTTATATGTACATAATATCACAAAATACTACAAGTACAGAAGATTCTCCTTCCTCAATTTGACATTTAGCTACAGAGATGTAAATGTTAACTTTCATGCATTGTATCATAAAGACACATTTAAGATATCCTACCATACCACTTCCAATCTGCAATTTTTATGGACTGTATATTGAAACTTGCAGAGGAGATGTATTTCACATCTATTATCCATAATAGCTGATAGAGGAGACTCTACTCTGCAAATTTAAATTGGGATGCAAACCTGAGTGAATGAAAAACCTTTTATCTTTTACCTTTAACCATCAGCTATATTATCTTATCAGCAGGAGTAAGAGCTAAGGCAGCCATGGAACTATTTTCACTACCTACAGTACCTACAAATTAGGAAAAAATAAATTTGCTTCACTTATTTAAGAAATAAGACTGAAATGTGTACCACTTTTAACAAAATAACGTTTAGGCACATTAGAGTACTTTTTGCTCTATTGATCCTGGGGTCCGCTCGGCAACCTAATCCCAGGAATTAGCGTAGGCATTAGTTTTTTAGTAGGCGTAGTTTTTACGAAAGCGACTGCAATCTGACCTTTCAACCCAGAGGGGAAACTAGGCCTTGTTGGGATTAGATCCGGTTTCCTCACGATGTTTTCCTTCACCGAAAAGCGACTAGTAATTATCAAATGATATTTCCAACGTAAGTTCCGAAAAACTCAGTGGTACGATTTTAAAGTCTGACATCTTACCGCCAGGCCACCAGCGCTTTTTTTTAAGCATTGAATTACCAGCACAGTAAAAGGTGTCGCGCAGGCCGACTTTTGCCGTAGACACTAGACAGCCGATCGTTCTAAGGAAATTGCTACTTACATGACACAACTCACAAAGGACTGATAAAGCACTTCTTTAAAATTAGAATGTGAATGCTGTGATATGGAGGTCAAGTTATACTGGTTACTTACTCGCGATAGCAGGGGCGTTTCACTACGCAGTTTAGGTACATTTGGCCGGCGCGCCTCCCGGGCACGCGTATGCGGCGTATGGCAGTGGGCTGCCGCTCGGCTCGCATGATAGTCGTGTCACGTGGCGCTCGCGCAGAATTGAAAACACACAATGGCTTCGAAACCTAAACCTCGATCTAATCCGTATAGAAGATATAATATTGATTGCCCAGAAACAATATTAGGAACTACCCGATATAGGATTTTCAAAGGAATACGGCTGCGGCATACCTACTTCCGTGAAAATCAGACATATTATTTCCGGATAAAATTTTTATGTTTCCAGAATCAACGTTTGTAATTCCTACATATTTATCTTAAAAATAATAAATCAGTAGGTATATGTAGGTACAAAAACTTGTCAAGTGACAACCCGTGCCGACACTCACAGCTCGGTCATCGCGCAAAGAAGATTCACGGTTCGAGCGCTGTTATAAGTTTCAATTTTGTTTGCAGGCGGCGAGTATCGGTATAATTTTATACCTAAATTTGACTTTTGTGGAGGAGTGAATTTTCTGTACGGTAGTACTATTAGTTATTCTGTGGCGATAGTATCTATAGGTATTCTGAATATAACCGTAATTGTTATGCCACATTTAAGGTGACATTTTGTTTGTCTTATTTTCCTTCATCGTTAATTCTATGTATTTAGTTAGATACTCTTATAGCTTATGATTGAACCGTTAAAAGGATATCATATCATAAGTTATGATATGATATCCTTTTAGCGGTTCCATTTACCAACGCAAACTTAATAACTATGATAAATATTGCGGAACTGTAAATGTTATGAATTGTTAGAGATTTAGTATTTTATATAGTACTATCGAACCAAATGAATCGTGACCCACTGTGGAACCTTTTCATAGAAAATGTCATAGTGACATCGCATTGCATTGACAAGGAAAGTTCTTATAACACGTATGTACTATGACAAAGTTCTAATGTGGGTCAGGAATCAAGTGGTTCGATAGTACATAGTACTTTGGATTTAAGAAAACTCGGTTCTCAATAGATATTTTTTTTATTATCGTTCTTCGACAATGATATACTCTAATATACTGACTGTACTGGCTATGTGCATGACTGAGACTCCGCCTGGTGCCTTTGACATTATTTTTTTGAGAGTTGACCAATAACGTTCAATATTATATTGTATCACCATTTTCATGATATGATGTAATTATTTGACTTTGACTCCCAGTGACAGGGAATTCGCACATAACCAGTGCATATAGTATAGACTATAGAGTATAGCCAGTGACAAAAGACGACTCACAGACCCGTTTATTTCAGTTTACCGACGCTTGAGAGACTGAGCTTGACCTGAACTGACCGGACTTCAGACATGGCTTTCCGGGACGATCACGCGAAGGAAGTCAGCCCCCCCTACTCCAGGGTCTTCGTCGTCTGCGGCAAACTCGATGAGGACGACCTCAGACCTCACTTTGAAAAGTACGGTGAACTCGAAGACCTTTACATACCTAGAGACCGAAGCACCGGGAGGGGTAAAGGCGTAGCTTACATAAAATACGCCAAGACTTCGAGTGCCGCTGCCGCCATAGAGGAACTCCACCTAAAAAGAATCGACAATAACAAACCTATTAAAGTCATGGTTGCCAATCAAAAAAATGAGACTGACCCAGCTACGGATGATAAATATAAGCGGCTCTTCATCAAAGTACCAAGAGAAGAATCAGAGAGTGACATAGAAAACCACTTCTCTGGGTTTGGTGAAGTAGAATACGTTAATATTCCTAAAGACAAAACGACTAGGGAGAGCAAAGGTTTCGCCTATGTCCAGTACAAGTCGTTCCTTGAGGCTGCAAAAGGATATGAAGAGTGCGATCGCAAGTACAGACCAATGTTCGCTACACCTAAAGAAAAGTTGCACCAGAGTAAAACTCCTCAGGATAATTCTATGGATATGCGTTCTGATAACCGCTACTACCCGCAGCAGGTTTACCCCCAAAACTCTATCAGCTCCATGATAACCACCCCAGCTGATGGCTACATCACAGTCAATGTAACTTGCAGCCCACTAGTCTCTCAACAGAGTCTTCAGCGACTCTTCGACATAGTGCCTGGGATGCAACAGTTCCAGTATTCCGCCGACCCGTACAACGGCTATTCGAAAGCATTAGTGACCTACTCGGATCCATCCGCAGCTGCGTACGCCGTTGAACGTATACACAACTACGAATTCCCATCAGGCGAAATTATTACAGTAAAACCGGAGAATCAATTAAAGAAAGTGGCGAACGACTTAACTGATATGGTTGACGTTTTTAAGAAGTCTCTGGACGGTGGTGGCCCGAACCCGAACTTGGTGCAACTGGCTGATGCCATAGCGCAAGCGTCGTCAATGATTAGACAAGCGACTTCCCTCCACGTTGAGAGTGAACAACACAGCTCTCAGCGTGATGATTTTTGGAGTTCGCTGCCGCAACCTCAGCCGTTGATCGATCGCGATGCTAGGGTTGCAAAGCGTTGCTTCATAGTATTCAATCCTCATCCGCCTCCGCCTGCTTATTTAAGAGATATCTTCTGCCGCTTCGGCGACTTGATAGACGTCTCGACGTTGCCAAATAAAACCTTTGGCTATGCGAAGTACGGGTCGAGGAGGTCCGCTGACGAGGCGATGGCGTGCCTCCATGGTCGGACTGTAAATGGGGTCAAAATGAAGGTGTTGGAGGCAGTTGAGAGACCGTTGAGTGATGATGATAAAATGGACGGCAGACGGAAGAGATCTCGGAGGGACGATGACTAAAGACACTGCTATTATAAATCACCATACATACACCGCATACATGTAACTCATATTCTCCGTGCCTACAGAACCAGCTGACTAAAAGGCAAGTCGCGCGCGAGAAAACATTTCTTTCTAATTAATACTTTGCTAGAGAGACGACCGAGTGTTGGCCATACAGAAACGAATAAAAAATAAATTAACTGACTCTGGATCCGGAGTGTTTGCTAGGTGGAGCAAGACGGCGTCGAAAAATATACGAGAGAATATTAGACAGAAACTAGAGGTTTTTTTTATAGTAATGCCATGTGGAGTCTTTACTATTTTCTCGTCCTTGATTTGGAAACCTTGAAAATCTTGCATATCACGCACCGCGAGCACTTTCATCGTGGTAGTCTATTTTAGGGATGTTACGGAGGTGGTTTAATGGATTTTAAATTATTTTTAACGGAACCGAAACCGAAGTCGGAACCGGAACCGAAGATAATAAACTAAAACCTTTTAACGACATAGTTAACAGATTTAATTCACATGAATCCAAAACCCCACAAAGTACCCACCTATGCTAGCTGCAACAAATACAAGTTTGCAGTCTATGGTATCTGTTACGCCCCGCTCAACCTCTACTGCCATGCATATCTGCTTTATAGTCAGCTGAATTAAATTGATATCATAATGAGGTAGGTTTGTATTAGGTACATAATTGATTTTAGAGGTGTACTATGCATTTCGACTTTCGGTATGACATCCGTTCTAAATAATCGGATCCGAAACCGGATTCGGAGATGTAAAATCAGAGAGTTCTAAACCAGGAGAGGCCCTGAGTATCATTTCCCCTCTGTCAAAAGTATTGGCGGAAAATCTAGTACATCTATAAAAACTATTTCAATAATCGATGCCACGCCATTTTCGTCATCGCTGTCGATGGATAACAAGCTCCGTGAAAATGCCCTTATGCGCTGTTTTTGGATGTAAAAAATGTTATATTTCGTCTAGTTTACAAAAAGATGAAATACCATTTCAGATGTAAGTACAGTTTTACTTTATTTACCATTACTTTCGTAATAAAAGATTTAACCTAAATCGAAAATCAAGCTTCGTTTACAGAATCGATTCAAAGACAATCGTTTTCTTTCTGACGGGCAGTAACTATTTGACGTTTGACACTTCTCCATATTTAATGCGCTTAAGGATTGCTGTCTTCTATATTTTGTGTGAAAATACAATCAAAAATGATCCTTGGCTTTTTTGTTTGATATTTCCAAAGACTGCATCCAATAATGAACCATATGTTAACACGTGTACAGTCGACTATCTATTGCTCCATTTAGTGTTATGAAGTATAAAAATAATATGTCAAATATGTTTGGTGTTTTCAAGTTAAAGGTACATCTTTGTCGGTTGTCAATAAAGCGTTGCTGCCATAAAAATTCATTTAGAAATAAACTGTATTAACAACCGACAATGATGTACCTTTGACTAGAAAACTTCACATGCGTGCTACCTCGCCCCCCTCAGATTTTGGCAGACTTTTTTGTTTGGAAAGATGAGGCGAAGCGTACTCCATTTATAGAGCTTTATGTGTAAAATAAATCAAAGTTTCGAAATTTCAGAACCGAAAACGGAGCTTCGTAACATCCCTAGTCTATTTGCCTCTTTATCGCTCGAATATGTTAGAGAGGGAGGTTAATGTTTGTGACGTACAATATCGAAAAAAAAAACATTATTCTTCGATATTGTAAGTCATTCATAAGTTCATATCATAACTCATAACATAACCGACAAAGGAAGAAGTGAAACAAGTACATTTTTAAAATAATTAATGTTACGTGAAACTTTTATTTACTTACCGTATAATTAGCCAACTATAACGTAATTATTAAGCATCAACCCCAATCTTCTTTTTAAGTTTTTTCACTCATTTCTAAACATATTTTCTGAAAATGAAATGCGTTATTTAAATACAAATAACACCTAATAAACGAAGATATCCGAGTCTGTTTTGGACCATAGTTAGGAGAATTTGGACTAAGTAGTTGGGTGGTTTTACGGTATGGACTTTGGAGTAAAGTTTATTAATTTTTTAGTTTAGTTTTAATCGTCTTGATGTGTCGGAATCACATGGCGTCTACGGTTATAAACTTGTATTTCAAATCTCACGGAAAAAATGTAAACAAACTTGAATCAAGTTTTCTTTGAAATCCTTCCATGACATTGACAGTAAGGGATTGCAATACAAAACGTGTGTCAAAGTTTTTTTACATTCTTTCCCCGAGATTTTAAATACGAAACTTATATAGATGTCATATACAAAGGAAAAAGTGACCTAGGCCTCCGGTGCCCAGGGCTTGGATCGAACCAGCGTCTTCTGCATTCGCGGCAGACGCCTTTACCACTTGGCTTTGTAACATTTATTAAACATAATTTGATTTGTTCTTCAGTTGTATTTTAAATACCAGTCTAGTATAGAATACCTAATAGGCTAAGGCTGCTTTCACGCTCCTGTGGTTTCCGCATTCGGCGTCGATGCACGAGCGAGATAGCGCTCTGCATGTGTATAGCGCTGTCACGCTTGCACACCGTCGCCGCACCCGGTTGCGGCGCCCCGCGCCAGTGTGATAATCGCCTAGTCGAACAGTTAAAGTTGTCCAGGGCTGTTACCTAATCTAAACTAATAAAGTAATTTTAGTTTAGGTATGCTGAATAATAATTCTATTATTATTTTTCGTTTATATCACTTTAAATTACTTATTATTTACGATGGCTCTACCTGGCAGTGTTTTTCCTGGCAGGATTTTAATCTTAGTTATAAAAGAATAAGTACACATGTTGTAATTAATTTAGAATTTTCCTAATGTGATGCCACTTCTAAGATGTAAAATATTTAATATAAGCTTCACTGAATTAATATTCGTTTTATTTTTTATCGATAATTAAACGCTGTCGAGTTACATAAGGTAGGGTGATTGTGCTAGTTTTCGTCCACTCTTGTCAGTTTTCAGTCCATACTTATTTATGTTTATGTTCAAGTTTTTCCCAAACTAAAAACTTAACATTAAAGAATAAACTATATTGACCTTAAAAAGTTTTTCCCATTTATTTGCACTGCACTGGACCTGGATGGCACACTAACACAATTACCCTATTTTGAAACAGATTGCATAGACTTACAGAAATAGGGAGAGTTGTTGGTTCTTATTAAGAGCTTATTATTACCTTACGTCGGATACTTTGGTGAGAGGGTAGAGTAGAAAGATCACATTTCTTGATTTACGGCCTATGTCCCTTTAGAATGCATGATCGACGAGTGTAAAGAATTTTTTCATAAAAAGGAGCACTACATATTGTCAGTCATATCCAGAATGACCTCCACATACCTCCACTATATTTTTTGCTTCTAGCTAACACGATGTCTGTAGCTCTCTAATAACATTTTAGTATTTAAATAGGTGCTTATCTTGAGATAGAATAACTGAAAAAATATATGATGTACTTAACTTTTAATTTTAAATATCCTCCACTAAAGTAGCAACAACCTCTGGTGAGTATCAACTACCTTAGACTTAAAATAGTAAAGACCATTGACGATGCCGCAGAAAATGGTAACTAGTTTGATAAACTGCACTCATTTTTAATGCACACACAAACAAAGAAGCCCTTATTATTGGTTAGTTCTTGGGGTAATTCTTGGGTAAAGCTGACTGATCTGATGTTAGCAAAATTGTAACCAACTTTGTACCATATTCTTAGAAATAAACGATTGATCTACAATGTAGTTATTTGTTGATATTTTGAATTCCAGGTAATAATATGATTCCAATGCACATGCTCTCAAGAATTTGCCGACGACATCTTCTGCTCAGAAGATTCAACCATGTCAAAGCATCCACAGGGGACGAAAAGCAAGAAAAAGATTTCAAATCCCTCTTCGAAAAATATAAGGACAAAATCACGTTCAACTCTTACTTGGAACAAGACAAACTAGAGTTAGGATATTTTAGATATTATGTAAAAAATGTTAAAAAGGCAAAAGAAAAACAACATCAAGAATATTATCAGAAGAGTCTACCGCCGCTGCCCCTGTCTTTGAAGTACTATGTCAAAGAAGAACAATTACTGGAACAAGAAGAAGAAACTGTAATGGAGGAGCCGGAAAAAGTTTTTCAGTTGCCTTTTTCTAATACTGTAAAAATTGAAAAAGCTGTTTTAAAAGAATCAAAGGAAACAGATGAACCTAATGAAAAATCAGACGTAGGTAAATGGATGACGAATTACGAATACTTTGATGATAGTCAGTTGGAAGAAGATACTATAGATAATCAGTGGAGCCATAACTATGGAACACCAGATCCGACTGCAAGGGTTAGTATGACCCAATGCGGTGGCTGCGGGGCTCTGCTCCACTGTAGTGACCCAGCTATACCAGGCTACTTACCAAGCGAAATCTTCAAACAAAGAAACGACACTGAACTCAAGATCTTAGAATGCCAGCGCTGCCATTTCCTTAAAGAATACAATATTGCCTTGGATGTCACTGTGCATCCAGAAGAATATGAAAAACTACTGGAGTCCATCAGACATAGGAAGGCCTTAGTAGTTCTCATGGTAGATCTGCTTGATTTCCCATGCTCAATATGGCCCGGTATTGTTGATATTATAGGAACTGATAGACCTATCATTATAGTAGGAAACAAAGTTGATTTAATACCAGCAGATAGTGTGGGTTATTTACAAAGGATCAAGGACTCTTTAATGCAAGAAATAGGCAAGACAAAACTAGGTGAGGCCAATATTAAGTACGTATCCCTTATATCAGCTAAAACAGGTTATGGGGTTGAAGATTTAATATCCGCCATGTTTAAAGTCTGGCTTTATAAAGGTGACGTCTTTTTAGTTGGATGCACAAATGTCGGCAAAAGCTCACTTTTCAACGCTTTGCTACAGTCAGACTACTGTAAAGTTCATGCGGTAGATATCATTAAAAGAGCTACTGTTAGCAGATGGCCTGGGACCACGTTGAATCTACTAAAATTCCCTATCAACAGACCTTCTGGATGGAAGATGTATGAGCGAGCTAATAGGTTGAAATCGCAGTCTAAACTTATGAAGATAGAAAAAGAGATTAGGAAAGCTCATTTAGAAGGACAGACGTCCCGTGAAGTCCCAACTTTAATCGGACATATCGGTAGAACGTTTTCAGATCCAATGGATTTTGAAGACGGCATAGAAGACAATATAGCTGATAGGAAGCGAAGGATGATGGTTTTAGACGAGAAAGACAAGTTATTCGCAAACAGTAAATGGTTTTACGACACACCAGGGGTGGTACATCCCGATCAAGCGTTGTCCCTGCTAACTACAGAGGAATTATTAGCAACGATACCAAAAAGATTGATACGACCGCAGACTTATTATTTACATAAGGGAACAACTATATTCGTGGCCGGACTTGCGAGATTGGACTTGACGGATTGCGAGAATCCTTGTCGTTTTACTGTCTTCTGTTCTGATCAATTGCCTATCACTGTGACGAAAACTGAAGATGCCGACGAGGTCTATAACACGTTTTTGGGGACGGAATTGCTGGCAGTACCTTCAGGAGGGACGGAGAGATTAAAAAATTGGTCTAACTTAGAGAAGAAAGTTCTGGAGTTTACTGGAGAAGGACCCAAGATCTGTTGTGGTGATATGGTACTATCATCCATAGCTTGGGTGTCAGTGACTGCTAAGAAGGGTGATATTTGCGTGGCAACGGTCTGGACACCTGAAGGCAAAGGGATATATAGGCGATATCCTTCATTGCTGCCATATTCAATTAACCTGAAGAGCAAAAGATTGAGAGATACGCCGGCGTATATGATGGGAAAAATATTTTCAGATAAAGATAGTAATGTACAGTGAAAAATAGAAATTCATGGTGACAAGGTTTCACAATTTCAAATGTGAAGGCATAACAATTTATATTTTCTAAAATTGTAAGCGCAAATAATAATTGTTAAAGGTATACTATGTACCAGAGTGAAAGAGAGTTATGTAATGATTGATATTTGTTGTAAAATAAAAATATGAAACTTTATAACACATTTTATTATACATTTTACAAAAACCTATACAAAGATGCCAATTCTTATTGTTGATAAACTAGATTTGACGTAGGTCTATAAATAATTATTATATACTAGTGTAGGTCAAACAACTTATATAAACAGTTTTTGTGTTCTGTTCATAAATTCGTGGACCACTTTAAGTTCATCTAGAGACCACCAGTGGTCCACCAACACCACTGCCTACAAACCTGATTCCTATCAGGTTTGTAGTGCATTGGTTGGTTTAGTTTCTCTAAAAACAAATTATAGGATGGGCACATCATTCTGAAGATCCCTCGTAATTGTTATTCCCCTATTTACCCTTTGTTTTGTCTTAAGTATGTAACATCATTGATTCCAGAAAGCAACTTATTGACTATTTCCTCATATTGGCTCGTTGAGTTTCCATTTTGCAAATGGTCCCCACTTTCCGCACTGCATTTGCTGAGCAATGCATTTCCTTCTGTCATCTGAAATATGTAATAAAACAGTTCCGTATTAGAAATCCTTTCACATTTGATACCGACACAGAATAAATAAAGTATAAGAAGCAAGCACCCTCAATAGTATGAAAACACGCTTACTGATATCCTACTTGATACATGTTTTGATAGCAAAATGATAAAGAAATGGCACCATTTACTTGGCCAATATATATATATGGCCAATATTTGGAATTTACCACCAAAGACGTCTAATCATGCGTACGGAAAGTTGTGCCCTCAGCTCCAGCATGTGATATCATATCCAAAATATAACCGGTTTGCCTTGTGTTGAGTGCATGATATTTCCATCAGATAGTTCGCCATCACATTTATATTCAAAATTGATGCCTTTCGTGCTGACTGGTGGGAGACTGCACAAGACCGGGATACATGGAAAAAGGAGTGGGAGGCCTTTGCCTAGCAGTGGGACACTCTTGGCTCTTAAATAAATAATAATAATGCACAGAAGTATATAGCAGTGTATAGGTTGGTATGAATATAAATAATCAAGTTCAACTTACCTCTTTAAACAATTTAACATTCTCATTTAAAATTTCCAATTTTTGCTCCATATTCAAATCCTTTGAAGATGCTTCTTCCTGCCTCAGGTTCTGTTTTATATGAGCCAGACGCTTGTTTAGCTGCTCCAAACTTGCAGCATATTGACTAACATCAATAGGTTCTGAAGTATGAATGGTTTCTTCCATATTTGTTTGTGGCTCAATAACAGGCAAGTTCTTTTTTAAATTATCGGCATATTTCTTCATGGTTGCTAAGATTTCATCAACTTCTCCCTCAAATTGAATCCCACCAAAGTCCGGCGTTACCAGTTTTAAAGGTTCCGCGTCTAAAAATTTTGAAATGCCGTCTCGATCCAAGTCACGACCTAAATTCAAGTTATAAGGGTCGTTGACGGAGGCGAATATGTTTGAAATCTCATTCAAGGTTGTTTGTGAGTTGAGCAGCTCTTGATCAAGTATTCTAGTCATATTTGCTATATCGTCAACGTTTATTGATGTGCGAAGATGATCTCTAAATCTACTGGCACCAGTTTGAGTTTCGTCCATTTTCAGGTCCTGCTTGATTTGCTTTGCCAATAATTTTCGTTTTTAGAACGTTCATAGGACTTGTTTTATGTGACACGTACTGAAAACCTTGCTTTGCCTTTTCAATTAAGAGTTTAATTAAATTTCAGATTCGCTGAAAAATTGTGGGTTAGTTTGACACAAAGCAATAAAAAGTCAAAATACTCAAAATTGTCAATTTTTTTTTTTCTTTCGTCCTATTGGACAGGCTAAAGCTCAAAATTGACAAAAGCCTCTAACGGAAACAGAAACAGAACAAATGTCATAATGTAAACGCAGTCCAAATCAGACTGGTATACTTACGTTTAGTTCAAACTTGGTTCAAATTACAAAAATCATTTAAATTCAACAAGATTTGAAGAATTTTTTATACGTTTTCTAAGACTGACATCAGAAAAAAATCTATTTGAATATTTAAATTAACACTAACAAAAAAGTTAGTTTTGGTTTGGACTACAGATTTGAGTCACAGATAAAACATCGATAAATGTTACTATATAAGAAATAGTGCTTATATTTTTCTTTTTTTGTCAAATATCTTGAAGATTTAAAACGAAATAATTTCCTAGTTCATTCGTATTTTCATGCAAGTATATTTTTTTTGTAAAATTATAAATGAATGCTACAATGGCTACAGTCAGAAATTGTGGCAGCATCATATGTTTTTGCTTATGGCAACAAATTCTAACAATTTTTTCTTTCATTTCTCCGACGGTCGACGAGGCGTTCGTTCGATCGTTTGGTCACGTCATCTTTTTTATCTTGTAATGACTGATTTTTGCGTCCCACATGCTTAGGGGTAATCGAATTAAGAAGAAATCCAAGAATCCCCGCACTAGAAGAAAAGTTCGAGTGACCGCGGACGTAAATGTGAACTAGAAAGTGTGTGAACGGAGTCGCGAGGTGTCTCGTCCGTCCGGTTCGATCTGGATTTTAGCAGTTTGAACCGCGAGTCGGGCTCCCCTTTCCCTGTTAATTATTAATTTTAAAGTTTGGTGGTGTAATTAAAGACTTATTTATTTATTATTGTCCGTTATTCGGAGTGTTTTAGTGGTGTAATCGTTTTATTAGTCGCGTATCAAGATGTCTGAAGAGTCGTCCGCCGATCGTAATGTCGAAATATGGAAGATCAAGAAGCTCATAAAGAGCTTGGAGATGGCCAGGGGGTGAGTTTTATTGACTTGGTAACTATTAGTGTCTTAGTTTACGTGGTTATTTGGCTGCATGGACTGTGGGGACTGCCAGCGAGGCTGCGTCACTTGTCAGTGACATGCGCACGTCGCTCTGCATGCGCAAAGTAACCTCAACACGCGTCGCATCGTAAATAGAAGCGCTATGCGCATTTATACATACAACAATGTGCACGCCGATCGATTCTCGTCACCTGAGTGACAAGTCCAAACAAATATCAACATATGATGCTAATGTGATTAATTTTACATAGGAATTTTCAAGTCTAAGCCAATGAACTCAGGATGTTGAGTCATGCTTTGTTGTACTCTTGCATTGTCTGAAAATGCAAAAAATGTAGTGACTAGGGTAGGAAAATGTTGCAATCATAAAATCATTCTCAAACCAACAACATAACTAAGACACAACAACATGACTAAGACACAACAACATGACTAAGACACAACAACATGACTAAGAGGACATAACTTTAAAGTAACAACAACAATACATAATACAAATATCGGCAAAAACTTTATTGCGAACCGAATTGTGAATACTTGGAACAAGTGACCCTCCCAAGCTGTGAACTCCAACAGTGTTAATCAGTTCAAAAATAGACTCGACAAACTATCTAAAGTTGTGAATTAGTGCTTATAGCCCACCTAATGAAGGAAAACTAAGAGGAAATAATTCGTGTATAGCCAAATTTTGGTGTAGTTGTAGGCAAAGGTATCTTACACAACATACTAAAAGTACCGGTGGATGGGGGTGCCGCTAGCGGAAAGGGGGGGGTGTAAAGGTCCCTAATTTTGGTTTTTCGTAAATAACTCGGTAACGGTGGCTCATACGAAAAAATGTTCTATTGCTTAATTCATCCACATCAAATTTTCTATAAAAAAGATTATTTGCAATTTTTTGCTAGGATCAATGTTTAATGAGATATCGAGGAAATACGATAAACACTTTTTTAAACTTTCGGAGCCAATATTTACGAAAGTATTAGTTTTATCCAAAAGTGGTTTCAGAATACCCTTATTGTTTTAAAAAGACCTATCTAATGATACCCCACACATTAGGGTTGGAGTAAAAAAAATATTTACCCCCCTTTCCATGTGTACGGGAGGTACCCGAAAGAATAATATTTTTTCACATTTTGTTTTAAAACTTTGTCTGCGTAATTAAAACACATACTTATACGAAATTTCATTTCTCTAGTACTAGCCATCACTGAGCAGGGTGAGGAGGGGTCCTACCCTTGGAGTTTCGGCATGTCCGTCTGTCCCCGTCTGTCCGTCCACGGCTTTGCTCAGTGATGTTTAGTACTAGACATCTAGACGGACAGATGGGGTCAGACGGACATGGCGAAACTATAAGGGTAGGAAGTGAGGTAGCAGGGTGAGCAGCCTGCTCAGTGATGGTTAGTATTAGAAAATAAAAAAATCGTGTGAGTATGTACTTTATTCACGCCGGCAAAGTTTTAAAACAAAATGTGAAAAAATATTATTTTTTCGGGTACCTCCCGTACACATGGAGTGGGGGGGTAAATATTATTTTTACTCCAACCCTAATGTGTGGGGTATCGTTGGATAGGTCTTTTTAAAACAATAAGGGTATTCTGAAACAATTTTTGGACAAAACTAATACTTTCGTAAATATTAGCTCCGAAAGTTTAAAAAAGTGTTTATCGTATTTCCTCGATATCTCATTAAACATTGATCCTAGCAAAAAATTGCAAAGAATCTTTTTTATAGAAATTTAGATGTGGATGAATTAAGCAATAAAACATTTTTTCGTATGAGCTACCGTTACCGAGTTATTTACGAAAAACCAAAATAAGGGACCTTTACACCCCCCTCTCCCCGCTAGCGGCGCCCCCATCCACCGGTACTTTTAGTATGTTGTGTAAGATACCTTTGCCTACAACTACACCAAAATTCAGCTATACACGAATTACTTCCCCTATCAGGCAGTTAAGCGTCTTCGTTTGGTGAGCTATTAGTGAACTTATCAGCGCGAGCTGCCCGTCTAAAACGATATAATAATAATAATTAATTGTTGCACAATAAAGAGTCAAAATTGCCAGATAATGACATATTCATAGAGATCTGTTTTGTTATTTTGTTCTTGTTTTGGTAAATAATAGTTACATACCTACCTACTTACATTAATTGATAAAATAACGTTTTATGTTTTTAATTGTGTAATAGTTCAATCAGCTGATCAGTTATTTAAGATTGTTATTCTGATGCAACTATTCTTTGTCTTGCTTGTATTGCCAAAGAATATTAACTACAATACATGGATCAAACAAAAAAATAAAATAGAGGACCTCAAGAGCTGCAAATTGGATGCCCATTTATGTTCAGCGCAAAATTAATAGTTTTGGGAGAAATTTCTGATTCAGAGTCTGTTTGAATTAACTCACGATATATGCCAAAGGTTACCTAATCTGATGAAAACATGGCCATTATTTTTGATACTTGTGTTCCGATAAAGGGGCTAAACTATCTCCATATAAAATACATTAATGTGTAACAAAAATATTATCATTTTCTACAAAATACATGTCCACATAAAAAACAAAACCAAATCACACTCTTTTTCATAGAGAGTTGTTTCTTTTAATTAAAACTTAATATACATATATGAATGTAGATGTTTCCATTTGGTAAAGATATACACAAGAATACAGTAAAATATGATTGTGGAATCATGTCGGTATCTGTTAAAATTTCTGTAAGGCTGTGCCTTAAGCAAATTACTAATCATACTACCTTGAAATGACACAATGTATGTGCTTACACAATAACAGGCATTATCAGTTATGAATACTAAATTATATTTTCCGTACATAGATTCCTCAACTTGATAGATAAAGTTAATTTATATCTGATGTCATTCTCTTATATCAGTTATTATAGAGAAATTAACTTATATCAGTTATTGCACAAGTTAAGCCAAGTCCAGATTACGCGCAACAAGTTACGGCTTTAAGGCTCCGCTAGAACGGTGCGTTTTGTCAGCGGGACAATTATTACCGGTTCGCGTCGCGGCCCGCTCACATAACGTATTGGTTTGAGGAAGCCTTTAGATTGCTCCTTTAAACGGTTAACCAGTTAGGTGGATATATAGTGTAGAGTCGCTGTAGGGTAGACGCTTTGGCCTAGGCACGTCTACACTGGCCTCGCTGCTTCGCGTGGCAATTTCCTCGCGAGGCGGCTCGTTCAGCTTGGATCCGCCTTTTAACCTAGTAAGCTCGACGCAAACGCACCGCTCGTTCGTGGCGCAAAACGCGTAACATGTGCGTGAGTGTTCTTTTCTTTTTTGACAATATTTGCCAGCATGGTTAGCACAATTGTGCAGCGACAGTATCTCACGGGAGAGATGAACGTCTGTCACTTTCTGATGAATACAGTCAGAAAGTGACAGATGTTTATCTACCCCATGAGATACTGTTGCTCCACACTTGTGCTAACCGTGAACGTCTTAGTAACAGTAATAACAATTTCTCTTCTTATTTCAGCAATGGCACCTCCATGATATCCCTCATCATCCCGCCCAAGGACCAGATCTCCCGCGTGTCCAAGATGTTGGCCGACGAGTTTGGCACCGCGTCCAACATCAAATCGCGTGTGAACCGCCTCTCCGTGCTGGGAGCTATCACCTCTGTACAGCACAGGCTCAAGCTATATACTAAAGGTACACTTACTAATTTTCCATAGAATGTTCCTGTTTGACTTTGAAGTCTACATAAGACTTCAAAGTACTGAAGATTAAAGGACAATAAAAAAAACTACCACCAGACTAAAGAGAGACAGATAATCTAGACAGTAGAAGAAGTAGATTCTCTCTGGCACGCAAAATAGACGCAATATATAGACTTCTAGTTGCGGAAAACAGTCCGCGTTAACCTTAACCTTATGATTCTCTCTGTCTATGTTTGAAGTGAGACAGTTCTTGGCCAAACAAACTTGGATTGAGCAAACCCTAAAGTTTGCTCAATCCAGGCAAAGGCGCGTTTATAATGAAACTAGTTAATTCTATATTTACCCGACTACGGCGAAGACAAAAGAAAGGGTTATGATTTTAGCAGTTTATGTATGTATATTTGTATTTACGTATGGTCCACTGTGGCGCCAAAACTATTCATCCGATTTTGACGGATAGGCGGGTGCATACCAGACGCACCGCCTCGCGAGGAAATTGCCGCGCCAGGCTGCTCGGCTACTGTGGACGTGCCTCGCCCCAGGTATTGTGGCCTGCGCGTGCGTTTGCTTCGGGCGAGGCACGTCCACACTAGCTGAGCTGCGTCTGCGTCGCGCGGCAATTTTCTCGCGAGGCGGTGAGTCAGGTGTGGACTTGCCTAATAAGGTGTCAATCAATTCGTTATTATGGCCCGGGTAACACAGGCGACATTTTAACCGACTTCAACATGTTTTGTTTACGTAGTTGGGTTACAGTTTTTTTAACTTTTAGCTTTTTGTATATTTATGATCCGTCCAGAAAATTTTTCACCTTATAAATAATTCGATCAACAGTGCCTCCAAACGGCCTAGTGATCTACTGCGGCACCATCGTCACCGAAGAGGGCAAGGAAAAGAAAGTCAACATCGACTTTGAGCCGTTCAAGCCCATCAACACCTCGCTGTACCTGTGCGACAACAAGTTCCACACAGAGGCGCTCACGGCGCTGCTGGCCGACGATAACAAGTTCGGTTTCATCGTGATGGACGGTAACGGCGCGCTGTTCGGTACGCTGCAGGGTAATACTAGAGAGGTAAGTTTTATTGCACTTATCTTAAACCTGTAATGCCACTCTTGATAGATTTAGGTTGGGTTGCGCCGCGCAGATGTGGATGTGGGTGTGTGGCCCGCCTAATGAGAAAGCACTTGCCCGTGACAGAAATCCTGCCCATTGCTACCTCTACCTTTCAAACTCTATTGCCGGTTTAAACAACATCCTAGCCTAGTCGGTAGTGACCCTGCCTATGAAGCAGGAGGTCCCGGGTTCGAATCCTGGTCAGGGCATTTATTTGTGTGTTCATCACAGATATTTGTTCCTGAGTTATGGATGTTTTCTATGTATTTAGGTATTTATCTATATATATCGTCTCCTAGTACCCACAACACGAGCCTTATTGAGCTTACTGTGGGACTAGGTTGATTTGTGTAAGATTGTCCTATAATATTTATAACAGGATAGGATAACCAGTTTATCATCTATCGTGTCATCCGTCACTTTCGTACATATCAACTTGTTAGAACATAAAGATACAGCCATAGTGACAGGCTGCAAAATAACACAACCATCTTAGACTAGCAGAGATTGAAGATCAATCGAACAAACAAATTAAACATTTATTTTTCTCAAACATGCAATTAAATATTCTCTTTACGTTCCTTATAATAGACTCGGAAGTATCCTTTTTCGGGCGCAGCATCTCGAGGCGGCCTGAAATGGGATTTCATACAACTTTTCAGGCCTAGGCCTGCAAAGTAACTTTTTTTTTTGTTTCAACGTCCAACCTCATTCAGGCAGCGTCAAAGATGGCGACAGGTTTTACGAACAGCTGATTTTAACTTTTTTTTACTTCATGGTCGCTTTTTAGATTGAATAAAACATTGTCCTTGTGCCCGACGCACCTTCTTGGCACATATTTTTACTTTTTATACTTTTTCTATTTTTTGATAGATTTTGTTTTATGTTTCATTCTGGTCTTTTACTGTCATGTATCATAGTTTCTTTGCAATATAATTACTATATTTAATGAACCAGTGCAGTTTTTATTATAACATTAACATTTGGTCCCTCGTGGATTAAAAAAGTAATTGATAGTATTCTAAAGAAGCTACATCGTTGCAATAAGAAAATGGTTGTTACGAGATCCGAAACAGCCATGGGTAAGAAGAGTGAAAAAGGTAAGACCGTTACGGGGAGTGAGGCAGGGCCGTCT
Organism: Pammene aurita; assembly: GCA_947086415.1. Taxonomy (NCBI): domain Eukaryota; kingdom Metazoa; phylum Arthropoda; class Insecta; order Lepidoptera; family Tortricidae; genus Pammene; species Pammene aurita. Next base: position 13,456,311 of record OX352313.1, read on the forward strand.
AACGCGCCCTCAGCCCCTCCTGTCGATTCGACAACCGTACTCCCGGCGCCGTCTCATTCCTCCCGTGTAAGTACGTCATCTCGCTCTTCAGCCACAGTGTTGGCCAAAAAGTTAGCGGCAGAGGCGCAACACGCGCGCCGCCTCGCCGAGCTTGAGGCGGAACAAATAAGCCGCCGACGTGAGGCTGCTGATCGTGAAGCTGCCGACGCGGCCCGCCTTGCCGACCTGCAGCGTACAACCGCCAAGCTTGAGCTAAAAGCTGAAATCGCCGCCATCGAGGCAGACGCGAGTCAGCATAGCTCAAGAAGTAGCCATTTGGACGAGTGGTTTCGTAAGTCAGAGGCTGCATTTAACGATAAAAAAGCACTAAATATTGATTATGATTTCAGAGATTCTGAAATTAAAGCACCACGGATCCGTGTTGCGTCTCTTGCGCGGACAGTGACCGTGCCTCATGACTGCGGTGCCGCAATGTCAGCGGCCCCTCCCGCGCCTTCTGCGAGCGCGGAAGTCCCGCAGCTAGTGAAGAGCTTAGGTGTTTTAGTTGATAGTGTCAATAAAGGCATTGGCCACGCTATAAACCGCGTTCCGTTACCTAAGTTCGACGGGAAATCTTACCTAGACTGGCTCAGTCTGAAAAAAGCATTCGAAAATACGCAAGGGTCCTATACAGATGCAAATAATCTATCAAGATTGAATTCGGCGCTAACGGGCGCAGCGCGCGAGGCAGTGGCAGCGCTCCTGGTGTCGGCGCGCGAGCCCGGCGTTGTGGTGCGCGCGCTTGATGCGCGCTTCGGCCGCCCTGAGATCGTGGTAGCGCACGAAGTAGCCGCGGTGCGCGCATTGCCGCGCGTAAGCTCGGAAGGTAAGGATTTAGCTGTTTTTGCCTGTAAGGTTCGCAACTGTGTAGAAGTTATCCGTTTGCTAGGTCACACAGAATATTTAGCTTCTCCAGAACTATTCCAAGCTCTAATTTCGAAAATTTCCCCACTGCTGCGAACCAAATGGCTAGATTATGCCGTTCGTTATGAGGCTGCCGGCCTGTCGAAGCTCGAAAATCTGGCCGATTTTCTAGCTAACGAAGTCGACCTGCAGTCTCGCTTCGGCATACTCCCTGAGCCGACTACTGCGTCACACGCCGTAGATAGTAGGCGGGCCAGGGATAATGTGCATGTCGCCGCTGACGATCAATCCGTGAATTCAAATTCACCATCGCGAAATACCGCTAAATTGAATTCATCGACGACTGCACCTAAAAATAAATCGTGTGTTGTTTGTCAAAAATCGCATGAATTATTTGAGTGTGATAGATTTGCGTCAATGTCAATCGATGACAGATGGAATCTAACTAAAAAGAAAAAAGTCTGTCATCGATGCCTCAAAGTAGGTTGGCATAGGTTGAATTTTTGCAAGGCGAAGAAAACTTGTGACGTTGACGGATGTACGTTCCGTCACCATAGATTATTGCATAATGCGAATTATGACCGCTCTGCAGCCGCGCATGTAGAAGTAGAGGAAGACGAGCTGGTTGCGGGAACATCAGGCGCTGCGCCGCGGGGCCCTGCCCTCGCTCCGGCACCCGCTATCACGCACGACCCTGCTTCATACGATGTCGAAACCAAGGATACTCTTACCCACACGTCGACCTCTGTTGCTGTGGGCTTATCAGCTCAGCCATTGCCCCCTCCTCGACCATTGTTGAAGATCGTAGCCGTGACAGTATCCGGCCCATTAGGTTCCGTGAATACATACGCTATGTTAGATGACGGGGCCACAGGATCTTTTATAGAACTAGAGATTGCTGCAAAGATAGGCGCTTGTGGATCCGAAAGACGTATGCGACTAGACTGCGTAGGCGGTTTAGGAAAAGATACGACAGTGCAGTATGTTGATTTTCAAATAAAAGGTAGTCGTGCTAACAAAACTTACGATGTTAGTAGAGCCCGGGCGATGAAAGGGTTAGGTCTCGCGTCACAGGCTGCTGATAAATCGAGTGTGTCCAAGTATTCTCATCTTTCAGATATTGCAGATGAGTTTTGTTACGGCCACGTGCAGCCGATGATTATAGTCGGTCTCGACAACTGGCATCTCACTATGCCTAGGGATTTGCGTGAGGGCACTAAGACACAACCGGTCGCAATTAAAACCGCTCTCGGTTGGGTTTTATTCGCTTTTGGGTGTAGCAAAACTGCGCCGCTTGAAACTGTCAACCACGCGATGGTTAATGAGTCCGAGGTCGCTTCGGTAGGCGATCGCACAGTATTAGAGCAATTAATTCGTGAGCAATACAGCATAGATTCAATCGGTATTTCCAAACGCGAAGCGCGCAGCGCTGATGACGAGCGCGCTATCCAAATTCTTGACCGTACAGCGCGTCGCCTGCCTAACGGGCATTACGAAGTCGGTTTGCTGTGGAAAGCAGATGATTTAACCGTGCCTGATAGTTTCAAGCTTGCGTTATCTAGATTTCTTAGTCTCGAAAGAAAAATGGCAAGAGATTTTCAATACGCAGAGCGTTACCGGGAAAATATAAACGGTATGATTGGGAAAGGTTATGCTGAACTGTGCACGGAAGAGCTGAGCGCCAAGTCACCTGTTTGGGTTTTACCACATTTCGGCGTAACCAATCCTAACAAGCCCAATAAATTAAGGGTTGTCCATGACGCTGCTGCTAAAAGTAATGGAGTTTCACTAAACTCGCTTTTACTTACTGGGCCCGATTTACTGCAACCTCTGCTCGGAATCTTGTTGCGTTTTAGGGAGGGAAAGGTTGCTCTAACGGGAGATATTCGCGAAATGTTCCCTCAAATAAAAATACGAGCAGAGGACCGAGATGCGCAGAGATTTTTGTGGCGAGACAGCCCTAAAGAGCCCATAAGGACATACCGGATGTCATCTATAATTTTCGGTGCCGCTTCTAGTCCTTTCACTGCAATTTATATTAAAAACAAAAACGCAGAGGAATGGCAAGATCGCTATCCAGACGCTGCTCAAGCCATCATAGTCGATCGCTACATGGATGATTGTATTGTGAGCTTAAATTCCGTTGACAAAGCCGCAAAACTTGCCGCTGACATCAACCTTATTCACCGACATGCTGGCTTCGAGATGCGTGCGTGGGTTTCAAACAATACCTCTGCTCTTGCTTTACTTCCAAAAGAGAGCCTGGTTGAAATGCCTGTAGCTAGCAATCACGTAGATGTTGATCTCGGTCACCTTTCTGCGCCCGTGCGTACACTTGGACTTATTTGGCAACCCGTTTCCGATACGATTGGGTTTAACATTGGGATAAAAAGAGAATGTTCGTTGCCAAATAAGCTCACCAAACGTGAAGTGTTGGCTCACGTGATGCGGGTTTTCGATCCACTCGGTATCCTGGCGCCAGTAGTGATCACGGGTCGCATCATGTTCCAAGATGCGTGGCGTAAGGGTCTCGATTGGGACGAGGAGCTGTCACAGAGTGATAGTGCAGCGTGGAGACTTTGGTTTGAAGATTTATTTGCCGTTTCAGGTTTACAGATTCCACGCTGCTACTGCCTTAGCGAATTGCATGTTGAGAAAGCCGAGCTTCACCTCTTTTGCGACGCGAGCGAGTCAGCTTTCGCTGCGGTCGCGTATTGGCGTTTTGTCTTAGAAAATGGTGAAGTGAAGCTAGCACTTATATGTAGCAAAGTTCGTGTAGCTCCTTTGAAGCAAATTTCCATCAATCGTTTAGAGCTCCAAGGAGCTTTGGTTGCAGCTCGCCTCGCTTCTACGATTTGTCAAGCCCACAGGTTAAAGCCAGTAAACCGCATCTTTTGGTGTGATAGTATGACCGTTTTGGGATGGCTACGAAGCGAGGCGCGCTTTTTTAAGCCGTTTGTCTCTCACAGAGTAGCTGAGATTATGGAGGTAACTGACGTCAAAGAATGGCGATGGGTGCCAAGTCAGCTTAATGTTGCGGACGATGCTACCCGTATGAAGCGAGTCACGTTATCTCCAGAGTCACGTTGGATATCGGGTCCTGAATTTTTGCTCTCTTCAGAGTGGCCCAGCGAGCCTGCTACACCTGAGTATCCAGGTATAGACGAAGAAAGCAAACGTGCAGCTCGTTCTGACTTAGTTCATCTCATTAGTGACAGTGACAAGCATGAGCCAGTCTCAGCCGACCCTACTCGTTTCAGTTCTTGGCTAAGGTTGGTACGTGCAACAGCTACAGCGCATAAGTATCTTACATTATTGCGAATGCGTAGTCTAACTCGAAGGGGTCTGTGTGTAGATAATTTAGTCCGTATCGAGGGAGGGTTGTGTACCTTTATGTTTCAGCCTTCAAGCCAATGGCAACAGTACACCGACCCACGCTCTACGCGCGAAACATCTGCGGCACTGACTGCCGCAGACCTTCATCTAGCTGTGCTGCATATTTTGCACCGGTCACAGCTGGACACATTTCCTGACGAGATGATTCATTTTATAAATCATACTACCCAGCCGGTGCCACGTTCCAGCCGCTTATCCAAACTGACAGTTCATCTTGGAGATGACACGCTTATGCGTTTATCCGGCCGCATTGGAGCAGCGAGAAGCGTACAGAACTCAATGAAAAGCCCCATTGTACTAGACGGCAGACACCAAGCCGTACGCTTACTTGTTTCACACGTGCATCGCAGGGCCGCTCATGCAAACACAGAGACTGTAGTTAATGAGCTCCGGCAAGAATACCATCTGTTAAGTCTTCGGAGTACCGTCCGCAAGGTGGCGTATACCTGCCAATTCTGCAGAATCCGGAATGCCAAGCAGTTTCAGCCTCCTACAGGAGACCTACCAGAGGCGCGCTTAGGTCATCACAAGCGACCGTTTACATTCACTGGGCTTGACTACTTCGGCCCTGTGCAAGTTTCCGTTGGACGAAGACGAGAAAAAAGATATGTCGCCCTATATACCTGCCTCGTAATTAGAGCCGTCCACCTGGAAGTCGTCGACAGCCTTTCCACTGACTCTGCAATTATGAGCCTCCGCCGCTTCATAGCCCGAAGAGGTACACCATCGGAGCTATGGTCGGACAATGGAACTGCGTTCGTAGGCGCCGACCGAGAGCTACGACGCTTATACGCCGATGCGACATCCCAATTCGCAGCAACGGAGCAGATCAATTGGCGTTTCATCCCTCCATCTGCTCCGTTTATGGGGGGCTCATGGGAGAGGCTCGTGAAAAGTATAAAGACAGCGCTCAAAGTGACGTTGACTGAACGAGCACCGAAAGATGAAGTCCTACGGACATTGCTGGCGGAGGCAGAGTATTTAGTGAATACTAGACCGCTGACGCATGTTTCAGTTGACCTTGTAAATGAAGAATCGTTGACGCCAATGCATTTTTTACTGTCGTCATCTTCTGGACGTGCATTACCGGCGACACTGACCGATTCTGACCTAGTGTCACGAGCCAGCTGGCGTAAAGCCGTACGACTAGCTGACCATTTCTGGCGCCGCTGGATGAGGGAGTACCTCCCAACCCTGACTCCAAGACGTGGACGAGGAGAGGTTCCCCAAATTGTGATCGGCGACCTAGTGCTCATTGCGGACGGTAACACTCCTCGAGGAACCTGGCCCCGCGGACGGATTACAGCTGTTTTCCCAGGCCCTGATGGCATCGTCCGTGTAGCGGACGTGCGCACGCTGGCGGGCGTTTTGCGGCGGCCACTAAGGAAGCTGGTGAAGCTGGACGTGGCTGGATCCTCATGAAAAAAGGGAGGAAATGTGCCCGACGCACCTTCTTGGCACATATTTTTACTTTTTATACTTTTTCTATTTTTTGATAGATTTTGTTTTATGTTTCATTCTGGTCTTTTACTGTCATGTATCATAGTTTCTTTGCAATATAATTACTATATTTAATGAACCAGTGCAGTTTTTATTATAACATTAACAGTCCTTTTGGTTTTTTATTTTATTTTATTTCATTGCATGTTTGAGAAAAGCACTGTTCATGCCTCGGCGTGAAAACGGATTCACGGCCTCGTATCTCTATCCGGCCTCGCTACGCTCGGCCGTCTATACTTACTTGGCCGGAAATCCGTGTTTTCCCGGCCTCTGATGTAATGTACTATTGTTGTTCAGGTGCTTCACAAATTCACGGTGGACCTGCCGAAGAAGCACGGCCGCGGTGGTCAGTCCGCGCTGCGGTTCGCGCGTCTCCGCATGGAGAAGCGGCACAACTACGTGAGGAAGGTGGCCGAGGTGGCCACGCAGCTCTTCATCAGCGCCGACCGCCCCAACGTGGCCGGCCTCATCCTGGCCGGCTCTGCAGACTTCAAGACGGAGCTCAGCCAGTCCGACATGTTTGATCCTGTGAGTTATGTTGTACTAATGACTCAAAATGGAATCTAGAAAACTTGGATGGAGTAAAATGCCATCTATCTATTTCAAGTTGTTTAGGCGTTCCCGCCGCTCCGAGCGTCATGAATCATGATCAAAATTTATGTATGTGTGTGGAATCGAAGTAACCCGTTTTGGACATATACATACATACTAGCCATATACCTGTCATGGTAATAACCATACCAAGATCGAACGGGATGGTCTTATTACACTTTCAATAGGTACGACAGAGAAGGTGCTGTTATCGTTGGTCATCGTCATAGACACATTTTTTTGTTACCCTCCACGCCATTACTTATAGCAGTGGAGGGTCACAAAATGATATAATTCGCGATTTATTTAAGAATTTCTGTGTTTGTTACGAGAAAACTTGATATTTTTCTTAGACAGTTGTGTCGGTTAAGGAAAACAATGGTTAATTGTTTTGTTTTGTGATATAGAAGTGATTTTATCGTCATCTAATCTATGTCTATCCCTTACGGGTGTACGCGTCCGCAGCGCGCTTAGAAATCTTCGTCCACTACCCAATGATTGACCCTTTTATGGCCCATACTGTTCTAGTTATAACTGCTGCCATAAAATAAGATTGAAGAGGGGAGGGGGGATCATTGAGGGGGGGGGGCACGTTAAGTTTAGGTCTACCTTATCAGCACTCTGTTTATAAAATCTGCTATACAAACTTGGTATAAAAAAACACTTAACTCATTGCAAATCTGTCTTACAGCGCCTGCAAGCCAAGATCATCAAGCTGGTGGACGTTTCCTACGGCGGAGAGAACGGTTTCAACCAAGCCATAGAACTGGCGGCAGAGTCGCTACAGAACGTCAAGTTCATACAGGAGAAGAAGCTCATCGGACGGTACTTTGACGAGATCTCGCAGGTTGGTCGCTCTTACATATGTTGTATAAATCAAATTTTTAAATAACAGTAGAAAAAACTATACTTATCCCTTTTTAGCAGTAATAATATTAGCATAAGAGTCAGTAAGATTCTATCTGTCTATCTATGCTATAAGTGAAAAATTCCCTGTTTAAACTTTTACTTATTCCGATTTGGTACTTTTATTCCAAAAGGTTAAGTTATATTTTAACAAAAACATGTCACTCAACTTCTATTTCAAGTAGTAGCAGTAAAACACTTTACTACACAAAACAAGTACACGACCAACAAAAATATAGTGAGTGTGTACAAAAGCGAACTGATCCCTTTAAGGGATCTCTTCCAGCAAACCTTTAAGCAACTGAGAGAAATCGGTCAGACATGGTAGACAAAGATTTGTACGACGGCAAAACTACGGAGAAGTTACTTAACCTAGATACTATAGGTAGAAGTCAATCCCATCAGAAACATAAATGTGAAAGGCTGCCAAGTTCGATACTATGGGAATGCTTCGCCTATAAAAGAAGTGAGATCTGAATAAGTACCAAGTTCCATAAAAATACCTCAAATCATAAATAGTTATAGGAATGCACACTTGATTTCCAGCAGTTTTTAAGGTACATTTTGAATAAGTATCACGTTACATAGAAATACCTAAAATTATAATAGTCAGAGAAACGCACACCGGTTTTTTTAGCAGTTTCCTGATAACATTTATTATTTTCAGTACTTTTTAATGATGTTACTTGGCAAGTTTTCACACACCACACACCTTTTCAATGCAATGAATCGACACCTTTGGACTGCAATGTGTCAAGTATATAATTTTCTATTAAAACTTGCCAAGTTACATCATTAAAAAGTACTGAAAATAATAAATGTTATCAGGAAACTGCTAAAAAAACCGGTGTGCGTTTCTCTGACTATTATAATTTTAGGTATTTCTATGTAACGTGATACTTATTCAAAATGTACCTTAAAAACTGCTGGAAATCAAGTGTGCATTCCTATAACTATTTATGATTTGAGGTATTTTTATGGAACTTGGTACTTATTCAGATCTCACTTCTTTTATAGGCGAAGCATTCCCATAGCATCGAACTTGGCAGCCTTTCACATTTATGTTTTTGATGGGATTTCATTTATTTTTGTTAGGTGTAGGTTCTTTATTATTTTTTTATCACTTTTGCTTTAGGAAATGTCTCATTCCACTTAGGTATGTACTTTATACTATAACCCTTTATACTAAGCGTCTAATTCTATTTTACTATTTATTTATAGGTGATTTTTACAAATAAACTGGCTCCCTACACCTATAAAATGTACCTACTTACATATAATTACATACATCAATAACGTACTTTATTCTGTTTGTAAGTACGCTACCTACATAGATAATTAATAACTTGGTAATACCTACCTACCAATAGGTATTATAATTGGTGGCCTATTATGTAGCCCTAGAAGTGCACCATCCCATCTCATCCCGTGGCGTATCGGAGGGTGAGATGGGCAGTAGTATATATGATTCCATCTTAGAGTATATATGATTTCCATGTTCTTGAATCTGCGGTTTTATTAGTTGTAAAATTAGAAATTATTTAGACTATGCGAGAAAAAATAGTCTTTTCATTTTTGTTTGACTGATTTAGCGCACCTAGTGTACCTAGTGACCTGCTTTGCACATCGTAAATCGTGGGTTCGGTTCCCGCAACAGACACACACAGAGTGGTGAACAATTTTATTGTTCTTGTCTTTAAGACAAACATGTATTGTCTTAAATTGGTATGTACCTAAATTTAAATAAGTCTTATCTCATTTCCACTCCATACTACTTATAGTAGAACAAAATTACACATTCGTTGTTTTCGAAACTGACTCGCACTTGGCCGTTTTCAGATTTTTACTTTATTTCGACCTAAAGACAAACCTTCGAGCCAAATTTCAGGTCGGTACGACCATTGGAAGATAGACCCATTTAGTTCATTATGACTTCATAGTAGAACAAAGTTACACCTTCGCTATTTTTAAAACTGACTCACACTTGGCCGTTTTCAGATTTTTCCCTTTACTTTGACCTTAAGACCTATCTCCATGCCAAATTTCAAGTCAGTACGACCATTGGAAGTGGTCTAGGTTTTTGATGAGTCAGTGAGTGAGTGTATAGTAAAAATAGCGATTTTCTGACGTCAATATCTCAAGAACTGCTATAGGTAGAATAATGCAATTTTGTATTCTAGACAATTAAGGGGATGTCAACAGACACTCGAAATTTCATATGCGTAGATAAAATATGTTTTGAGTTATAGGGTGGTCGAAATTGGCCCGAAATGGTTCGTGTAATATAACCCACGGCCGGTGTGTCGCTTTTTTTTGCTCGAACTTGGCGGACACACTGCCGTGTGTCTAGATATTTATTTATATATCCACACCTGACGCGAGGAAATTGCCGCGCGAGGCAGCTCGTCTAATGTGGACGTGCCTCCCTAGGCATTGCGGCCGCCCGTGCGTTGGCGTCCACACTAGCCGAGCTGTTTCGCCCGGCAAATTCCTCGCGAGGCGGTGCGTCAATAATTTGAATAAACAAAGCGTAAGGCAGAATGGACATGATTAATAACTACGGAATATTGTATGTAAGTAAAAAACTTATATACGATAATTAAATAGCAATCTGTCTATTTAAATATATTAAATGTTATTTGAAATTTTGAAATTAAAGGCTTACGGAAACTTTTATCGTAGGTGTGATATAAGCGACTATATTTGGTCGTGTAACACTCTATTTTCGGCTCCAAACTTCCTCGTTGCACTGATTGATGGGTCGCGATAACAATTTGTGTCATAGTCAAGGTTGCGTTCGTAACTCGCCGTATGATGTAAGAGGAAATATTTTGATTACATATTGCCTATGTTTGTGTGATTGACACGGGATCATTTGGCGCGTGATTTAAAAATCTAGATCAATCAGTATGTGAGTGCAGTGCAACAAGGGAAAGCCTGGCTTTTGAGCTTCTATGGAACTACCGCCACTGGACTGTATGGATTTGACATTTCCAAACCATAACCAACGAGATGTTTTTTCCTGCGATGGCGACGCCATCCGCTCGTTTATCCTCATTGTCATGCTGCCATTATTGTCTAGTGACGTCATGACTCCCTTAATGAACCCGTAATCAAATTTTTCTAGGACACGGGCAAGTACTGCTTCGGCGTGGACGACACGCTGCGCGCGCTGGAGCTCGGCGCCGTGGAGACGCTCATCTGCTGGGAGAACCTGGACATCCAGAGGTGAGCTGTTTACAACCGACTTCAATATTTCGAAGGAGGATGTTATCAATTCCTCGGGATCTTTGTTTTTTTTATGTATGTTCACCGATTCATCGAAGACGGCTGGGCCGATTTGGAAAATTATTTTTTGGTTTGAAAGAGTATACTTCACAGTTGGCCCCGTTGTAACCAGGTCAGGATCTGATGATGGGATCCTGGAGAAATCGAGGGAACTCTTCAACTATTACAGGCACATCTATACTATAGTGATTTGAGTACTTTTTACAGCAGCTCGAGCTTTTGCTTTTGGAAAGGTGGATGCTAAGTGAAGTCGATTATTTTTTGTTTAAAATTATTAGCTATAAGAACGCCCATTATTACCTACATGTATCTAAATTTATTATAAAAAATGTTTCTCATTTTTGTTTTGATTAATTGTTGCAATATTCACTTGTTTAACATATGTTATAATAGTAACATAATACATTTCAGATACGTCCTCAAGTCGCACGCCACCAACCAGGAGACCATCCTGCACCTCACGCCCGAGCAGGAGAAGGACAAGTCCCACTTCACCGACAAAGAGGTGACACACTACTACTACTGACTTATACACAGGACAAAAACACAAATAACATAACATAAATACTCTTTACGTCACACCTGACCATAATGTGAGTTTTATCGCACGCTACGCGTACGGTAAAACTCGCATTATGGCCAAGTGGAGACGTAAAATTGTGTACTCACCACGGGCAGTAAAAAAGAAAGCCCTCTATCGCATATTTACAACCCTCGCCTGTGGCTCGGGTCACAAATACCTGCGATTTCGGGCTTTCTTTATTTTACAGTCCTTGGTAAGTAATGTACTATTTCACACCACCTGCTCGACAATGGCAAATTATATATCATGCAAACCTGACCGAAAGCAAATCATTATAGCCCTTGTCTTTAGCCGGGTTATAATGTTGTACGAAATCTCATTATAACCCGCTGGTTAATAATGTGATTTCACTTCCCATAGCTCTTATTGTTATGTACTTAAAGTCTAATTTCGTAAAGTCCGGACGGTGCACGGGCCCGCGCCGCCGCGTCGAACTGATTTGAAAATCGAATTTATTCGGAAAATCTTGCTGGCCACCTCAGTTTTAAATACCTAAAACAAATGCCGCGAGTGGCAGGTTCTATAAAAATAGAGAAGATAAAATTCGCATAAAATGGACTAATGTATCAAGAATCAATTATTACTTTTGATTTACTTTAATAAAAAATCCGTTTCTAGTAGCCTTAGCTATTTTATTGTCTCGCAAGAGGTGAAAAAAGTAGAGTATACTCCTCGGGGATAAAGCTGTTTTTGTCACAGGCGCGCTTGAACCCCTCACAGCACTCAGGACTCAGTCTTAATTCCCTCGCTTCGCTCGGGAATTAACTCATAACCCCCTCGCTGCGCTCGGGAGTAAAATCTGGAGTCCTTCGTTACGTTCAGGATTCAATTTCACGCCCGTGACATAAAACAGTGCTTTATCCCCTTGGTGTACAATCTACTATTATTGCACACCTCAAATAATAGACACAAAGTATACACAAGTCACAAACAAAAAAGCAGAGGCAAAACAACATATGCAAACATATGCTATGCTCATTTTAAAATTGGCAAAATTTATAAAAAGGAGCATCATTAAATATAATAACGTGATAGCATAAATGTGGCACTAGGGAAAAAAGGACCACTTTTTCGATATTGATTTGTAAATCGACAAAGTGGACCCTTTCACTAAACTCGTCCACAAATCTTCATAGTGAAAAATCGCTGTCATGTTTAATAAAGAGTAGACGATTTGATTCATAAAGCCGCAGCGTAGAAGGGATTGGCGGCGCGAACTGTGACAGCGAGCGGCGAGACGAGCGGTTATCTAGAACAAGCTAATTTAAGTCTATATATTTAGATAGAGTCGCGCGAACTCGAGTCCCGCCCGCCGCTCCGTGCGGCATGATCAAAATGTATAGAATTAAATGAGCCTGTTTTGGACGACAGCAGTGGCCTTTGCCGCACCGCAATTCGCCTCGCCTGTCGCGTGCAATGAGTATATACCGTAAACGTAGGGTTCTCGCGATTTGATTTAAATGTATAGACTATACTCTATGTCTTTAGGTATTTAAATAAAAGACGAACAATTTTTACGTTTTCGGGTAGTTATAACTTTTATTGGTTAACCAATCAAATACAAAACTGCCTGGATCCGTCACTTAACGACCTGGCTTTAACCAATGTTATTTGATCGTGTAATGTTTTCATCTACCCTCAACTGGCTTAAAGAGCCATTTGACGGTAGATCTTATTTACTTTTATTTAAATACCTAAAGATACAGAGTATAGAATGGACCTGTTTTGGACAACAGCGGTGGCCGCTCCGTCCTAGTTCGCAGCACCGGTCGCGTGCATCGAGTCTGCGACATGGACGTGCACCTTTTGAAAACATGTTTTCAACCGACTTCAAGATTTCGAAGGAGGAGGTTATCAATTCGTCGGGATCTTTGTTTTTTTTGACGTGATAACGTCTTTAAAATCGTTTTAGTCGGGTGACATGTTCAGAAACTTGTGTCACACCAAAACCTCACGAGCGCGATCGCAGGTATAACGAGAGAGAGACGGACCGATCTCCCGTCTCATCTCGAGCGCTGCCAGTCATTCCGTGAAACTTGTCACGCGGAATCCTCACGAGCGGTTAGACGTTATCACGTAAACATCTCGATCGTAAACCTACTTTACAAACAACCAATTTTTTTTTTTTATGTTCACCGATTATTCGAAGACGGCCGATTTGAAAAATTCCTTTTTTGTTTAAAAGCGTATATATACTTCACAGTTGGTCCCGTTGTAACCAGGTCAGGATCTGATGATGGGATCCTGGAGAAGTCGAGGGAACTCTTCAACTATTACAGGCACACCTATAGTGATTTGAGTATTTTTTGCTGTTGGAAAGGTGGATGCTAAGTGAAGTCGGTTCTTTTTTGTTTAAAATTATATTTAATTGTAGAGCGGGGTGGAGCTGGAGCTGGTGGAGTGCCAGCCGCTGCTGGAGTGGCTCGCCAACAACTACAAGTCGTTCGGCGCCACGCTGGAGATCATCACCGACAAGAGCCAGGAGGGCAGCCAGTTCGTGAGGGGCTTCGGAGGCATCGGCGGTCAGTATACTACTCTATGTTCTAATACGCATTTCTTGGGTTAGAATTAGTGTCCGACCGAAACATGTTTTTTTGCCGAAACCGAAACAGAAGGTTCGGCTCTGGGTCCAGTTTCGGCCGAAACCGAAACCGGAACTTTGATAGACGTGATAAAATAGTACATATTTATTTAAATTACATGTCAGTAAACCGTTGTACAGTCACCATCAGATATTTGATGGTGACTGTATAATGGCGATATTATCAGTTAAAAACTCTGTGACAGAACGTATGTTCAGATTAAGTACAATGTTAACAGTTTCGGCGCGACCGAAAGGTTCGGCCGTTTTTTGGCCGAAACCGAACCTTGGGCCGAAACGTTTTTTTGGCCGAAACTGGCCGAAACCGAAACTTCGGCCGGACACTAGTTAAATTATCTGGGTCGTGAATGAGTCAAGGTTCAAACCGAGTGGTTGATCGAGCCGCGGCGACCGACTTCGAAGGCATGGCTACCATAGACAAAAATCAGGCGAAAGCTCTTAAGGTGACTGAACTTTTGTATAGAGCCGATAGACAAAATTCAGCCGGAAGTTGATCTCCTTTTTTGTCTATGATAGCTAGTCTTGAATTCCGCTTAAGCTAACTTTATTTGTAAACATTTGCAAATATTTAATTAAAATGTGCTTTATAGTATACTGCTAAGATATGTATCTTTACTTGTACATATTGACATAGTTCTGTATATAATTGTTATGCTATCTTGCTTATGTTATGTCTAACCTGACCTACTGCTGATACTAATCTGTTCGTTTTCTCTCTTTTCCTGCTGCTTGGATAACAACGCTGGACTTCTGAAAAAAAAAAAATCAAATTAAAAAAAAAACGAATTGAACAAATATTGAATGAAATAAAAAACAATTTGATTCTTAAAAAAATCTTAAAAATGTACATTCCTAATTTTTACACCCATGAATAATATGATCTAAAAAAAAATTCAACAAATTAAAAACTTAAAAAAATATCATGTCAAACCGTTTTTCACTAAAATATTTACACGTTATAATCAAATACCAATCTATACATATAATAAATAATGAATATGTCAACTTTTACACTCGCAAAAACTAATTTGCACCAAAACTGACTGTTTATTTGGATAAAATAGGAATACTTCGATACAAAGTTGATTTCCAGTCTCTTCAGTTGGACGAACCGCTGGACGACGTCGACCTCGACGACTATTAAACAGTCCACATTCGCACTTAGTACCTTGTCGCTTAAACCTTTACACCGGTTACAGGTTTTAAAATGAACCTTACAGCGTTTCAATAAGGTTTACTTTGGCGTGTTAAAAACAGTCGTAGCGGTCAGAAACTTCGCTCAAAGCGGATTAAACACTAGTAATGGGTTTTTATTGCGACAGAGTACTAAAGTCCTAGATGTTGATGTAGACTGTATTATGGGTGCAATTTACACTAATAATATATAGACCCTGAACCTTTAAAAAAATTCTTGGCCGTAATAGTTACCACATTACTATTTCAAACCATCTTATATAGAGTTTAATTAGTTTTGTATTAGTAGTTTATGTAACTGTTACGTAATAAGGGTCCTTAAAATACGGGTGTGGTTTTATGAAACGAGCCACAGGCGAATTTCATAATAAGATCACACGAGTGTTTTAAGGCCTAATTACGTACAGTTGCATACACTGCTTTATCTACACACATTATAAATCCTAAATGAAGTGTTCGGAAACCATTAGAATGACCGCCATTGCACCGCCATGGCCAACTCGATTGTGCCGGCGGTCGGGCGGGCCGGCGGTCGGGGAGAGCAGATTTTCATTACGTTATCGTAGGTAGTGAATTTTCATACGTTTTGACCACACTGTCACAGGTTATACACTGATGTTACGTTACTGATTGCAATAATGGTGGTAATTACATACGGTTTCCGAACGCGGAATAGAGGATTTATGATATTGGTGTAGATTAAAATAAGAATTTAACCGATTATTGTTAGTGTAAATCGCTTCCAGTGTGTGTGGGACTCGAAAATTACGAAATAACACGTTTCTAGAATCACTAACGAAATATGCTTGCAGTGTTTGATTTATTTAGTTATGAACCACCACTTGGATGCTATGTAAAGAATCAACATCAATGTTTTAACCAGAGAGTTCTAAACCAGGAGAGGCCCTGAGTATCATTTCCCCTCTGTCAAAAGTATTGGCGGAAAATCTAGTACATCTATAAAAACTATTTCAATAATCGATGCCACGCCATTTTCGTCATCGCTGTCGATGGATAACAAGCTCCGTGAAAATGCCCTTATGCGCTGTTTTTGGATGTAAAAAATGTTATATTTCGTCTAGTTTACAAAAAGATGAAATACCATTTCAGATGTAAGTACAGTTTTACTTTATTTACCATTACTTTCGTAATAAAAGATTTAACCTAAATCGAAAATCAAGCTTCGTTTACAGAATCGATTCAAAGACAATCGTTTTCTTTCTGACGGGCAGTAACTATTTGACGTTTGACACTTCTCCATATTTAATGCGCTTAAGGATTGCTGTCTTCTATATTTTGTTTGAAAATACAATCAAAAATGATCCTTGGCTTTTTTGTTTGACATTTCCAAAGACTGCATCCAATAATGAACCATATGTTAACACGTGTACAGTCGACTATCTATTGCTCCATTTAGTGTTATGAAGTATAAAAATAATATGTCAAATATGTTTGGTGTTTTCAAGTCAAAGGTACATCTTTGTTGGTTGTCAATAAAGCGTTGCTGCCATAAAAATTCATTTAGAAATAAACTGTATTAACAACCGACAATGATGTACCTTTGACTTGAAAACTTCACATGCGTGCTACCTCGCCCCCCTCAGATTTTGGCAGACTTTTTTGTTTGGAAAGATGAGGCGAAGCGTACTCCATTTATAGAGCTTTATGGTTTTAACAGATTAAAAACGAAAAACTGGCCAAGAGCACGTCGGACCATGCTCGACGTAGGCTTCCGTAGTTACCGTCCCGTCACAATACACCCACTCAAAAGGTTATTTTTTATAGGATATTTTGCGGCACTTACGTCATTTTACTATCCGGCACTTACGTATTTTTAACTAGGCGTTTTTGAGTTATAACTCAAAACTTAATAAATTATACTTATTAAGCGTCACTTTTATGAGTTTTTCAAAAAAATTTGGACTTACACCAGTTACAGGGACGAATTTTTTAAAATTTAGTTACTATTTACGAAACTGTTAGATTTATCAACAAAAAAATGTTTTAGAAGACCCCTATTCTTTTTGAAAGACTTGTCCAACGACAACCCTCACAATAGGGTTGGAGCGACCATAAAATTTACCCCCCCCCTCCCCCCCCCCCTCTTCATGTGCACAGGAGGTACTCTAAAAAAATTTTTTAAATTTTTTTACTGTTTTGTCGGCGTGATTAATACACGTATTCATACCAAATTTTAGCTTTCTAGTGCTAACGATCACTAAGCTAAGCCGCGGACAGACAGACGGATGGACATGGCGAAACTATATGGGGGCCTACTTGACGACGGAGCCTTAAAAAGACATAAACATTGTGAATAGTTGTACCAATAAATGTCTTTCAAATCATAGTACTCATAGAATTTGTTTACTTAAAAATATGTGTCCTTGTGGTGGTCATTCCTAATTTTAACCTACATGTCTACACTCAGGTTAGGATTGGGAATATTCTTCGCTTTCAAACCCACCCCAAGCTTTGTACAATTTGGTACAATATTATACATTGTTTCGTCGTCCCTCCTTGCCCGTAATAGCACCGTCTCACCCAGCGACAAGTGTCTCACCATTTTTTATACCATTATTATTACTTTGAAAAACTTATTTGCATCTGCGCCCAGCAGGAACAAATTGGAATACATCGTCACGGGTTCAAACCCCGGCTCGTACCACTGAGTTTTTCGGAACTTATGTACGAAATATCATTTGATATTTACCAGTCGCTTTTCGGTCAAGGAAAACATCGTGAGGAAAAAGTTGGAAGGTCAGATGGCAGTCGCTTTCGTAAAATCTAGTGATTCTAGTGCCTACGAAAATTCCTGGGATAAGGTTGCCGAGCGGACCCCAGGCTCAATAGAGCAAAAAGCTGGGACAAACGCTAGGAGGAAGAAATAGTCCTCTCGTTTGTAATACATTTATAATTACATCACTACGATTTTGAGAAACGGGACTTCTTTAAAAGCCTGTAGTTTCATGAGTGTAGATTAGTGTAGATACTTTTCGCTGGCGTGACTAACGTATTTATACATTATTAACTTATATATGACCTTTGTTTGAAACCATGCATGCCTTCAGCAATACCTAGCAATAGTAACATAGACACATAATATAATAAACGAAACACCAAGTGCCTGCCCAGTATTTTAGTGTACCTTATTGTCATAGATCTTTTTGACAATTTTTAGTGTTTTAATAATAAATAGGCTTATATTTCATCTCAATCTTATAAGTTACAAAATTCTTTATCTACACTCATACTGTAAGTACTCGAAAATGCGTTCAAAAACCGTAGACAATGACAAGCACTACAACAAACGATTTAACTATGATAAGTTTCTTATCTGCGGCAGTAACGTAATTTTAACTATGCATGCTCAGATATTGTTAAGCAATGAGTTTCAAATTTGGAACATCGAATTTGATAACATAATGTTACCGCCATGGCCAACTCGATTGGTCCCGCGCGAGCGCCGGCACAATCGAGTAGGCCATGACGGTACAATGGCGGTCATTCTATGGTTTCCGTACAATTAATTTAATATATATAATATGAGTGTAGATAAAGCAGTGTATGCAACTGTACGTAATTAGGCCTTAAAACACTCGTGTGATCTTATTATGAAATTCGCCTGCGGCTCATTTCATAAAACCACACTCATGTTTTAAGGACCCTTATTACGTAACAGTTACATAAACTACTATTATTACCATGAGCATTGTCTGTCAAAAGAAGATAAATATTCTTAGTCATTTCGTTTTACGTTTTGCCGTTGTCGTACATATACTAGAGTTAGATTACTCAAAACGCCGATTTTATAAATAGGGCTCTCATTTTTTCATATTACGTAGTTTTGTTATTGAAAACTGGGCAGGCATACACATGTTGACGTACGAATACGCCTGAAAGGCATACACTGCGTGACCAGTGAAGATTTGAGGAGCAAGATGGCTTATACAATATATTTTGTATTATGTACTATAGTTTATCCAGAGTTTTAACCCCAATAGTTAAGTCCCTAATATAACTGTAATTTTTATTTAACCCTAGGTTTGGCCATTAGATATATCGGAGCGGCCAAGGAGGTTACAAAAAACTGAACAACGCCTCTATTGCAAGGGCGATAAGTGCATTTTCAGATATTTTTGAGTACCCTGGCAGCTCTGATATATTTGATGGAGCGAGCTAGTTGTTCAAAATAAGCTACACGACTTAATTGTTTAGAGAACGAGAGCGTGTGAATATCGTTTTGAACATCTCGCCCGTTTAACTAGTGATGCTGCTGACAACAAGTTCTAGTCATAGGTTTAGGTTTTAAACGGTTTCAATTTTAGAAATGCTTTGTTAATTTTAAAATAATGATAATTTTTAGAATTTACGCGTGAGGTCTAAGAAGATAATGCAAACTAAACGGTTTGACAAGATTGTATGCTTTTCTGGTAATAAAAACGTTTACAACGGCAACTACGTTTCTTTCAAATATTTATTAATATGATGTATGCCCTTCTTTTTTACATTAGATACATATCTGAGATCAGTTTGTGAACAATAATATTCTTCAAATTTCCTTGTAATAACGAAAAAAAGGTCCACTATTTAAATAATTGTGTACTCCGACTACCTCAAAATAAAAATAAAATACTAATCATAAAACTAACTTACTACAGGCGACCTTTTTCTTCTAAAACGCAAGCCAATTAGGAATATGCATGATTTTTTTGGAAGACGTCATTCGATTCTATTTCTCTGTAGATTCAAACGTCTCTAATAAACCTACTATCTATGATAGCCCTGAAACGTCAAAAGTGTGAAAATACGTTAGGCGTCTGCGCCGTGCGTCAAAACGCCCCATACAAAAAGTGTGTGGATTGTGACGTCACCGTTCACAAAGTTGCAGAAAACTGTTTGGAAGGAACAAGTTTTTGTAAGATTTTTGTAATTTTAGGCACGAAAAAATGCGTTTAGCTATATAGTTGTCATACATTTTTTTTCTTGTTAGGACATAAGTAATCGAACTGAAGTTTCGAAAATACGTTTGATGTATAAAAAAAAATGCCTAAAATTTTACGTTTTCAAACCGTTGCGTCTTTAAAAAACTGTTAAAAATTATTACGGATTTCCACTTATTTATATTAGTTTGGGGTTGTTGAACATGTTTATGCAACAGATTCAATTAAATATTTTATCTACACTCATACTGTAAGTACTCTAAAATGCGTTCAAAAACCGTAGACAATGACAAGCATTACAACAAACGATTTAACTATGATAAGTTTCTTATCTGCGGCAGTAACGTAATTTTAACTATGCATGCTCAAATATTGTTAAGCAATGAGTTTCAAATTTGGAACATCGAATTTGATAACATAATGTTACCGCCATGGCCAACTCGATTGGTCCCGCGCGAGCGCCGGCACAATCGAGTAGGCCATGACGGTACAATGGCGGTCATTCTATGGTTTCCGAACAATTAATTTAATATATATAATATGAGTGTAGATAAAGCAGTGTATGCAACTGTACGTAATTAGGCCTTAAAACACTCGTGTGATCTTATTATGAAATTCGCCTGCGGCTCATTTCATAAAATCACACTCATGTTTTAAGGACCCTTATTACGTAACAGTTACATAAACTACTATTTCATGCATGTTCTCTATTTAATAAAAGTAAATATAATACCCTTTTTACAACGATATATTTCATAGCTGGCAAATAAAATTAATTTAAATGGACAACACAATTCCCGCTCTCAACATTGCGTAAGTAAAATTGTTGTGTGTAAATTTCAGAATAATCAAAATCAGACATACATTGATTACTATTTAGTTACTTATTTAGAATCTAAAAATCATAATAACAATAAAATCGACTACTCATCTTCAACACTTTTAATAATTAAAAGTAGAATTGTTAATTTCTTAAATCTTCAACATTTCCATGTGTTTTTAATTATTTTTTACATGCATACTAACTTGGAAAAAGGTAATATGGAGTATGGTTTACAAATTGCAACATAATTTTTGTTTTTTTCTTGGCGTGTAGACTTCGAGAGAGATATACATATACAACTTTACAACCTCGAATAGCACGTTTCGCAAAGTGCATACCTCTCGTGTGCCGAGCGTGCCGAGCGTACAATCATTTAAATATTAAGTAACAATAAAGAACAGCTACTTAATTTTTAACGGTATTGATCGGCTTTTATATTGTCTTCTATTTTATTAAATAGCTTATCTCGTTAAAATATAAAGAAAGTTTAGTGTTTTCTGTTTGACGCTATCGATTGAGTGTTCGTGTTTTAGTTCTTTTACAATGCTACTTGTCTAAATGCATGATTTTCTCTACAGAATTTCAAATATCATTATACATTTTCTTATAAATATAGTCGAATTTACGACCAGTCATCCGTAGAAGTACCTAACCGATTTTTAAAAAAGTCAATTGTGATTTCTTCGATAGCTTTGTTACCAAAATCGGAACAAAAGAAATCAATAAAGGTTGCTACCCAAAGTTCTTGTTTCTCATAAAATTTACTATGAGTTGTTTAAATTAATTTAATATAATTTATTTATTTATTTTTATTTTTTATTCACATAGATGTCTATACTAAAACTAACATATTTACATGACAATTTTAATAAATATTAAAGCACTGTCTATATATTTTTGACCACCTTGTCCGGTTAGCCGACTTCTGCCGCTGACCGAACCAAAACATAATTTCTATATAATATCCGTACTTTAAAGCCGTGATATTTGTATGTTACTATTACTTTTCAGCTGTCATATTCAATTAACTATTGTCTAAGTCTGTGCATAGTAGCTGGAACTAACAGCTGTGTCTCTTGCAGGCCTCCTGCGCTACAAGGTCGACTTCCAATCGATGCAGCTCGACGACGAGGAGATCGACAACATCTACGACATTGACGACTATTAGACCAACAGCGTCGTTAGTTGATACACTTCAAGCCTGTTTCTATATCTGGATACTAAAATGACGAGTTCATGCGTCGAACTACAGAATACCACCACTGTTTGGGTATGCCAAACGTATCTAAACATGGCCGTCTCCCGTTATCGTATTATGTACATTTTGGTCTGGATCCAGAACTAACGGGCTGGCGTCGGCATGTACAGTCGCGAATCGGGATTGTGAGCCACTTGCCATTGTTCGTAATTTAGCAGTGTGATTAATGACACCTAGTCGATAACATCGGTCAATCATTACACGGCTAAATTACGAACAATGGCAAGTGGCTCAACAATCTCGGTTCGCGATTGTACTTACAGCGGCGAGATTAAAATCTCCATGCTTTGGTACCCTCTGTAAACTCAGAAATAATATAAACGTCGAGTGATTCGTTTTGAAGAAGCGCTTGATAGTTTCGTAGAGTACCTAATTCATCGATTATCGTAATATCAAATAAGTACGCAATAAATGTCATTTTAATATCTGGGCTATAGAAACAGACTAACTGATCATTTGTAAACCTTAACGTTACAGGTCTATTTAAGGTCAGTAAATTAGTACAATAGTTCCTCCGTCCACTGATTCAAACTTGACGTATCTTTTAGGTCATTTTGGCGAGTCGCGCAATATTGACCTCCAAAGACGCTCTATTCATTATACCTTTCTACGGAGTGATCCGATTGAATGCAACTCTCTGCAACTCAAAAGAATCGGCCTGTAGAAACCGCCTCCAAAGAATAGTAACACGGAACGTCCGGACCGGACCGTAGTAACGCCTGTTCCCAACAAATGTGTTCCGTAGACTTGCTAAGGCTGATTAGATCAGTGTTCAAACGAACGCGTTTACTATATAAACTTTGAAATATGTAGCAGTGACCTATACTACGCTATTCGCGTACTTATGAGGGTTTAGAAATCCCAGGTGGCGAGAGGAGACACTGCAGCAGCAGGAGCAGCTGTCAAAATCCACATGATTGGTGGATTTTGACAGCTAGACCTCTCGCCACGGTGCTTCCATCTAGTGAAAAAATCCATTGTAGAAACGCTCATTAGACTGCGACCATGTTTATGGTTTGGGGACAGAGGAACTATTCTGCCCTGCTAAAAGCCCTGTCACACTTTACTTTTTTTAGTGTCCTAACTAGGATCCTAACTTTTTTCAATAGTAAATTTACTTGCTAAATGCGGTTAGACTTAACTAAATTTAGAAACTAAATCATTTAGGAAGCTAACTAGGACAAGTATAACAGGGCTTTAAGCCGAATGGCGCTATATCGGATTTTTTAATGCAAATATATACCATAAATTCTGTAGCTTAGAGTTGCATTTTCAAGAGAGTTTAATTTTGTAATAGCACCATTCGGCTTAGCAAGGCAGTATCGTCAGGCCAACTCTACCGCTTTGTTGATTCGTCACCCTCCTGTTGCCTATTCTCATAGAACTCCACCTTAAAGCAGCCAACGTGACTTTTCTGAAGCTGTTCATTCTAAATATACTTACTATCTATTGCCTTACATTTTAAAAAATCACGGCCTCAGGAGGGTTAACTTAAAATAGGTGACTATTAGATCATACAGGCACGTATATATCTAGACGGGTAACATGCTCAAAACCATGTACACAACTCAGTTTTCAATATTAGGTATCGTTCGTCTAGATATGTGTGCTATTAAAAAATGTTAAGGAGCACAAATATTGGTATGGCATGTTAGTTATTGGTTTTTCAAAGCAGACATAATATAATATCGTCTTAAAATTATCGTTCATCATTTTCGATATTAAGAAACAGAAATTATATATTTATATGTAATACTTATGTTTGCTTTGGAAGATCAGGCCAAGCACTGTCGCAAGCAACCTTGTCGTATCAAACCTTAATATCGTAAAGTCACATCACATTCGTGAACTGAATTAAGAATTTAATGAACTGATTGCCTTTGTTCATGATTAGTTTCAGCTGGAATATTTTTTGTCTATGTTCACTGACAGATTATTTCGGAGACATAGACAAAAATCAGACTCCCATCTAAAATAATCATGAAAAATAGTCTAAATTCAGTTCAGATTCAGTGTGATGTGCCTAATAGTAAATTACTTGGACTGAATCTTGATTCGAGCGACAAGGTTACACGACTTATGTATTTAGTTAATCCGAGTTTTAAAACGTTTTTTATTTGTTATGTTATAATTAAAAGTCAGTGCGCTCATTTTATAAAGTCGATATGATGAATGAAATCTGTTTTCACAGAAAGTACTTTAATATCAAATGTTTTTGGTCATAGTTCGTGTTGATCGGTATTTTATTTAAATAACTGTTTTAATAACTAACTAAGTAATAGTTTGTATGCAGATAAATATATAACTAGTTAATGCTGAATATTAACGAGAGTGAGACGTCAAAAAAGGTCCCAGGTGGAAAATAGGTATTCTTGAAAGTTTTCCGAAACGCTGACGTAGTTTCAGAAAAACCGATACAGATAACTTGACAGACCATTTGGGAAACTGATTTAACACATTCACTGTCAAGAACCCGCCTCGTGGGCGCTCGTAAACTTTGTTCAGATGCCGGACAACTCGCTGGGCGGGTTGTTTTGTACGTAGCTATGGACGCCCGGTTTCTGAAGTAGGACGTCATGTTTCGTCTGGCAGTTTGTGTTAAAAGAAGGCTCTTAGGATTGTAGAAGTTAACCAAAAGTCTTAGACCTAAACGGATTTGAAGTTTTCATTTTAATGTAGGCCTCAGTCAAACTAGTAGATATTTCCTGCGCCTCTGCTTATTTCCGTAATCTTGCGCACTGGACTTGTTTATGTATGTATTCAAATTACTATGTAATGTGCCTTATCGAAATAAAACGTGGAAAACTGATTATATTTTTATTTTAGTGTAGTGTCTTGTCGCGATTCCTTTTGTGAGAGCGCCAATAGTTCGAGGGTGAAATGGGTAATTTCACCCGAGTTAAACACTGCTTTTCATTTCGACTGTGAGGAAAGTACAATACCACACGCACATTTTATAAAACTGGTATATAAAGAATAATCTATAAAAATGTTAAGTAAAATTTGAACAATTTGAAAAAGACAAATTCAATGTTTTGCTGTTGGTCGGAGAGCAGGGAATCCGGGTGGGCACTGGCTCAATCCACAATTAACACAATTACTTTCCACCCTAGGGATGGAAAAACAATTTTCCACCCGGCTATCTACCCAGGAAAATAAAACTTTCCGAACAGGAGAGATGAAAAATTATTTTACGGCTCTCTAGCGGGAAGTTACATTTACCGCCTTCGCGCGCAGCAATACACTTCACCCCCAGGAGAGTAAAATTGAGTATGCATCACGGGCGGCATAGAGAAGGCCTCAGATCGTTTGTTTATGGCCCTCACCTTCGGTTTGGGCCACAAATGCCCGCGATCTAAGCCGTTCTTTAATTTATGGCTCCCAGGGGCCTTAACTATACTTGTTCCGTAAAGAATTATCCATTATTTTACCTTAGCGTACATGTTGTTTCTTCGGATGAGACTCGAATGATATAATTCTGTGTTCTACTGTATTTTATATGCTAAACAAATGAACAGCGCAGGTTGCGTTGCTCAAGACATTATCCAAAATCTTAACGATCCATGACTAGATTTTTTGCATTTCGCGATTTCAGAGTTAGAAACACATTGTATAATTAATGATCTAATTATAACCGTGATTTACATAGGTACAGCTCACCTCATTGTAAGCGGTTACGGTAGGTACTTGAACGCTAGCAATTTCAAGAGTGTCTTTTGTCACCTGCGAGTTGCCGTTTTAGATTTATTATTCACATTTGTACTCAAACTCAAACATTTATTCAGTAAGTAGGCGACAAGGGCACTTTAACACGTCAGGTCAGATAGTTTATCAAAGTAAAAGAGAAAAAAAACTGCTTACACCGGTTCTAACCCTACACCTCTGACCCGAGAAGAATTATGACCGGCAAGAAACTCGGTGGGACTTATTTTTTCAAAACAACAGTAAGTACATCAAAACTTAAAAATACATATAAATGCGTTGTTCTATAAGAAAACATATCAAACCAAGGTTAGATTAACCAACAATAGGTTATAGATTAATTTTGTATTAAGCAGAACGTCTGCTAACGATACCACAATGCTTAGATATTAGTTGAGTAATTCGCAGCCTAAGTAGCTCAGTTGTCGGTTTGTCTTAAGTAGCTCAGTTGGTCAGAGCGATAGGCATGTATCCCAGAGTCCCGAGTTCGAGTCTCACCTGAGGCAGTGGATTTTTCCTCCTTGGCTGCTAAAATGAAAATAACAATTTTGTGTTAGACATTAGTGACATTACACAAACTTATTTGAAAATTAGTCAATTTATTATAACTAATATTTACATAGCTAAATGCAAGTCTGCATCATAGATGAATATGTATATAACTGGTCTGCATATCCACAGCTACCTGCTTCATCCCACATTTTCATAATTTTGTGGTTGAAATGTTACCATCGTCCTTTTGACAAATTGATCCGATATCTGGTGCACACCTTAAGTTATGCTGACAATCTCAATGTCAATTCTATAGATTTTGTATCATTGTCAATCCAAGATGACTGCCGCTACAGAGTGCCGCGTATTACATATTTCTTAATAACCCTCTCAATATACGTATCATATGAAATAGTTAGCAATGACGCGTAGTTTTAATGACCGCTAGGCAACCGGATGGCTTGCGGTATTTAAGCTCCTGAAGTGATGAGGAACCGCCCTGTGCAACCCGAAATGACCCAACTAGGACTGGCGCGAAAATAGAGGGGGGGTGCAAAAATTTTTTTTTATCGCGAGGCAACCGATTGAAACAGCGGTTGTCTGAAAGAATGTACGCTGGTTATTTAACAAAATTTTAATGCCATCCCTCCTGGTTGGACTGGTTCCCTGTACGAGAGCGAAGAAAAAAAAATCGTCAGGCAACCGCTTGAAAATTAGCATGCTTATTCTTCATCACATACAGACACCGGAAACAAATTGCCATCCGCCCAGCCCGGGCAGTTATCGAACCATCAGAGTTGGAAGCCGGACTCCAGGTGAATTTTTCTATCGGTGGAGAACTTAGGAAAAACGCACTTACAATAATTGAAATCGGATGGCATTTGTTTTATGAGTTTTGTATGATGTGGAAAACGATATGCCTAAATGCCATCCCTCTCCTATGAAATTTCATCCCCCTAAAGTTTCATCCCCCGTCATTTTTCAGTCAGTAATATATTCTCAGTGCACCTAACTTGACGCTTATCAGTCTAGAGTTATGAACGACTGGTAGAAAATGCCTATAGACATTACATCTGGCTTTTCAAATCATAGTTTGTGCCATTAAGTTTAAAATGAATAATAATTTTAGTGATTTAAGGCCCCTGTCGCGAGTGCTGGGCACCGCGATGATGTCTTCCATCAATAATTCACCGCTGGCAACCCTACCAGGAAGTAGCGTATCTATGGTAAGTAGACCAGATCAAATCTATGGAAAGCAAATCAGATTTAGTCTATGGTAGACGTGTCGATGGTCAGCGCCATTTCCGGACACGTAGCTAACGAGGCAGTCAGTCTTTAAATAAATAAATAAATAAATATTATAGGACAATCCTACACAAACCGACTTAGTCCCACAGTAAGCTCAATAAGTCTTTGCCGCCGTAACGAGCGGAACAGTGAAGTGTGTTCGTGCAATGAGGTGCAGACTCATCCTACGAAGCAGGAAACCACATGGGCTGGTTTCCCTTAAGCTGAGTATTCTCCGACTTTATAATTTGTTTCATTCTATATTGTGACCATGTAATCTGACCTCGTAACGTAACTTATCCATCTTGCCACTTGTCTCATGACCTGATATGAAAGACCCTCCATGGTAAATAAGAATGATTGTCCCTATAGTTTAATAGTTAACGTATCGTCGTCGCGGAGTCTAGGAAGAGATGAGACAAGTATGGTTTATGATATTTATTTTCTCAAAAGATTTACATATAAATCACTTACAGAGAAAAACATAATTTAATAATTTGCTTAAAACTAGGAAAGAGAGGGTAGCATGCAAAACAGTGCAGTAAACAACTAGAGGCCAGGGTAACATAGCTTTAAACGTTAGTTAACTATCGGTGGTAAGTGAGGGTTCAATTTGTGACTGTAGGTTGTTAACACTATAAATACCTATATTATAAATTAATGTTCTAATATAATGTGCATGTTTATACGCATATACTATGTTCATTACATTTTCATGTATTGAGAAAGTGTATATCGGCAGCCCGTGTGGCGTTAATGCCTCGACAGTCTAAGCCCAGTTCGGCGTTAAGGAATCGGCAGCCCCTTGTGGCGTTAATGCCTCGACAGCCCACGCCCTAAAGTATCGGCAGCCCGTGTGGCGTTAATGCCTTGAAGGTGCCTGACGAGGCCAAATGTATCGGCAGCCCGAGTGGCGTTAATGCCTTGAAGGTGCCTGACGAGGCCAAAAGTATCGGCAGCCCGTGTGGCGTTAATGCCTTGAAGGAGCCTGATGAGGCCAAAGGAATCGGCAGCCCGTGTGGCGTTAATGCCTCGACAGTCAAATGAATGTGTATGATTTCTTGGACTACTGACTTACTGACAATGTGACAATACATACTCCCTGACATTACTGACCTACTGTACTTATTTGACGTCTGTAACTTACAATAGATCCTATCATGTCATCTAGCAATAGTAGCTCTGTTAACTCCTACAAAGATATCCCGAGATGCTCAGTAGTGATAATGGTTAAATCATAGATCACTTAAAACCACAGGTGGTGTGCTGAAACCCTGCAGACGTGGCCCATACTGCGAATCAGGCGAGCTCTCCGAGTGCGAGAGCAGTTGGAACCCACGGCATAGAGAAGGAGATCAAGGTAAGATTCAAACATCTTTATCTCAATCCATCGCAACGCCTTGTCATATTTTTATTTACTCTACCACTGAAGTTACAATACCTTCCCACACAGACAAGCGTTGGCGACAACCCCCGTGACTAAAGTACTGCTATGACGAATTTCTCAAATTTTTGACTTATTGCGGAATACTTTTTCGGCATTTTTAAATTACTAGACACTTAAATATGAATATGTAGTTGTGTTTGTGCCAGCCATAAAGCTCTCTGGTGCCAGCAAAATATTTTTTTTACGAATTTATAGTAATTTGCTATTTTTCTATGAAATCGACTATTTCTTAAAATGGTCTTAAAATCTTATACGCCCACCAGAATTGTCTTAAAATTGGGATTTGGTTTGGTGAATGGGTCCTTTAAAATAAAAAATAAATAAAATAAAAATCATTTATTTCAGACTTAAAAGTCCATACATGGTTAGTAAACATTAAAATCTTATTACTAGTATTAGTACGACATGCTACTCTAAAATCGTAACTAAAACTAAAAACTAAACGGTGACTGCATGCAGTCTCTGCCAACGGTTGAGCGTGGGGCCATTTTCGCGCTCCATAAACACGCTCAGAATGCTGTTGGGGCTGCCGCGCAGGCGCGTCAGTGAAGCACACCTCTTGCGCATTATCGCTGCAAAGCTGTCAATTTGTGCGTCCGCAAACATACCAGAGGCACTACAAAATCGCGGCAGCCCCATTAACACCCGGAACGCGTTATTATATTGGACACGTAGGCCGTTGTAAGCCTTCTGCGTATAGTTGCTCCACAGGCTGCATGTGTAAAATGACTGACAGTACGCTTTGAAAAGTGTAGTCTTTACTTGTACATTTCGCGAACCTGCGGGCCAACATGTTACATCGGACAGCCAACGACCTACGCTCTCGCTCAATGTCCAAATCATCACTCAGGTCGTCTGTTACCCAGTGACCCAGGTATTTGAACTTAGTGACAAAATTTAAGGGGACATCGTAGAGTGTCACTAGCGGTACAGTCGGATAACTTTTTCTACCAGCTTTAAAAATCATCACCTCGCTCTTTTTGACATTATACCTGAGTCCATGGGCCACAGCATAGGACTCGCATATTTTTATCAGCCTTCTCATGGCGTCGATTGAAGGGCCGAGCAGCACCATGTCATCAGCGTAACTATACTGCCGCGCTAACGATAAAAGCAGTAAGTACGTTTCACATAGTTTTGAGAAATTGGCGCCCAACGTTATCGATATAATTTTCGTTCTCACGGCCGAGTTTTTAAGGTTCTTAAACATTTTATTTATTATATATTGCACATATTGGGTACTTTATATCATGGAGTTACTTTGAAGCTGATATTTATATTAGATTATTTTAAAATCGCCAAATACCTTATATAGAGTTAATACTCATCAGTTAGAAGATTGCTTAGAATAACCGGAGTAAGTCGTGACTTACTGCTTTTGTCATAAGCAACCCATAGTAAATTAGAATTCAGCAAGTAAATAAATGAACACAAATATTTATTAAAATAATATCTTTATTTATTTGTTCTTTTGCTTTAAGCTAAAAAACCACATACGTATCTAAAATGTGTGACATACCACATGAGGTTTTCATAGACAGAAATCAATAAACTGTGTCAAAATAAAACGTTACAAAGTAAAGTTACGAAACTGCCGACGCATTAATTAAATAGATTACAAATAAAAAAACTTAAACTTCTCTTGAAGTTATTTAGGTACACAATGTCTTTAAACTTATAAAAACATAATTGGGCAATACTAACCCGTTTTACTAATTATTGAAAATAAAAAACACGACTGCGCAGTGCTATATGGATAAAAATGAACTTTAAATTTACCAAGAACTGTAAATAAAGTAATAATCACATTTAGAGATCAGTTATTCTCGAGTGAGTTGGTAACTTGGTTACCTTTTATAATTTAGACAAGTCTGAGGCGTCACCTGTTTCATTTTTAACGATTGGGACTACAACAGTCTGCATTAATTCATCGGGCAGATAACAATGGTTCAGACAGAGCGTAAAAAAGATGGCAAGTACTCTGGGCAGATGTTTTCCAGCGTGCTTCAGGTGCTCAACGCTGAGTCCATCATGCCCCGGCGATTGACCTCGGACCATATTATTGATCACTGATGACACTTGTTTAGCGGTGAATGATACACTCAGCTCGGGGGGGGAAGTCCTCAGCGCTAAACACCTGTGACGCTTGTCCCAGTGGCGATTCGACCTTGAAATGACTCTTAAATAGATTTGCTATTTCGGAAGGATCAGCCACACCCGCGACGCTCACAGGAAGCCTTTAACTACCGTCAAAATTTGGAGCGGTAGGCTCGTTGATAAATTTAATTAGGCCAAAAAATTGCAACTTTAACTGGTCTTAAAATCTTATGCGCCCAACAGAATGGTCTTAAAATTGGTATGTAGGTTATTTGATGTGGGCCAAATCTTGTGTCAAAATTTGGAGCGGTAGGCTCGTTGATAAATTTAGGCCAAAAAATTGTATTTTCCACTTGACGCCATACATCTCTACAACGCTATATGGAAGAAAATTGGTTAGGATTTTGATAAATTTCCAGTTAGGCGGACTCCAGCACTATAACCACAGTTCGAACCTTATTACCGTACCGAGCAAAACAGTCGTTCATTGGTCGTTCATAGGCAGAGAGTTCTAAACCAGGAGAGGCCTTAGGTATCATTTCCCCTCTGTCAAAAGTATTGGCAGGAAAGTCTAGTACATCTATAAAAACTATTTCAATAATCGATGTCACGCATTTTCGTCATCGCTGTCAATGGATAACAAGCTCCGTGAAAATGCACTTATGAGCTGTTTTTGGATGTAAAAAATGTTATATTTCGTCTAGTTTACAAAAAGATGAAACACCATTTCAGATGTAAGTACAGTTTTACTTTATTTATCATTACTTCCGTAATAAAAGATTTAACCTAAATCGAAAATCAAGCTTCGTTTACAGAATCGATTCAAAGACAATCGTTTTTTTTATGACGGGCAGTAACTATTTGACGTTAGACACTTCTCCATATTTAACGCGCTAAGGATTGCTGCCTTCTATATTTTGTTTGAAAATACAATCAAAAATGATCCTTGGCTTTTTTGTTTGACATTTGCAAAGACTGCATCCAATAATGAACCATATGTTAACATCTGTACAGTCGACTATCGATTGCTCCATTTAGTGTTATGAAGTATAAAAATAATATGTCAAATATTTTTGGTGTTTTCAAGTCAAAGATACATCTTTGTCGGGTTGTCAATAAAGCGTTGCTGCCATAAAAATAAAATCATTTAGAAATAAACTGTATTAACAACCGACACAACCGACATGAAACAGAAACCGATGATGCCATCGGGCATCCCTGGTAATACATTAAAAAAAAAACGTATTGTCTCTTCTCTTGTCGTGGTCGTTACGTTACGTTACAACCACAGAGTAGGTAAAAAAGCCTTTTTTTGGACTGGCTGTCAGCTTGGCGGAACGTCAATTGGTCTGACTCCTCCATCCCCTGGCGCTTTTGTAACAGTCACCGACAACCGGGACATCTTGGCCCGAAAATTAAGACTAGATACAAATTTAAAGGTGAAATCACGTATCCCAAACTCAGGAAAAGATGTCAGTAAGTCAATGAACAGATCCCGCTGCAATTCGCGATCCCGCTCCAATTCGCGATCCCGTATGTCACAATCGAGGGCGGCAGACACACATGAAATAGGGAATATAAACACAGATTTTTTTTCAAAAAACTCGTTCTCAGGTCTCCCTCTTGCTCAGGACTCCTCCCAAGAGTCTGAATTAGCTCTTGGACAAACTACCAACTCTCAAGACGCTACATCACAGGTAACACCTACAAACCTCCCCTCCTCCCACGGCTGTAACGACTCCTAATATGTTGTCACGAGCTCTAGGAACTAAAAGCCCCAGCCTAGCTGAATCTACCTTATCGCCAGTTACCTTAGGTCCTTATAGTGAGTCTTCTCGAATCGGCCAGTGATCGTCTATTCCTCTACGTTGTGTTTGAAATAACCAGGTTCAGCACAGTAAAGAAAGCTCGCCCGTGCTCTGCCCGTCCCTCACCATGCTTCCTCATCGACCTCCTGTTTTTTAAAGATTGTATGACAAACGGCCATTAAGTACCCCTAGACCTATATGGGAATATTTTCATGAAGATTGTCTTTGTACAATGTCAGTTAGTCCGAGTAAGTATAGAACAATGAGCTTAAAGTAGGGAGGATACGTTTAGTGTATCGAATTGTCCTTTCTCCGTCCTTTTAGCTATTTGTATGTCATAAACAGAGCTCGGATTCCCCACGGCAAAACAAAACACCAGCGCAATTCAGCCAGTGCTTGAAATACCATTTTATCGATATCGATAATTCAGAACTAGAAGAAATAAAAGTCACCAAATAAAATTAATATGTAATCAAACTAATAAAAACATTTGTATAAAGTTACTATATATTAGAAACAGACGCAATTTCTTCTTCAAAATCTACGTCAGTACACACAGCAGCACAAGACATTTTATTTGGGTAATAGTGATAGGAGTAGATGATCATTATCTTTTCAACATTCTCTGGGAGTAAACAGTTGCGTTTATCACTATAAATCCATTTATGTACACTAAATGTACGTTCAACTTCAGTTGACGTCAAGGGAGCAAATTTATAGAATTCATTATCAGTTCGGGTAATATTTTCAGATATGTCTCTTAAAATTTCGTAATCAGGATTTCGTTCGAGCACGGCTTCAAATTTACGTATCACTGGTAAAAGTTTACTCCAGTTTACGTAGCAACGAACAGTATCCAGAATGAGGAAGGATTCCGCAATAGATAAAGTCGAACATTGCAATTGTTCTATTGAAGAGGCTATTACTTCGTAGTTGTCGCGAATGAAATTTAACTCCGGTCGTAGTTTGCGTGTTTGAAAACATTTTTTTGCAGCTCTTATAGCTGCCGAGTCATTAGCAAGTATGGAGACGACATCACGTATTTGCTCATAGTATTGAGCGTAATATACCGCAGCAGATATCCAAGTTCCCCATCTGGTGATAATTGGCTCGGGAGGTAGGGGAATGGACGGATATTTTGCCTTAAAAAGGCGTACACGCTCTGGAGATTTTAGGAATATCTTTTTGACATTCGATATCAACCCATCCACACCTTTGAAATTATCTCGCACTTCTTCGGCAACCCGGTGCAGACCATGAGCTAAACACGTAATGTGTTTCATACGAGGAAACGTTGCTTTTAAAATACGACCGGCTTTAAGCATATATGCGGCACTATCTGTGCAAAGTAAAAGCAAATTGTTTACGTTATCATTGAAAGAATTTTGAAACAAAAATTTTAATTGGTTTATTATTAGGTTTGCTATTGTTTCCCCATTTACCTTCTCTAAAACCTTCGACCCCAAAAGATAAAATTGCTTAGAACAATTTTTTTGCAAAGACCGAATCACCACGTTTGTCACACATTTTCCCATGAAATCTGGTGTTTCGTCTATAGATATCCACAAATAATTGGTTTTGTTTACCTCTCTTATACCCTGTATAGTTTTTTTGTACACGAGATTTAAATAAATTTTTCGCAGGGTCGATTCGTCCGGTAAAGAAGTCATAGAGCAGTCGCAACATAAATACTTGTTAAAAAAATGACGAAAATTATTGTTGTTGACTGTTGCCCATGGTATGTTGCATGAAATAAGAAAAATAATTAAATCGAAATAAAATTGATGTTTCCTATTTGGTTGCCCCGAACGGTAATTGTGGCGGTTGCTTTTCACATGATTCTCAATATTGCATTTCTTCAGTTTTAGATAGGTCACTTCATTATAGACTAACTCAGGGTGATTTTCAATCCACGTTTTGATCCGATCTTGTACATTACTCATTTTTGTATTAATTGATACCTTGCAATATTAAGTTATTATACGTATATCCAACACGTTGGATTCAATGCGTTGCGAAATAAATAATACCTAGATGCAATTTACGTTTTATACGTAATGAAATGACAGTTAAAGTGTGAATGTCATATGTCATGTGAGATGAAATTTGCAGTCGTTTCTATCATTTTAAATGAGGTGGTATAGTTACTTCGTTCTAAGTTGTACATGCAGACCTACCTCTTTGTTGCTCGACTATGGCAAAGCTAAAATGAAAAGTTATTTTATTACTTATACAGGATGTCCGGTAATTAATGCACAACCTTCTAACCCCCAGTAGGTCACCTTAGACTGGTCAAAAATATTGATTTTGAGCTCTAGTAAGTCTCCTGTTTTTCGAAATTTTCGCACGTTTGTTAGTTTTTAAATTTTGACATTCACACTGATAGGTGTACCATCGAATAAAAAAAGAAAAAATGTACTGAGGCAATACCTGTCATATACTCTAGTAAGACTCGATAGGTGTCGATAAAATAATATTTCAAGCACTGGCCAAACCACGCCAGCGCTCTGCTCCGCCGTGAAAAGTCCGAGCTCTGGTCATAAACCCTAGAATTGATGGGCCCATTAGAAGAATACCTACCTTGTCGCTGTGAAGTGCTGTCATTATTAAATAGGTATATATAGGTCTCATTTAAGTATCATCTTTATATTACCGCTGTCTATATATACTTGCCTAGTTACGAAGTCAGAAATACCGGTTTCGCAGAAAGTCCACTCTAGCACTCAAAGATTAGTAAGGAATGAAGTTAGGGACACAGGGGGGGGCCTTTAACATAAAATACACACAAACACATCAAATAAAATTACTTTGGTAAAGCGGGATATTATAGTATTTCAAGCATAAGGTTTTAGTGAGACTACATATATGACTAGAAGTACTTAACTTTCTTGTGGCTGAAGTCTGCCTGTAATCCCTACTGCACATGCGTACCCTAGTGGTTTCTGGTGCAATATTTTTCTGTATACTTGATAAATACACGATCTTGTATACTTGATAAATTTGACGGTTGTTATAAACAAACTCCAATGTCAGTGGTTTTAAATTTGAAATTCTGAGAGTATTCATTCTTCTAAGGCATAGACAACAGAAGAAGTAAGAAGGCTGATATACACTATATAACCAAGCAGTTTGGTTCCTAAAAATATAAAGTAAACCTAAAATATAATTTAACAATTATAAATATTTGAACGGGTGATGAGATGACGGCGGCCCGTTACACACTACCCCCAAATTTTGCGAACATAGACACATCTGGGTCATGGAAAGCAAAATTTCGATAATTATAAAATTTTAAAAGTACTTTTTTTTTTTTTTTTTTTTTTTTTATTATGGGACTGACCAGCGATTGGCCCTAATCTCACCTGATGGAAAGTGAAGACAGGGCCTAAGATGGAGCTCACCGGTTCAGTAATAGCCTATTCACTCTTGCTTTAAAAATGCCGAGATCGTATTTATCAGGGAATACAGATGGCGGGAGCGCATTCCATTCCTTGGCAGTCCGCACCAAAAAAGATGAAGCAAATCGCTTCGTGCGCACAAAGGGAATGCTAACAACGAACGGGTGCATTTGCTCCCCGCGCCTGGTAGTCCGATGATGGAAAGGGGAAGGTGGAATCAGGTCATGAAGTTCTTGTGCGCACTCCCCAAAATGTATCCGATAGAACACCGATAGACAAGCGACTCGACGGCGATGCTCCAGGCTCTGTAATTTTGACTTGACAGCAGGGTCATCGCCAAAAAGTCTATGAGCCCGGTGCTCTACCGCATCCAGGGTCGCCAGCTGATACTTGGCGGAACCGTCCCATAGGTGGCAACAGTATTCCATACACGAACGAACCTGTGCTTTGTATAGGGTTAGAAGCTGATTCGGCGTGAAATATCGTCTCACCTTAAATAAGACACCGAGTTTTTTGGCAGCAGTTTTAGCCCTGGACTCGATAGCCAACCCGAAGTTTAAGTTGGATTTTAAACTTAGACCAAGAAGCTCAAGATGGTTGGTCACGGGAAGGGACACATTCTGGAAAGTGGGAGCTAAGGTGAACTGGCTTCGTTTTGCGGTGAATAAACACGCCTGAGTTTTGGTGGCGTTGAATCCAACCAAGTTCGCCTCGCCCCAATCGGCCACGGCGTCCAAAGACAAATTCATCCGCTCCACCATGGCCTCCCTGAGGGTTTCGTTATCACTTGTACTAGCCCTCGCGCCAGAAAGATATCTCTCCGTAACCGTGCTGTCATCCGCATACCCAAAGATACCGGGCTTGAGCAGATCGTTAATGTGCAGCAGAAAAAGGGTCGCAGAGAGGACTGAGCCCTGAGGCACCCCGGCATTAATAGCCAAAAGATCAGACGAGCACCCATCCAGGACAACTCGAATAGATCGGTTCCTCAGGAAGTCAGTGATCCAGGAGCACAGGCCAGAGGATATCCCATACGCGGGTAGCTTGCTTAATAGGCTCTCGTGCCAGACTCTGTCAAAAGCCTTAGAAATGTCGAGGGACACGGCGATAGCCTCACCATGTCTCTCAATAGCCTCGCCCCAAAGGTGAGTGGCGTAAATCAGAAGGTCCCCAGTAGACCGGTTCCGGCGAAACCCGTATTGCCGATCACTGAGGAGATCGTTACCTTCGAGATATGCCAAGAGCTTGGTGTTTAATACACGCTCCATAGTCTTACAAAGTATGGAGGTGATCGCGATAGGCCGATAATTTGACGGGTCAGCACGACTACCTTTTTTAGGTACAGGCTGTACATTTGCAAGCTTCCACGACTCGGGGACTTGACCCAACCTCAGGGAGAGACGAAACAAGCGTGTTAGTACTGGAGACAACTCAGGTGCACATGTTTTCAGTACAATCGCTGGAATTCCATCAGGACCACTAGCTTTGTTCACGTCTAGGCAGCTCAATACTTTCAATACCTCCTTTTGGTG
This sequence comes from Pammene aurita, assembly GCA_947086415.1. Classification (NCBI taxonomy): domain Eukaryota; kingdom Metazoa; phylum Arthropoda; class Insecta; order Lepidoptera; family Tortricidae; genus Pammene; species Pammene aurita. The sequence goes on from OX352313.1 coordinate 13,494,058, forward strand.
TATTTTGACTTCAGGCATTGAGGCTCCAAAGGCAGGTAAGGAGGTAGGCCTAGCGACGCCAGCATCCAGACGTGAATTTTCAGCAAATAGAGAGGCAAACAAGTTGGCCTTCTCTTTCGCGGTATGTGCCAATGATCCATCCGGCCTCAGCAATGGAGGTAAAGAGGGACGACAGAAATTTGATTCCACCGACTTTGCCAGTGACCAAAATGCCTTACTTCCTGGCGGGTAAGAGGCCAGCTTGGCGCCGATACGGCAAACGTGGAGAAATCGAGCCTTCCGCATAACCTTCTTGCAAAACTTAGCAGCTTTGTTGAACGACTGTTTCTTTGCGTGTACATCCGGACCTTTACGATTACGAGCGTCAACCCATGATAAATAGGCCGTTTGCTTTAGAGCTTCTGCCTGTTTACACTCTGCGTTAAACCATGGACGAGCTGTGTCACCGGTTGCTACGTCAGAGTAGGGAATATAGTATTCCATGCCCTGACGCAACACATCGGTGATAGCATTCGCGCAAATCGACGGATCATCACTGGTGAAACAGGTTTGCTGCCAAGAATAAGATGCAAAGAAGTGCCGCAACTCATCCCAGTCTGCTGACTTGTATCGCCACACTCTGCGAGAGCCTCTCGGGCTGTGATCCTGCGGAGAATAGAACGATACAGATTTCACCAGACAGTGGTCAGAGGTTCCCAAGGGGGAAGACACAGACACATTGTACCGGTCTGGATCTGTTGTCAGCAGAAGGTCCAAGCAATTGGGTGTGTGGCCAGCAACGTCCGGAACACGAGTCGGCTGATCAACCAGCTGGGTGAGATCGAGTGATAGTGCAAACTTGCGGGTCTCTCTCCCAGCATGGTCCGTAAGTTGGTATGGGCACAACCACTCCTCATGGTGGGCATTGAAGTCCCCCAGAAAAACCAACTGCGCACGCGGGTATCGTTGCTGTGTTACCTCCGCCGCCTCAGTGAGGTGTTGGAAAAGCCTAGTTGTCTCCAGGTCACCACTGTGCGACCTATAAATCAAAGCGTACACAATTTGTGACACGCCCAAATCCACCAGCAGCCACAGAGTAGAGAAGCTGGAAGCTTCGAGATTACGGAGACGTCGACAACATATGTTATCTCGAGCGTATATACATACACCAGCGCGGGGTTTAAAAGTGTGCTCCAGGGTATACCCTGGGTAATGTAAATACGCCGCATCCGTAGGACACCCGATTTGGGTTTCGGTTAGGCAGAGCAAGTGGGGCTTTTCAGTCTCAAGATGATGATGGACCGCAGTGAGATTGGAGTGCAGACCTCGAATGTTTGAGAGGTGCACTTTTAGTGAGAGGAGGTGCATTCCGCTGTTTTTACTTGCTCTTTTTTTGACTTTCATTTCATTTGTGGGATGTGAATAGGCTGGGGAAGACGGCAGTTGAACAGGTGCAATGCTACTCACCCAGGAGTACACTAAAGTCGACTACACTAATTATAAGTACCTGGTCTGGAGACTGCGGGGACGCCCGAACCCCCCCGTAGACGTCTGTCGGGTCCTCTCTCCGGTCGCCAACCGGCACTACAGCGCATCTACGGGATTTTTCGCGAGTTGGCGGGGCAGCCTTTCAAGATTGGCGAAACCTCTACTTGGGCCCCCAACTACCTGCGGTCGGCCAACGGAAAACCGTGCTTCGGATCCCGCTACCCTCCGCGACCAGGCACCCGGTGCAGCAAACCAAAGGCACTGAAACTAGTAAGCGAGCAGAGCGGTCCTATTCAGACCCGTCCTCCTCCTGATGGCTACTCCTGACTTCACACCGGAACACGGCCTAAGCCATTTGGCGGCGAGGTTTAGTGCAGGAGGGTGGTGACAAGCCGCGGTCAAAAAACCTACCACCTGAAAGGGCTGTTCATTTGGCGCTAGTGGGTATCTAGAGCTAAAGCCCACGGACGCGAACAGCTTTATCCCCCGTACCCCCGTACCCGTCCCGTGTCCCCCGTACTTATGAAGAAAAGAAAAAAGCTTTATGAATTCATCAGACACACGGTGTATACTAAGTAGTTTTTTTTTATATACTTTTAAGAAAAAAAAGTATTATGAATTCATCAGACACACGATGTATACTACGTAGTTTTTTTTTATATACTTTTAAGAAAAAAAAGTTTTATGTATTCATCAGACACTCGGTGTATACTACCCCCCCCCCAAATTTGCATGGACGCAATCAAGTAATGAAAGCAAATATTAAACTAAATAAAACATTACCGATTGATTGAGAAAGAGAAAAAGAGAAACAGGCTTATGCTACTACCACACTACCCCCAAATTTTTAGAACATAGACACATCTGACAAGGTGTCTCATGGAAGTAAAAATTTTAAACATAAATAGATTGGTAGCATAAGTTTTTTTGTAAAAACAATAAATTTTTAATGAGAGATCTAAGTTCATTGGGATCTTTCCATTTAGCGTAGACGTTTTTTTTTTATAATCCTCTTATGTGGTGTGTATTTTAACCAAACCAAGAGTGCTGGCGTATATAAAGTCAAGTTTCCAAGTTCTCATATGTATGGCATGAACTTTTACAAGCCTCCACAGATAATCCTCACTCAATCAAAGGAACTCCGGGTTGTGAATCCAGAATCAACTCTAGCCGTATATGCAAGGACACTTCCGACCTCATCCTGCTTTGCTTATCGGACAGGGAAAGGGAATCAATGCAGCCCTTGTAAAGTGAGACTTCTCCAGGGTGGGTTCCTACCGTTAAATGTTCAATTACCAACACTAAAACTTAGGTTTCACTAGAATACGGACCACTCTCAGCCGGGAGTATGTTCGACAATTACATGGTGTTTTTGTTAGGCTATCTTAGCCATGTCATCTAGTCTTGACCAGATGTCATAAACAATAGCTATTAGGCCTTATTATTTATTAGCCTTTATAAGCTTTATTGAGCTTATATTGATGTTTGACCAATTTGTGACCGACCCATAATTTTCAAATATTACTTATTTAATATTAATATTTGTGTTATTATTTAAAACAATTTAAGTTTCTCCTACTTTAATTGACATCACGTAATTGTTGATGTGTAGATTTAACAGGGGGGCATCACACACCTGCTGGTAGTGTTAGCTTCTTGTGGAGTAGAACCCACTTTGGATAACAGTTACGGAAAACTGCAACCTGTCAGCTTGAGATGACACTAACTAATAGCAATATCCAAAATGTTCCTTGTACCGTAAAGTGTAATAGTGAGATGACAATGAACTTTAATGTTTATATCTTAAGTCCAATTCCATTGTAGAGGCTCTACACACTGTCAGGTCTCAGTCGTAGTCGATGACACCACTGGTATTATGACGCTCTCTCACAGTCAGTTATAACTTCTAAATGTTATTTTACATTAACTCACTTTGTTATACAATGCTGTATAACCGCTATGTAAGTGCTCCACCACACCAGTTAGTCTCTCTCAGTTTTAATATATGCATCACACAATCATCATTCCTCACCATATTCATCACTCGCTCATACACTCGTCCAAAACAATGGAACAACACGCCTCGATATAAACTTCGTAAAACAGGCCCTAATGAAACCCAATTAAAATTGTAAAAAAAAAAAAAGACTTAATAATTTTTTACAAATTCTATTTAGTGTAATTAATTTGTACAAAACCCCAACTTTGTTAATACTAATAACGTATTATAGCACATTTAAAAATAATTTAATTTCAAAATTATTATTATTATTAAAATGAAAATATGTTTATATTCGTTTAGGTTGTAATATCTCAATTGCCATTCTTGTAAAATAGAAATAAATGTACATAATAGGTATATATATAATATATAATTATATACCACACACACCTTTTTGTATGAATGTGGTAAGTATCAGAATTCTGTTTTAGTAATTCTTAATACATATACCACAGACACCTGTTTGTATGAATGTGGTAAGAATCAGATTTTTTTCTCATTCTTAAAATATACACAGACACCATTTATTGTATGAATGTGATAAGCATAAGAATAAGAACCCTTCTGGCTCTAATAATGTGCACAGACACCTTTTTGTATGAATGTGATTAGAATCATTATTTATTATTTATGATTCATAGATGGAATAAATAAAATATATACGTAGTACCTAGCCTAATTAAAATTGGTTGATGGAAAGTCATGGCTCTGCTTTGCTTCGCCAAGTATTTATAGGTTATCTACAGGATAAAATTAAATAAAAGGACATTTTTAGTAGGTCGTATCGAAGAAGTACGATCAGCATGATGCAACTTGTTAGCATAAAATATAATTATTATTTAGAAACTTGATTCATTTTGATTAGGCAGGTAGATATGTACCTAAACATATAGCAGTTTATTCAATATATTAATAAGTTGTCTTTTTACAGGTTAAAGAAGGGAATATTTTGCAAGTGACCTACCAGAATACCTAGACCTTGAAAACCATTGGATTGAACCTTCCCAAATTACCGGCGTCAAGATAGAGTTGAAGTAAAACAACTGTAAAATGTACCTGCGTACTAGCTACTATTAAATTACACGATAATACCATTTTATTTTGCTTGATTTAGTAGTTAAAAATTAGGGGTAGTTAACGTTTAGGTTCTGACCTAGGTAATCAGAATTTAGTAAAATATCTGCCTACAAAATAGTTCTTAAGTCTTTACAGAACAGAACAAGTCATCGGTTTCTAGCAAAAATTACGGCATCAGTAGACTGGCCCTAAAGACAGATATAAGTACTAAATCTTAAATGAAATTAGTGCGTTTGAATGACCTATCCTATGGCAACCGTAATAATGATTATTGAACTGACAGCTTTGCATAAAAACAATATACATCTACTATGTAATTACTATATTAAATACTGACCCAGGTCATTCTACTGTAAACTAAAAGTACTGTAAGCTTTCTATAGTTAATAAGTACTACTAGAGCAATAAGGCAAAGTCTATTATAAGTAGTACGGCATACAAAATAAAGCAATCAGTTCAAGAATAAAAAAATGCGTGAGTGTCGTGGAACACTCGGTTGGGACGAAGTTATATTATTTAATTTTTGACTTTTTCTTATTTATTTTTTTATTTTTTAGTTTTTTTGTTTTTTTTTTGTTTGTTTTTGTTAATATGAAAAAATTTTTTTTTTCGAAATTTTGATTTTTTCGATTTTTTGGAATTTTTTATTTTTTTTTGTATTTTTTGTATTATTTTGATTATTTTAGTTATTTTGGGTATTTTGATTATTTTAATTATTTTAATTATTTTGATTTTTTAGATTTTAATTTTTTTTTCTTTGAATTTTTTTTTGAATTTTTTTTTGAATTTTTTTTTTGAATTTTTTGGATTTTTTTAGTTTTTTTAGTTTTTTTTAGTTTTGTTTTTAATTTTTTGGAATTATTTAGTTTTTATTTTTTTTAATTTTTTGGAATTTTTTTCTGATTTTTTTTGATTTCTTTTTGGAATTTTTAGTTTTTTTTTTAGTTTTGTTTTTAATTTTTTGGAATTATTTAGATTTTTTTTATTTTTTGGAATTTTTTTTTGATTTTTTTTTTTTGATTTTTTAGTTTTTTTTTTAGACTAGATTTTTTGAATTTAATTTTTATGAATTTTTTTAATTTATTGTTTTTTTTTATTTTTTTTGTATTTTTTTCACTTTGTCACTTCACTACAATTCACTTCACTTAAATTTATTCAATTTTTTATTTCATTTCATTTTACATGTTTCTCAATCGTATGGTTTTGTGGCGCGTTTTCGTGACGTGACGCTTTTTCGTGACGGATACTCGACCTTTTTTTCGCCTAGCCCCATCCTCGAATCGTCCGATAAGGAACTTCGGTCAAAAAAGTTGGCCTAAATTTTGAAGGAATAAATGAACTTTAAACACTTCTCACATGTTATAGAGTATACTCGGTGGAAGTCCACGTTACGAAATGTGAGATAGTTTAGCCTTAGCACTATATTGTCCCCATAGAAACTATGTAGATGTGTGAAACCGTGTCTAACTTATAGTCTTATAGCCTTAAAGTAGTGAGTTTGGTTTTATTTTTATTTATTTTTTATTATCTAACTATAACAAATCTACTCAAACGATTCAATACTTCCGGGAAGATCCGTTGTCACCTGTCACCCTGTATATCGTGCCTCAACAAACTTCATGATTTCAAGTTTATCATAGCCAACCCGCAATAATGAATTTGGCGTGTGTTTTTTTTATATCACGACGTTGGAAAACAAGCATACGGCCCGCCCAATGGTAAGCAGATACCGTAGCCTATGGACGCCTGCAAACCCAGAGGACTTATACGCGCGTTGCCTACCCTTTAAGAACCTATACACTCCTTTTTTGAAGAACCTCATACGAAGAAATTGACATATTAAAAACACATACATATTAAGTTTTATAGTTAAGAAATTGACAATTTTCGATTTCTTAGTTTGACTTTAAAGCAGCCTGTATGTTATTTAAAAGTCATTAGAATACATCCTCATTGCACAGTATGAAACCTTCTTTACCCTATTTGGTCATCTTTTTTATTCATGACACTTATTACAAATTTAACAGATGTCTTATGTGACAAATTGTGTGATGACAACTGCCAACATCAACACTCTCACACAAGCATATTGCGTTGCTCTGACGTGTCACTAATATGTTTCTGTCAAAAATTGTTACAAATTGTTTCTTTTTGTTGACATAAAAAAAAATCTTTTGTTAGTAAATTTATTTGTAAACTCATGTTCTAATTAAAAAAATATATGTGTTAGAGCATTTCTAAGAAGTAACCTTATGTGTGATTTAAGGTTCCGTCCACTAACTAAGGTCACACTGTATATACTAAATTTATATATGAAGTTTTTTTTATTATTATTATTATAATATCTCGTAGGTTTTAAGCATTTTAAGGACAGGAGAGGCACGAAACAAGCTTTCCACTATGCTATCCACTTCAACAACAACAAACTGTGGCCAGAAGCCACTTTTTTGACTCACAAAGGTAAATACAAGGAACTGGCGATAAAAACATCGTAGGTACGCTGAATATGGAACACATGCAGGTCACGGCAATCAAACTGTAACGGGATCTAAGAACTGAGAAGCCCCAGCCTAGCTGAATCTACCTTATCGCCAGTTACCTTAGGTCCTTATAGTGAGTCTTCTCGAATCGGCCAGTGATCGTCTATTCCTCTACGTTGTGTTTGAAATAACCAGGTTCAGCACAGTAAAGAAAGCTCGCCCGTGCTCTGCCCGTCCCTCACCATGCTTCCTCATCGACCTCCTGTTTTTTAAAGATTGTATGACAAACGGCCATTAAGTACCCCTAGACCTATATGGGAATATTTTCATGAAGATTGTCTTTGTACAATGTCAGTTAGTCCGAGTAAGTATAGAACAATGAGCTTAAAGTAGGGAGGATACGTTTAGTGTATCGAATTGTCCTTTCTCCGTCCTTTTAGCTATTTGTATGTCATAAACAGAGCTCGGATTCCCCACGGCAAAACAAAACACCAGCGCAATTCAGCCAGTGCTTGAAATACCATTTTATCGATATCGATAATTCAGAACTAGAAGAAATAAAAGTCACCAAATAAAATTAATATGTAATAAAACTAATAAAAACATTTGTATAAAGTTACTATATATTAGAAACAGACGCAATTTCTTCTTCAAAATCTACGTCAGTACACACAGCAGCACAAGACATTTTATTTGGGTAATAGTGATAGGAGTAGATGATCATTATCTTTTCAACATTCTCTGGGAGTAAACAGTTGCGTTTATCACTATAAATCCATTTATGTACACTAAATGTACGTTCAACTTCAGTTGACGTCAAGGGAGCAAATTTATAGAATTCATTATCAGTTCGGGTAATATTTTCAGATATGTCTCTTAAAATTTCGTAATCAGGATTTCGTTCGAGCACGGCTTCAAATTTACGTATCACTGGTAAAAGTTTACTCCAGTTTACGTAGCAACGAACAGTATCCAGAATGAGGAAGGATTCCGCAATAGATAAAGTCGAACATTGCAATTGTTCTATTGAAGAGGCTATTACTTCGTAGTTGTCGCGAATGAAATTTAACTCCGGTCGTAGTTTGCGTGTTTGAAAACATTTTTTTGCAGCTCTTATAGCTGCCGAGTCATTAGCAAGTATGGAGACGACATCACGTATTTGCTCATAGTATTGAGCGTAATATACCGCAGCAGATATCCAAGTTCCCCATCTGGTGATAATTGGCTCGGGAGGTAGGGGAATGGACGGATATTTTGCCTTAAAAAGGCGTACACGCTCTGGAGATTTTAGGAATATCTTTTTGACATTCGATATCAACCCATCCACACCTTTGAAATTATCTCGCACTTCTTCGGCAACCCGGTGCAGACCATGAGCTAAACACGTAATGTGTTTCATACGAGGAAACGTTGCTTTTAAAATACGACCGGCTTTAAGCATATATGCGGCACTATCTGTGCAAAGTAAAAGCAAATTGTTTACGTTATCATTGAAAGAATTTTGAAACAAAAATTTTAATTGGTTTATTATTAGGTTTGCTATTGTTTCCCCATTTACCTTCTCTAAAACCTTCGACCCCAAAAGATAAAATTGCTTAGAACAATTTTTTTGCAAAGACCGAATCACCACGTTTGTCACACATTTTCCCATGAAATCTGGTGTTTTGTCTATAGATATCCACAAATAATTGGTTTTGTTTACCTCTCTTATACCCTGTATAGTTTTTTTGTACACGAGATTTAAATAAATTTTTCGCAGGGTCGATTCGTCCGGTAAAGAAGTCATAGAGCAGTCGCAACATAAATACTTGTTAAAAAAATGACGAAAATTATTGTTGTTGACTGTTGCCCATGGTATGTTGCATGAAATAAGAAAAATAATTAAATCGAAATAAAATTGATGTTTCCTATTTGGTTGCCCCGAACGGTAATTGTGGCGGTTGCTTTTCACATGATTCTCAATATTGCATTTCTTCAGTTTTAGATAGGTCACTTCATTATAGACTAACTCAGGGTGATTTTCAATCCACGTTTTGATCCGATCTTGTACATTACTCATTTTTGTATTAATTGATACCTTGCAATATTAAGTTATTATACGTATATCCAACACGTTGGATTCAATGCGTTGCGAAATAAATAATACCTAGATGCAATTTACGTTTTATACGTAATGAAATGACAGTTAAAGTGTGAATGTCATATGTCATGTGAGATGAAATTTGCAGTCGTTTCTATCATTTTAAATGAGGTGGTATAGTTACTTCGTTCTAAGTTGTACATGCAGACCTACCTCTTTGTTGCTCGACTATGGCAAAGCTAAAATGAAAAGTTATTTTATTACTTATACAGGATGTCCGGTAATTAATGCACAACCTTCTAACCCCCAGTAGGTCACCTTAGACTGGTCAAAAATATTGATTTTGAGCTCTAGTAAGTCTCCTGTTTTTCGAAATTTTCGCACGTTTGTTAGTTTTTAAATTTTGACATTCACACTGATAGGTGTACCATCGAATAAAAAAAGAAAAAATGTACTGAGGCAATACCTGTCATATACTCTAGTAAGACTCGATAGGTGTCGATAAAATAATATTTCAAGCACTGGCCAAACCACGCCAGCGCTCTGCTCCGCCGTGAAAAATCCGAGCTCTGGTCATAAACCCTAGAATTGATGGGCCCATTAGAAGAATACCTACCTTGTCGCTGTGAAGTGCTGTCATTATTAAATAGGTATATATAGGTCTCATTTAAGTATCATCTTTATATTACCGCTGTCTATATATACTTGCCTAGTTACGAAGTCAGAAATACCGGTTTCGCAGAAAGTCCACTCTAGCACTCAAAGATTAGTAAGGAATGAAGTTAGGGACACAGGGGGGGCCTTTAACATAAAATACACACAAACACATCAAATAAAATTACTTTGGTAAAGCGGGATATTATAGTATTTCAAGCATAAGGTTTTAGTGAGACTACATATATGACTAGAAGTACTTAACTTTCTTGTGGCTGAAGTCTGCCTGTAATCCCTACTGCACATGCGTACCCTAGTGGTTTCTGGTGCAATATTTTTCTGTATACTTGATAAATACACGATCTTGTATACTTGATAAATTTGACGGTTGTTATAAACAAACTCCAATGTCAGTGGTTTTAAATTTGAAATTCTGAGAGTATTCATTCTTCTAAGGCATAGACAACAGAAGAAGTAAGAAGGCTGATATACACTATATAACCAAGCAGTTTGGTTCCTAAAAATATAAAGTAAACCTAAAATATAATTTAACAATTATAAATATTTGAACGGGTGATGAGATGACGGCGGCCCGTTACAATGTCTTCCTCGATTACAACGTCTGATAGATCCCAGTATAAACAAAGTGACCCAGGACCATTTACTATTCATGTCCAATATGAGCCTTTCGCCTGGAGTTTCTTTACACCCTGTCTCTTTCGGCCAATTTATCCACCTCCATCAAAGACAGTTCCCTAATGTCATCGATGGATCGATTAAAGGATTAGGCCGCAATAGAGTATCGGTGAGCTTCCACACTTTTCATGATGCAAACGACTTTCTGATTTCCCCTACTCTAACAAATAAAAAACTAAAAGCGTTCATCCCCTCATTTAATGTTACAAGAGTGGACCTAGTAAAAGGGCTCCCTACTGACTGGTCTCCGGAAGACATAATAAACTTTGTAAAAGTTCCAGAGGGATGCGGTCGAGTTTTGAAGTCCCGAAGACTCAATTACAAAAAAAACGAACTTCCAAGATGGTTCGTACAAGTGGGTCCCCTCGGAGACGGTAGTTCTCACCTTCGACGGTCAAATTCTTCCCCCCAGGATATTCGCATGTTACAACTCTCTGAAGGTGGAAATTTATACTTATCCCACCACTCAATGTTTCCGCTGCTCCAGGTTTGGACACACCAAAGAAAAGTGCCGGTCAACTCCTCGCTGCTTCCGATGCAGCGGCCCTCACCTTGGAGAGTCCTGTGAAAATGAAAATCTACAATGCATTAACTGTAAAGGGGAAGCGAACCACTTGGCAACAAGCAAATCGTGCCCTGAATTCCAAAGGCAATGCAATATTAAAAAAACTATGGCCGAGGGAAAACACTCTCGCCCCTCAATACGTCCCAAATCTTTCTGAAGTTAAGACAGACTATTGTCAAAATTCTCACGCGTGCTTAGACTCGCCATTCTCTACGGTAGAACTAAAAATGGTATTGTATCGTGTCAAGGACTCATCTCCCGGACATGACGGTATCCCATACTCATTCATTAGTAACGCTCCAGAAAATATTAAATCATATTTCCTCGATCTCATTAACTTTATCTTTACCAACGGCATCATTCCCCATCTTTGGAAATCACAGCTTATTATTCCCTTATTAAAACCAAATAAAGATCCACTCGACCCTTGTTCTTATCACCCAATTGCCGTACTTCTAAAAATCATGGAACATTTAATTAAAAACAGACTTGAGTGGTTTATTGAATCTCATAACCTCCTCTCCCCTACACATTTCGGCTTTAGAAAAGGTAGAAGTACGATGGACAGTCTTGCTATGTTTACAACCGACATTCGTGTTGCCTTTAGCCAGCGCGAATCAGTAGTAGCGGCCTTCCTAGACGTCAAAGCGGCTTACGATAATGTTCAACTGCCCATCCTTTGGAATAAACTCGTCCAACTTAACGTTCCCCCTAGGCTGAAAGACCTCATTACTAGAGTTCTCTCAGATCGGTACATAACCCTAAGAGGTAACGATCAGTCTATTGCTCCATCTAGATCCATATGGAAAGGTTTACCTCAAGGTTCAGTCCTTAGCCCAATACTATTCAATATTTATACAGCCGATCTACAATCAGCATGTGATCAGTCCAAAGTCCTTCAATACGCAGATGACATATTACTATACTCTTGTAATAAGTCGATTGATAACGCTAGTGTAAACATTTCCCACTCCTTGAAAGCCCTTAACAACTGGCTAGAACTACATGGCTTTGAGCTATCACCTACCAAAAGCAATATAGTAGTTTTCTCCAGGAAATTGTCCCTCCCTACTATTCATGTAACTCTAAAAAACCAGTTAATCCCTGTCAAACCGCATATTAAATTTCTCGGCCTGGTACTTGACTCTAGACTCACAGGACGAGCTCACTGTGAATATATAGTTACAAAATGTGAACGTAACATTAACATGCTGAGATGTCTTGCAGGTATTTGGTGGGGAGCCCACCCCTTTGCACTAAAGCTACTTTATAACGCCATAATCAGAAGTTTACTGGACTACGGCACATTCCTACTTGAACCTGCTAACGCTGACGCACTGCAGAGCCTCAACCGCATTCAGTCAAAAGCCCTCCGTAGTCACAGGAGCGATGAAATCCAGACCTATCAATGCCCTACAGTTGGAATGCGTCGAACCTCCTCTAGACTTACGTCGTCAGTTCCTATCTGATCGCTTCCTTTTCCGCACATTTCAATTCTCCATGCACCCCATTTCTCCGAAAATAACTCTCCTTAATGAATTGTATTATCGGTCCCCTTTTTGGAATAATCAATCTCCCCCGTGTTTAGTAACCAGTTTCAGAAGATTTCAATCCATTAAAGACCCAATGTTTCACTCCTCCAACATTCCCATGTTCAAGCACTCATACCCTGTGACCATTTTACAACCCCGAGTCCTTCTCAACTTTGGCTCTGCAAAAGGCGATATCAATGCTAAGAACTACCTTCAATTTGCCTTAGGGGAGAACTGGAGCGGATGGCACACTTTATTTTCGGACGCCTCCAAATTGTCACCTGTCGGTTGTGTCGGAGTTGGTACCTACCACTCACAATATGGAATAGTACAAAAAGCGAAATGCCCACCCGAGTCCTCTGTCTTCTCTGGAGAATGCATGGGGATTCTAAAATGCCTGGAATACTGCCGAGTGGCCCGTCTTCAACGGGCCCTTATTTTTTCAGACTCGAAAAGCGCTCTTCAAGCTCTCCTTTCGGACCCCTTCTCTTCTAAATTGCATAACCCGTTATTAATATTTTTAATCAAAGAGGAGATTTCAAAATCTTACCGCCGGAACTGTGAAATCGTATTCGCCTGGATACCCAGCCATTCAGGTATCCCAGGAAATGAAATAGCAGACCGAACCCGTTAAAGAGGCGGTATCATGCGGGGATAAGATCCCCTTCAAAAACTGCGCTTTTGATCTACTCTCTATTCCTAAACAACTTTTATATAAGTCCTGGAACACTCGTTGGCACGTATCGAGTAAAACTAAGGCTAAAAATTATGCGTCTTTACAGCCGGACATAGGTCAAAAACCTTGGTTCCACAAAATCTTCCTGAGCAAGAGGGCGACCTCAACTATTATCCGAATGAGACTAAATCACTGCCTCTCCCCCGTCCACCTATTCAAAATACATTGCCGGGACACATCCTTGTGTGAATGTGGCCTGGACGATGGAACCCTGAACCATCTGTTCCTGTGTTGCTCCCGTCTAAATCATACCCATCTGTACTCTGGCCTTGTTTTTCAAAAAATCCCCTTCCCAACGCACATGCCCTCACTCTTAATCCCCAACCCCTCTATTTTTCTTTCCCCAACCCCTCAATTTTATCACAATCAATAATTTAAAGTTATGATTATATTTCTATCCCCTCGTTAATCTGATCGACTATTTCTTGCAAAATTTTCAATTCGCACTACTTTATTTATCTTGTTGACGTGATGCTGGCAAATGCCTCCGCGGCGATAGCCATTACAAAAAAAAAAAAAATAACCAAAGAGTACCTTGTTACGATGGAGAGTCGCTGTTAGTAATTCGTATTTTGTAATATTTTGTAAAATAATGGAGGCAGAAACCCCGTGTGGCTGCTGCGTGTTGCGGGCCGCGGACAAGGACCTGCGGACGCCGTACACCCGGCACGGCGCCCAGGAGGTGTACTCCCAATTGCTTCAAGAATGCTTCGGCATTAATGTAAGTGTTATTGTTAGGTTATAGAACATCAACACTGCATCGCATTAACGGTTTGGTTTGAGATTTACAACAGAACCCTTGTAGCTTTCAAACTTGTCATTGGGAAAATTGTCTCGCTGGTCAGACACCAATAAATAAAACTGAACTGCAGGATTATATTCCTTGCATAGGTAATACAGTAGGAATGCTGGTGTAAAAACTTTTAAGATTTAGCTGGAATAAAGTGATACATGTTTTGTTGAACTTTATTGGTATAGTTAACTCTATATCAGAATTAAAACTCCGTAGAAACCGTACTAGCAGCTGGTACTGGTACCGTACTCTGAAGAATTTAATTAAATCTGTAAAAAGAAAACAACATAAACACCTGCCACGATAAGGGCCCTTTCAATATGGAATATCACAATTTATAAACAAAATAGTAACAGGTGAAACACACAGATGGAACTCTTGTAAGGAATAAGGATGTCTCTGTTTATAGACAGACAGTACTTGGTATATCTGTTGAAATAGGTTATATGAAATGTTATTCATAAATCATACAGGTAATGGAGGAGTGTGGGATCTGCGAGTGTTGTGTGGCGCGCCTGCAGGATGCAAGCGAGTTCAAGCTGCAAGTGCAGCGCAGCCAGGAAGAGTTGCAGGCTCGGGTGCAGGGAGCACTGCTAGTAAAAGGTAAATATGTTATATACTTGTCATTAACAAGTTTAAAGTACATTAAAATAATTCCAAATATAATCACTAAATCTTGAAGCAAATCAAATTATTTTGTTCAATATTTTTTGATTTGCAATTTTTAAGTAGTTACACTACTATATATAAACTGAAAATAGATGTCATATACTTAAGAAAAAGTGACCAAACCCTCCGGTGTCCGAGGCCAGATTTGAACTGGCGTCTTCAGCTTTCGCGGCTGACGTCCTGACCACTAGACCACCCGGTAACGGCGGAACTTGACAAATTTTCTCATGTATATGCAATCTCTGAATTTGAAACGGCTAGGCGCCGTTGACCATACTCTAAGGGCATGCGCAGTACGTGCTTGCACCTCCTATCCGAATCTCTTACGTGATTCTGGTATAGCGAGAGAGATGGTGCTGCCATCTATGAATCTTGAAGCAAATCAAATTATTTTGTTCAATATTTTTTGATTTGCAATTTTTAAGTAGTTACACTACTATATATAAACTGAAAATAGATGTCATATACTTAAGAAAAAGTGACCAAACCCTCCGGTGTCCGAGGCCAGATTTGAACTGGCGTCTTCAGCTTTCGCGGCTGACGTCCTGACCACTAGACCACCCGGTCACGGCGGAACTTGACAAATTTTCTCATGTATATGCAATCTCTGAATTTGAAACGGCTAGGCGCCGTTGACCATACTCTAAGGGCATGCGCAGTACGTGCTTGCACCTCCTATCCGAATCTCTTACGTGATTCTGGTATAGCGAGAGAGATGGTGCTGCCATCTATGAATCTTGAAGCAAATCAAATTATTTTGTTCAATATTTTTTATAATTATTTTACATGTTTTTTTAAAGTGGGGCATTCCACTCATACAATAGTATGTTATTCAATCAAATACAAACACTGAAAACATTGAAAAAATAATCAACCCAGCAGGATTTGAACCTCGCATCGATACGCCTTACCGGGGCTCGATCGCTTTACCAATTAAGCTATGGGTTCAGTTACTGAGTTGACGAAATTCTCAATGCCTTCAATCATCTTTTTGCATTTATTTTTACATCGACTTTATAGCAGCCGTAAGCGACATCTAGGTGCTAACTACTAGAGTTAGATACCCTTCCCGCCGACCCTTTTACAAGTGTCACAACGGAAATAATAGATGGCGCTGCTATCAACTCATAATTATTTTACATGTTTTTTTAAAGTGGGGCATTCCACTCATACAATAGTATGTTATTCAATCAAATACAAACACTGAAAACATTGAAAAAATAATCAACCCAGCAGGATTTGAACCTCGCATCGATACGCCTTACCGGGGCTCGATCGCTTTACCAATTAAGCTATGGGTTCAGTTACTGAGTTGACGAAATTCTCAATGCCTTCAATCATCTTTTTGCATTTATTTTTACATCGACTTTATAGCAGCCGTAAGCGACATCTAGGTGCTAACTACTAGAGTTAGATACCCTTCCCGCCGACCCTTTTACAAGTGTCACAACGGAAATAATAGATGGCGCTGCTATCAACTCATAATTATTTTACATGTTTTTTTAAAGTGGGGCATTCCACTCATACAATAGTATGTTATTCAATCAAATACAAACACTGAAAACATTGAAAAAATAATCAACCCAGCAGGATTTGAACCTCGCATCGATACGCCTTACCGGGGCTCGATCGCTTTACCAATTAAGCTATGGGTTCAGTTACTGAGTTGACGAAATTCTCAATGCCTTCAATCATCTTTTTGCATTTATTTTTACATCGACTTTATAGCAGCCGTAAGCGACATCTAGGTGCTAACTACTAGAGTTAGATACCCTTCCCGCCGACCCTTTTACAAGTGTCACAACGGAAATAATAGATGGCGCTGCTATCAACTCATAATTATTTTACATGTTTTTTTAAAGTGGGGCATTCCACTCATACAATAGTATGTTATTCAATCAAATACAAACACTGAAAACATTGAAAAAATAATCAACCCAGCAGGATTTGAACCTCGCATCGATACGCCTTACCGGGGCTCGATCGCTTTACCAATTAAGCTATGGGTTCAGTTACTGAGTTGACGAAATTCTCAATGCCTTCAATCATCTTTTTGCATTTATTTTTACATCGACTTTATAGCAGCCGTAAGCGACATCTAGGTGCTAACTACTAGAGTTAGATACCCTTCCCGCCGACCCTTTTACAAGTGTCACAACGGAAATAATAGATGGCGCTGCTATCAACTCATAATTATTTTACATGTTTTTTTAAAGTGGGGCATTCCACTCATACAATAGTATGTTATTCAATCAAATACAAACACTGAAAACATTGAAAAAATAATCAACCCAGCAGGATTTGAACCTCGCATCGATACGCCTTACCGGGGCTCGATCGCTTTACCAATTAAGCTATGGGTTCAGTTACTGAGTTGACGAAATTCTCAATGCCTTCAATCATCTTTTTGCATTTATTTTTACATCGACTTTATAGCAGCCGTAAGCGACATCTAGGTGCTAACTACTAGAGTTAGATACCCTTCCCGCCGACCCTTTTACGGCTGCTATAAAGTCGATGTAAAAATAAATGCAAAAAGATGATTGAAGGCATTGAGAATTTCGTCAACTCAGTAACTGAACCCATAGCTTAATTGGTAAAGCGATCGAGCCCCGGTAAGGCGTATCGATGCGAGGTTCAAATCCTGCTGGGTTGATTATTTTTTCAATGTTTTCAGTGTTTGTATTTGATTGAACAATATTTTTTAATTTGCAATTTTTAAGTAGTTACACTACTGTATATAAACTGAAAATAGATGTCATATACTTAAGAAAAAGTGACCAAACCCTCCGGTGTCCGAGGCCAGATTTGAACTGGCGTCTTCAGCTTTCGCGGCTGACGTCCTGACCACTAGACCACCCGGTCACGGCGGAACTTGACAAATTTTCTCATGTATATGCAATCTCTGAATTTGAAACGGCTAGGCGCCGTTGACCATACTCTAAGGGCATGCGCAGTACGTGCTTGCACCTCCTATCCGAATCTCTTACGTGATTCTGGTATAGCGAGAGAGATGGTGCTGCCATCTATGAATCTTGAAGCAAATCAAATTATTTTGTTCAATATTTTTTGATTTGCAATTTTTAAGTAGTTACACTACTATATATAAACTGAAAATAGATGTCATATACTTAAGAAAAAGTGACCAAACCCTCCGGTGTCCGAGGCCAGATTTGAACTGGCGTCTTCAGCTTTCGCGGCTGACGTCCTGACCACTAGACCACCCGGTCACGGCGGAACTTGACAAATTTTCTCATGTATATGCAATCTCTGAATCGGAGGGTTTGGTCACTTTTTCTTAAGTATATGACATCTATTTTCAGTTTATATATAGTAGTGTAACTACTTAAAAATTGCAAATCAAAAAATATTGAACAAAATAATTTGATTTGCTTCAAGATTCATAGATGGCAGCACCATCTCTCTCGCTATACCAGAATCACGTAAGAGATTCGGATAGGAGGTGCAAGCACGTACTGCGCATGCCCTTAGAGTATGGTCAACGGCGCCTAGCCGTTTCAAATTCAGAGATTGCATATACATGAGAAAATTTGTCAAGTTCCGCCGTGACCGGGTGGTCTAGTGGTCAGGACGTCAGCCGCGAAAGCTGAAGACGCCAGTTCAAATCTGGCCTCGGACACCGGAGGGTTTGGTCACTTTTTCTTAAGTATATGACATCTATTTTCAGTTTATATATAGTAGTGTAACTACTTAAAAATTGCAAATCAAAAAATATTGAACAAAATAATTTGATTTGCTTCAAGATTCATAGATGGCAGCACCATCTCTCTCGCTATACCAGAATCACGTAAGAGATTCGGATAGGAGGTGCAAGCACGTACTGCGCATGCCCTTAGAGTATGGTCAACGGCGCCTAGCCGTTTCAAATTCAGAGATTGCATATACATGAGAAAATTTGTCAAGTTCCGCCGTGACCGGGTGGTCTAGTGGTCAGGACGTCAGCCGCGAAAGCTGAAGACGCCAGTTCAAATCTGGCCTCGGACACCGGAGGGTTTGGTCACTTTTTCTTAAGTATATGACATCTATTTTCAGTTTATATATAGTAGTGTAACTACTTAAAAATTGCAAATCAAAAAATATTGAACAAAATAATTTGATTTGCTTCAAGATTCATAGATGGCAGCACCATCTCTCTCGCTATACCAGAATCACGTAAGAGATTCGGATAGGAGGTGCAAGCACGTACTGCGCATGCCCTTAGAGTATGGTCAACGGCGCCTAGCCGTTTCAAATTCAGAGATTGCATATACATGAGAAAATTTGTCAAGTTCCGCCGTGACCGGGTGGTCTAGTGGTCAGGACGTCAGCCGCGAAAGCTGAAGACGCTAGTTCAAATCTGGCCTCGGACACCGGAGGGTTTGGTCACTTTTTCTTAAGTATATGACATCTATTTTCAGTATAATCACTAAAATATAGTTATGTTTGAAAGTTAATTTAAATGTTTAGTAGGTCAGTAGTGTTGCATTGTCTCAGTGTTAAGTTTAAGCTGCATATGCATTTGAGCGGCTTGGCCCGAGGCATGCTCGCCCCAAGCGACAAGATGTGTGTGATGATGTGTTTATATTTGGGTAAAATGGCGTTGGACGCGATAACAGCTGCTGCTGCGTTTATTATAATTCATTGAATAATTAACAAAAAAAAAACAATTCTCAGTGGTGGATGAAACAGTTATAAAAATTTTGATTCATGTGGTATATACATTTACTTTCAGGGATCGTTACCGGTATTTTCAAAACTGGTTGTAATTTGGGTTTAACCGGTTATACTTGAATTTCACTATTTACATTGCTAAAACCATGAATTTCGGTAAAGTATTACCAGTATTCAAAAGCATTATCGGTTTTTGCAAATGACATGTTTACCTGTAATCGATTTTATTAGCGGTATAAGAAGTCAAAAGACAAGCACCTAAAAGGCATAAGACTCGAAAAGTCAAAAATGAATTTGTGAAATATGACACTTTGTACTACTACTTTATTTAGTTGGTTTATTTCTAGAAAATTTGAAATAGGAACGCCTTAGCAGTTATGTCGTCTGTCGTCGAACTGGTTAGGTACATAGCCTAATTATAAAGGTCATTTAAATTTTTGACAGCTCGTCCGAAAAGACCTCACCTACGTCACATAATGATGCCATTCGTTGACATATTCAATTCAGTCAGGGAGTTTAATTAATACACTATTCATGTTCAAAAATGTTAGCGTGCCGTTACTAAGTTTATTTTGTGTTTTTTAATTATTTTATACCTAAAATAAGCTTCATATAATTTTAGTTAATTTAATATAATACTTTTAGTTGGCAATTCATTTACGGCATGTAATTTAATGAGGACTTTTTTTTAACATTGTGGCAATACAACTATTTGGCGAGTATTACACTGACAGACGGCCATATTGTATTATCTCTGTTTCTTTTAAACTTATCACGCCGTTTCATTTTTGTCTGAGATTCCCAAATATTTGATAGATATATAATGTATATAATAATAGTTGCTCGTAATTAATATTGGTGTAGTGTAATTGCGTGTAAAACTTCATACTAACGCACTGAATGTGGAATTACGCTAAAATATTTTATAAGTTACGTTGTAATTGTAATGGAATTACATTGTAATCTTTAGTAACATATTTATGAGTTTAATTTCTTTTTTCAATGGACTAAGCCGTTTAGTAGAAATCAATACGCAAATTTAACAGTATAACGGCATGTCGTTAACTTTGTATAACGGAAAAACTATAAGTAATAGGAATAAATCAAACGTTGGTAATATTCTACTTACATAGAATAATGTTTTTTTTTTGGATTGACCCATTAATGAAGAATATCCCATAGGCGCACCGCACCACACATTAGAGCGGAATTTAGCTATTCATAGACAAAAGCGGAAATTTGTCTATGGTAGGCTGAATTTTTGTATGGAGGCCATAGACAAATTTCCGCTACCATAGCCCAATTTCCGCTTGTGTTTACGAATAGCAAAATTCCGCTCTAATGTGTGGTGCCCCTTAAAAACTATAACGGTTTATGGCCGGCCATGAATTCCGTCATAGGGACACCATAAGTAGATAATATTCAATACTGTGCGGAAAATTGTCTATGGTTTGTGGAAATTGTGGTAACCGCGGATCTTACGCATCATTTTCAAAATCCGCATCAAATCGATGCGGAGCTCATGCGGATGCAGATGTGAAACAAGTCGGTACAGGAACGTCTCTGCGACGTCGCACGTGCTAGGTAAAGTAACGTAGGTAATTTCACCATTACCCAATCGGAATATTGTTACATTTTCGTGATTCGTCGATCGAGCTCGTCGTCGTCGATGTCCTTGATGGATAGCGACAAGAAATGACGAGTTTGTTTTGTTTTGATTTTAGTGTTGAAATGCTATTGTATGGCGAAGGGCTTTGTATGATGTGAGTAGTACCAAACTTTATTATTTGTTTTTTTTGTGTACTTATCTTACATCCGCATCCGTATTCCAGGGATATGAGCCTTTTAATATCCGCATCCGCGGATGTCAAAAAATCAGTATCCGTAATATCCCTAACACAGAGCTCCTTCTTTGACGTTACGAAACGTCATGACGTGTTGACGTCATGTTGTCCCTTCTTAACGCATGACAAGTTATTTTTCTCACTTAGGGAAACGTATCGGATACTAAATGTCAAACTCAATTTTTTTGACAGAGATGCACACTTGCACACCCTTGGTATGGTGTCGTTTAGATATGCCAAATTATTTGTTTTTTTAATGGCATGGCATTAAATTTGCATTCTTATTATAATGTCTAGTATAATTACTAATAATAGAGGTAATCCTCTATTAAATAATTTTCCCTATTTTAAAAGTTTGAGAACCGCATCGTTCCCTGATGACGTCAGTGTGGTCACTGACGTCACGAGGTGTCAAAAATTTAACTGACCTGTATAATTAGGCTATGGTTAGGTATAAATTCGGCCCGATAGAGACCGTAACTTAGATACAGATGTCTCACTCGCACCAGTAATAAACTTGTCATTCATTGAATATAGGTATTGAATACCGGTAAAGAATACTGAAATTAGGACTTGAATTGTCATAATGATGATAGCAATATTAAAATAATACCTCTAATTTGAATACAGGTATAACATTTAAACTGCTATTAGTTTGACAGTTTGTTTACAGGTATTTAATAAAACCGGTTGTGCAATCCCTGTTTACTTCACCAAATTACAGTTGAAAATGAGCCTCAAGACAGAATCAACTTTCATCGCAGGTTTTTCAATACTTGTTTAATTTAGTTGCACCCAAAATACAGAGGAAACATACAAAGTAACACTGGTTTATCTACACTCACACTGTAAGTCCTCTAAAACGTGTTCAAAAACGGTAGGCAATGGCTAGCATTACCGCAACCGATTTTACTATGATAAGCTTTTTATCTGTGGCAGTAACGTAATTTTAACTTTACATGCTCATATATTGATACGTTATGAGTTTAAAATTCCGAACATCGAATTTGATAACATGATGTAAATCCTGTGCTCCTTCCTGACCAACGGCATGCGCCCGCGCGACCGCCGGCACAATCGAGTTGGCCATGGCGGTGCAATGGCGGTCATTCTATGGTTTCCGAACACTTAATTTAATATATATAATATGAGTGTAGATAAAGCCGTGTATGCAACTGTACGTAATTAGGCCTTACCTACGACCCTTATTACGTAACAGTTACTTAAACTACTATTTCGTATAGTTGTATTAACAAAATAACAAGAACAAAAACTACTCAATTTATGACGTTGCTACTATCTTCTTCGTCTGATTTATTCGCAATAACAGAAAGCGGATGTAATGAATCTATTCAGGATTCGAGTTAATACCACCGGGATATAGTATTGTACGCTGCGATAGAATGGACGGGCGTATACAAGGAGGCGAGCTTTGAGCTGCGTCAGATATCATGCGATAACGTCAACATAAATGAGCATCAATTTGAACTTGTTGGTGCGACTGTACATTTATATAATAAGTTTTTGTTTGTTTGTTTTGTGTTATATATCCCACCGCGAGCCTGCGAGAATGAATACATGTCATTATTTAGTATAATAGAACAGTTCTCGATTAGGTATAATGGCAAATTAATTGTGTTTGGAGACTATAACTTATTTTTTACTAATGATAATGTACGTGCTTATTATGAGTATTTTATGACTTATTGCGGATTCACTCAGAACAATGGAATACCCAATTGTAATGGTAGACATCTCGATTTAATATTGAGCGGGGCCGGACTGAAGTTGCCAGTGGCGGTAAGCGCGGCGGGGGAGGAGTTACAGCCTGTTGACCTTTATCACCTACCGCGGCGTGCGTCGTCGTCGGGGGCGGCACTGGCGGTGGCGGCGCAGCGCCCGCGTCGGGTCCCGTGAGCGCTGAGCCTGACACATTGACTGGCTATTCTCGTTGTTCTCAGCAAAAGAGCATACCTCAATGCAGAGAGTGGAATTTCGCAAAAGCTGATTTCGATCTCTTGTATAAGTCGTTGGCGAGTTTAGACTTGACTGATTTTTATAAAATTAATGATATTGCGCAGTTAATAACTTATTTTTATGATAAATTTTATACAGTATTAAACAACTGTGTTCCTCTTAAAATAAATAAAGCGATTGTACCTCGGTATACATATCAGCCTATCCCTGTACGCCAGACTTCCTGCATCAATGCCTTCCCTAAGACAGAGATCGGGCTTACGTAGCCTATGGGATCGAATATCGACATCGCGCTACTCGTCACCTGTCGTTTAGTGGGTAATTTCGTACCGTTGAGCACGTCTTCGGGCGTGTTGCGTAAATTTACGTTAAACCCTAACGTGTCGCGTTTATGGTTCCATTTTAAACCTAATGTGCGCTCGCTTTCGCCTCCCCCGATGAGGGACGTATCCTCTTTGCTAGGAACTACGTCAGAAATTACGTTTGGGTTGTTAGAGGCGAACCCGCGGAGCTCGAACGACGCGCGTAAATTGAGTGCGTAAATTTCGTTTACTATGCGCCTAACATCGCCCTCACACTGGTCGAAAGCTACGACTAAGTCGTCCATATACGTGTTTTTTATAGTTTTCTCAGCGGCGATCGGAAATTCCTTCGCATGTTCGTATGCGTTTTTGTTTTTGACGTACAATGCCGTCGTCGGCGAAGCCGCGGACCCGAATATCAGTCTTTTCATCCTATATTCTTGCGGTGCGGCTGAGCGGTCCTCCCCCCGCCAAACAAAACGTAACGAATCTCGATCGCGTTCTATAATCTCTATCTGCAGGAACATTTCTTTAATGTCGGCTATTACCGCGGTCCTGCCTTCCCTAAAATGGACTAACACGCCGAATAAGGATTCTAACAGATCAGGACCCGCTAGAAGAGCGCTATTTAGCGACCTGCCGTACGCCGTAGCGGCTGCGTCCCAAACTATGCGCATTTTTCCGCGCTGCGGATGAAACGTTGCGAAATGCGCCAAGTACCATGCCCTAGGCGCGTCCTGCGGGGGCGGCGATTCTACTTTTTCCGCGTAACCTTTGTCTAACAGGTTATTTATGTGCTTAGTATACTCGATTTTCAGAATAGGGTCGCGATCTAACTTGTTTTCCAGGCTGTACAGCCGCCGTAACGCGTGCGCTTTATTATTTGGCAATTCTTCGTTATCGGTACGCCATAACAAACCCGCTCGGAACCTATCTTCCCCGGGGATTTTTTCACATGTCGCTTCTAGTAAATCTATTGCTCTTTGATCGGGATCGGCCCGAGGTAACTTTTTAACTACCCCTAGTGACTCGATATCGAAATGTTCCTTCATGAGAGCTAAAGCTTCATCGTCGGCCGTTCGTGGCCCCATGTGGCCTACGAACGCTACGGTTGCCTCCGATGACCTATGTGGTCCGTGCAGTGACCATCCTAGCCGCGTCAAACTAGCTACCGGGAGGTGCGATTTACCGCTGATAATTTGGCGCGTCACTATCAAATGCCAATTATCTTGACCTATGATTATTGAAGGTGCGGCAGAATCGTAACACAGCTCCTCGGCTATGTCGGCTAAATGGTCGCACTGCGCGACTATGTTTTTGGAGATGCCTTGCGCTCCTACTTTCAATAGATTGATGGTAAGCGCTTCCATCATTTCTAGATGCCTACTGCAAAAGCCGCGGATTGCGAATCGCACGTTACAAGAGTCCGGATCGCTCACGCTCCCACCTATACCTTCTATGTCGAGCGTTTCTCCCCGCTCTCGGGGCATTATACGATCGGCTGTTTCGTGTGAAATCAAACTAAGGGCCGCCCCTTCATCTAACAGGGCTAAGGCTTGCGTAGTACCTAGTGGGCCCGTAACCTCTACGGGCATCATTTTCAAAAACGTGGGCGCTATTCTAATCGCGTGAACGTTACTGACTTTCTTGTCTTCCACGGGCGCTTTAGATGCGTTCAAACCGTGTAGTAACCTGTGATGCCCGGCCTCGCACTGTTGCACTCCGCAAGCCACATACCTGCACTTAAAGCGACCACGGTGCGCCGCGCCTAGACATTTATAACACAGCTTTTAGTTTTTCGCCCAATCCCAACGTTCGGTTACCGATGCATTCAAAAATTTAGTACACGCTTCCACTTTGTGTTCATGATTATGACATATTAGACACTTATCACGTGACGTAAATCGTGCTGGTACCGAATGTTGTTTGGGTTTGGTCCCCGTATACGCGGGCCTTTTAGCCTCGCGGGGCTTCGTTTGAGCTACCGTCGGCGACCTATACTCCCCCGTGTGAGCTCTATCTACTCTATTTCGCGGGCGAGTGCTCTGGTAGCTGTCGTTGGAATCGCTCGAATAGTCGCGGGAGAACACGGCCGGGAGTACGGGCGGGGGCGGTACGACGCCCTGACCTATTTTCCAGCTCAAAGGAAACCGTGTTCACGGCATTTTTCGGCCTCGGACCTCGATGACGACTCGTTCGTTTAGCCGCGGAACTAATTTCTAGCAGAAATTCTGATATCGCGACTAAATCGGGCGAGTTCAAATTAGCTTGTTTGAACTTGCCCCATTCGTACCTAACAATAAGGTTCAACTTATCTACGATCTTGTTGACTAGCTCTGGCGCGTACAAGTATTTTTCTTGTTTTAATGGTTTTATCGTCGCTACTGCATTTGCGACGTGCGCGGCAAAAGACACGATATTACTGTTATCTTCGGCTAGGCGCGGCATGCGTTTAACATTATGTAGCTCAGTCAACACGATCTCTTCAGGGTCCCCGAACTGCCTCCCTAAGGCCTCCATTATCTCGTATGGATCCTGGACGGTATACATTATGGATTTCACCGCGGTACGCGCTTCACCTTTCAACGCGCGCCTAATTCGACTGACGTTATTTACGTAACTAAACATGGGCGCGGTATCGTCAAATTCGGCACGGAATGCGATCCATTCTGTGATATTACCGTCGAAAGCGGGTAATTCGGGTGGCCTATGCATAATGGGCGCATAATGACTGGACACATCTCGCGGCGGGCGATGAGTACTCATATGCGGCTCGCGGGGCGCGGGGGCGCTGGACGCCGGCGCGCTAGTAGCGAAATTATTACGTATTGTGTGTAACGCGGACGCCTCATTTTTAGTTACGTAATTGCTCTGGTCTAGCTGGGACTGTCGTTCTACCCAATTCCTCACGCGTTGCTCGTCTTTTTCGACAAGAGGTTCGGACTTACCGCTAACAGATTGCGCCTCATGCTGGGCAATCTGTAGCCTTAACTTGGCAGTTTCCGTCTCTTTATTAGCAACGGCGAGGGCGGCTTTATGAACCTCGAGTTCCGCTAGCAACAGAGCTAACTTTTCGTCGCACTTTTCACTATACACACTTCGATTTTCGCGCACTTTTTTACTACCGCGGTCGCCGCACTGAGAAAAGCGGTCTTTTTCCCCGGCGGACGTGTTAGGTTTACACAATGTCCCCGGTGGATTTTTAACTAACGTCTTTTCCGCGTCGTCTTCCGATATTTCCGAATAAGCGGGCGCCGGCGCTCTTGCCGGCGGCGGCTGTAGACGCGGTTCGACACTAGGACCATCGCCAAGAGTGCTGCTGGTGCCTTTGTCCCATGTATTGGCATCGCCGGAGGTTGTTTCCCCAGACGGCGGGGTAACGGCTCTGGAGGGTTGTCCCTTGTGTGAGCGAAGAGACATCTTGAGCGTATGATCGGACATCTTCTTCTTTCTTCTTGCTTGACGCACGTGGGGTTCCCTAACCTTACCTACCTAAAACCTAATGGCTGACACTGCCTAGTGCAGTGAAAGCGGCCCTACGTTCACTTTACTTACTCGTGGGCGTTAATCCCTGATGCACTGAATCTCGCGCAAAGGCTAAGTGCAAGTGCCAGAGCGTCCGAAAGCAGTGTGAAGACGTCAACCATGTGACGTTGCAACGAAAGTTGCCAGGACACGAACGTGGAGTATGGTCTCTACACGAGCGGTCCGTCCAGCAAGCTGGTAAATAGCACAGGGCTCTTCCGCGAAAGCGGGCAGGTGTATCAGCGGTTAAGCCGGACACCGTATGGAGATTCTGAGCGAAATTAAT
This sequence comes from Pammene aurita, assembly GCA_947086415.1. NCBI lineage: Eukaryota > Metazoa > Arthropoda > Insecta > Lepidoptera > Tortricidae > Pammene > Pammene aurita. Next base: position 13,521,414 of record OX352313.1, read on the forward strand.
CCAGCTCAGCGCGTACTTGTTTATTTCTTCAATTGGCAGCAGTTTTCTGATATCCGGAGCTCGAAGGACCAGTTGTTGTGTGCAGACCGGATTACCACGTTGAACCAAGCAGCGCTGACCCGCTGTACCATTTACCAGGTCATGTAGGGAGATGAATAAGAACGCTTATTTAAAATTGTAAAACATTTGAGCAGTGTAGTTGCAGGTGTTTCCCCGCTGGGTGTGGTTGTAGAAGTGAGCATCGAGTACGAGTGCTGGCCTCTTTTATGGGATTTCTAGCGTGCTCGTACTAGTGGCTGGTATGTGCCGTGTAAATGAGACATTTATTGGCGAATAAGCTTACTGTATTACATGTTTGTAGGAGGGTTAAAATTGATATTTATATAGGACATTTCTTCGTAAATTAGTACAAAATTCTTATACTCTAGACATTTTTGGGTATTACGACATAAATTCAATAAAATTAGACACAGATTAGTACTTAGGAACTAGACATAGAAACACAAGATTTATACACGTTATTAAATTACAAAAATAAACAAATTGGTATAAATCGAGAAAATGATTGACTTAGATCTAGTTACACAAAAACAACAGTAATTTTAAGCTATCTGCGACAGGAGTCATAAAAATAAGCTTTTCTTTAATGTCTCAAAGTGCTCATCAATATCGTTCAGCCGGTCGCGCCGTCCGATACATCAACAATACACGGTAGAAGGGACGCCGATGGAACGCCTTACAAAGGTGCGTGATCTGGGCGTGCACTTCACTGCTGACCTCTCCTTCAGAGATCATATTGTTATGACGTGTAAAAAAGCATACAGAAACTTGGGTTTTGTCATGCGGCAGGTGCAGGGTTTCACGAACATAGGTGCTATTCGTGCGCTGTACGAAGCTCTACTAAAAAGCCATATGGAGGGGAGTTCCAGTGTGTGGAGTCCGCATGAAAAAAAAAATACAAATTTATGCTTGAACGTATTCAAAATAAATTTACAAGGTTTTTATATTTAAAATTTTACGGCGTATACCCGTTTTACCCACTTATGTACCCAACATTGTTTGTACTAGGAATGGTAGGGTATTACCAGTTGGAAGTTAGGCGGGAGTTAGCCCTATCATCCCTTATTTTGAAACTCCTGCGAGGTAGGATCAGTAACCCGGGGTTATTGGCCACAGTGGGTCTGTATGCTCCAGCACGGTACGTGTGGCGCCGGCGCAGGCCGCCACTGCTAACCGAGCCGAACGCGCGCACTGGCCTGCTGAAATGGGCGCCATGGACTCGGGCCCTGCGCACGCTTAATAAGGTTGCTACCCGGATTGATTTATTCCATTGTTCAGAGAATGACTTCACTAAATTGACTTTGTTTGTACTGTGTTATAATTAAATGTATAAATGTCTGTATATATATTTGTATCTAGGTTAAATTTACTACACTATCGCATTGGGAAACTGTAATGTTAGTTGTATTGTTATTGTGAAATAAATAAATAAAAATATATTTTTTTATCAATGGCGGGACGATCTGGACGCATTTTGTAGGGACTGGCGAGAGCATACACTAGGCCGTGACGAGTGGCGAAAGCGAAGGGAGGCCTTTGCCCAGTAGTGGGATACAATATAGGCTACGGAAAAAAAAACATCCCACAGTCCCCAAATAAATACGAGCAAACGTAGTAATGAAAAATATTTGATTTTATAAGCACACAAAATAGTCAACAAAACCAGCGCGCCGTGTGCAATGATCAGCCTGAACTTGTCATCGCGCGCGCGCGAGCGCCGCGCATGCTCGGATATTAAATGTGTCGGAAATTAAAATTCATACTTGCGGAAAAACGCGTATTGCGTAATTTTTTTTCATAATGGGTATTTGTTATACAACATGTTGGCATACCGACTATAATATTATGACGCGGTATACCAAAGCCATAGTGGTGCCGAAGGTATTGCGGTTGCTATAGCAAAGCCAGCAATTTTCGATGTGTTGCGTCAAATCAAAACCGCGTACGATAGGCTCACGACCAAACCAACAGATATAAATCCGACGTCATGTCGTGTTTGTTTGTTTGTTTACGATGAAGAACCCAGTTTGGAGGCAGAGGGGAGATGTGTAGCCAGCGCCAGTGGTACTGAGTTTGGTATGTACCTACATCCATTAATGTTAAGCTTGATTCACACACAGCGCGGGCGCGGGTCGGGCGCGTTACCGAGCTGGCCCGCGACGGGTCTATTGGCTTCACACAGAGCGCGGGTCGAGTCGGGCAGTGTGTATGCTCGGCGGCGGCTCCGAGGCAGTCTGTACTAAGATGTCGGAGGATACGGACACAGACGAGGAATTATTATGTCTGCTTATTTTGAGAAACAGAATTCGAAAAAAAAGAAAGTATGGTTTCACGAAATCAATAAAAAAGGTTTAAAATTTGGAGACTACCATCGATTGTGTAAAGAACTGTGTTTCTACATATGAAGATCGGTTTTTACACCCACAAACAATTGTGTTTGCGAACACATTCTATTATTTTTTCATTATCTTAAATTTATTTTTGTAAAAAATACAACTTCAATGAAACGCGCGCACGCGCCCGACCCGCGCACGCGCTCTGTGTGTGGCAGCGGGCGCGGGCGTGCGCGGGCGCAAACGACCGGTCCCGCGCCCGCTGCGTGTGTGATGATGGTCATATAAAACTACTGAATACAAGCGTCGCGGGCCCGCTCGGTCACGCGCCCGACCCGCGCCCGCGCTGTGTGTGAATCAAGCTTTATGCTACATTTATGGTTAAAAACCCACAAACTTTTTTCAACCGACTTCAAGATTTCGAAGGAGGTTCTCAATTCGTTGGGATCTTTGTTTTCAACCGACTACATAAATCCAAACTCTCAATTCGTCAAGATCTTTGTTTTTACTATTTTTTTATGTACTCATGTTCACCGATTATTCGAAGAGATACTTGACAGCTGGTTCCACTGTAACCTGCTCAGGATCTGAAGATGGGATCCTGGAGAAACCGAGGGAACTCTTCAAATATAATAGACACACCAATAGTGATTTCAATATTTTTTACGGTAGCTCGGGCATTTCCTTTTGGATAGGTGGAGTATTCGAAGACTCGGCTGAAACAATTTGGAAAATTCTTTTTTCGTTTGACAGAGTATACTTGACAGTTGGTCCCACTGTAACCTGCTCAGGATCTGAAGATGGGATCCTGGAGAAACCGAGGGAACTCTTCAAATATAATAGACACACCAATAGTGATATCAATATTTTTTACGGTAGCTCGGGCATTTCCTTTTGGATAGGTGGAGTATTCTAAGACTCGGCTGAAACAATTTGGAAAATTCTTTTTTCGTTTGACAGAGTATACTTGACAGTTGGTCCCACTGTAACCAGCTCAGGATCTGAAGATGGGATCCTGGAGAAACCGAGGGAACTCTTCAAATATAATAGACACACCAATAGTGATATCAATATTTTTTACGGTAGCTCGGGCATTTCCTTTTGGATAGGTGGAGTATTCGAAGACTCGGCTGAAACAATTTGGAAAATTCTTTTTTCGTTTGACTGAGTATACTTGACAGTTGGTCCCACTGTAACCAGCTCAGGATCTGAAGATGGGATCCTGGAGAAACCGAGGGAACTCTTCAAATATAATAGACACACCAATAGTGATTTCAATATTTTTACGGTAGCTCAGGCATTTCCTTTTGGAGTCTACGTGAAGTCCAGATAGCCTCACGATCAACAGATATAAATCAGACCTCATGTTGTGTTTGTTTGTTTTAGATGAAAAACCCACTTTGGAGGCAGAGGGGAGATGTGTAGATTTAGATGAAAAACCCACTTTGGAGGCAGAGGGGAGATGTGTAGACAGCGTCAGTGGTACTGAGTTTGGTACGTACCTGCATCCATTAATGTTATGCTACATTTATGGTTAAAAACCCACAGACTTTTTTCAACCGACTTCAAGATTTCGAAGGAGGAGGTTCTCATTTCGTTGGGATCTTTGTTTTCAACCGACTTCAAAATTTCGAAGGAGGAGGTTCTGAACTCTTTGGGATCTTTGTTTTTTTTAATGCATGTTCACCAATTATTCGAAGATGGCTGGAACGATTTGGAAAATTCTTTTTTTGTTTGAAAGACTCGACCACAGATATAAATCAGACCTCATGTTGTGTTTTTGTTTGTTTTAGATGAAAAACCCACTTTGGAGGCAGAGGGGAGATTTGTACACAACGCCAGTGGGACTGAGTTTGGTATGTACCTGCATCAATTAATTTATGGTTAAAAACCCACAGACTTTTTTCAACCCACTTCAAGATTTCGAAGGAGCGGGTTATCAATTTGTCAAGATCTTTGTTTTTGCTATTTTTAGGGTTCAGTAGTCAACTAGGAACCCTTATAGTTTCGCCATGTCTGCCCGTCCGTCCGTCCGTCCGTCCGCGGATAATCTCGGTGACCGTTAGCACTAGAAAGCTGAAATTTGGTACTAATATGTATATCAATCACGCCGACAAAGTGGTAAAATAAAAAGTGGAAAAAAATGTTTTATTAGGGTACCTCCCCTATACGTAAAGTGGGGAGTGATTTTTTTTTTCATTTCAACCCTAACGTGTGATATATTGTTGGATAGGTATTTAAAAATGAATAAGTAGGGGTTTACTAAAATAATTTTTTGATAATGTAAATATTTTCGGAAATAATCGCTCCAGGAGAAAAAAATATGTGTCCCCCCCCTCTAACTTTTGAACCATAAGTTTTAAAAATATGAAAAAAATCTTAAAAGTAGAACTTTATAAAAACTTTCTAGGAAAATTATTTTGAACTTGATAGGTTGAATAGTTTTTGAAAAAAAAATTACAAAATAATTTCTGAACTAAGTTTGTAATTTAACCGTATAAGCAGGTGTTTATTGTACCAGTAATTTCTACAAAATCACAATGAAATGACGTGCTTTCAAATAAAGTAAAAACGGTGAAAATCGGTTCACGCAATAAAGAATTATCCCATAAAAATCATCTTCCATACTTTAAGCTCGCGCGCAATAGTTTACTTAATTTGCCGATAGATGTCGCTGTACGTGGAACGCTCATATCATATCCTACATGGCGGTGTTATTTTAACTCTTAAGTGGGGACACTTACTGTGACGGACGGAAAACTACGGAACCCTACACTGAGCGTGGCCCGACACGCTCTTGGCCGGTTTTTTTTTATATGTTCACCGATTAATCGAAAACGGCTGGTATCTTTTTTGTTTGAAAGAGTATACTTCACAGTTGGTCCCATTGTAACAAGGTCAGGATGTAATGATGGGATCCTGGAGAAAGCGAGGGAACTCTTCAACTATTATAGGGACACCTTAAGTGATTTGAGGAACTTTTACAGCAGTTCGAGCATTTGCTTTTGGAAAGGCTAAAGTGGAGTCGGATTTTTTTTGTTTAAAATTATTTATAAACTGACCAGCGATTGACACTAGTCCCATCTTATGGAAAGTGACGATAGAACCGCCTATTTATTATATGGAGACCGAAATCCTCCTGATTCGGATACCAGGCGTTGGATTTGTTGTAGTTTCAATTCCATACTAGGCGATGCAACAATTTTTTAAGTGTCAAAAATAAACAAAATATGATTGTAAAACTTTCGTGAGACTCTAACATATTAAAAATATTTATAGCGGGTTACTCTCGTAATTTAAGTCGATTTTTGCTCGACATTTTTCAATATTTATAAAACCCGCTATAAATATTTTTAAAATACGATTGCGCCAAAACTTTTTACGTTTAATATTGCCGCCTAAAAGGTGAAACTACTCTGTGGGAATGTCAGTTTCCAGATGACAGCAATGGTTTAGTTAATTCCCGGAATATAAAAGGCAAACCTCGTATCTGATGGCGACTGTACAAACATCGAAGACACTGAAACATCAAGTCCAAATCAGTTAATTAACCAATATCGATATGGCTTGCCGGGGCTCGATCAAGTTAAAGCTATTGGTCAAGTATGCTAAACTTTCATGTTTATATTTGATTTAATAACAAACCAGTGTAGAAGTGAAATGCCCTACTCAAAAAACAAGCTGAAATAATTACCACTCTAAATATTTGATTGAATTGTGAAAGAGCCCTGGAAGCCTACTTGCATAGTATTTTTTATTGATTTTTAAATTATTTATCTTCAGATATCGTCGCCAAGTCAGAGACTGTAAGTGAGGATGGATCAAGTAATACGATGTTGGGTAAGGAACAACTTTAATTGAAAATGTCTAAACACGGAATGGAATTATTATTTTTACCGTTTTTACGTGACTCCGAGAGTAAAGTGACATTTGCCGCCCGCGCGCGCAGCGATAAATCTCACTTCACATGCAGGAGAAGACGTGAAATTGTGTACGAACCACGGGCGGGAATAAAGAAGGCCTCAGATCGCTTGTTTATGGCATGCCACAAATGCCCGCTATCTGAGCCGTTGTTTATTTTACCGCCCTGTACGCCTACGCCTAACATACTTGACGTGTGACGCGCGAGTTCAGACTTCAAGCGCGACTCGAAGTATGAAGTGACAGGCGACAACGTAAGATATGCTAGCTCACCTGGGTGCGTAATGTAGGTACTATTTTATTGTCCTTTATCTGTGTTCCGCTGCCGGGTGAGCGCTTGACAAATTTCTGCTTGTTGAATCTGCTTCAGAAGTTGCTAAGCGTGCAGGGTGTTCAAATTAATCTTGGCACGACGTTATGGTTACTAAAGCCTTTTCCAGGCGAGGTACGATTTATCGCCCTCGACCACACATCCGTGTCAGTTAAATTTTAACCTTAATATTTCGATTCAATGTTCAAATTAGCTTGGACTCCCCTTTTAATGATTTACCAAAACGTACATATTTTGAAGATTTGTGGGATTTTTGAAAAGAATTTCTGGATTGGTGAGGCGTGGGTGGGAAATGGGTTAAAACAACAAGATCATTGTGACCACCTCACCCGCTCAGGTACTTCTGCTCATAAAGGAACCTCCTTAGAAACAGTCTCCTACAGAAAACTTATTTTGACCATATGTCTAACACGATTGTGAAATTTGAAATATGAACCCTGCATCAACACCTATCTATAATACTATTACTCATAGAAGCAGACGGCATCAATTTGATAATTTAAAACAGTTACGAGTATCATACGCCACGTATAGATATTAGATACATTACAAGAAAAAAATTAAGATTGGTATTCTGTCCTGCTAAGCTAAGAAACGGTATGTTCAAATCAAATGAACTTGAAAATGGAATTCTGAGCTATAATCTTTTAGGTATATATTTGCATTTTTTTTCTTAGACTATATATTTATAGATGTTCAGGACAATTATTGTCGTAACACGTATTGTGCGATGGAACCCCGAGAGCGCAGCGCACCGTCCTACTCGTACATAATTAGCCGATCTTTCTATGTCATGTGTTTATTCTACTGAAGTGAACAGTTGTCCTTGTTTGCTTTAGACGGAGCGCTCGGTACAGAAACGGTGACCGAAGACGGGACCAGTGACGATGGGGACTCCATGTCGCGTACTGGTTTACGGCGATCTTGTCTTAACTTGTAGCAACATCATTTGTTATTTGTTATAATAGTACATTATTGTTGAGGAGACGAAGCACATTGCTGGATGAGTATTATGTCGTCCACAGTAAAGTCGGGGATCTACCTTTAGGCACGCTTCGCGTGCTTGAATGTCGGTCGGGCTTCGGCCGGTTATATACATACGTTGACTACCTTGACGGAACCTCAGTCGTCTATTGTAAAAGCGAACTATTTACCACAACGTACCACGCACGAAGAGTACGGTCACGTCTGAAAATATGGATACATTGAATGTGACAAAAACAAGACTTTACGCCTTGGTAATAGAGCGAATACAAACCGGTGTTAACCAGGTTGGTTTCTATCTTTAGAAAATTAAAATATTTTAGTACGAAAGGATCAACTTATTTAAAAATAAGTAAAAGACTATATGGTAGAAAAGTGTAGGTAATGGTTTTACAATTCATAAATATATAAATTTTATTATACACGGTGCACACCTATGGTGATTTGAGTATTTTTTACAGCAGCTCGAGAATTCGCTTTTGGAAAGGTGGATGCTAAGTGAAGTCGGTTCTTTTTTGTTTAAAATTATTTATTTATCTTATGGCTACATGGCATATGGATATATATAGGCATTTCATCCCTGGGGTAGTAGTAGTAGGAAAATGAAAACAAGTTATAGTGTTCATAACTATAGTCGTACTATTTATTGGTTATGTTGTAGCGATTATAATTTTAGTACACAAAAAAATCTATACTGGGCAGTAATAAATGCTAACAATCATTTGCAAAAATGTGTAACCAAATTATGGGGTGTTCAAGCTTTATCCTATAGGATCACTGTATTGAAGAACGACAGGCTTGATACTGTTCTTTTACTAAAAATCTCAATGAAAAAATATAAACGGCGCTGAAAGGTCAAGAACTGTTTGATCGAGGGGCTTTTTTAAAACTACCATATTTTTCGGTGCGACACCGAGAACACGCGGGGCGTTAATTGGCATAAAAATCAGTTTTTTGTGGTTTTTCGAATGTTTTTCACAAGGAAAGTGATTATCAACAACGGTAAGTTGGTTTTAAGGTTTCCGTAGCCAAAAATTATAGGTACGTCATGTCCGTTCGTATGTCACAGCCATTTTACTCAAAAACTATAGGATGTATCTTAATAAAATTTAGACATAGGTGTATTTTATATGCCGCTATTTCAGGGGTCGGCAAACCGCGGCTCGCGAGCCGCATGCGGCTCTTTGAAGGGTCAGTTGTGGCTCTTCGAGTTCCCCTCAAATTCTTTTTCAATCAAATATTACAGTAAAAAAACATAAACAGACAACTGCGGCTCTATGAACTTCCGAAAATTCCAAATTTTTCGCCATCAGGCTCTTTGTCAAAAAAGTTTGCCTACCGCTGCGCTATTTATTTATGTAATTAAATTGAAATAAAATAAATTAATTTGGGGGTGGGGGCGCTCAACAGGCCCGTGAAATTAAACAATCAAAATTGCTAAAATAACAAAGCGTGATGTAGTTTTGGATTTTTGATGTTGTTGGGATTAGTTTTGGCTATTTACATCTATATTTGCTACAACTAGTTATTTGTGCTGGATGAGCCTACTGTTTTTTTTTTATATTTTAATTTTACAAATTATAAGTTTAATTAATAAGGTTGCTTTGACGATTTTTAAGACCCTTTAATTTGCAACAATTTGAGTCTAAATTTGATTGTCTACCTTAAATATTTTACAAGATACGGCTACTTATATATTTGAAAAACTAAAAAAATATTACAATCAACTTGCGCGTTAACTCCCAAAAAACTGCAGATACATTGACGAGATACCACAGAAAAATTTTATATGAATGCCAGCGACCCAAAGACCCTATGGATAGTGTTCCATCTTTTCACAAAAAAAGGTGACTCAAGAAATACAATGCGATTCCGAATCTCGAAGTGAATGTCAGCAATGTAAGTGTTTTAATGGTAATTGTAATCCATACTAATATTATAAATGGGAAAGTGTATGTGTGTGTTTGTTTGTCCGTCTTTCACGGCAAAACGGGGCGACGAATTGACGTGATTTTTTAAGTGGAGATAGTTGAAGGGATGGAGAGTGACATAGGCTACTTTGTCTCTTTCTAACCCCCCACTTCCCTAAAATGGGGTGTGGAAATTTGTATGGAGCATTCCGGAGGGCAATCAGGAAAGGGGAACCGTGTTACCCCGAATTTAACGCGAGCGAAGCCGCAGACAAAAGCTAGTAGATACTAAAGCAACATAGTAGGCAACTGATTTTAAATAAACCTTATGTCCGCATATAAGTTGTGACTCTCTTACGTGAAGTATATTAAACTAGATAAATAGGTTGCGACATGGAAATAGTAATATAATCGAATAAAAGCGGGTTCATTCTTTTGAAAATGCATTACAAGTTTATTTGTTTTTAGTTTAGTGGTTGTCGGTAGATAATTAACAACAATTCTGATCAGAAATATTCAATTTAGTTCAATTACCTGCGACTGTTTCGAGGAACTAACGTAAACCTTATTAAACTATAAAGTATTTTATTTTATTGTATAAATGAATCAGAAGGTCCTATCTCAGAAACTATAATACATATGAGATTTGATTGTGAACTAAAATGATGGAAAATTAAATGCTCTTTAAAACTCCAATATCATATATTAATAAATTAACTGTTATTGAGTTTATATAGGAAATATCACAGAGTTGGCAGTTTTTCACGAATTTCACGACTAGCTCAAAAACTTGTTGTAGAAAATATCTATAATAGTGGTAGCCGCACAAGCCCAATCCCAAAGAAAAACCGCAAATCGATGTACAGTTTAGCCGTTTGGCACACGCATACTAGAGTCAAAACACATTTTATGACACGCAGTTCTTAAAAAAAAATCCTTAGGAGGGGAGTGCCGAATTTTTTTTATTTGTATAAAAAAAATTTTTTTTTTTCAGAAACCTGTCGTGTGTGGTATCTTATGAAAGGGCATTTTGAGGCGATTCTAAAAATATACCACATCATTACATTTCAGCCATTTTACTTAAGTACCTCCACCTTACAGAAAACCACAGCCAAATAGCACTAGACCCTACTCATAGTGTTGTGTTCCTGCTGGTGAGAAAGGTTGCCAAAGAGCTCAAAGAAGACCCAGTGTGTTGACGATGAGGGACCTTCTTGTTCCTTTAGTCGTCAACACAGTGAATCCTCCTTTTTGTAAAGGGTCGGCAACGCGCATGTGACTCCTTTGGAGTTGCAGGCGTCCATAGGTTACGGTAGCTGCTTACGATCAGGCGGGCCGTATGCTTGTTTGCCACCGTCGTGGTATAAAAAAAAAAAAAAAAAAAATTAACATAAAAATAATTTTCGAAACATACCAAGTTTGGGCTCTTCCAGACACGATATGGCTGATTTTTTTAAATACAATATTCAACAAATGATACGTAATATCCTCATATCTAACCTCAAAAAACCTATTTTGAAAACTAGACGGGCCCGCGGCTCCGCTCGCGTGATTTACTCACGTACATAAAGAGTTTATCTTACGTTTACTCAAATACCGACACCTTATTATGTTATCTATCATTAGGCAACCTTCAGAATTCAATCCTGCCAGGGATCATGACTGTCACACTTCTTGTTTGTAACAGTTGTATTTGGAACTTTGTTCGCTTATTTCACAATAAAAAAACCGGCCACGAGCGTGTCGGGCCACGCTCAGTGTAGGGTTCCGTAGTTTTCCGTCCGTCACAGTAAGTGTCCCCACTTAAGAGTTAAAATAACATGTAGGATATGATAATAGCGTTCCACGTACAGCGACATCTATCTGCAAATTAAGTAAACTATTGCGCGCGAGCTTAAAGTATGGAAGATGATTTTTATGGGATAATTATTTATTGCGTGGACCGATTTTCACCGTATTTACTTTATTTGAAAGCACGTCATTTCATTGTGATTTTGTAGAAATTACAGGTACAATAAACACCTGCTTATACGGTTAAATTACAAACTTAGTTCAGAAATTATTTTGTAATTTTTTTTCAACGACTATTCAACCAATCAAGTTCAAAATAATTTTCCTAGAAAGTTTTTATAAAGTTCTACTTTTGAGATTTTTTTCATATTTTTAAAACTTATGGTTCAAAAGTTAGAGGGGGGACACACATTCTGGAGCGATTATTTCCGAAAATATTTACATTATCAAAAAATGATTGTAGTAAACCCCTATTCATTTTTAAATACCTATCCAACAATATATCACACGTTAGGGTTGAAATGAAAAAAAAATCACTCCCACTTTACGTATAGGGGAGCCACCCTCATAAAACATTTTTTTCCACTTTTTATTTTACTACTTTGTCGGCATGATTGATATACATATTAGTACCAAATTTCAGCTTTCTAGTGCTAACGGTCACTGAGATTATCCGCGGACGGACGGACAGACATGGCGAAACTATTTTAAGGGTTCCTAGTTGACTACGGAACCCTAAAAAGAAAAGATTGTATTTTTTCATCCACATATTTAAAGAACACTTTTTAGGGTTCCGTTGCCAAATGGCAAAAAACGGAACCCTTATGGATTCGTCATGTCTGTCTGTCTGTCTGTTCGTCCGTATGTCACAGCCATTTTACTCGGAAACTATACAACGTATCTAAATAAAATTTACACATAAGGTGTATTTTGTATGCCGCTACTTAGTTATGTAGTTAAATTTAAAAAAAAACATTTAGGGGGGCGCTCCATACATGTAACTAAATTTCAAAAGAAAATTTTTAACCATGTGACACATCAATCGATAGGTCTTTGAAAATAACATTGAGGTTTCTTTGACCATTTTGTGATTATGTGAATATTTTCTAAAATAATCGCTTCGAAAGTCAGAAAATTTGTGAGATGCGCCTTATCATATACTTTCTTCGAAAATTGTTTTGAACATTATCGGTTCAGCCATTTTTGAGTTATCTCCAAAACACTTGTTCCATAGGCATCAGATGCGACCTTTTGGTATTAGTTTCGTTCTTATTCCATTGAAGGTACGGAACGCTTCTATGTGTGGTCCGACACGCACTGTGCCGGTTTTTTCTTCTCATTTATGAAAACCTCCAATTTAATTTTACCTTTGTGTCAGCAATATGCGTCAGCATTGTTCATTCTTCATTCGTTCATTGAACAATCAGACTTAAAAGGAAGTGAATTACAAATTTTACATATTAAGATCCATTGATCCTAAATAAAACTCCCAAAACTTTGTTTTTCTAGGTACTCAACATTTACGCTTACGCTTATGTTTGTATTTTTTTTATAATTTTTTTAAATTTATTTGATTTATATTATTATTTTAATGCTCTGGGACCAACCTCGGAGCATTCAAATTCAACCGGCATGCCACGGCATCCACCAATACGCGCCGGAGTCTCCCGAGTGTGCTGGTGTAGCGAAGCGTCGGGAAGGAAAGGCTTCGCGTGACTCATCAGACGACGGGCATGTACACGCGCACGCTGGTGAGGAGAATCCCTTTTGATACCGTATACCATGCGTATAGCGCGTATGAGACCTGCCGAGCGCGCGTCGCCGGCCACCGGCCCCTCGGTGTGCGCTGCTCTTTGATAATCTCTAAAAAGAATATCCCGTCTAAAACGCTATCCCATTACGCTGGCGGCGTTACTTCTCTGTACAGCTAAGGATATACGCCGGGAGACCTTTCCCGCGTAGCTGTGTACCTACGCGACAGATCTATGGTGCCCTGTTTCGACCAGCCGTGCCTTTTTAAATTATTAGTTAATACTTACAATTGTTGGTATTTCCTGTATAATAACTTATCATTACTTGTAGGATCATTTCAGGCGGCCGGTAATATACACATAATATATTAAACAATCATCATATCATAATATACAATAATTTGGATATGACATATATATCCATTTATATCCATTTTGACATTTGTCTCACAGAGTATCTTCATAAGTCACTTGTAACACTTCGTAAGTATGGGCAATAGACAATAGGAAGCACTTTTAATTTCATGTCGAGTAAAAAAACACCGATATAACTGTATACCAACATGACAAACATAATGAACTTACGTCAAATAATTTGGGCTACTTAAACTTAATTCAAAATTAGCGAAACGAACCGAGAGTTGCCGAAAATGACCGATGATCGTGAAATGAAGAAATATATGAAAATTTGTTTAGCTAATTGTAAAATAAATACGCAGCGCAAGCGGTAGTTTTTGTGCTCTTGTTCTATTCTCATATTTAGACAATAGATTTGCATAGTTTTTTCCAATGATATGTGCGTTGTATTCGAGAAACGTGTCAAGGAAGTTCTTAATATTTGGTAAGGCGCCATCTCGCTTCATCCCTCGTTTTTTATCCCCTTCTGGTTTTTCGTTTTTATATAAGTAGATAAGTTCATTGTTTTTTTACATAGTGACACAGTTCTACTTCGATACCTATTTGGCGTGTCTTATGGAACTGTAGTACAGATACAGTACATATTAATCATAAAATGATACGTAGTATCCATATATCCAACGGGAAATACCTCTTTAACCCTTTAACTGCGCCTTTTCATCAGCTGGTATAGTTTGTTTAGTTTTTGACACAAAATATCAAGGTTGGACTCCTTCAGATACGATATACGCAACTTTTTTTTGAACAGTATATCACAAATGATACGTTATATCTTGATGTCTAACCCCAAGAAAGCAATATTGAAAATAATTTATTTTGGTTTTTTTTTTGCGATTTGACACACGTGAATGAATGAAGCTCGACGCCAAATGTTTGTCACCGGTGATAAGACCCTCTCTTTAATACCTCCTACTGCCGCTGCCCTCCTTCAGCATATAAAAAGGGCAAAATATCAGGCTGGAGAAATATGGGGGCGTGCACTAGAAAGTCACGTAGCAACCCGACTATCTCCAGAACAGTGGGGATGGAAGAGAAGACCTGACCTTTCATTAGAGCCAAATTGGACTGAAATAGACTGTATATGGCCATGCAGTTAAGGAGCTAGATAGTGTGGATGGAAAATTGGATGCAAAACCAACCGATGCTCATGCAAAAAAAGTAACCTCCCTTGCACCCCAGCCTGCAAAATTTGCCACGGTGATTACCATAACGCGAGGTGCGCTATTATTTTCTCAATTTATGCCTTTTACGTAAATAAGTGAATTCATTTATACTAACCGCTTTTTTATTTCCAGCAAATTGTATATAGAAGACGGAGAGGAAGAAATATATTTAAAAAATGTAAAAAGCAAGATTATAATTTAAGATTAGTATGTGTATTATAATTATGTGTTAAAAACAACAGGAATAAACATCTTTAATTCATCTTTCAGCCACTTTTTAAGTCAGTATCTACCACAAAACCATACCAACTGATGAAAAGACGCAGTTAAATGGTAAAAGAGGTATTTCCCGTTGGATATATGGATACTACGTATCATTTTATGATTAATATGTACCATATCTGTACTACAGTTCCACAATCACGCCAAATAGGTGTTGAAGTAGAACTGTGACACTTAGTAATATTGAAAAATTAAAAAAAAAAAACTTAATAATTTTTTTTTCAAAATAGCTTTTTTGAGGTTAGATATGAGGATATTACGTATCATTTGTGGTATATTGTATTTAAAAAAAATCAGCCATATCGTGTCTGGAGGAGCCCAAACTTGGTATGTTTCGAAAATTATTTTTGTGTAAATTAAAAAAAAATGGCTAAAATGTAATGATATTTTAGAATATTTTTAGAATCGCCTCAAAATGCCCTTTCATGAGATACCACACACGATAGGTTTCTGAAAAAAAAAATTTTTTCCATACAAATAAAAAAATGTCTCGGCACTCCCCTCCTAAGGATTTTTTTTTAATAACTGCGTGTCAAAAATGTGTTTTGACTCTAGTATGCGTGTGCCAAACGGCTAAACTGTACATCGATTTTCGGTTTTTTTAATCGTACGGCTACCACTATAAATACTGCCCTAACCATTCCTAACAACATAATAAAAAATCTCAACTACATCACGCGTTCGTGTCGTGTCTACCTACCGTGTCGTGTAATCACTAATCTACCATACATGCAACTAAATAAAATAAAATAAAACTAAATATTAACATGTTGCACATCAATCGATAGGTATTTAAAAATAACATCGAGGTTTCTGTGGACATTTTGTGATTAAGTAAATATTTTCAGAAATAATCGCATCGAAAGTCAGAAAAATTGTGCCCCCCCCCCCCTTGTAACTTTTGAACCGTAAGTCAAAAATATTTGAGAAGATGCGCCTTATTACATACTCTCTACGAAAATTGTTTTGAACAGTTTTGGTTTAGGCATTTTTGAGCTATCTCCAAAACACTTCTTCCAAAGGCATCCGATACGAGCTTTTGGTATTAGTTTTATTTATTTATTTATTTATTTATTTAAACTTTATTGCACAGTAACAAATATACGGTTACAAAAGGCGGACTTAATGCCGTAAGGCATTCTCTACCAGTCAACCTTTAGGCCAAACAGAGAAACATCAATGGTGCGGGTGCGACGTATGTCAAGAACATGGAAATAAACCAAACTGAGTTTGCAAAAACGTCAATATATATAGACTTATAAGTACATGGAAATATAATAAATACAGTAACAATATATACATAGAAGTTTATAACTTATAAGTATACAAAAATATACACATAATATATATATACATATACATATATATACATATACATATATATATATATATATATATATTATAATTATACATAAATACAAATCTATACTTACTATCTATACTAATATTATAAATGTGAAAGTGTGTCTGTCTGTCTGTTTGTTTGTCCGTCTTTCACGGTCTAACGGGGCGACGAATTGACGTGATTTTTTAAGTGGAGATAGTTGAAGGGATGGAGAGTGACATAGGCTACTTTTTGTCTCTTTCTAACCCCCCACTTCCCTAAAATGGGGGGTGGAAGTTTGTATGCAGCATTACGGAGGCCAAAGGGGAACCGTGTTACCCCGAATTTAATGCGAGCGAAGCCGCGGGCAAAAGCTAGTAATATACATAGATATACCTGCTACTAAATTTACTATGAAGTATCAATCATGCGAATTGTCATATAAATGCTTGCGCAGCTTGCGCTTGAACGTGAATTTAGTTTGAGCTTGACGTATGCTGAGAGGAAGAGCATTCCAAAGGCGGATGGCGTGAACGGTAAATGAATTATCCATGGAGCCGGAACGGTAAAGGGGCACAGAGAGAAGGAGTTTACGAGAGGTGCGAAGCTCGCAGCCTGGACGAGCAGCGACAAATTTAAATTTAGATCGCAAGTAATCGGGCGCAGCTGAGTCATTTAAAATGGAGAACAGAGAACATAAAATCTTGAGACTTCTACGCTCACGAATACGAAGCCAGTGAAGCTGTCGACGGAAAGCAGACACGTGGTCATACTTTCGAAGCCCGAAAATAAACCTAATGCAATTGTTCAGGACTCGATCAAGCTTATCCAGAAGCCCTTGCGTCACATTGGTCCAGCACACATCACAATAATCAATAACAGGGAACACCAGAGCTTGGATAAGAAGAAGTTTAGTTTTGACCGGTAGAAAGTACTTAAACCTATAAAGTGATCGCAAGGTATTGGTTACTCTGCGAGAAATGTCGGACACATGAGGTTCCCAGCTTAAGCTGCAGTCAATTGTCAGTCCCAGGTTTTTCACTGTTGATGAAAATGGTACGACACTACCCTCGAAGAGAATCGGTGCAATATGCGCGAAATCGGTATTTAATCGCAAACTCCCGATAATGATAGCCTGACACTTGGAAGGATTCACGGCTATTCCAAAGTTTTTAGACCATGATGAGATACGATTAAGATCTTCGTTTATTTTCGAGATAGCCACGTCTACATCGCCAGCCCTCACTTGGTTGTACAGTTGGAGATCATCTGCATATAAATGGTAGGCCGACTTAATGCAGGGTGTGATGAGATTAATAAAAACAGAGAAAAGCAAAGGAGAGAGTATACCACCCTGGGGAACGCCCGAGGTGAGGTCACACCAGTCAGACAGCGACTTATCTGCTCGGACTGCCTGGCGGCGTCCCTGCAGGTATGAAGCAAACCATTCAGCTGCTGACGACGAGATATTCAAATGTTCAAGTGCAGCGAGGAGAAGATCATGATTTACCGCGTTGAAAGCGTTCGAGAAGTCTATTAGGATCATGACAGTTACAAGAGAAGATTCAATTCCAAGCCTCACATCTTCAACGACCTTAAGCAGCGCAGTAGTAGTGCTGTGACCAGGGCGAAAACCTGACTGCAGTGGTGTGACAAGATGGTTGGAAAAGATGTAGGCAGACAATTGCTTGTGAACAACGGCTTCCAGAACCTTTGATAGGAAGGGGAGAATAGAAATTGGACGGAATTCTTTAAGTAACTTGGGATTCTGGGTTTTCGGCAGAGGAATAACGTAGGCATTACGCCATGCGGAAGGAAATGTGCCTGATGACATTGATAAATTGACAATATGAGTGATAATTGGTACAATACACTCCAAAATGTATACTATCATAATCCTACTTACCTCGTCATGACCAATCGCATTTGATTTCACCGACAAAATCACTTTACGTATCTCATCGTCAGTAGCAGGGGAGAAAGAGAACGTGGTCTTAGAAGGCGATTGAAGGGCATTAAGGCGCGAAATACTGTGAGATAGAATTGTGGGGTCTACGGTGGAAGTTTTAGAAAAATGTTTATTGAGATCATTTAAGGGAAACGGTAAAGAAATAGAATTGCAGTGAGACTTTCCCACACCAATAGATTTCAGAAATTTCCAAGTGTTGGCTGGCGAGGAAGCAATGACATTATCGTGAATATATTTCCGTTTCGCGGCTCGCACCATCATATTACAACGATTCCTGGCATTTTTATATGCAGCCCAATTTTCATCACTACGATGTCGTTTGTACTTACGAAACGCCCGATCTCGTCTCGTCATGGCAATACGGACCAATCGAGTAATCCACGGAGCGGGCGGCCGTTTCAGCTTGACGTTACGGACAGGCGCGTGAGTGTCGAATAGTTTTAAAACCGCCGTGTTTAACGAATCTACCGCCTCGTCAATCGTCGGTGCTGTAAGCGTGGGTTTCCAGTTGATCTTAAAGCATTAGCATTAGCATAGTAGTAGTAGTTTTGTATTTATTCCGTTGAAGGTACGGAACCCTCTATTATGCGTGGTCCGACACGCACTTGGCCGGTTTCATTCTATGATAAATCTACTCCAAGTTATAAAATGGTCGAACGCACGAACGTGTCACGGAAGGCAGTCTCCGATTGAGGTGAAGCCAATTTGGTTTCGTTCAATTCTAGTAAGACTCAAGCGTGTCTTATCTCCGCTAAACGGAGTCCCCTCCATCTTACTCCTACTTTCCAAAGTCAAAAGCACAGTTAGCTGGGCATCCTCAACAAGGTGAGGCAGTATTTTACACCTAGGCAGCTGCTCGACCTTTATCAAACACAAGACCGGTCGTTCGTAGAATACTGCTCACATCTGCGGGATGGTTCAGCTAAATACCAGCTTGAAGCACTCGAGTCAGTAGAGAGGATGGCCAAAAGAATCATCAATGATGACGAGCTGACGAATGCTCGACTTCAAAGTCTAGAGCATCGTCGCAAGGTTGCCAGCCTATCCATCCATACTAATATTATAAATGTGAAAGTGTGTCTGTCTGTCTGTTTGTTTGTCCGTCTTTCACGGCAAAACGGGGCGACGAATTGACGTGATTTTTAAAGTGAAGATAGTTGAAGGGATGGAGAGTGACATAGGCTACTTTTTGTCTCTTTCTAACCCTCCACTTCCCTAAAATGGGGGGGTGGAAGTTTGTATGGACCATTCCGGGGGGCAATCAGGAAAGGGGAACCGTGTTACCCCGAATTTGACGCGAGCGAAGCCGCGGGCAAAAGCTAGTATTTTATAAGATACATTTCGGAGAGTGTGCCGAGGAACTGCACAACCTTATTCCTCCGTCCCCATTTTACCATCGGACTACAATCGGCACTCCGGCATCGCTTCATGGTAGGTATTCCTCATATACGCACGAAGCGTTTCGCGTCAACATTCCTTATGCGAACTGCGAAGGAGTATGGAGAACGGCCTGCCCGAGTCTGTGTTTCCACTTGAGTATAATTTGGATCTCTTCAAAGTGAGAGTAAATAGGTATCTCATAGGTAAGCGTGGTCCACCGTAGACCGCATCATCACTTACGATCTGGTGAGATCGCGTTCAAACGTCTGCCACTGTTTTCTTAAATAAAAATAAAGTTATGGGTGCAGATAAATTTTCCAGACTAAAAATCAATAGTGTTGCAAATATTTTTAAATTTTTAGGTTAGTATTATCTGACTATTTTTGTATGAATTATGGAAATGCAAGTAACGCGACGGTAAGTAAGAATAAATATGTCGATATATTTTTTTCTACTCCCGTACTTTTATCTGTCATTTATACATTCGTCATCACCTACTATATAAGAATATAGATAATATACTCGAAGAAAAGTGTATTCCCCAAAAAAGCACTTGTTCTATAAATGCGCCAAGAGAGAATCTCGTGCAGTCACGACTTATTTTGAAAACAAATTACAGCCAACCTAAGAAACCTAAATAAATGCAGCGTTTAAAAAAAAACTTAAAAAAAGAAAAAATGAAAAGAACCACAGAAATATGTGCTTTGTAGTTTTTACGTTTCCTATCTTTTGTGGTGGCACACTTTGAAAATAATATATTTTTACAAATCTCTGTCGCTCTTTGATAATTGATTAAATAACGACTGTGTGTGTTTGTGTTAGTATTCTTGAAATACGTGTTTCAAAAGGTGAAACTTAGAAACGTTCAGGCGCTAGGTTTAGGTTACATAACATCTTGTCAACCGACTTCAAGATTTCGAAGGAGGAGGTTATCAATTCGTCGGGATCTTTGTTTTTGCTTTTTTTTATGTATGTTCACCGATTATTCGAAGACGGCTGGACCGATTTGGAAAATTCTTTTTTCGTTTGATAGCGTATATTTCACAGTTGGTCCCATTGTAACCATGTCAGGATCTGATGATGGGATCCTGAAGAAATCGAGGGAACTCTTCAACTATTATAGGCACACACCTATGGTGATTTGAGTATTTTTTACAGCAGATCGAGCATTTGGTGTTGGAAAGGTAGATGCTTAGTGAAGTCGTTTCTTTTTTGTTTAAAATTATGTTATGAAAACATCAGGCCCTTTGTTTTGGCATAAATCTGCAAACTTTTGATGCTGCTGCCACTGACAAGGCCACGCACGGGGGCTTGCAGCACCGCATTATCGTGTAGATCTACCCCTCCCCTGCCTCGCATATTTTTTATTAAAAAAAAAAAACATTCTAAGACGCCGCTACTTTTCCCCAATTAAAGACGTGACTAATTATACATATCTCGTCTAGGAGACTTATCGAAATAGGTTCAGTGTAACTTCTTATACTATAACTTCCCTATAATATGTGTGGCTATTTCGGAAAAGGGGCCACTTTGTCGATATGGAGTTATTAGTACTTCCTAAAACTACATTAAATTTGCTATCTATTAGTAAAAAAATGAAGTCTCTATGTGTAATGGTTATTTTTTTATAAACATTTAAAGTTGCCCTAGTGAAAAAGCGACAACTGAGAAAAATGTGTACCTGTACAGATTATAACTGTAACTCGTCCTACAAATTACAACTTTCTAGCTTCAGTAGTTACGACCTCCCTTTAAAATAAACTTCTCAATCTCGTTTCAACTCCTCTGAGGTGGAATTTTTAAAAACGCTGAAGATAGTTTTTTGCTTTTAAATTAAAAGCCTACAAAATAAATTTCAAGTCTTACAAAAAAATATTATAATCTCTATATAAACTATTAACCCCTTTTTAACTCCGTTAAAGGTTGAATTTTAAAAAGCTCTGAAATTTCTTGTATTGTTTTTCATTAAAAGTACGAAGTTTCAAATCTCTAACTTTAAATTTTAAACCCCATCCATACAAAGTTTTTAACACCTTTTTTACCCGGCATACCCGGTAGTCGGGCAAGAGCTATAAACCTACACGCGACGCCAAAGGCCCGACAGGCGGGCAAACATTGCATCTTCGCTACCTCAGGGCTGCCACTGCCACTAACAGAAAAATTTGTAAGTCTTCTGATTATTATGTACTTATGTGGTCGAAAAGTTAGTACAGTTGATTATTATATTTTATTACTTCACTTTGTGTTTTTATTTACTTTACCTAATGCGATTACAAAATAAAAATTCTTATTAGTTGGTTACGTTAAATTGCATACACGGTATGGTATGTATCAAACGGGGAGCCTAGACAGATGAGACAGCAGATTTAATTTTATTCACGTATACGAAAGTTACTCGGCACAGCCCTGAGCGTCCGTCGCTTGCCCGACTAGCGGGTTCGCGGCGTGCGGTATTGAATTGCACGTCGTTGCCCGACTAGCGAGTACTGTCGGTTTCTGGGGTATTGTTCGAAATTTTGCCTGGTTGCGAAAGTGTTAATACATACATTTCAACCTCGTTTCATCTCCTCTGAGGTGGAATTTAAAAAAAGTCTGAAAATAGTTTTTTTTTCTTTAAGGTTAGCAGCCTACGAACGAAATTTCAAGTCTGTCAAAAACAAATCGTAATCTTTCTACAAACTTTTAACTCCGTTAGAGGTTGAATATTGAAAAACACTGAAACTAATTTTATTGTTTTTTTAATTATTAGTAAACGTGCGACGTTTTAAATCTCCTCTAAATTTTAAAACCCACCCATACAAACTTTCAACCTCATTTTTACCCCGTAAGGGGTACATTTTTTCTAAATTGCTTCGTATTACTTGTACATTATAAATGTAACCGGGCCTGAAATTTATAACTTCAGTAATACTACGAGTATAAATACTTTCTAACTTCAGTAGTTTCGGCTCTGCGTAGATCAGTCAGTCAGTAAGGACATAGACATTTATATATATATATATAATACTTTCAACTATTATTGGCACTGTTAGTGACCCCTCTGACCCGTGATTCCAATTAAAAAATAATCAGTAATTTGTTTCAGACATACTGTGTGACACGGGATTGGAGCCAGAGCTGTATATCTCCGCCCGCGCCAAGGAACAGCTAGCGATGGCTTGTGTCGTGAGGCTCGAGCGTCTTCGTGGCGATGAGGCGCCGCTCGCTGGCCAGACGTGTCCCGCGACCTCACACCACGAGCCGGGACAAGCGAGTCCTATGGAGGACACGTATGTTCATACCGCTCCTGACTGCGCTGAGGAACAAGGGTACACGTGCGATAATTGCAGGGAACAGTTCACATACAAGTTCAGTTTAATAAGACATATATTCCAAACCGATGAATGTAAAAATCCCTTTGTTAAATATACACAAACTCGCATAGATAAAAAAATCCACTGCTGCGATATGTGTAGGAAGAAATTCACTTCAAAATCTATTCTAATCCGACATATCAAAAGACATATGCGCCGAAAACTTGCTCTATGCGAAGTTAGAAATCAAACTAATATAAATAGTTCAAAATTGAATAAACGTAAAATAAGGCGCGCTTTGAATTCACAAAATAGAAATATAAATATGCATATTGCTAAAAATAAGAAATTTAAATTAAATGAATATCACAAGCAATTTGTGTATGTACATGAAAGAATCCACAGTGGAATAAAACCATACGCATGCAAAGACTGTAACAAGCAATTCACACGCAAAAGTAGTTTAGTTTCACATGAAAGAATCCACAGTGGAGTGAAACCATACGCATGCAAAGACTGTGACAAGCAATTCACACACAAAAGTCATTTAGTTTCACATGAAAGAATCCACAGTGGAGTGAAACCATACGCATGCAAAGACTGTAACAAGCAATTCACACACAAAAGTAGTTTAGTTTCACATGAAAGAATCCACAGTGGAGTGAAACCATACGCATGCAAAGACTGTAACAAGCAATTCACACGCAAAAGTAGTTTAGTTTCACATGAAAGAATCCACAGTGGAGTGAAACCATACGCATGCAAAGACTGTGACAAGCAATTCACACACAAAAGTCATTTAGTTTCACATGAAAGAATCCACAGTGGAGTGAAACCATACGCATGCAAAGAATGTAACAGGCAGTTTAGATGGAAATGTACTTTTAATAATCATGAAAAAACCCACCTTGCAATAAAACCATACGCATGTAAAGAATGTAACAAGGGATATTCAACTAAAAGAAACTTAGTTTTACATGAAAGAATCCACAGTGGAGTGAAACCATACGCATGCAAAGACTGTGACAAGCAATTCATACGAAGAAATCATTTAGTTGTACATGAAAGAACCCATAGTAGAGTGAAACCATACAGATGTGAAGATTGTAACAAGTCATTCGCAGATCCAGGTTATTTCTCTAAACACCGAAAAATCCACACTGGAGATAGACCACACAAATGTCATGAGTGTAAAAAGAGCTTTATAACAAAATTTCGTTTACAACAACATTTAACAATGCACAGTACATTGAAACCATTTATTTGTAATACTTGTAATAAGAAGTTTCGTATAAAAGACTATCTAATTATACATGAAAAAATTCACAGTGGATTCAAACAGTACGCATGTAAAAAATGTAAAATGGAATTTACGACAAGATCTAACTTATATCGACATAAAAAAACCCATGCTGGAGATAGACCTTACGAATGTAACATTTGTCACAAGCTATTTAAACGAATGGACTGTTTAAAACGTCATGGAATTACTCACCTAGAAGTCAAACCATTCAAATGTAAGGAATGTAGCATGCAGTTTGCACTTAAATGTAATTTAGATCGACACGAAAAAACACACAGTGGAGTCAAACCATACATTTGTTTAGAATGTAACAAGAATTTTAGTCAAAAACGATCTATGGTTCACCATTTAAAAACTAAACACGATCACTTGGAAAGTAACAAACATTTTCATAAAGAATCTAGTGTGGATACACAAAAAATAATTCTGGATTCAGTGAAGCATATTTGTGAAGAATGTAATAACTGGTTTTCATCAGAAAATGAGTTGGAAAGACATAAAAGTATCCACACCGGCAACAAATCGTATGAGTGTGAAATATGTGAATCAATTTTCTTCGATGAAGTCAGTTTAATAACACATGTGGAACCTCATAGGGCTAGGACAAAATCGCCTTGAAGGTGGTTTCTGAATGTGTATGTTCTGAGCTTTGATGAATGGGATTGGCCAGTTGAAGTTTTTATACAGGAGGCGGTAGCATTGGTAGTACCTGGTAATCCTACCAATGGTGTCAACCCATACAACAAATCTGGTGACAGGTAAAACCTATGCTGGCGCCATCTGGCAAAACATTAGACAGTTGCCTTTCTCATTAAAAGACTTTGTATTCTGTTGGTTGAGTTAATACTCTTGATTAAATAAAGTAATACATGGAATTTTCTAAAAAATATTAGGCCAATCCCTCGTCATAAGAGGAGGCATGTGACTATTGATGGGCAAGTTTCCGAAAGTTTCCTTAACTTAACCGTAACATTTCCCATACAAAACACGGAAACTTTCGGAAATATGCCCATCACTAGTATTCGGGAGTATTCTGTGACATCAAGCTGAGTGGAGGACCATTTAGCTCAAACGACAGTTTTAGATAGTAATTACCATTAGTTAGTTTTTTCTGTCCTTGTTTTGTGCTTGTGAATATCTTTTCTTTCTTTCACTTCACTACATGTGACTAGCCGTGGTACGTATAATTAATTTTCAATTGATCTGGACCCACTTATATATATTATAGTATTTTATGCAACAGTTGTATAAAATATGTCAAGAAAGACGAGTGGCGTGTGGTTGAGCCGTTAGGCGAACATCGTAAAGGGAGACGCCATGAGCATTTTTTGACTCAGTTATACAACGTTGCATACAATTCTTTTTCTACGACTTCATACTCAATTTTACATAAATTATAAAATTGTAGGAACAATCTATTTTCGCTTACCTCTTTGGCTATTGCAGCAATTTCATCAACAATGATTTAAGTTTCTCCCTTAAAAAATGTATTGTAGAGAGAGAGATATAGATCTCTCTCTGAACAAGCTGGAAACGTAAAATCGGCAAAGTGTGGCTCTGGTTAACTTTGTAATTTGCTAGTTTTTAGTGTTTCGTACCAATACTTGGTTTACGAAACACTTATGGGATCACTCCGGTCGCCGAAATCGGTAAAACGCGTCTTTC
The DNA here is from genome assembly GCA_947086415.1 of Pammene aurita. Taxonomy (NCBI): domain Eukaryota; kingdom Metazoa; phylum Arthropoda; class Insecta; order Lepidoptera; family Tortricidae; genus Pammene; species Pammene aurita. The sequence continues at coordinate 13,547,291 of OX352313.1, forward strand.
TCGAAAACGGTTTAACGTAGAAAGCTGAAATTTGGAATAGGTATAGAAAATGTCGGCTGTAACAAGGGACCGAGGATTTAACTGTTTTTTAATGTTATGAGGAAGTTTAGGGGGATTAAGGGGGAAAGTGAATTTTATTTTTCATTTGTAAGAATTGTGTGGGGTACCAATAGAAAGCCTGAAAAAAGTTAGGACAGCTGACTGATTTTGACTTCATTTTACGAGCAGTAGTTTTGATAAAAAACGCATTTGAAAATGCAGTTTTTCATTCAAAAATTACGGCTCTGTCCCCGCGTTTTTTTCAGAAACTATAGCTAACTAGGAACTGAGAACTGAGTAGTCCACTAAACAGACCCTGCAGATGACGGCATAATTATTTGGTAGACTTATCTTTAACCGTTTTCAGTCCACGGACTGACCTTAGGTTACTATAGGACTCGATATATACCTACAGCATGCCTACAGCCAATTTACAGTGGTAATTTCCTATGATTTATATATTAAAAGCATGAGAGAAAAATAGTACATACAAAATTAAACTTTACTCAATGGTTATAAGTGTAAATATCGATCGAACCTTCCTACCCAAGGAAAACTACTTTGAAGTTTGTCGAACAAATTTAAATATAGAACTCCTTACTTCATTGCTGTTTTCTTGTTTTTATGAGATAGTAGATAAGTAACATAAGTTTTAATTTCGATCAAGCCTTCAGAAAAGTGAGCTCCATGTTCTTTTCGTGGACTTCGAAAAGGCTTTCGACAGGGTGAAATGGACAAGCATATGGCGAATACTGAAGCAAAGGGGAATACCAGTCAAGGTCATAGAAATAATCAAGTGCCTTTATGAGGGATCCACTTGCCGAGTAATGCACAAGGGCCAATTGTCAGATCCGATACCCGTCACTGCTGGAGTTAAACAGGGCTGCTTGCTGTCGCCATTGCTGTTCCTGATTGTCTTGGACGACGTGATGCGCAGAGTTACCAGTCAAGAGGAAATGGGGCTGTCTTGGGTCAATGGAAAAACCCTTGAAGACATTGACTTCGCTGATGACCTGTGCTTACTCGCTACGACACGAGACCACCTGCAATCGAAGACAGATGACCTGGCCGATCTCGCAGAAAGAGAAGGATTGCATATCAACTGTGCTAAAACGAAAGCTATGCGCCTAAACACCACGAATGTAGCGCCAATCCTAGTAAACGGGGAGCCAGTTGCGCAAGTGGCAAACTTCACATACCTGGGAAGCGTGGTGGACCCACAGGGAGGCGCAGAAGCTGATGTTGAAGCTCGCATCAATAAAGCCCGCGCCGCATATGCACAGTTGAAACCCGTATGGACCTCCACAGTCATCACTCGCCGCACCAAGCTAAGGGTTTTCAACTCTAATGTTAAGTCGGTCCTCCTGTATGGGTGCGAAACATGGCCTGTCAAACAAGACATAACAAATAGACTCCAGGTGTTTGTAAACAAATGTTTGCGGCGGATCGCAGGAGTCTACTGGCCACAGACCATCTCGAACACACGACTATGGGAGTTGACCGGCCAAAACCAAGGAGATACTTTTGCGGAAGTGGCGCTGGATTGGCCATGTTTTGCGAAGGCCAAATAGCCACCTACCCAAGCAAGGGCTGACTTGGCAAGTCCCTGGAAAAAGGGGGCAAGGTCGTCCTCGTACCACCTGGAGGCGCACAGTTGAGAAGGAGGCTGCATCAACTGGCCTTGGTTGGACGGAGTTGGAGGAGGCCGCACAGGACCGTGACCAATGGAAATCCCTTCTGAGAGCCCTATGTCCCTGATGAGGGACAACAGGATATCATCATCATCATCAAGCCTTCAGAACAGGCAGCAACGCACGTCGTCGCGTGACAAACAAATTCACTAATTACCTACTACCACAAGTTTATAGCCGTAATGAACCGTATTGGTAACAAAACAAGGCGCATTTTAGTTTACTTATTTTTTTTGCAATTTGTGACAGAGAGTTCTAAACCAGGAGAGGCCCTGAGTATCATTTCCCCTCTGTCAAAAGTATTGGCGGAAAATCTAGTACATCTATAAAAACTATTTCAATAATCGATGCCACGCCATTTTCGTCATCGCTGTCGATGGATAACAAGCTCCGTGAAAATGCCCTTATACGCTGTTTTTTGATGTAACAAAATGTTATATTCGTCTAGTTTACAAAAAGATGAAATACCTTTTCAGATGTAAGTACAGTTTTACTTTATTTACCATTACTTTCGTAATAAAAGATTTAACCTAAATCGAAAATCAAGCTTCGTTTACAGAATCGATTCAAAGACAATCGTTTTCTTTCTGACGGGCAGTAACTATTTGACGTTTGACACTTCTCCATATTTAATGCGCTTAAGGATTGCTGTCTTCTATATTTTGTTTGAAAATACAATCAAAAATGATCCTTGGCTTTTTTGTTTGACATTTCCAAAGACTGCATCCAATAATGAACCATATGTTAACATGTGTACAGTCGACTATCTATTGCTCCATTTAGTGTTATGAAGTATAAAAATAATATGTCAAATATGTTTGGTGTTTTCAAGTCAAAGGTACATCTTTGTCGGTTGTCAATAAAGCGTTGCTGCCATAAAAATTCATTTAGAAATAAACTGTATTAACAACCGACAATGATGTACCTTTGACTTGAAAACTTCACATGCGTGCTACCTCGCCCCCCTCAGATTTTGGCAGACTTTTTTGTTTGGAAAGATGAGGCGAAGCGTACTCCATTTATAGAGCTTTATGATTTGTGAGATTTTGTTGTCACCTGACAGTGTAGAGTATAACCTTAGAGAATTCAACCAACCGGAGTCGCCATTGATAGGCGTTCCCCTCTGCCAAAAACATATGACCAGTGGTCATACACTTGTATGGATTGACGTTTATCTAACGTTGCGTTACGTACGAATAGCCATACATTTGACGTTCCCCTCCCCCACAAAAATCGGCAGACTTTTTTGTAGAGAAAATGACAGACATGGCAACTCCAGCGGGGTTGAATTCTCTAAGAGTTTATCCGGAAGGAGGAAAGAGGAGTGTCATAATATGTATGAGTTCCAGTATAATCCACTACACTTCTCTTTCCGAACAGACTTTAGTAAGACTCATTATTTAATATTTGAGTTTATACGATCACATTTAAATAATTTGGTACAACCTCCTAACATCTATGTATCTATCTATCTATTCTATATAAAGCAAAGGAGAGTAGAAAATCTTTACGTTAGAGATATTAGCAAAAATATTAATAAGTAGCTCTTAAAATCGATAACAGATCAGTATTCGACGATTTTTAGAACTTTTGTCTGTTTGTCTGTTTACCAGTTGGCATAAAAACGGCTGAACGGATTTCTATAAATAATATTGACTTTATGGTTTTAGCGGGTAGAACATAGTATGGTAATAGCTATTATTATAACGCTGAGTTGAAGTCACAAATTGATATTGGTTTATTTGGAGACATATACATAAATAATGTAGTAGGTTTTTTCATATTCTTAATAAATAGTATTTGAACATGGTAAATACGGAACTCTAAAAACTGAAATCGAAATATGCCCAGAGCTAAATGAACCACAACACTATCTCTCGCAGGATTGTCTTACATACTAAGGCGTCACTGAGCAGCAGTTAGTACGTAGTTTGGGCACAAAAAAAACCACGTGATAGGTGGCAAATAAGGGGCTAAGGCAAAGAAAAGACTCACTAAACGAATTCTATTCATAACTTCCTGCCTCGCACAACAAAACTTTGGAATGAACTGTCGTCTGCGGTATTTCCGGACCGATACGACCTTCAAACCTTCAAGAAAAGAGCGTATTCCCATCTTAAAGGCCGGCAACGCGCTTGTGAACCCTCTGGTGTTGCGGGCGTCCATGGGCGGCGTTAATTGCTTACCATCAGGCGATTCGTCTGCTCGTTTGCCTCCTATTCCATAAATGGTTAGGTTAAATGTTTAAGACGGGAGCAAAACGAGTATTGATAGGTAAACATCGGTATCAACGTTCAAATTTCGTGGCACTTGGTAAGGGTCGCAAAAAAAGAAATACATAGGTATCATTGTTTTATTTATTAGTAATAAATAACATTTAATTTATTTTTATTCTTAATCGTACTTTGGTAAACTGTACATATATTTAAAGAGGTTTATATTCTTAATACGTCATAGAACCTCAATACTCATTTCATTATCCATTTGTAAAAAAAATTCTAAATGCCAAATAGGCAACAAATTGTCATGCAAAATAATATGTGGTAAAATCTTCAACGATAATAGTTCTTAAAAACACTTACAACTACAATTTAGCATTGATAAATCTTTACCCAACTCCCTATCAGACTTGAGAAAATGGATTTGACGCAGTATACTGATTTTATATTCACTAACGAAGGTGCTTGCTGTACTATTTGCGAAATGAATATAAAAAAGAAAAGGTACAATATAGAGAAACATTTGAAATCAAAATCTCATCAAGATAAATTATCTGATTCACGCTGCCATTTACAGGATATAATACGAGATAATGCTGATTTACGTATATTGCAAATTGTGTAATTCGAAATTATTTCCCTCTAAATCTAGTATCGACCGCCATTTAAAAACAGATTTACACAACAAAATTCATAAAAATAATGCACAAGAAAAAATTAATAAAGATTTAACAGAGTTTATGATTTGTTCGAATATACCGTGGTCAAAATTAGACAATCCTAAATTTAGAAATTTTGTAGAAAACCTTTTAAATCATAAATATGGAAACGATATTACTGTGCCGAGTGAAACAAAAATACGAGTAAAATGCTTACCTGAATTGTATGAAAAGAAAAAAAATGAATTGAAAGAGAAATTACAAAATAAAATGATTTACCTCAGTGTTGATGAAACATCAGATTCCGTGGGAAAAAAAGTGGCAAATATTTTGATCGGAGCTCTAGATGGAACTAGTACCCAGCCACATTTATTTGCTTCTAAGGTATTGGAGGCGACTAACCATTCGACAATAACCAAACTCGTTGAGGAAACCCTTGAAGATCTTTGGGGCGATGAATACAAAAAAAACATGGATAAATTATTATTTTTTATAACGGATGCCGGTTCCTACATGGTAAAAGCAGCTAAAAACCTTGTTCAGAAATATAAAAATATGACTCATGTAACATGCATAGCACATGGATGTAATCGAGTCGCAGAGATAATTAGAAGTCTTTACCCGACCATAAACAGTTTGATTGACTGTATCAAAAAAATATTTCGTAACGCTCCTTCAAGGACAAATTTATTTCATCAAATGTGTGTAAATATTCCTCTACCACCCCGACCCGTGATAACAAGATGGGGAACATGGTTAAATGCTGCCTCATATTATCACATGCATTATGATAAAATCAAATCTGTCATCGATGCCTTAAATCCGCGTGAAGCGAGTGCAATTTCTAAAGCAAAAAAAATTTTCCGTAACCGGAATTTAAAAACTGAGTTACTATTCGTCGATACACACTTTAGTATAATTGCTAAGTCAATAAAATTATTGGAGGATCCAAAACTGAGTCTAGCAGAATCATTAAACATTGTTCATGGTTTGCAAAAAAAAATATCAACGTTAAGGTTACATCAAAATGCCAGAAAAGTTTATTTTAAATTAAAAAGTGTATTAAAGAAAAATCCTGGTTATAAGACTGTACAAATAATTAACCAACTATCTAAAAACAACGAGGCTGAAATACCAGAAAGTGTAAATAAAAACTGTGTGCAAAATTTTCAATGCTTGACATACCTTCCTATTACCTCAGTCAGCGTGGAAAGATCTTTTAGTCATTTAAAATGGATATATTCTTACAGACGTCAAAGATTGACAGCAAAATCTATGGAACAAATTTTAGTGATCTATTCTAACTCGTAAAATATTGTATGCCACACCTGGACATAAAGTGGCTTTTTCCGCACGCTACGCGTACGGATAGAGCCGCTTTCTGGCCAAATGTGCATATATTTTTCCAACACGGGAGGTAATAAAGAAAGCCCTCGATCGCATAATTACGTCCCTCGCTTGCAGCTTGGGCCGCAACAATTGCGATTGCGCGGCCTTTCTTTGTTTTACCACCCTAATTAGGAAATGTACTATTTAGGGGCTTTTTTATTTACATATACAAAATAAAGGTTAAAAATACTAAGTGATTTGTTTGTATTTATTTTTCTGCCAACCGTACATTGCCACGAAATTTGAACGTTGATACCGATGTTTATTGATAGGATTAACTCCGCGACAAGTACAGGGGGGGGGGGGGGGCTTGGGGGCGGAATCCCCCGCACAAAGAAAAAGCACACTGAACAATTTGTACTCATACCAAGAATGGTAAGATTGAATGTTTAAGACGGGAGAAATAGAATGTTGATTTAATTTATTATAGTCCTCCACATTGGTTTCAATGACGGCGACCCCAACAATTAAGGATTTATCCTTTTATGAGCTCTTATGTGGCTGGCCAGGCCAAACTTGCTCTTAAAAACTCTGCTGCACTCGTGGCAGTGTTGTTGACCGGCAGTGTTGTATGTATATATGTAGGAGGGCTTCGGTCTTTCTTTGCGTAATTGGCGTTTTACTCGTACGTCTAAGGTCCTGAGGCGGGTTTGCGCAAAAGAACGGATGGATTTAAAGATGGTAGACCGCTAGAATTGAATTTATTACATGATAGGTGGCAAAAGAGGGTTCGGGGGACGGAGCCCCCCCTCTCCACCCCACACAATGAAAATTACCATAAAAGGTTAGGTTAAATGTTAAAGACGGGAGCAAAAAGAGTATTAATATAGTTAACCACGAGATAGGCGGGACTAAGTTGTGTTCGATCTCTCAACTGCAACAGCAGGAGCTCTTTTGACTGGGAAGCTTGGAGCCTTTTACATTACGTCGAGCTCAGCTTTCGGCCTTTCCACTAAGGCTTCCTTTCTTTTAATGCGGAGATGATCGGAGATAAGTGTGGGCATGCGGGAATCGACCAATAGCAATTGCTCACGCATTGTTCACGGCCACGTGTTTTAGTAAGGCTGCGTTTCCACCAGAGATAAGGGAAGATGCGTTGCGAGGAATGTGCTTGTGAAGCACCAATAGAATCGCTACATTTGTTTATCCTCGTACAGCGCAGCTGTAGGGTTGGTTCTTTACAAACACATTCTTCGCCACGCATCCTCGCACATCTCTGGTAGAAACGCAGCCTTAAAAGCGTTAAAGTACAAAGCTATTGGTTGGTTCTCGCAAGTTTCCTCTCATCTCCGCCTCAGTGAAAAATAGTGAAAATGCTGCCTTACTGTCGGGCTTTCCACGCTCCGGTTCACTTGATGACATTAATCATTAATATGTGTTCGATCTCTGTCCAGCTACTGCAGAGGCATTTTCTACTACGACGCTTCGGGCGTTCGGCTCTACGGGGAACTGTGCCTTCAGCTCGGCAGATCTCCCCGCTCATACGCTTCCCTTGGTCATTGAGTTCGCTCTTAGTATCTGCTGCTGCTTGGTTAGTAAACTGCTGCACTGACTTTTTGACATGTTGAATGCGTAGGTAACTTGTAGCAATAGACTGCTCTGTCCAGCTACTGCAGAGGCATTTTCTACTACGACGCTTCGGGCGTTCGGCTCTACGGGGAACTGTGCCTTCAGCTCGGCAGATCTCCCCGCTCATACGCTTCCCTTGGTCATTGATTTCGCTCTTAGTCTCTGCTGCTGCTTCGTTAGTAAACTGCTGCACTGACTTTTTGACATGTTGAATGCTTAGGCAACTTGTAGCAATGGACTGTTGAGGGTAACGAAAAGTGGTAAACCCTACTAAAACGCACGTGAGCGAAGCCTCGGGTATAGCTAGTATAACATAAAAAACCCTCTTAAGGTCACACGGTGAGGATTATTTGTTAACCTTGTGGTTCGAAACACTTGGTGTCCCGAGTTCCGACTCGGACTTGGCCAGATTTTTTTTTTCTAAAGACGCTGCGTTTATTTAGATTGGTAGCAATTATATTTAGTTGTTAAGTGTTGTTTACACGAAATACGTTTTTACTGCCAAAACGATACGTCTTGGGGAATACTTGTCTTCAGATGAATTATTATGCATTTTCTTATCTATGTTCATAATTAATAGTACCATAATCAGTTCGTCTTTTCAAATTTTAATATAATTATGACTACTTTATTAGTCAGTGTCAAATGTCACCCATTGAATCAGAGAAATGTTAGCGACAAGCGCCATTTTATATCTATGCATTGAATACAATAACTGATTAACACTTCGGGTGCCGTCGTATTCCGATTGAGATCCGAGTTTTCCCGATGGAAATACGTTATGCACTATATCTGTACATCCTTTGTATGTGTGTCGTTTTTGTATAATGATTATATTATAATAAACACCAAAATGTAACTATGTATAGACTTAATACCATGAGGCGGAAATAATAACTAATAAATTGATATTTTTTTATTTGCTAAGTGCGTTTTATTTATTATATTTATAACCTAGTAGGTGAGAAAACTCAACAATCAATATTAGATTATTTTATCACTTCTCATGCTCGTAAAGTTCGACTTTAAGTCGCATGGGGAGGACATAAAATCGCTATTTAAGCTATAGTGCATAAAGTATTTTTTTTTTCTAAAACTTATGATAATGAGGCTCAACAGCCAAACATATTGAATAGTAGATTGTACACCAAGGGGATAAAGCACTGTTTTATGTCACGGGCGCAATATTGAATCCTGAACGTAACGAAGGACTCCAGATTTTGCTCCCGAGCGCAGCGAGGGGATTATATGTTAATTCCCGAGCGAAGCGAGGGAATTAAGACTGAGTCCTGAGTGCAGTGAGGGGTTCAAGCGCGCCCGTGACAAAAACAGCTTTATCCCCGAGGAGTATACTCTACTTTTCTCACCTCTTGCGAGACAATAAAATAGCTAAGGCTAATAGAAACGGATTTTTATTAAAGTAAATCAAAAGTAAAAAACCGGCCAAGTGCGTGTCGGACCACGCATAGGAGGGTTCCGTACCTTCAATGGAATAAGAACCAAACAATACTAAAAGGTCGTATCTGATGCCTATGGAAGAAATTTTTTGGAGAAAACTCAAAAAGGGCTGAACCGATAATGTTCAAAATAATTTTTGTGGAAAGTATATGATAAGGCGCATCTCCTCAAATAATTTTTTTCATATTTTTTAGACTTACGGTTCAAAAGTTACAGGGGGGAGGAATAGTACATTACTTACCTAGGGCTGTAAAAAAAAGAAAGCCCGAAATCGCAGGTATTTGGGACCCGAGCCGCAGGCGAGGGTTGTAAATATGCGATAGAGGGCTTTCTTTTTTACTGCCCGTGGTGAGTACACAATTTTACGTCCCCACCTGGCCATAATGCGAGTTTTACCGTAAGCGTAGCGAGCGGTAAAACTCACATTATGGCCAGGTGTGACGTAAACAATTTTTCTGACTTTAAGAACATATTCACTTAATCACAAAATGGTCAAAGAAACCTCAATGTTATTTTTAAAGACCTATCGATTGATGTGTCACATGTTGATATTTGGTCAAGCATTTTTTTTTAAATTTAGTTACATATATGGAGTTGCCCCCCTAAAATATTGTTTTTTTCAAATTTAACTACATAACTAAGTAGCGGCATACAAAATACACCTTATGTGTAAATTTTATTCAGATACGTCGTATAGTTTCCGAGTAAAATGGCTGTGACATACGGACGGACAGACAGACAGACAGACATGACGAATCCATAATGGTTCCGTATTTTGCCATTTGGCTACGGAACCCAAAAAATTTATTCTTGATACATTAGTCCAGTTTTACTCCGTATACTGCAGCGTCTTATGACACTCGCGGCCATAAAGCTCTATAAATGGAGTACGCTTCGCCTCATCTTTCCAAACAAAAAAGTCTGCCAAAATCTGAGGGGGGCGAGGTAGCACGCATGTGAAGTTTTCAAGTCAAAGGTACATCATTGTCGGTTGTTAATACAGTTTATTTCTAAATGAATTTTTATGGCAGCAACGCTTTATTGACAACCGACAAAGATGTACCTTTGACTTGAAAACACCAAACATATTTGACATATTATTTTTATACTTCATAACACTAAATGGAGCAATAGATAGTCGACTGTACACATGTTAACATATGGTTCATTATTGGATGCAGTCTTTGGAAATGTCAAACAAAAAAGCCAAGGATCATTTTTGATTGTATTTTCAAACAAAATATAGAAGACAGCAATCCTTAAGCGCATTAAATATGGAGAAGTGTCAAACGTCAAATAGTTACTGCCCGTCAGAAAGAAAACGATTGTCTTTGAATCGATTCTGTAAACGAAGCTTGATTTTCGATTTAGGTTAAATCTTTTATTACGAAAGTAATGGTAAATAAAGTAAAACTGTACTTACATCTGAAAAGGTATTTCATCTTTTTGTAAACTAGACGAATATAACATTTTGTTACATCAAAAAACAGCGTATAAGGGCATTTTCACGGAGCTTGTTATCCATCGACAGCGATGACGAAAATGGCGTGGCATCGATTATTGAAATAGTTTTTATAGATGTACTAGATTTTCCGCCAATACTTTTGACAGAGGGGAAATGATACTCAGGGCCTCTCCTGGTTTAGAACTCTCTGCTCGCGGCATTTGATTTAGGTATTTTAAATTGAGGTGGCCAGCACGATTTTCCGAATAAATTCGATTTTCAAATCAGTTCGACGCGGCGGCGCCTTCCCCGGCTGGCGTTGCGGGGCTGTGCACCGTGCGAACTTCACGAAATTAGACTTTAAGCACATAACAATAAGAACTATGGGAAGTGAAATCACATTATTAACCAGCGGGTTATAATGAGATTTAGGCCAACATTATAACCCGGCTAAAGCCAAGGGCTATAATGATTTGCTTTCGGTGAGGTTTGCATGATATATAATTTGGCATTGTCGAGCAGGTGGTGTGAAAAATATATTGCAGAATTTAACTGAACAGTAAAATTTCGTAGACTACTGAAAATCGTTGTATTATTTTATTCTTGCTATAATTATTTTAATTAAGTGTTTTCTATAATTAAATTAATTAAATCAAATCAAATAGGAGTTAATAATTGTTTAAAAATGCCCCGAAATGTTTTTATGACTTGGCAGAAATCAAGTATCTACTCGTATGTCTAAACTCTAAATTCACATGTTGAAAATAAATAAAAAACATTAAAAATTTAATTGGTGGGAACCATATTTATTTTCATTGTTATATTTTTGTTGCATCCTGAAAATGTTTTACGATTAACGATAAATAATTTCCTCTATGCTATGAGTAGGGTCTAGTGTTATTCCTGTGGTTTTCTGTAAGGTATTTCCCCAGTCGGGCTCTGCTCCAGATTTTAGCTAAATGCCCTGCCACACATAGCAAGATGACATTCTTAGTAGCTTACCTCTCTTTTGGATATAGTTTAAGGACATACCCGGGTCCGTACACGGTGCCGCAGACGTCCACATTTGACAATAAAAAGCTCGTTTGACTCGTAACTTGTTTGAGCGTTTATGTATGTATATATACCGCACGTCTGTACCCACTTCAATGTGTTCATGAGTTCTTAGGTTTCTGTCATTCAATTATTTTTCATGTTTCTGCTGTCGTAAATAACGTTGGACAATACACAAATATTTTGCATTGTTTTTTCGACACGCTGCCAATGCCAATCGACTGATAACCTACTAACCTCCTACCAATCGGCGCCACGAGGTAATACCAAGGGCGGGGCGTAGCGTGGCCGTTTTGTAATATATTTATTCTGTGACCTGGTCGTATTTACTTAAGCCGAATATAAAACATGCCATTATTGAGAAGACGGTGAAGATTGGCTCTTGTGATATGTGAAGCACACGTCCGTATAATCAAGAACTAGCAATACTAAAGCCTGCACGAGAAGTTTCTTGGTACTTACTAGCAGAAAATTTTAGATTTATAGCTTACGCCATGTCACAGAAATTTACCGACTTGTTTCAGATACCTGACCATTCCAGTACGTCTAGCATATCTTGACTTGTGACGCGCGAGTTCATACTTCAAGTGCGACTCGAAGTATGAAGTGACAGGCGACAACGTAAGATATGCTAGCCATCAAAGAGGATAGGCGCGACAGAGCCTGTAACAAACTGTAGATATTAGTCAGTATACAACATAGTGCAGTAAAACAAAGCGTAATTTGCATTAACACGTTTAATTTTGCAGATTAAGTAGATTATTTAAAATTAGCAATTTGGTCCTTCGACCCGGATAGAATGTAATTAAGGACAATAATCAGATTATTTAAAATTAGCACTTCACATAAAAATGTCGATAACGATATCGATATAAAGATATTTCACATTCAATAATTTCCTAGTATCGTAGACCCGGATAGAATGTAATTAAGAATAATAATCAGATTATTTAAAATTAGCACTTCACATAAAAATGACGATAATGATATAGATATAAAGATATTTAACATTCAATAATTTCCTTAGTATCGTAGACCCGGATAGAATGTAATTAAGAATAATAATCAGATTATTTAAAATTAGCACTTCACATAAAAATGACGATAATGATATAGATATAAAGATATTTAACATTCAATAATTACCTTAGTATCGTAAACATCTACTTTCCGCACGAAAGGAAAATAAAATGAGGGAGTACTAGCAAAACTAGTAAGTACAAATAAAGACTCGGCTGGTAATTTGGCTGCGGGGAAAGTAATGGATTAAGGAGGCGAGAGATATGGATGGTGACAGATGATTCGCTGGATGAAAGTAGCCTAAATTCAAGAGCCAGGTCTTTGTACGCCCGTCAAATTAGGCAATTAGAATTTTCGGGGTTTAGGGTTAATATAAAAATGCGAATCGCAGATATGTATGAATGGTAACAACAATATAGAACTAAAGCACGGCAAATAAAATGCTAAGTCCCCGATTGAACTCTAGAACAATTCACGGAGCGACACGCCGCTTTCACCTGGTGAACCACGCGAAATGCGGGCTCAAGTCCTTCGGAGGCGAGTGGCGGCCGTATCCTAGAGCGACACTCCGGTTTCACCTGGTGAGCCACGCGCAATGCGGGCTCGAGTCCTTTAGAGGCGACTGGCGGCCGTATTCCAGGGCGATACGCCGGTTTCACCTGGTGAGCCACGCGAAATGCGGGCTCAAGTCCATTGGAAGCGGCTGGCGGCTGTATCCCAACCGCGACAGGCGATATCCAATATCTGCGTTGGACAGTATCGCGGGTTCGGCGGCAAACGCTTGACGCCCCTCCGACGCGGTACACGCACGCACTTGGCGTTGGATATCACAAAATACTAATTCCAATCACGCCCAAAAATAAAAATCAAACTCAGATTCAAATAGGAAAAAATGGGATGTCGAAAATGGATTATGACAACTGCCTAGCTTGAGGTTCACAATCTATCTGTCTTCTCGACTAAAACAAAAACTATTCCAAACTCCTACAAAATTTTAATTTAAAATTGATGCGAATATCCTCTTTTCTTAGTCGTCAGCTTCTTTCAAAATAAAAAAGGACACATGATATGGTGATCATATTTTGATATCGGCGCCACCTATCTATTAGTAGACGAACCACGATCTAATCTACCCTGACTCGCGCAACTCCGCCGGTAAATAAAGTAATCGCGCGGATAGTCCCAAGGGACGCCGCGAGATGTAGCTTACATTCTTTCGGCATGCTACAATAGATATTAGTATACAATATTGCCACCATCCTATAAATTGCCTTTACGTACTTTCAATTTTAATTGGCATTTTTAATGACCCCTCTAACCCGCTATCCCAATCCAAAAATAATCGGTTATTTGTTTCAGACATAATGTGTGATACGGCAGTGGAGCCAGATCAGCCAGAGCTGTTTATGTCTGCCAGCGCCAGGGAACAGCTAGCGATGGCTTGTGTCGTGAGGCTCGAGCGCCTCCGTGGCGATAAGGCGCCGCTCACTGGCCAGACGTGTCCCGCGACCTCACACCACGAGCCGGGACAAGCGAGTCCTGAGGAGAACACGCCTGTAAATACTGCCCCTGCCTGCGGCAAGAAACAAAGATACACTTGCAATAATTGCGGAGAACAGTTCACATACAAGTCCAGTTTAATAAGACATATATTCCTAACCGATGAATGTAAAAATTCCTTGGTTATATATACACAAACTCACATAGATAAAAAAATCTACTGCTGCGATATGTGTAGGAAGAAATTCACCTCAAAATCTACTCTAATCCGACATATCCAACAACATACGCACCGGAAACCTGGTTTATGCGAAGTTAGAAATCAAACTTATATAAATAGTTCAAAATTGAACAAACGTAACATAAGGCGCACTGTTAACACACAAAATGGAAATATAAATATGCATGTTGCTGAAAATAAGAAATTTAAAGAATGTCACAAGCAATTTCAACTAAAGTGTCGTTTAGGTAAACATCAAAAAACCCACAGTGAAAAGAAACCACACGAGTGTAAAAAATGTAACATGCGATTTGTATATAAAAGCAACTTAGTTTTACATGACAGAACCCATAGTGGAGGGAGGCCATACGTATTGTAGCATGACGCTACGTTTATCGTACGACATCTGTCGACTTTCTTCAGAACTTCCGTGTCTAAGGAAGGTCTAAGGCTAGGTCGTTGTTGATAAAAAAAAAAGCGTACATTGTGATTCACGGCATTACGGGTAGATGGCGCATTCTGTGATACACGACTGGCAGTTATAAATTGAGATAATACTCGCGCTAATTTTGAATGTGAATTTTTGAGGTATTCCAGATTGTCAAAAAAAGAAAAAGTTGATTTTGATTGAGTGTGTCAGATCGACGGGGAGATTTTTAAAGAAAAACAGATATTCTGGTTTAGTCTGGGGGTTTTGCTATAATTTGCTTAGTTGCATCGTGTTGAAGTGCGATTTATACTTTCGATTTAATCTTTGCGTTCAAACATTATATAGCAAGTGCTAATACATTATTGAAGCAAATATAAATTCTTCTTAAAAACCAAATACGTTGCCGGACAAAAAGGCAACCAGTGGGACCGCCTGAGTCGGAAGGACTCCGGAAGGCGCTTGAGGGTGCCGGACCGGCGAGACGGTCTGCAACCGTCGCGTGTTCCGCGTGATTCTTCACCGTCGTCGGAGAATTGGAGCCCGCATCCAGCGGGCTCTCCAAGTGAGAAAGAGAGTTCAGCGAGCTATTGGGTCCGCCTAAACCAAAGCGGACACTTGCCCACGAACTCTTTTCAATTTCAACTACAGCTTTAGCCATCCTGTCTTTCGAGAATGTCATATTATTTAAATTTTTTTAAAAACGTTGTAAATCCGATTCCTTTTTTTTGTATCCAGTGTTTTTGTGCCATAATAGCTTTTTTTGTTGTTTTGCTAAAATATTTCCCAAAATTCTAATTACCTCATTTGACGGGCGTACAAAGACCTGGCTCTTTAATTTAGGCTACGTTCAGCCAGCGAATCATCTGTCACCATCCATATCACCCGCCTCATTAACCCATTATTTTCCTGCAGCCAAATTACCAGCCGAGTCTTTATTTGTACTTACCAGTTTTGCTAGTACTCCATCCTTTTTATTTTCCTTTTGTGCGAAAAGTAGACGTTTACGATACTAAGGTAACTATTGAATGTGAAATATCCTTATATAGGTACAGTTATCGTCATTTTTATGTGAAGTGCTAATATTAAATATTCTGATTATTGTAATTTAATTACATTCTAGCCACTAAGGTAACTATTGAATGTGAAATATCCTTATATAGGTACAGTTATCTTCATTTTAAGTGAAATGCTAATTTTAAATATTTTGATTATTGTAATTTAATTACATTCTGACCACTAAGGAAGTTATTGAATGTGAAATATCTTTATATAGATACCGTTATTGTAATTTTTACGTTAAATGCAAATTTTTAAATAATCTGATTATTGTTGCTAATTTTAAATAATTTACTTTATCTTCAAAATTAAACGTGTTAATGCAATTATAGAAGTGTTTTACTGCAGTATGTAATAAATGTAGCAAGCGATTTATATATAAAAGTAATTTAAATGCACATAAAAGAATCCACAGTGGGATAAAACCATACGAATGTAAAGAATGCAACAAGCGATTTACAGAAAAACAAACTTTAGTCAACCATGAAAGAATCCAAACTGGAGTGAAACCGTACAAATGTAATGAATGTAACAGGCAGTTTAGATGGAAATGTACTTTTAATAATCATGAAAAAACCCACCTAGGTACCTTGCAATAAAACCATACGCATGTATTGAATGTGACAAGGGATTTTCAACTAAAAGAAACTTAGTTGTATTGTACGTGAAATAACCCACAGTGGAGTGAAACCATACGCATGCAAAGACAAGCGACAAG
This sequence comes from Pammene aurita, assembly GCA_947086415.1. Classification (NCBI taxonomy): domain Eukaryota; kingdom Metazoa; phylum Arthropoda; class Insecta; order Lepidoptera; family Tortricidae; genus Pammene; species Pammene aurita. Next base: position 13,563,756 of record OX352313.1, read on the forward strand.
CGATTCACACAAAAAAAAATAGTTTACATCTAAACATGAAAGAACCCACAGTGGAGTGAAACCATACAGCTGTGCAGAGTGTAACAGGTCATTCGCAGATCCAAGTTCTTTAGCTTACCACTGAAAAACCCACACTGGAGAGAGACCATACACATGTCACGAGTGTAACAACAGCTTTGCAACAAAATTTCGTCTACAACAACATTTAACAATCCACAGTACATTGAAACCGTTTATTTGTAATACTTGTAATAAAAAGTTTCGAAGAAAAGCCTAACTAATTGTACATGAGAAAATTCACAGTGGATTCAAACCTCACGCGCAGTACGCGTGTGAAAAATGTAATATGAAATTTACAGCAAAATGTAGCTTATATCGACATGAAAAAACCCATGCTGGAGATAGACCTTACGAATGTAAGATTTGTCACAAGCTATTGAATTACTATGAAATTACTCACCTCGAAGTAAAACCATTTAAATGTAAGGAATGTAGCATGCAGTTTGCAGTAAAATGTAATTTAGATCGACACGAAAAAACACACAGTGCAGTTAAACTGAAAGCCGTCAGTAAGAAACATAACAAGCGAAGTCCACGAAAAGATAATTTAAATGTTCATAGAAAATCCTACAGTGGAGTCAATCCACACATTTGTTTAGAATGTAACAAGAATTTTACTCAAAAACGAGCTTTGGTTCACCATATGAAAAATAAACACGATCACGTGGAAAGTAACGAACATTTTCATAAAGAATCTAGTGTGGATACACAAAATATGAGTCTTGATGCAGGAAAGCACATTTGTGAAGAATGTAAGAACTGGTTTTCATCAGAAAGTGAGTTGGAAAGACATAAAAGAATCAACACCGGCGACAAATCGTACGAGTGTGAAATATGTGAATCAATTTTCTTCGATGAAGCCAGTTTAATAACACATGTGGAAACTCACAGGGCTAGGACAAAATCACCTTGAAGTTTTTATACAGGTGGCGGTCGCATTTGTTGTACCTGGTAATCCTACCAATCGTGTTAAATTCTTGTTTTTTTTTGCAATTCTGACCTGGATGCCCTTAGCCGTAGCCGAAACCCATACAACAAATCTAGTGACAGGTAAAATCTATGCTGGCGCCATCTGGCAAAATATTAGACATTAATTTTGCCCTTCTCACTAAAAGTAACTCAAAATGGATCATGTCTGTATTAAATAAATAAATTAATTAAAAGACATCTGGCCATAATGTGAGTATTACTGCACGCTACGCGTACGGTAAAACTCGCAATATGGCCAGGTGGAGACGTAAAATTGTGTACTCATCACGGGCAGTAAAAAATAAAGCCCTCTATCGCATATTTACAACTCTCGCCTGAGGCTCGGATCACAAATACCTGCGATTTCGGGCTTTCTTTCTTTTACAGTCCTTGGTAAGTAATGTACGGTGGGTTCCCCAACTTAAGTACCCACATTGCCATACAAAGTTGTATGGGAGAGTGGATACTTATGTTGGGGAACCGACTATTGTACTGTACTATTGTAGTCTGTTGGTTGAGTTGATACTCTGATAAAATTATGTAATAGGCATGTGGGGACACATTTGCTTAGACTAGCATTCCCGGCTTTGCGGGATAGGTAACCGAATGCGGTCGCCCGGGCAGTCTCTCCCCGACGACGCTAGAGTTTACACGCATAAATAAATTGTAATACAACTACAATTTGTGTTGTCCTTTGGCCGCGCCACTTACCACCTTGCCACCCAAGTCGACCTCGCATCTTATTCGTACAAAGAAAATACATTTGTTTTAACGCCGCAAAATTAAACATTCTTAAACCTAGAAACAACACAGGCACAATGGGACGTTAAAATAGGATCCCTACTCGGCGTAATGCCGCGGCAAACTGTGGCACTGGTTTTCAGTAGGGACCTACTTAATCTAACTTAAAACTAGGTCATAGTGGCGACACATAAACCAACGACGCTCTCATTAATTTTAATATAATTAAAACAAAAAATAACAATAAACAATTATATTACAACACTGTGCACATTGTAAATAATAGACTGATTTTGTTGGATTATTTTATATAGAAGATTCAATTTGAGTATTCACAAAATACGTACGACATTTAAATTTAAAACTTCTTAATGATTTAAGCGCTCGGAAGGGTCGCGGCAGGTTATTCCAACATTTTGTGGCAGCATACATAAGCGACGCGTTTGATTTCTATTTTGTCACCGATTTTTAACAATATTTCGTGTCCGTCGCTCTATCAACAAGCTCCTGTCTAGAGCGCAGACATTGTATTCTGTAATCTTGGACGTAAATTATCGGTTGGTCCGTCGTCATCAAGTGGCTTCCGTGGAGCATCGCCTGTATCAGTAGATGAACTTGGTATCTGCTAGTCCGCTTCAAACTGATCTTCAGGTGATTCCACCAACCTCTCCGCCTCATCCTGAACCTCTACAATTGGTAGTGATGCATCTCCGCCTCAAGCTCAACCACAGGCTGATCCTTTGTGTTACTCGCTTGATAAGAGCCCACGACACTGAACCTAGTTCGATAAGTCTCCTGGATGAGACTATAATTAGTCACGTCTTTAATGGGAGAATACGAAATGCTGATGCTGCAATGCAAAACAAGTGGCGGCGTATTTTATTCAATTTTATTTTAGAAAAAAAATAAAAAATCCGGTTTCTAGTATGATATTTAAGTCTCCTAGATTTCCTTTGTTCCTTGAAGCAGGGGATGGGTAGGGCTACACGATAATGCGGTGCTGCAAGCCCCCGTGCGTGGCCTTGTCAGTGGCAGCAGCATCAAGTTTGCAGATGTATGCCAAAACAAAGCGCCTGATCTTTTAAATTATAACATCATTTGAATAACGTAACATCTTGTTGCAGTTCAGGCGCTAGGCAGTAAGGTTTAGGTTACATAACATCTTGTTTTTGTTATAAAAAAGATCAGGCGCTTTGTTTTAGCATACATCTACAATCTTTTGATTCTGCTGCCACGCACGGGGGCTTGCAGCACCGCATTATCGTCTAGCCCTACCCCTCCCCTGCTTCGAGGAACAATTTGCATTGCAGCATCGGCATTCCGTGTTCCCCCATTAAAGAGGTGACTAATAATTATACATATCTCATCCATAGACATAAACAAAAAGGAAGATGAGTGACGTTCATAGTAAACAATACTGAAATGTGGTCCAGCACCTACACACTTGTAAAATGTTACATACCGCTATAATGTATGTGCATCCTGGGCAAAAGCGATAAACCTACATAGTTAACACGGGTATGCAAGGGAGACCTCCATATTTTGCGCATTGCACAAAGTGTGACTGAGAGACTCTGCCACACGACTAATTCAATATACAGTTAGTTGCATAACTGAGTCAATATTAGTACCTTAGTAAAATGTAAATAATTTGATAACAATCAAATTTACATAAAAGTTCTAAACGCAGAATATTAATTCTTGGGTTCCGCTACAAAACTGCGTCACAAATTATTTTCTTCCGACCTATACATTTTTCTCAATTTCATACCGATAACTGTAAAATTTCACCTAATTTATTTTTCCCATTATTTCATTTTTTCTTAGGCATTCCCAATTCAGTAACTCATTCAAAGTAAGGAATTCCACGACCATTATTTTAGTTATGAATTATTTATATCAGGCTTATATATGTAATTAGTTACTGGCGATGTATAGTCAGGTGCAAAACTGAGTCAAGGCAAATGGCCCAACAAATTTCTCGTTAGTTAATTTTTGTAGCGGACTTCGTTCTGAGATAACCATAAAAATACGTGAGTGATATAAAAGTCATACACCTCATTTTAAAGAGCATATAATGTACTATTTCAACTAATTGTCTTACCTGGGTGTGTAAAAGAAAAATATAAATATTGGGTTAAATAAAAAAAGTAGTTTAACAGTTTTTGGTTCATAACCATGGATGAATAAAAAAATCAAGATTGTGAATGCAATGAATCGAAATTGGCTTTTTATATGGATACATAGCTGACACCGAGACGAACAAATATAACCTAAAAGTTTTTATTTTTTTCATAATTGATAAGACCTTCATTTAACGATGTCGGTGCAAAACCGAGTCAGTACCAAATATTATCTAATAGAGACAATGTTTATTTTTATCTACAATAACATAATAGGTCAATAAGTCCATTAGCGTATAGTAACTTAATAACTGGCCTCTTCTGAAATAATGAAAGAAGCATGTCAAAGTGATGCACATTGCAATTGGTTCACTTATGCAACTAACTGTAGGTCCCGGAACCTATATTTGATGGCACACAATCGAGCGCCTGGTACCATATCTCCCTTTTTGTATAAATCAATGATCTCATCTTGGAGACTTATCGAACTAGGTTCAGTGTCGTGGGCTCTAGTTCTAGTAGTATTACATACCATTAGGGAATTATATGACGCCATCAGACAATCATGCCAACATGACAACAAACTACAAGTCAAAATCACAGATTTATAATAATATTTCATACAGAAGGTCGTCTTCCCTACAAAATCAGCGTTTGGCAGAACTTTGACAGATGAACGTGACACATGACGTCTCTATACAATTTTACCTTATATACTTACTTAAAACGGCTATTACACATGGCAATTTGTAGGGCCCAACCTGTTGTGTCCAACTCCTGTCGGCGTTGGGCCCGTTATTACACTTTCCCTACGAATCGTCCCTACAAACCCTACCTCACCAACAAATCGTCCCTACAAACCCTACCTCATCAACAAATCGTCCCTACCAATGTTTACAGAGATGCCTTCAAAACATCTAAAAAACATATTAGTGAAGCACGGTGATAGTACTCATAAGTCATAACAGTATACATTAAATAAAAAAAGGAACTGTTTTTATTATTATAGATATTTAAATGACCGCTCGAGCTGCTTGAATCTAACTTCATCTGCCCAACCCTTCTATTATTTAAATACAAAACTAGATAAATATATTAATAACCAGCGAATCTACACATTTTAACTCTTATTTTAAATAAAAAACCAGACGGAATGTGTAGCAAATGGCGAACATTATAAATAAAAAAGGTAAAATAACTAACGACCTCCATAAACAGCTGCGGGTGTCGGGGCACTGCCGATCGCCCTAGATCGGGACTCCTACTCCCTAGGTGCCATTACACCTACCAACCCGAGAGGTTGGACCCTACAAATTGCCAATGTGTAATAGCCGTTTTACTCTTTGAATTTTACCAGCGCCATTTTTTTTTTACACAGTATGACAGTTAAACCAATTCACTGTGGAATTCATATAAAAGTGTATACAATTATGTAATCAATAATATAACAGAGACATATAAAATACAAATCTAATATATAACAGTCGACTCACGTTTATCCATCGCCTCACAGAACTTCATACACTTGCTACAGACAACCGACCAATCACTTACAAAAACATCCCATTCCAGTGCTGATGCGAGGAGCGCGTTAAGCAGTTGAGGAGCGCGGACTAGAGGAGACTTACTATAGGACACAGTGCGTGGTCTTGGTACAGCCCTACAGCCATTAGCTGAGGCATTCGTGGTCGGAGATTAAATTTGGCCTTATCTATCGACGGAACATGTAAACGTACCAGCTGCGTCACCAGTTCTGGGCAGTCCGAAGCTCCTCTCAAGATGCTACAGGCAGTAATCATAAGTCCAAAGTTACGCATTACTGTTAAAATAGCAGACAGGGAACTATACGCTGGGAAGCGGCGGCGTGCGATACCCGAGATCAGAAAAGAAAATGCAACAACAGGTGATTAATACATGTATTGAATCTTTACATTCGATCACACATAATCAGTTTTAAAATATAAGTTTGTAGAAGTTGTAAATACATTAAAATAAAATATAAATGGGACGACACAATCTCTTACATGCAGTAGCTAGCTAGAGCGCCATGACAAGAAGGAAGTGGCCTAGGGTCCACAGATTAAGTAACAATACAGACTATGAACAATGTATGGCATAGACAAATTATCATAGACATAATATTTCCAACACGCCTCCTTATGCTGTACATTGGATAAAGTTATAATGATATACTGCGACTTATCATTACGAGTACATAGTACATAAGTAGATACTAAACAGAAAAAAATTGATATTGAAACATTAGTTAAAGCTAAAGGACTGAATCTACATAACAACTATGTCTCTAAACCTCTCAGTTTCAGAGCTTTAACAAACTTAAGATGCTTTTGTACACATAATGGTTTTGTGAGAACATCGGCAATAATTTCCTCAGTACATTAATACTTAACACTTATTTTACCCTCATGTATCAGGTCCTTTACAAAATGATACCGCAAGTCTATATGCTTGGTTTTTCTATGAGAATATTCTTTTGCTAACAACAGTTTTTGAGCACTTTGATTGTCGTTGTAAACACTGACATAAAATTGTTTATCTATTATTTCTGTCAAGAAATTCCTGATAAAACATATGTCTTTGCAAACATCAGATATACAAAGAAATTCACTCTCAGTACTGGAAAGTGCAACACACCGTTGTTTTCTTGCTTCCCAATTGATGACATTATTACCTAGTTTAACTACAAAGCCAGTGTAGGACTTGCGGTCCGTTATATCATTAGCCCAGTCGGCGTCTGAAAATGCATTTATTTCAAAGTTTTTATCCTTCTCAAAATAAAGACCGTAATTGATAGTACCGGCTAAGTACCTCAATACTCGCTTTGCAGTCCGCCAATGGCTTTCATCGAAACACGTATTGTACTGACTTAATTGACTACACGCGTATGAAATGTCTGGACGAGTACAAACAGACAAAAACATTAGTGAGCCAAGTAGTTACCTATACTGATAGGTATTGTCATCTAAAGGCTTGTTAGACTTTTCTAATTTACAATTTACAGGTAGTGGAGTTGAAACTGGTTTACTATCAGACATATGATAACGCTGAAGCAGCCTCTTAATATAATCATGCTGATCCAATACAGTTACATTATTGTGTTTGGTAACATTCATCCCTAAGCAATTTTTTAAAGTGCCAAGATGACGGATTTCAAAGTGCTGTTTTAGCAATGATGTAACTGTTTCAATACAATTATTGTGAAACACGTAAAAATCGTCTACAAATAAAGCTATAATTATGTATGTGGTTTCCTTTTTGCAAACATACACACATGGCTCACATTTACTTTGTAAGAATCCATTTTCACAGAGCAATGTGTGAATCTTAATATTCCACATACGGCTAGCTTGTTTCAAGCCATAAATATTTTTTTTAAGTGAACAGACCTTATTATTATTGGATTGAAAACCGGTTGGCTGCTCCATGTAGATCTTTTCGTCTAATTCGCCATTCAAAAAAGCGGTGGTGACGTCAATGTGATCCATACACAGATCCAACTGATTTGCAATAGCAAACAAAATTCTTAATGTTGAATGTCTAACCACAGGCGAATAGGTATCTGCATAATCAATTCCTTCTTTCTGACTATAACCACAAGCTACTAGTCTTGCTTTATACCTAGTAAAGTTACCTGTAGCATCATATTTTTTCTTAAAGACCCATTTATTTTTAACAACATTAACATTCTGTGGACGGTCTACTAACTCCCACACATTATTTTTAATCATTGAGTTTAACTCACCTTCCATGGCATCATACCAATCATCCTTCTCAGGTGAATTCATGGCCTCACGGAAAGTAAGCGGCTCATGTGATAAACTAGCAGCAGCCATCAGTGACGATATGTGAAAATCATCAAACTTTTCGGGAAAAATACCTCGGGTACTCCGCACAGGGCGAGAGTTAGCTGGAACAGCAGGTGCTTCCGCTAACATCGGCTCGTAATCTGGAGATGCAGTAGGCTGAGGTGGAGAGGGAGAAGGGCTAGACAGCACCACATCCTCTTCGCCGTCCTCAATGGCATCTTCAGTTGTGCGATATAGGTCAGACAGAGGTGACTGCATTGGTAAGCTCGCCTCCTCCTCTGAAACCGTTGAAGAGTTCCGATTAGACATTTCATTATTTACACTGTCACTTATAGGACTATTAAGGCTGTTATCACAGTTATTATTACTACCATTACTAATATCACAGCTTGTATTTGAACCATTATTACAGCTCAAAATATTGTTATTATTTTTAAAATGATCATTAACATTGGAATCATTAATAAAATTATCAAAAATAATAAAATTTTCTCTTTTGGCGCTAGCGCTTGCACGTAAACTTTTTCCCATAAATTTGTCCTCAAAAAAAAAACAACGCTTCTAGAATAAATAACCCTTTTAGGATTAACTGGATCTATTAAGCGATATCCCTTGATCGTTTCACCATAACCTACAAAGATAAACTGCTTTGCTTTTGCATCAAGCTTACGTCTCTTCTGATTAGGTACATGAGCATATGCTACACAGCCAAAAACGAGCAGATGACTAAGATCTATATTAGATCCGGTCCATTCACACTCAGGAATTCGGCCTGATAATGCACTGGTAGGCGACCTATTTTTTAAATAAATGGCTGTCATAACAGCCTCGCCCCAGTAACGATCGGGTAACTGAGATTCCTGTAACATGGCTCGAGCTTTTTCAAAAATCGTACGATTACACCTTTCGCTCGTACCATTCTGAGAGGGGCTATAAGCACAAGTAGTTTGGTGAACTATCTCTTCCTTTTTAAGGTAATCGGACAAATTTTTATTGCAATATTCAGTACCTTGGTCTGTACGTAAAACCTTAATATGCAATCCAGTTTGTTTTTCAACTAATGTTTTAAATGAAAAAATGTGAACTCACCTCAACTTGTTCTTGAGAAAGTAGCCGAAGGTGCGTCTTGATTTGTCATCGGTAAATGTCAGCAAATAACGAGCTCCGCCCCAGCTGGGTACGTGAACCGGTCCGGCAATGTCACTGTGCACCAGGTCCAGAAGGTTGGCAGCACGCGTTGCACTTGACTGCGGAAACGATGTTTCAAACATCTTCCCAGTAAGGCAAGCAATGCACCTAGCGGGCATGCCGTCTTCAGGCTGAAAAACGTCAGCACACTGATCCCCTCCACCTAGTAAAGACATACCTTGACGATTCAGATGACCTAAGCGCTTGTGCATAATAGAATATGGCACAGCAGCAGCAGCATTGGCACTCATGGCTCCCTGCCTATACAGGGACATAGAGTCACCTACTTGGGGGTCAGGTCGACTTTGCACATCTACTTTTAACTTATATAGACCATCTTGTTTGTTCATAGTTAAAACCTGATTGCCTGTGATTTTACATTCACTATAAATATTGCAATTATCTTTTGAGAAAACAACAACATAGCCTCTATTGGTAATTTCACTAACAGACAACAAATTTTTAGATAAACCAGTCACATAGAGAACATTGTCTTGAGAAACTTCAGGAGAAATAGCTGTCTTACCAATAAGTTCACTGTTAAGTTGATGTCCATTTGCAATAGTAATCACACACTTCTTAGTCTTAACATCATGAAGTAAGGAGAGGTCGCCGGACATATGCGTCGAAGCCCCGGAGTCGAGAACATACTCCTTGGCATGTGCAGCCAAGAAAGCCGAGGCAAACATAGTGTGTTCCTTATGTTCTGATCCATTTTTCTTCGCCTCATCTCTTTTCCGTTTGAAGCAGCGGCTTGCAGCATGTCCGTACCTCCGACAGTAGGTACAGGTATTTCCCTTTTTCTTCTGATTGGCCACGAAGGCTAGGTTATCTCTATTTTGATTAGATTGGTTGCGCCGGTGATCCTCTTGTAAAAGCCTTGAACGGACTACTTCGCTTGATAATGTTTGTGTCGAGGCTGGACACTAGCACGTTGAACTCCTCAGGTAACCCCGACAGGAGAATTTCTGCTGTTTCTTCGACGGCGATTACTTTTCCAATATCGGATAGCTGCGTGACGAGCTTAAGGACACCTTCTATGTAATCAGACATGTTTGAGAAGTGGCTATATTCGATTCTGTGCAATTGTCGCAATAGGAGCACACGTCTGTATAGCCCTTTGTCTTCAAAAGTATCCGATAATGATTTCCAGGCAGCCTTAGCGGTCGTAGCTTCACGAACAATTTGGTAAAGGTTAGGTTCACATGATAAACAAATTTTCGCCAACGCTCGAGCATTCCGCGTGGCATCCGTGTCGGTTCCATCCACGCAGCCCCACAAACCATCTAGCGTGAGCACCATTCTAATAGCAAACTTCCAATTTATGTAGTTGTCCAATCCTTTTAATTTTTCAATACCAGAATTTGAGGTTATGTTGCAAGATGTCGTCCCTTCACCTTGTTGCGTCATGACTCGGGTAATCTATGAATATATCTTCACGCCTTTGAAATAAAAAAGCCTTTCTTCGCTTATATTTAGATTAACTAGGCCCTTAACCTGTTAAAATAGCAGACAGGGAACTATACGCTGGGAAGCGGCGGCGTGCGATACCCGAGATCAGAAAAGAAAATGCAACAACAGGTGATTAATACATGTATTGAATCTTCACATTCGATCACACATAATCAGTTTTAAAATATAAGTTTGTAGAAGTTGTAAATACATTAAAATAAAATATAAATGGGACGACACAATCTCTTACATGCAGTAGCTAGCTAGAGCGCCATGACAAGAAGGAAGTGGCCTAGGGTCCACAGATTAAGTAACAATACAGACTATGAACAATGTATGGCATAGACAAATTATCATAGACATAATATTTCCAACACTTACTTCCAGAGAATTAAATCCCAAAAAGCCATATAGAAATTTCGAGGGATACAAATATGGGTAGCAGCCGTACATCTTTTTATATAAAAATCGCAAAAAGGCCTTTTGAATTTTTTCCAGAAGCAATATGTAAGTGGTCTCATGGGGATTCCAGACGATAGATGCTGTTTCCAGTTTGCTCCTGACCAAGGCAGTGTAAATAAGCTTAATAACCCTAGGGTCATGAAATTCGCGCGCATTTCGGATAACGAACCCCAGTCTCCGGTAGCAGTTTTTGGCTAGCCCTCTCATATGCTCATGAAAGTTAAGATGCGGATCAAAAATTACCCCTAGGTCACGGATGCACTGGACCCGAACTATGAGTTCCGACCCCAGATGGTATTCAGCTAGCAATGGACAAGATGCACGGCTAAAACTCATTACCGAGCACTTAGAGGAGTTGAAAATGAGCTTATTGTTGACGCTCCATAGATGAACTCGATCCAAGTCCTCTTGCAAAGATACGCAGTCCGATAAGTGCTGCGCTCCATAAATAAGCTTCAAGTCGTCAGCATAGAGTAGGCATCTTGCATACTTAGGTACCGAGGCCAAGTCATTCACCATAATCCCGAAGAGAAACGGACCCAAAATCGAACCCTGGCTGACTCCCGAACGTGTGTGGTATGGTTCGGATACAAAGTATCAGTGCTGTACATACTGCTGTCTGTCACGCAGATAACTGGCGAAAAACCGAAGCAGCTTAGGCGAAAAGCCAATGGTACACAGCTTACTTAACAGCACGTCGTTATCTACGCGATCAAAAGCTTTTTTGAAATCAAAGTACAGCACGTCGACCTGTATTCATATCCATATGTTCAGAGATGTAATCAACCAGGGTTACAAGATTCGTCTCTACGGATCGCTTCGACCTGAAACCATGCTGAGAGTCGCAGAGGTATGGTTTAATTTGAGGGGCGAGGAGTTTATTCACGACCGATTCAAACAGTTTGGCCGCGGAGGAAAGGATAGCTATAGGGCGATAGTTCTCAACACTAGACGTCTCATTTGACTTCGGGATAGGTCGCACTCGCGTAACCTTCCATTGAGATGGGTAGTGTCCAGTACTAAGGGCTAGGTTAAAGATATAAACCAACGGACTGATTAACCATTCCTTACAGCCTTTAAGGATAAATGAAGGCAAGCCATCAGGACCAGGCGAACTATGTGGTTTTAATTGGGCTATGCCTACTTCTACATCTTAGGGGATATTTTGTTGATGTGGACGAAATTTGCTGTACACGTAACGTCTTCAGAAATCGTCTTTTCGCAATCAAGAATGGGTTGTGACGGCAGAAATACGCTCGAGAAGAAATCCGCGAATGCTTGGGCAGCCTCAGCGCCCTCAGCCACCTTTCCTTTATAGCTAACCTGCGTCTCAAATCCACCCTTGGTTTTGAGACTATTTACGTGCTGCCAGAAAGCCCGAGGTTCGCATGCAATTTTAGTTTGAATATGATTCACATAATTATCGTAGTTAATTTTAGTTTTTAACTTTATGCCTGACCTAAGCGCCGAAAAGTTAGCATATATCGCCTTATCCCCAGTACGTTTCCACAGTCGATGGAGAAACGCTTTTCGCTTGATATCAGCAATTACTTCTCCGGAGTACCAGATTGGATAACGTCTGCAAGCCTTTTTATGTCTTGTTTTCCGAGGTAAGCAGTCATCAAAAATGTTATATAACATTTTATAGAAATGCTCCACAGCAGTACTGACATCGCGGCACTCGAGGACCTCTTTCCAAGACACTGTAGAGATACGTTCATAAAAGAGTTTGTAATCACCTTTGGAAAAGTTCCAATCAAGGTTTGCGTCAATATTACTTGGACATATCTTTACAGTATCGTTTGGGGAATCTACGAGTGGAATGGTAATCTCTAAAGGGGGGTGATAAGCATCGGGATGCGGAACCAGACCCGATTCTTGAACTTCAGATACAGAGACATTGCGCTCACGCTTACGCACCAGCACAACATCTAACACTCCGCCATACGCATTTAACACTTCGTTCCTCTTATTCAAATCACAAACAGTGGTAAAATAGCAATAATAACTTAAGATACTAATAGGAGTGTACTTAGGGTTCAGATTAAGGTCTCCCATAATTATTACAATACCCGCGAGAGAGTCAATGATCGATTCGACTTTCTGAAAAAACCGCATGTAGTCATTTTCTACGGCATTGGGCGGGATGTACACAACACACAGATAAATTGTTTTGTTTTCCACCACCAATGAGGTCCATAGGTATTCGCAACCTGTTGTTTCCAAGTCGGGTCTATGGCGTAGGGTGATACCTGGTCGTGCAGCCACTAAAACACCGCCTCCTCGACGACAGCCCTCGCGATCTCGGCGTATCAAGCTCCAACCTGGTCCCACTAGCTCGGCATCCTCAACTGATTCTGACAACCAAGTTTCAGTGACTGCTATGACGTCATATTCATGAGCGGTAACAGTTTGTCTAAAATAGTTAAGCTTAGTATTTAAGCCTCTAACATTTTGATAGGCGATGTTAATAAAGGGGACGTTGGCCAGGTCGCCCTGGTTTCGAGGCCTGTGTTCCTTGCTTTCGAAATAACCATACTTTGACTCTCGCGTTTTCAGGCCACACGTCCGCCGACATACACTTATCATAGTGAATTACCGGGACACCCAGGTTGAAGGACTTGTAGCTTCCTCTGGATTTGAGCTCCTCTACGCTGCATTCGGCCCCTGGACATAACAGTTTCAAGTAATCTTTCACTTCATCAGCCCCCGACACCATGTTCCACAGATGGATATGTTTGCGCAACTCGACCGCCTTGAGGGTAGTAACGTCTGGGCCTGCAGTGCCGCGCGTGGAAGTTAGGCGCCTCTGCTTCTTTGTTCTCTGCACCTCCCATTTCCCATTCGCAAGGTCGTCTTGGTCCTCTTTAGTTGATGTGTCCCGTTGTTGGTCACTTTGTTCAGGAAACTTCCTGTGTGTGAGAGAGAATACAACCGCCGAGTCTTCACTAGGAGGGTCAATTTCCTGCGTCAAAGGGCTGCTGGCGTTGACCGTTTTAGCCGGGACTGATGGTTCTCCTTCATTACTGCCTCGTTCAGCGCTGCCGGTCACCGGACCGAGTTCCTCCGCTGTCTCACTCGCAACACCAGCCCAACATCAGAACATGGTAGATTAACCCTAGCGACAGGCTTGCGACGAGGCTCCATGGATTGCTCCATCACTATAAGCTTCTCACCGATTTCCTCAATTTTGCTCGTACATACAGTTAGGGCAGAGTGGTATTTCGCAATGGTAGCAACTGCATCGGCCAGGCGTTCTGACAAGCAAGTTATTTGCTCTCGAAGAAGGTTATATCTATGATTTTACCTTTCGAAGTCGTATGGTTGACAAGTACGCAATTAGTGATGTTAAAAGCATAAAAATTGGATCGATTGATCTTTAGCCCCAAAAAAAAAACGAGAGCTGTTATGACGTCATCTTTTTTTGTATGGATTTTTTTTAAACCTCTTACGTGTGGTATCAAATGAAAGGGTTTTTTGAGCTGATTCAAAAAATATATCACATCACTACATTTCAGTCACTTGTTTTAAATTAAAATCAAAATAATTTTCAAAACATACCTAGTTTGGGCCCCTCCAGATACGATACGGTTCAATTTTTTTTTGTAAAATATACGTCCAATGATACCTAATATCCTCATATCTAACACTAAGAAAGCAATTTTAAAAATATTTTCAAATAGTATTTATTTTTAATTAAGTATTACAAAGTGTGATCTATCAATCTTTCCTATGTTCTAACTAGGACTAGTGTAACAGGGCTTTTAGTCATTGTTGTGTGCAGACCGGATTACCACGTTGAACCAAGCAGCGCTGACCCGCTGTACCATTTACCAGGTCATGTAGGGAGATGAATAAGAACACTTATTTAGAATTGTAAAACATTTGAGCAGTGTAGTTGAAAGTGTTTCCCCGCTGGGAGTTGTTGTTGAAGTGAGCAACGAGTACGAGTGCTGACCTCTTTTATGGGTTTTCTGGCGTGCTCGTACTAGTGGCTGGTATGTGCCGTGTAAATTGTATATTTATTGACGAATAAGCTTACAGTATTACATGTTGGTAGGAGGGTTAAAACTGATATTTATATGGGACATTTCTTCATTAATTAGTACAAAATTCTTATAATCTAGACATTTTGCGTATTATGACATGATATCAATAAAATTAAGACATAAATCAGTACTTAAGAACTAGACATGGAAACACAATATTTATACACGTTATTAAATTACAAATCATAAACGAATGGGTATAAATAGAGAAAATGATTGACTTAGATCTAGTTACACAAAAACAACAGTAATTTTAAGCTATCTGCGACAATTCTCCCCCACGTGCGTCAGCACCGTCGATTGGTGTGGAGCAGATGAGAATGAGTCTGGAAACCGGGCGGCGGACTTCTCCTGGGCGAGTACGTACAATGGCTACTCTTATGTGGCCATCAGGACCTGGTAAGAGCTGTGCGATCACGCCTCTAGGCCAAGTACCTCGTGGTATCGTGCCGTCGGCTATAATTACTACATCTCCTACGTGTAGTTTCGTCGCGTTCTGGTGGGCACTGGATCGTGGCATCAGGTTTGGACGATATTCTTTCAGCCAGCGTTTCCAGAAGTTGTCAGCTAGTGCTTGAGCTGTTTTCCAGGACGAAAGGCTCATATTTTCGTCGGAGAAGACTCCCAGCGGGGACATAGCGTTCAATCGTCCGATGAGAAAGTGATTCGGCGTGAGCGCTTCGGCCTCTAAGTCAGGATTCACTGGGGTCAGCGGTCTGGAGTTTACCAGGTGTTCAGCTTCCAGCAGTAGCGTATGGAGAACTTCTTCATGGGGTGCTCTGTCTTTTAGCGTGACTTTCAGAGCTGTTTTCACGCTTCCGACTAGACGCTCCCAAGCCCCGCCGGCGGAGGGGTTGCCAGGCGGGATCTTCTTCCAGATCATGCGTCGTTCGGTCATAAATTGTTTGAGACTATCGGGCAGAGAGTTTGTGGCCTCTGATAGCTCGCGTTCTGCGCCGTAAAAGTTTGTGGCGTTATCTGAGTACAGAACGGTGGGTGTGCCGCGTCGAGATATCATTCTTCGTAGCGATAGGATCATAGAGGCTGCCGATAAGGAGGCTGCTAGCTCTAGGTGCACGGCTCTAGTGGTGAGGCACGTGTAAAGTACGCCCCATCGCTTTTCTCGGCGGCGGCCTATAGCAATTTGCATAGGACCGAACAAATCTACGGCTGCTGCGGTAAATGGCGGTTGATTCGCCTTGAGCCTCTCTGGCGGTAAGTCGCCTACAGGAACCTTGAGGGTAGCTCCTTTATAGGTCTGTCGCGAATATCGCGAAGCAGTTCGTGCTTGCCGGTTTTTCGGATAGATGGCGGTAGCAGTCACGTTCGATCTCAATATTGCTTCTAGTATGGACGGATTTTTTGAGGGGGGTTGTAGGGTAGATACGCGGACGACGGGAGGAGAGAAGGTTGCGCGCGAACAAATCAATGGTGAGCGCTTTAATATTTATCTTTCTACTCGTATCGGTTCATGGACTTCCTTACTGTGTTATTATGATGATCATGTGTCTTGTGTTATTTACCAGCGTGTATCAGTGCTCAGAGAGATCTTTGATTCAGTTGAGTGAGTTGTCAATGGTTATGAACTCAGGGTAACCATAATGTGAGGAACGGGGTCGCTGTAAGGGGAGGTGGAGGCGACTATTTAGCCCGAGATACCAGATGGATAATTACGGGAGGCTCATAGGCCGTAGGAGTAATCAAAGGAGACATCGTCAGCTCACACCATCAACGTCCAGGCCGTGTCTACGTATAGTATCTGCGTGTCCGTTAACATATTTACATCATTCGTATTCTCTAGTCAGTAAACTCATCGGCTCAGTATACCAGAAAAACATGGTGAAGCTGAGGACATGGTGAAGGTGCTGGGATTGGGACACCATTGGCACTTATTCGTGAGATAACGAATCGTACCGCGCAGTCCGACTATATAATATCTTAGCTTCAATTCGTTGATCTCTGTATATGGGCTTCGTCTCTGTCTATTCGGGCATCTAGCACAATTATTCTCACCGTCCTTATCAAGCTTCATAGCAACTCGATGTAATGCAGACTTCTTCGGCAGCGCGCGCCCGGCTTCCAGTAGTCGTATCTCTTCGGCATACGACTCATTTTGGCTCCGTTTAATCAGCAGTATCTCCGCTAGACTTATGTGTCTGTTATTCATTTCTGTTTCTGGATTTCTATTGACAGACAATCTGGCTTTGAATACCTCGGCAGCAACCAAAACTCTGGCCGTAGTGCGAACCAGCCTAGTGAACTTCGCGAACCTACATATCTCGGGCAAGTATGCGAACTTGTTTTGAACGGTATTTACGGAGCAAACCGGTTTTATGACGCGCTCTTCGCACGTTTCTACGACGGGCTCTACTGTTTTCTCTCGCGGCCAATGCTCCTCGGCTTGCCGTATAAAATCAGGCCCTATAAACCACCGGTGGTTAGCTCCGAACTGGGCCGGAACGCCCTTAGTAGCGTCGTCGGCGACGTTTAACGCGCTAGGTACCCAACGCCAATCGGTAGGTTTAGTTGTGTTTTCTATTTCGGCTACTCTATGTGCGACAAAGCTTTTGTACCGACGTGGATCCGACCTTATCCAGGATAACGCTGTCCGAGCGTCGCTCCAAAAATACCTACGTTTCATTAAACGTACATAATCGGACTCCTTCACTACGGTGTCGGCTAGCCGTGTCGCTAGCACACAACCTTGCAATTCTAACCTAGGAATGCTGACAATACGCAACGGTGCGACTCGCGCCTTGGCGGCTACTAAGGCTGCGGACTTTTGTCCGTCCGGGCCTTCGCTAACTAAGTATATCACGGCGGCGTATATCTTTTCACTAGCGTCGCAAAAAACGTGCATGTCGGCCTCTCTATTTCTCGCGGGTACGAATCGCGGTATTTCTAACTCCCTAAGTTGCTGAATATTACTCACGAATGAATTCCACGCGGGTGCGAGCGAGGTGGGTATAACGGTATCCCAGCCTATCCCTGTACGCCAGACTTCCTGCATCAATGCCTTCCCTAAGACAGAGATCGGGCTTACGTAGCCTATGGGATCGAATATCGACATCGCGCTACTCGTCACCTGTCGTTTAGTGGGTAATTTCGTACCGTTGAGCACGTCTTCGGGCGTGTTGCGTAAATTTACGTTAAACCCTAACGTGTCGCGTTTATGTTTCCATTTTAAACCTAACGTGCGCTCGCTTTCGCCTCCCCCGATGAGGGACGTATCCTCTTTGCTAGGAACTACGTCAGAAATTACGTTTGGGTTGTTAGAGGTGAACCCGCGGAGCTCGAACGACGCGCGTAAATTAAGCGCGTAAATTTCGTTTACTATGCACCTAACATCGCTCTCACACTGGTCGAAAGCTACGACTAAGTCGTCCATATACGTGTTTTTTGTAGTTTTCTCGGCGGCGATCGGAAATTCTTTCGCATGTTCGTATGCGTTTTTGTTTTTGACGTACAATGCCGTCGTCGGCGAAGCCGCGGACCCGAATATCAGTCTTTTCATCCTATATTCTTGCGGTGCGGCTGAGCGGTCCTCCCCTCGCCAAACAAAACGTAACGAATGTCGATCGCGTTCTATAATCTCTATCTGCAGGAACATTTCTTTAATGTCGGCTATTACCGCGGTCCTGCCTTCCCTAAAACGGACTAACACGCCAAATAAGGATTCTAACAGATGAGGACCCGCTAGAAGAGCACTATTTAGCGACCTGCCGTACGCCGTAGCACATTACTACGCATAAACTACGCGCATTTTTCCGCGCTGCGGATGAAACGTTGCGAAATGCGCCAAGTACCATGACCTAGGCGCGTCCTGCGGGGGCGGCGAGTCTACTTTTTCCGCGTAACCTTTGTCTAACAGGTGATTTTCAGAATAGGGTCGCGATCTAACTTATTTTCCAGGCTGTACAGCCGCCGTAACGCGTGCGCTTTATTATTGGGCAATTCTTCGTTATCGGTACGCCATAACAAACCCGCTCGGTACCTATCTTCCCCGGGGATTTTTTCACATGTCGCTTCTAGTAAATCTATTGCTCTTTGATCGGGATCGGCCCGAGGTAACTTCTTAACTACCCCTAGTGACTCGATATCGAAATGTTCCTTCATGAGAGCTAAAGCTTCATCGTCGGCCGTTCGTGGCCCCATGTGGCCTACAAACGCTACGGTTGCCTCCGATGACCTATGTGGTCCGTGCAGTGACCATCCTAGCCGCGTCAAACTAGCTACCGGGAGGTGCGATTTACCGCTGATAATTTGGCGCGTCACTATCAAATGCCAATTATCTTGACCTATGATTATTGAAGGCGCGGCAGAATCGTAACACAGCTCCTCTGCTATGTCGGCTAAGTGGTCGCACTGCGCGAGTATGTTTTTGGAGACGCCTTGCGCTCCTACGTTTAATCGATTGATGGTAAGCGCTTCCATCATTTCTAGATGCCTACTGCAAAAGCCGCGGATTGCGAATCGCACGTTACAAGAGTCCGGATCGCTCACGCTCCCACCTATACCTTCTATGTCGAGCGTTTCTCCCCGCTCTCGGGGCATTATACGATCGGCTGTTTCGTGTGAAATCAAACTAAGGGCCGCCCCTTCATCTAACAGGGCTAAGGCTTGCGTAGTACCTAGTGGTCCCGTAACCTCTACGGGCATCATTTTCAAAAACGTGGGCGCTATCCTAATCGCGTGAACGTTACTGACTTTTTTGTCTTCCACGGGCGCTTTAGATGCGTTCAAACCGTGTGTAACCTGTGATGCCCGGCCTCGCACTGTTGCACTCCGCAAGCCACATACCTGCACTTAAAGCGACCACGGTGCGCCGCGCCTAGACATTTATAGCACAGCTTTTCGTTTTTCGCCCAATCCCAACGTTCGGTTACCGATGCATTCAAAAATTTAGTACACGCTTCCACTTTGTGTTCATGATTATGACATATTAGACACTTATCACGTGACGTAAATCGTGCTGGTACTGAATGTTGTTTGGGCTTGGTCCCCGTATACGCGGGCCTTTTAGCCTCGCGGGGCTTCGTTTGAGCTACCGTCGGCGACCTATACTCACACGGGGGTGTGAGCTCTATCTACTCTACTTTGCGGGCGAGGGCTCCGGTAGCTATCGTTGGAATCGCTCGAATAGTCGTGGGAGAACACGGGGGCGGGAGTACGGGCGGGGGCGGTATGACGCCCTGACCTATTGTCCAGCTCAAGGGAAACCGTGTTCACGGCATTTTTCGGCTTCGGACCTCGATGACGACTCGTTCTTTTAGCCGCGGAACTAATTTCTAGCAGAAATTCTGATATCGCGACTAAATCGGGCGAGTTCAAATTAGCTTATTTGAACTTGCCCCATTCGTACCTAACAATAAGGTTCAACTTATCGACGATCTTGTTGACTAGCTCTGGCGCGTACAAGTATTTTTCTTGCTTTAATGATTTTATCGTCGCTACTGCATTTGCGACGTGCGCGGCAAAAGACACGATATTACTGTTATCTTCGGCTAGACGCGGCATGCGTTTAACATTATGTAGCTCAGTCAACACGATCTCTTCAGGGTCCCCGAACTGCCTCTCTAAGGCCTCCATTATCTCGTATGGATCCTGGACGGTATACATGATGGATTTCACCGCAGTACGCGCTTCACCTTTCAACGCGCGCCTAATTCGACTGACGTTATTTACGTAACTAAACATGGGCGCGGTATCGTTAAATTCGGCACGGAATGCGATCCATTCTGTGATATTACCGTCGAAAGCGGGTAATTCGGGTGGCCTATGCATAATGGGAGCATAATGACTGGACACATCTCGCGGCGGGCGATGAGTACTCATATGCGGCTCGCGGGGCGCGGGGGCGCTGGGCGCCGGCGCGTTAGTAGCGAAATTATTACGTTTTGTGTGTAAAGCGGACGCTTCATTTTTAGTTACGTAATTGCTCTGGTCTAGCTGGGACTGTCGTTCTACCCAATTCCTCACGCGTTGCTCGTCTTTTTCGACAAGAGGTTCGGACTTACCGCTAACAGATTGCGCCTCATGCTGGGCAATCTGTAGCCTTAACTTGGCAGTTTCCGTCTCTTTATTAGCAACGGCGGCGGCTTTATGAACCTCGAGTTCCGCTAGCAACAGAGCTAACTTTTCGTCGCACTTTTCACTATACACACTTCGATTTTCGCGCACTTTTTTACTACCGCGGTCGCCGCACTGAGAAAAGCGGTCTTTTTCCCCGGCGGACGTATTAGGTTTACACAATGTCCCCGGTGGACTTTTAACTAACGTCTTTTCCGCGTCGTCTTCCGATATTTCCGAATAAGCGGGCGCCGGCGCTCTTGCCGGCGGCGGCTGTAGACGCGGTTCGACACTAGGACCATCGCCAAGAGTGCTGCTGGTGCCTTTGTCCCATGTAATGGTATCGCCGGAGGTTGTTTCACCAGACGGCGGGGTAGCGGCTCTGGAGGGTTGTCCCTTGTGTGAGCGAAGAGACATCTTGAGCGTATGATCGGACATCTTCTTCTTTCTTCTTGCTTGACGCACGTGGGGTTCCCTAACCTTACCTACCTAAAACCTAATGGCTGACACTGCCTAGTGCAGTGAAAGCGGCCCTACGTTCACTTTACTTACTCTTGGGCGTTAATCCCTGATGCACTGAATCTCGCGCAAAGGCTAAGTGCAAGTGCCAGAGCGTCCGAAAGCAGTGTGAAGACGTCAACCATGTGACGTTGCAACGAAAGTTGCCAGGACACGAACGTGGAGTATGGCTTCTACACGGTCCGTCCAGCAAGCTGGTAAATAGCACAGGGCTCTTCCGCGAAAGCGGGCAGGTGTATCAGCGGTTAAGCCGGACACCGTATGAAGATTCTGAGCGAAATTAATCCAGCTTTAGCGCGTACTTGTTTCTTTCTTCAATTGGCCGCAGTTTTCTGATATCCGGAGCTCGAAGGACCAGCTGTTGTGTGCAGACCGGATTACCACGTTGAACCAAGCAGCGCTGACCCGCTGTACCATTTACCAGGTCATGTAGGGAGATGAATAAGAACACTTATTTAGAATTGTAAAACATTTGAGCAGTGTAGTTGCAAGTGTTTCCCCGATGGGAGTTGTTGTTGAAGTGAGCAACGAGTACGAGTGCTGACCTCTTTTATGAGTTTTGTAGCGTGCTCGTACTAGTGGCTGGTATGTGCCGTGTAAATTGTATATTTATTGACGAATAAGTTTACAGTATTACGACATTTCTTCATAAATTAGTACAAAATTCTTATAATCTAGACATTTTGCGTATTATGACATGATATCAATAAAATTAAGACATAAATCAGTACTTAAGAACTAGACATGGAAACACAATATTTATACACGTTATTAAATCATAAACGAATGGGTATAAATAGAGAAAATGATTGACTTAGATCTAGTTACACAAAAACAATAGATATTTGTACAACAAGAGAAGAAAGTTCATATTTACTTCGAGTGCTAATTTTGAGTCCTGAGCAAGCTAAAGATTCTATAAGAGAATCACGAGCGTAGCGAGTGATTCTAACTTAGAATCTTGAGTGTAGAGAGGGACTCAAAAGCACAAGATGAAAATAACTTTATTCTCATGTTGAACACACTATTTTTCACCTCAGCAGCAAGAAGACATGGAAAAATACAACCTGGGTGATGCTTAATCCTTCTTTGTCACTTTATTCACTCGTATTTTTTATAATATTCTTACAATTGAGTTCAAAAACCTCAATAATAATTGAAGAACACAACAAATAATCAAGATAAATTAAATATTTTTAAAATATCTATACCGCCATTTTGACTTTTGTCAACCTTTTTTTATCTGCGTTCGGTAACTACTGTTTGATCACAATACGAGAGATTGTTGTATTTTTTTTTTTTTATATCTTTATTGGTTTACAAAAAAGGAGTTTTGTCACGTGGTGACTATGTCACTCCCATATACATAACCTGGATACATACTAAATACTACTGATTAAATTATCTTTAAATATAGCCTGCATAGCATTCTAGCCTCATCAGACAATGGCGAGGCCAGAACGCTATTACAGGCACCTATATTCATAGGATACAAAAGCAGAAATTTTAAATTAAAGCGCTGCGTTTCATTCCGGATACACTCCATCAAAACATGTTGAACATCCTCTATCCTATCGCAGTCAGGGCAGTTTGGCGAGTCTGTGATCTTCATAAGGAATTTAAATTTGTTTGATGGAATGTGCCCGGAACGAAGTCTAAAGAATCCAACGGCTTCCTTCCGGCTTAGATATTTCTCAAACCACGGGATTCGAGGAGGCTCACATTGAATCGTTTTATACCATATACCTTTTGTAAGGGACCGTTCGTTAAAATATTGTCTCCAACCCTTCCAACAACTAATCTTAATTTTACCTAGTACCTCACTGAATATTGGCAAGCAGTTATACGGGATGCCTTCGGTTATGGCAAGTCTCGCCGCCCGGTCAGCCTCCTCGTTACCCTTGATACCGATGTGGGAGGGGATCCATTGGATGACCACTTCTCTCTTTAGTGCTCGAAGTTTACATATTAAGTCAAGGATATTGTAGGCTATCGGATACCCTCGGCTGTTCGAAGATAGCCGAACCAAGTGCTGTAGGGCACTTTTCGAATCTGATACAATGACACACTTGTTATGGTCTATAGTTTCTAGAAAAGACAATGCTTCGGCTATGGCTATCAGTTCACAGTGCATAATGGATACATCGGCTTTAATGTTAAACTTTCCACGGACATCAATTTGAGGGTCAAAGAAGGCTGCTCCACATCCATCTTTCTCCTTTGACCCGTCCGTAAAGAGCTTGTAGAATGAGCTGTACTTATTGTCTAACAGGTTCCGGCATAATTTATACAATTCTAATGAGTTAACATGTTTTTTTGGTGACTCTAAGCCTTCAACAAGTACATTTATATTATTTGACAGGTCATAACTGCTAATCCAGGAGTTCAATGAGTATAAAGGTAATATTTCATGCGATTGGACTGAGAAGCTACAAAATTCGTTACTAATTTCATAAAGTAAGGGTTTTTTCTTTCTTCTCCAGTAAATACTTTGACAAGATTGGTTCAATTGTTCTAAGACTTGTATTGTAACACTATGCTTAAAGGATTTCGTTCTTAAATAGAATTTGGCAGCTAGATACTTCCTTCGAATGAAGAGTGGTTGGATGCACAATTCGCTTTCCATGACATGGATTGGAGTGCTTCGTATAAACCCACCAATCACCCGCATAGCTTGATTCTGTACCTTATCAAGCTTGTATAGATGGCTTTTTACACTAATATCATATAAAATACAACCATAATCTAGTCTACTGCGTATGATAGAGATGTATAGGCGCCTAAGATGGGTCGGATGGATGCCCCATTTGGAACCTGCTAAAACCTTAAACACATTAAGAAACTTTAACGTTTTCTTACACGTTTCATTTATATGCCGACTCCATGTTAGGCTTCTATCCAGCCACATGCCTAAATATTTTACACTGTCTACCTGTTGTATTATATTGTTGTCTATATGAATATTCACTCTATATTTATTTACATTTCTTGGGTGGCCTCTAGTAAACACGCAGACTTTTGTTTTTTTATGTGATACATTTAAACCCATTTCTTCCACACTGGTATTTAGAAAGTTCAGAGAATCTTGAACTGCGATGGCTGCATCCGTTAAATATTTACTGCTGGCATAGAGGACGAAATCATCCGCGTATTGTGATACAAATATTTCCCCCAGTTGTTTAAAGATATCTAGAGTGGCTATGTTGAATAATAAAGGAGATAAAGGGTCTCCCTGAGCTAAACCCATTCCCGTGGTCCGAACTAAGGATTCTTGGCGCGTCAATTCAATAGAGAGGAGACGTGAATGTAGGAATTGCCATAGATATTTACAGATTACATTGCCCACACCAAGATGGTCTAGTTTGCTCAGAAGACCTGTTAAGCTGACATTATTATAGGCACTTTCAATATCAACGAAACAACCCACTGTGATAAGCCCATTGGTATACCCAGACTGGATACGCGAAACTAGTCTAGTAAGATTGTCCATGCACGATCTGGCTCTCCTGAAGCCTATAGTTTCTTCCGAAAAACATTTCCATTTTTCAACGTACCATTCTAGTCTGTGGGTAAGTATTGTATGAAATATCTTGCATGGACAGGATAACAGAGAAATGGGTCTAAATGCTACCTCTTGCCCTAAGTCTGTGCCGGGTTTCGGTACAGGAACTATTTTAATATTGCGCCACTGAATTGGGACGAAGCTTTTAGACAAGAATATATTAAATATATCAACCATTACCTGTTTGGCTATCACTGGAAGGTGTTTAATCATAGAGTAAGATATGTCATCCATTCCCGGCGCTGTATCTGACCGTTTTATAGCATTGTTTAGTTCCTGTATCAAAATCGGAGACGACAAATGAGAATTACTTTTAACAAAGCTAGGGGATGGGGGTGTTGCATAGTCCGGAGTTAAACTACGTAACAGATTATTAGCCTTCTCGGTGGAGATTGTTGCCCTCGAGGTTTTATGGCCCTTTAGCCATTTCATCTTATTCCACATTTCACTAGAAGACGTGACGCTGTCAATACTATCACAAAACTTTTGCCACGACTTAGCTTTTCCTTGTCGAATAACTTTCTGCGCAGCACTTATTTTATTCTGTAAAAGAGATAGGTTATCGGGTATAGGGTTCCGTCTAAAGACTGCCAATGCACGACGTCTCTCTGCAACAGCCTTAGAGATATCTTGGTTCCAGTAAGGTCTTGGGATGAATTTTTGCTGGCGTAGAGGATCCTCACAAATTTTAGTACTAGGGATAGAGATATTAGCAGCTCTATTCACTGCATTAAGAAACTGGTCATAAGCAGATTGTGGATTATTTGGCAAATTAAAGTTCATGAATTCTTCTTGTACTGCAGACCTATATTTTCCCCAATCAGCCTTTTTAAAATTGCGTTTCTTTTTATAGTTTTCAAGAATATTAATATTAGTATTTATTTTTATCACTAAATGGTCACTACCGAGATTCTCATTCATTACTGACCAATTGAATTTTAGGGCTATGTCTGAAGATGCAAGAGTAAGGTCAGGGGAAGACTTCTGCACAGAGCCGTTTACCAACTTGACTCTCGTATGGATGCTATTATTTAAAGAGATATAGTTATTTACTATATTGGAATCGAAAATTTGGTCACCTCTCGTATCTATTTTTGTTGACCAATTAGTATGATGACCGTTTAGATCCCCTGCAACTAGAGATTTTTGGCTGGCTAGAGTAAATATTTGATCCCAGTCCCTTTGTGTTGTGTTAGCTGACGGTGGACAGTATATTGCTATTATATTTTCTACTTGTTGGCAATTTAACACTTTAATATGTATTATTTCAATGCGTGTGTTGGCAAGTTTAACAGGACATAATTGAGCTTTAACGGATTTGTGGGATAAGACTGCCACACCTCCATATCCGTCATCACGATCTGATCTAAAGATGTTATATCCACTTATTTGGAATTGACTATCGGGGTCAAGCCATGTCTCACTTATTAGGGCAAGGTGTACCTTTTCTTGGTATAGTAGCGATTCAAATTCTAATCGTTTCGGGCGAATACTCTGGGCGTTCCATTGTAATATGTTTAAGGTTGTATTTGTACTAGCCATAGTTAATAAATTGTAAAAAACCTTTGACTAGAACTGAATCAGAAAAAAAACCTGCCACGAGTATTACTAGCCATTCCACAAATAATTTGATTATACTTTGGATTTTATCCTGAATACTTATATTATTTAGAAACACCACGTCCTTAATTCTTCTCAAGAGCTCACTAATAGTGGTCTTTCGGTTATCCCTGCAATCATCATCGTCGGATCTGTTTTCCCGTTGCTCATCATTATCTTCCTTCCGCTCGGTTTCCGGTGAAATTATTTTTTTAGCTGACGTGTTCATTTTCTGGTTATTGTTTATTTATTTTTTTTGGTCTTGGGCATTTGTTGATGTACCAGGCTGTGGTTCTTGTACTCTGCAATTTTCATTAAATATTTTTCCAGCTTTTTTCAGGGCATCACTATAGGTGGATAACAGTGGCGCCAGCGGCGGTGGTTGATCAGCAATAGGCGGAATATTAGACCTTATTGGAGGGAGTGACTGAGCTTCTTCGTTTTGTGTCGAGGCTTCATAATGGGTTACAGCTTTTTTGTATGAACAGGTGAACTCGGCCATTAACTCCCTATTTTTTTTTCCCTAAGGTAGACTGGACATGTCTTTGCCATGGAGATATGGTTACCTTGACAGTTAACACAGGTAAAGATCTTCGTTATGCAGTTGGGGTGATCACCTCCACATTTAGGGCATCTGAATGATTTGGATGGACAATTTCTAATACTGTGTCCGATTATCCAGCATTTGTAGCAAATAGTCACCGGTCGAATGTAGGGCTCAATTTTGATTCGTAAATCATCAACAAATACATACGGTGGCAACATTTGACTCATGAAGCATAGACGTACCACCTCGCTTGGACACCAATGGCCATCGCCTTTATCACGCCTGTTTAATCTTTTTGCAGACGTTATCTTTTCTGTACATGTAGCTAACCTCAAAATATCTTCCTCGCTTAAATCTAGATCCACATTTCTAATGATTCCATAGCAGTAGACATTCTCATTTGGATTTTGAATGAGCCAACCTTGCTCGGTCACCTTCTCACATTTCACCAGTTGCTACCAGTTGCTCCATGCTTTGCTGGTCTTCGAATTCTACCCGGACTTTGTAAGGACTGATATACTTCACCCCACAAATACGTTTAATGTTATTATCGAGAGATTGTTGTAAGTAATAATATTTTTCACATGATAATCTTGTATTTTTTTCGTTTATACTTATTTGATTTTGAAATAAAGAACGTAAATTATTTCAAGTGGAGTATGGTTAAACATTTAAAAATTAAAATTTGTATAAATGATATTTACAAATTAGTACTTGTGCGCGTTTCAGAACGTTACGTTCTGACTCTGTTTCAGGGGTCTGCCATCGGAAGTTTGGAATACGAATTAAAATAAAATAAAATTAGATTGAATGACATTTAAAATATTTCTGTCTCTCTCTATGTACTAACGAGGTGAAAAAGAGAACGCGAATAGACTCCCGAGTATTTCGAATTTGTATTAGACCTCGCGCGCGAAATTGGCATTGTAATATTTGTAATTCCAAGGTCACTTCAAGGTCATTTTGTCTCACGCTCGCAGCAAAATTGAGTTTTGCTCACTCTTTTTAGGTATCAAAGAACCCTCCTTCCTGCTGCTGAGGTGAAAAAGTAATTTTAAGCTATCTGCGACAGTCATAATCATAATCATGATATCATTTATTGCACCATGGTAAAAAACAAGCTGTTACTATTAAAATAGAGTCTCATGGACCCCAGTAGGGTATGGCTATCATATCATTTCCTTATACTAAACATATTTAACATACCTAATAACAAATTATCTATACCTACTCATAAACAAAACATGTCAAAACGAGACACAGTCCCTTTCTTTCGGCCTCAATTTGTGATCGAAGTGTATACTCCAGTATAAAATGATAACTTTATGGGTTAGGGAAAACCATAGACATACTAGCCAAAGACCAGTCATGGTAATATAATAACAATACCAAGATTGAACGGGGTGGTCTTATTAATCTTTCAATAGTGTCGCGAACGCTTGTCTGTATGGGAAGGTATAGTAACTACAGTAGTAGAGTAAATAAAATATGACAAGGCGTTGCGATGGATTGAGATAAAGATGTTTGAATCTTACCTTTATCTCCTTCTCTATGCCGTGGGTTCCAACTGCTCTCGCACTCGGAGAGCTCGCCTGATTCGCAGTATGGGCCACGCCTGCAGGGTTTCAGCACACCACCTGTGGTTTTGAGTGATCTATGATTTAACCATTATCACTACTGAGCATCTCGGGATATCTTTATGGGAGTTAACAGAGCTACTATGGCTAGATGGCTTGATAGGATCTATGTAAGTTACAGACGTCAAATAAGTACAGTAGGTCAGTAATGTCAGGGAGTATGTATTGTCACATTGTCAGTAAGTAAGTAGTCCAGGAGATCATACACATTCATTTGACTGTCGAGGCATTAACGTCGCACGGGCTGCTGATTCCTTTGGCCTCGTCAGGCACATTCGAGGCATTAACGCCCCACGGGCTGCCGATACTCTAGGCCTCGTCAGGCATATTCGAAGCATTAACGTCACACGGGCTGCTGATTCCTTTGGCCTCGTCAGGCACATTCGAGGCATTAACGCCACACGGGCTGCCGATACTCTTTGGCCTCGTCAGGCACATTCGAGGCATTAACGCCCCACGGCTGCCGATACTCTAGGCCTCGTCAGGCACATTCGAGACATTAACGCCTCACGGGCTGCCGATACTTTAGGGCGTGGGCTGTCGATATCTACTTGTCTCATCTCTTCCTAGACTCCGCGAGGAGATACGTTAACGGTTAAACTATAGGGACAATCATTATATTTACCATGGAGGGTATTTGATATCGGGTCATGAGACAAGTGGCAAGAAGGATAAGTTACGTTACGAGGTCAGATTACATGGTCACAATATAGAATGAAACAAATTATAAAGTCGGAGAATACTCAGCTTAAGGGAAACCAGCCCATGTGGTTTCCTGCTTCTTAGGATAAATCTGCACCTCATTGCACTAACACACTTCACTGTTCCGCTCGTTACGGCGGCAAAGGCTGACTGCCTCGTTAGCTACGTGTCCGGAAAGGGCGCTGACCATCGACACGTTTACCATAGACTAGATCTGAATTACTTTCCATAGATACGCTTACCATAGATTTGATCTGGTCTACTTACCATAGATACGCTACTCCCTGGTAGGGTTGCCAGCGGTGAATTATTGATGGAACACGTCATCGCGGTGCCCAGCACTCGCGAGAAATAGGTATGACAGAGAAGGCGCTATTGTCGTTGGTCCTTGTCATAGTTTCACTTTGTGATTATTGCTTACTTCCAAAAGGCCCTAAGTACAATATAAACGTTTATTACCCTCCACCGCTTTTTGAAGGGGAATAATAAAACCGACTAAATTATGCAGGTAGCTCTAGCATTCCGTAGCCAGCTGCTACGGAATACTGTCTGCCATCTTGAAATGCGTTTCCAAATTAGTCGCGTTGTATTGTATGTATTCTGTCCTACGCGTGTTTCAGCTCTAGAGATACTTGCTTTGAGGGAAAAATAAAGACAACACTTTTATTTTTCGTGAATAAAATCTTTCAACCTGGTATAGGAGATGCAAACTCCACTTTATATTCATAATATTCATGCAAAAAACAAAAACCGATCGGGCATCCCTAGTAATAATATAAAAAAAAGTATCGTATTGTCTCTTCTCTTGTCGATGTCGTTATGTCGTTATCAGCGTTGCCAGGCGTACGATAATTGTCGTACATGTACGATAATTTGCACCTCCGTACGATGTACGTTCCAATGTTGATTATCGTACGCAAAAGTACGATAATTTTAAGGTTTCAGTGTAGTGTACTACACTTTTTTTTTAAACTATCCTATCTATGGCATCGTGTACCAGGCTGATGTGCTATTGGTCCATTTGGTCCATTTTGACATTTATCGTCAACTAAGAAATATGACGGACTAGAGCAGAAATGACATTCGCATGTCCCAACTGCCATCTCTTTTTAGTGACCCTAAGGAAAGGGACTGCATGTGGCTTTTGAGGCCTTAAGAAAAACTGAGTTTTGCTATTCATGCCATTGATTGTCAGAAAAAAAACCCCGTCATTCACAAAATTTAAGTTAAAACAACCTTGTAGTACGTAAAGTGCGTGTGTTCTTTTCATATTTCAGCTCATTTCCAATGAAAAATAAGCGATAGTGTCACTTTTATAGATGTGCGATAATTTTACGTCTGGTACGATAATTTTTAAAGGTTGGTACGATAATCCACTTGGACGCACCTGGCAACACTGGTCGTTATTGTCATTGTATATGTAGTATCTATTCGGTAATCTGTGGCGGAGAGTCGCTGTTAGTAATTCGTGTTTTGTAATATTTTGTAAAATAATGGAGGCAGAAACCCCGTGTGGCTGCTGCGTGTTACGGGCCGCGGACAAGGACCTGCGGACGCCGTACATCCGGCACGGCGCACAGGAGGTGTACTCCCAATTGCTTCAAGAATGCTTCGGCATTCAAGTAAGTGTTATTGTTAGGTTATAGAACATCAACACTGCATCGCATTAACGGTTTGGTTTGAGATTTACAACAGAACCCTTGTAGCTTTCAAACTTGACATTGGGAAAATTGTCTCGCTGGACAGACACCAATAAAAAAAACTGAACTGCAGGATAATATTCCTTGCATAGGTAATACAGTAGGAATTATGGTGTAAAAAGTTTTAATGGTAAATTAAAGTTGTAAAAAGTCTAATGGCAGCTGGCACTTACTCTTAAAAATTTAATTTAATCTGCACAAAGAAAACAACATAAACACCTGCCACAATAATGGCCCTTTCAAAATGGAATATCACAATTTATAAACAAAATAGTAACAGATTAAACACACAGATAGAACTATTGTAAGGAATAAGGATGTCTCTGTTTATAGACAGATGGTATAGGAAATAGTTAATATGAAACGTTATTCATAAATCATACAGGTAATGGACGAGTGTGGGATCTGCGAGTGTTGTGTGGCGCGCCTGCAGGACGCAAGCGACTTCAAGCTGCAAGTGCAGTGCAGCCAGGAAGAGTTGCAGGTGCGGGTGCAGAGAGCACTGTTAGTAAAAGGTAGAGAAGTTATATACTTGTCATTGTTAACAAGTTTAAAGTACGTTAAAATAATTCCAAATATAATCACTAAAATCAAGTTATGTTTGAATGTGTATGTAGTGTTTAATGTTTTTGTTTTCCTAGTTTTTGTTTTTGTTTACTTTTTTATTTTTTTGGACATTGTGTGTTTTATTTAGGTAATTATGACGAAACCTGTTGTGGATGCTTTATTATTTTTATATTGTATGGACGAAACCTGTGTTGCGGATTTAAAAATAATGTATTTGTTTTTATTTTTCTTGTATGTATAAATAAGAAATAATTTATGTTTGAAAGTTAACTTAAATGTTTTGTAGGTCAGTAGTGTAGCATTGTCTCAGTGTTAAGTTTAAGCTGCATACTCATTTGAGCAGCTTGGCCCGAGGCATGCTCGCCCTGAGCGGCGAGATGTGTGTGATGATGTGTTTTTATTTGGGTAAAATGGCGTTGGACGCGATAACAGCTGCTGCTGCGTTTATTATAATCAAAGCCCGGATGACGGGAGCAAAAATTCACTTTTACTAGTGCTTAATTAAATATAGACTATTCTATCGACATTCATACGAACATGAATTGATCAAACTCATTATCTTACATGTCAGATTGTTACACAAAAGTACAGCTAAGCTAAGCTTACAGGTACAGGTAAGCTTACTTTATGTATTATTTCAGTTAACTAATTACATACTATGATTATTATCAATATTATCATACTCATGGGAATTATCGTAACAATAAAATAAGATTGACAGTTCTTTTAAATAGATCCTTTTCTCATAAATAACTTATGATCAATAAATTTCTGATTCAAAAATTTTTGGTAGGTTTGAATGTCGATAGAATAGTCGATATTTAACTAAGCACTACAATAAAGTGCATATTTGCCCCCGTCATCCGGGCTTTGATTATAATTCATCGAATAATTAACAAAAAAAAGAAATAAATTCTCAGTGGTGGATGAAACAGTTATAAAAATCGAGATTCATGTAGTATATACATTTATTTCACCAAATTACAGTTGAAAATCAGGCTCAAGACAGAATCAACTTTCATCGCAGGTTTTTCAATAACAAGTATTGAAAAACCTGCGATGAGATTTAGTTGCCCCCAAATTACAGAGGAAACATACAAAGTAACACAGGTTTTCGTATAGTTGTTAACACAAGACATACCCCCCGTGATTGATATTCTGGGGTGACAGTTTAGCTATACGTAGTAATGAAAAATATTTAATTTTATAAGCACACAAATAAATAAATAAATATTATGGGATAACCTTACACAAATCAACCTAGTCCCACAGTAAGCTCAATAAGGCTTGTGTTGAGGGTACTAAGCGACGATATATATAATAGATAGATATATACTTAAATACATAGAAAACATCCATAACTCAGGAACAAATATCCGTGATAAACACACAAATAAATGCCCTGACCAGGATTCGAACCCGGGACCTCCTGCTTCATAGGTAGGGTCACTACCGACTAGGCTAGGAGGCCATTAAAAACAAAACAGTCAACAAAACCCGCGCGCCGTGTGGAATGATGAGCCTTAACTTGTCATCCCGCGCACGCTCGGATATTATGTCGGAAATTAAATTCATACTTGCGGAAAAAACGCGTATTGCGTATTTTTTTTCATAATGGGTATTTGTTATACAACATGTTGGCATATGGACTATAATATTATAAGCACTAATTATGACGCGGTATACCAAAGCCATAGTGGTGGCGAAGGTATAGCGGTTGCTATAGATATAGCAAAGCCAGCAATTTTCGATGTGTTGTATTGTAATTTATCTCGTATGGCTACTCTGATTACTAGAATTACCCTATCAAGTACTTACAGCCAATCTGGTCTGTTAAATCCTTTATGATGCTTACTCGTCGGCTGCCTCAATCCAAGTGAACGAGTTTGTGCCTGCGCTTGTCTAACTTTTTCTTCCCCTACCACATTCCATAACTACCGTGTTGACAGGAGTATAATTTTAATTTCCCAACTACCCCGGCATTTAACTAGGTATCGTAAAAAAGTTGCCACATCAAAATTATTATTTGCCTGTTGTACTAAGTAGTATACATATAAATATTAATAAATCATAACATTCGGCCATCCAACTTCGTGCATGACTCCGGTGCACGAAACCCATCAAAGCTTAAAATAATGTTTTTTAATGTAAAACAGTTTTCACAAAATCAAAAGATTATGAAATAGAATTGTGATTCTGAAACTAATTTAGATTTTGATATCCACAAACTTGAGCAGAGCTAATAAAATGATAATTAATCTTCACCTGAAATCCATATCATAATCATAACATTCGGTCTGCGGGATTTTTTAAAAAATCTAATTCAAGTTGACGTAATTTCTAATAAATTAGGAAGGCAGCTATTTGTCTTGCAAAACTTGGAAATCGTTTGTACTAAAATCTTAAAGAAGCTCTGGCTCTCAGAACTTAGTGGCTATATTCTTTTTGAGCTATTTTTTTTCTGCTTAACCGTTAGGTATATTCATTACTATAGATTGTTATGATCTCTCCTAATACCTACTTATTAAGTTCATAACATTCTATCCATCAAGAGTGGTATCCTTATTATATTACTTAATGAAAAATCATCACAACTTCATCTATTAAAGTCACAACACGAGATTCGTTTGAAGCTATGTAATAAATCTTTCCTAAATAAAACCATAAATATCGTTGTATTAATCATTTACAAGTATACTCTTAAGGAACCAGGTAAGCTAGACTAATTTTCGAAGCAAACTTTTGGTTGGTTTTTGTCACAAAGCTATTCAGTTTACTTTGATTTACACCTCTGTATTTGATCTTCGAGTTCGATATCTATAAATACAGTTTTCACTCATAACGTTTTTCTTTCGCTAAAAATATTTTGTCAATAATTTAATCGAATTATTATTTCCTTGGATAACACTTCTCTGATTATTAGAGAATAAGAACCTACAACTGCCTCTAAAAACAGTACATCATATCAGTAGTGAATTCTAGTGTCATACATAAGTTACGTAGATAATCATATTGTGATCTTGTGAAGTTACGTAGATAATCTATTGTGGTGGTGTTGTAATCTTTTTCTGGTCATATAATATATATATACTCTCACAAACTATATTTAGTAATATTTTTTTATTTTGTTTGTAACATTTCTTGGAGCGGCCAAATGGCAGATATAAGTCGAAAGGTCACGGGAACACTAAGAACTCTCTATAAATTTAAAAACGTTCTTCCAGTAAATACCAAAAAATATGTTAGTGCAGGCATTGCTTATGCCAATTACTGATTATGGTGATGTGTGCATTACGACTGTCACTCAAGAACGCCTCAATAGACTTGAAAGCCTCCTCAACAATGGCATACGCTTTATCCTCAGGATCCTCTGTACCCTCTATACAATTTTGTTTGAGCCTTCTGCTCCCAAATATCTAAAAAGTAAGTTCTTGTTTGACGCCCCTCGTTCTGGCTGTGAGCTGCGTACTGTCAGAATTCTTAAACTTTCCATTCCTAGTAACTCTTTCGTCGTCCAGGCAAGCCGTCTCTGGAATTCGCTTCCCCTCAATATAAGGCAAGCCTCAAGCAAATTTGCTTTTAAGCGGATGCTACATAAGCACCTGCTAAAGCAATTCGAATAGTATCCATCGATATAGTATTTATAAATATATATTAGTATATTTATCTATATATATTCCTGGTATTTTATTTTTGTATTTTTATGTAGATTATTAACTTCTTCTTTTAGCTAAGCTTTCAATGAGTTCAATTAACTATTCTCTTACTTTTCTCTGCACCTTTTTGTCATGTCTCTGTTTAGCCCAATGGCTGACTGCTAGGGAATACCTTTAGGCATTAAGTCCGCTATTTGTAAAATTTTCTGTTGTGTGCAATAAAGTTTAAATAAATAAAAGTCGTAAAGTGTAAAAAATCGTATTTCATCACCGATAGCGAAAAACTATACTTTTTGTCGCAAAGAATAAAACTTTTTTTTTGAAATAACAAGTCATTATCTAGTCTATTTAAAATCAAAGTGACTTGTTCACCTTCCTAGAACTATCAGAAGAAGATAGAACCTTTCTGTTCTTTAAGCAATTGCCTTAAAATATTACTGTTTAATTGTGTTAACACTGTACGTGGTAGCCAACCCGCACTTCTTCAGTGTCTAAATATGAATTATTGTCAATTTTCATCTGTTTATTTTTCGGATTCTCTCAAATCTGATATTTTCCAAACACTACGACAGTCCAGTAAATTAAAATTATATATATATATATATATATATATATTTTTGTTTTAGAGGTATTTCTCGTACCTCCTAAAGTATAAATATGGCCAAAAAGATATTACGTATCGTGTTATCTACACCGCTACAAGTATATGCTACACCTGAAAATTTAAATAGCACCGTTCGAGACGACAAATTAAAATTTATCTCCAGATGACGGGCTTCATACTAAAATTTCTCTGACGTACGCGCTTTTAGAATATCTACCGACGTAACATTCATTTCTACACTAAGTGTCACTTTTAAACACCTATTGTAGAACTGTCTCTGTCTAAGTATGTAGTACTTAACTCGATTAGTTTTTCAGTCACGGTCTTCGATCTTTAGGTACATTTATTTTTGTAGCAACAAAGGATTTTGCTTTAGATATCAATTTCAACATCACAGATACAATAAACTGTTATTAAATCAAATACAAATATTGAAAACATTCAAAAAATAATCAACCCAGCATCACAGATACATCTACTAATAGATGACGTTACTATGTAAATTCCCATACAACGAGTATAACTTGTACGAAGTGCCAAAACTATATATCTTGTTTACTTTACAGTCCAATCTCATTCATTTCCCAGGCTCAACGCCTGTCTGAAGATCTCTCTATATTGCTTTTATCATTATACCTTCTCCTATTGTCTTAGTATTTCTATGAAAAATTCTCCTGTTCAGATTTATTTACACGTAATCAAAGGTTTACTAATAGAAATATGTAATAGGTACAATTTTAGAGTGGTTTTGCTTTTTCTAAACCTGTATACATGCTATATATAATAGAAAAACGTATAATTTATTACTTATGCTGTGCTATCACTTATTTTTATTTGGGTAAGTATCTAGATCAATACATGTGTAACTCACAAATATTGTCTGTTATTATTATAAGTATGTATCTACATATACTTACAAGCAATGAAATATTAAGACCATGTAATATCTGAACTATCACTTTCAATAGTTTCTATATAAGTAAGGGTCTGATTCGACAATCATAAACTGACTATTACTAGTGACACCACTTTGAGACCTTCTAGTAGGTGATATGTGTCAAACAAGTAGTGATCTCTCTGGATATCAACGTGTCACAGCTTGGCATATCAAATAGAGGTCAGGCACCTAAACGACACTTTCATATAAAAATGAAGAATTATTGCAATCATCAATCAATTCAGTTTGTCACAACTTGATATTATTAACGACTTAGGTGGTTAAATATTCAATCATCAAGATGAGATCTGTCAACCTGGATATAAAAATCATCAACCTAAGAATATATTTTTTTTAATCAAAAAGATTTTTAAAAGCCATGCATCAACTACAAAATTAAAACATCATCTCGTCAAAATTCTCAGAAAGTAAATTATCCGGTTACATGTGCTAACAAAACTAAAAAGCTAATTTCAAAGACTAACAGTCGATCAAGGGCTGACAAGCTATTATCAGAATTCCATTTATTTAGAATGCTATCAAACGAAGTTGACTGACGAAACGCAGTTAATGTTACAGTGATCATTTTTAAATATTGCATGCTTCGTAGTTCAAAAATTAAATTCTTTACTTTCACCGCAAAAAACCTATTCTCATTCGCTATCGTTCGTTTTCTTTCTTTTAAACTTATGTTTACCATTATTTCGAATGCCTCAATTATTTTTCTGTTTCTTCGGATGTAATACTCTAATTCTATTTATGTTACCGAAATTATTCGATGTCCTAAAAAGTATCATAGATTGTGCTTTCATTCAATCTATTATATATGAACCCTCAATGTCTCTAAATAAAGTATACCAACTTGATAAATAGATATAGCAAACTCTTGTTGATTCGCTTATCTTACGTTCTAACTCTTTGCTTTAAATCAAAACGTTTCCATATTTCCATTAAACTTGAAGCAAAACTCTGCACTGTGCTTAAGATACTCTTTATTCTTTGAGTCAAATAAAATGTCGTATATCCTACTATGTACTTTCCTGAACTCAAGCTTCTATTTCAATCATATAATTATGATTATAAAATCAGTTTGATGTCTGATATTCCAATTGATTACTAACGTCAACCTTCTTCATTATCGTCACTTTCAACGTTACGGTTGCTTTATCCAGTATGTTACAGTGAAGGTTGGCTTTAGTTTGGTCCTACATACAAAGACAATCGTAATTATAGATCATTACAACGGAGTGAGCTTTCACTGCAAAGTAAAGTTTCTTTCTAATTTTTCAGTTTCCAAAGTAAAGGTCACTTCCTGGCCATTACTTATCTACAACTATTCTCAGACACAAAACCTTTTTTCAAACTGTTTATCGGTTGTAATCATTACTCATCGCAAAATTAAGCTTCAGTTCTGACTACAACTATTCTTTTTATTCATAATTTTCGTCTTATATCGTTTACGTCTTTAAAAACACACTATATGAATTCTCTTTCTCCTACTACGTGTCATACCTATCACTCGTAAGTTCTCATTGGTATTCTCCAGAGCTCAAAAAATATCTATTACAATAATTTAACATAAATCTCTTGCAACAACTTATTACTCATCGGAACTTAACTTCGGGCATTCGTGCCGAACAAAACTGAATGTCAACAAACACATATTCGGTTCGAACTCGCATCAATAAATATATTATGAAGTCTATGTAGGCTTCATCCTCCAATTCTCAAATAACTTGCATTCTGATCTATAAAAGATTCAAATTTAACAGTCGAGCTTTCAAGGTTACGAACATTTACGTCCATATAAAAAAAGAGAAATATGAGCCAAATCTCTCGCGTCATCTCATTCTTAACTGGCCTTTTCCTTGATGCACACTCACGTCAATAAAATAAACAACTAACTAACACACTCTCGTGTCGTCTAACTTCCTTGACGCACACTCACGTCAATAAAAATAAACAATCAAAATAAACAACTTTAACATACACAGTCTCGAGTTGCCTAATTCTTAACTTCCTTGACGCACACTCACGTCAATAAAAATAAACAACTTTTAACTAACAAACTCTCGTGTCGTCTAACTTCCTTGACGCACACTCACGTCACAAAAAAAAAGTTTATACACAGACACACTCCCGTGTCATCTCATTCTTAGATTCGTAGATGCGCACTCATGTCAATAAAGTAAACAACTTTAACCCACACACTCTCGTGCCTTCTAGTTCTTATCTTCCTTGACTTTTTACGTAAATCGACCTACTCTCACGTCTAGAAAATATTCAATTTCAAGTCAGGTAAAGACTATTGCATGTTCACATTATTACCAACAAACAAAACTTCTGTGCTATTTTATAAGTTCATCTATATCTTCATGGATATGAACTTGTCTTCAGTTCATTAAATCATAACTATTAGTAATACATAAATATGCGCTCATGTAAACTATCACAATGCCTTCTCAAATACATACTAGCACCACTTCCATACGCTTATGTAAACTATCACTGTGTCCTCTCACATAAATGCTAGCTTCATTTACACACGCTCATGTAAAACATCACTATGCCCTCTCACATAAATGCTAGCTTCATTTTACACACGCTCATGTAAAATATCACTATGCCCTCTCACATAAATGCTAGCTTCATTTTACACACGCTCATGTAAAATATCACTATGCCCTCTCGCATAAATGCTAGCTTCATTTTACACGCGCTCATGTAAAATATCACTATGCCCTCTCACATAAATGCTAGCTTCATTTTACACACGCTCATGTAAAATATCACTATGCCCTCTCACATAAATGCTAGCTTCATTTTACACACGCTCATGTAAAATATCACTATGCCCTCTCACATAAATGCTAGCTTCATTTTACACACGCTCATGTAAAATATCACTATGCCCTCTCACATAAATGCTAGCTTCATTTACACACGCTCATGTAAACTATCACTATGCTCTCTCACATAAATGCTAGCTTCATTTTACATACGCTCATGTAAACTATCATAATGCACGCTAGCATTTATCTCAATCAATCCACGCACTCTC
This sequence comes from Pammene aurita, assembly GCA_947086415.1. Classification (NCBI taxonomy): domain Eukaryota; kingdom Metazoa; phylum Arthropoda; class Insecta; order Lepidoptera; family Tortricidae; genus Pammene; species Pammene aurita. The sequence continues at coordinate 13,603,787 of OX352313.1, forward strand.
GCGTCCAATCGCCTAATATAGTTAATATTCATGTTAAGTACAAATATCTACTTTGTAAACAAATAATGCGCTTTCACATAACGGTGACAAACTTCAATACCAATCTAGTGGTATTTTTATACAAATCCATGGTGCTCAACATTTTTCATGCTGTCTGTGAATATCTAATGCATTACCACATTTATTGTATCTAAATTACTAGTATGAAAAAAAAAACGCTTTTCACTCCATACTTCAATCAACCACATATTTATCTGTTAATTTTATTAATATTTTCATCTACCGCATGAGAATCTCACATTAGTATAGACACACAGTTCTGACTATAGTTTTATGTAACAACGTAAATATACGGCGTAAAGTGCACCTTTATGTACAGTGTAATGCAAACCCCCACTTCGTACATAATGCACATAATTATAATATATAAACAACTAACTAACACACTCTCGTGTCGTCTAACTTCCTTGACGCACACTCACGTCAATAAAAATAAACAATCAAAATAAACAACTTTAACATACACAGTCTCGAGTTGCCTAATTCTTAACTTCCTTGACGCACACTCACGTCAATAAAAATAAACAACTTTTAACTAACAAACTCTCGTGTCGTCTAACTTCCTTGACGCACACTCACGTCACAAAAAAAAAGTTTATACACAGACACACTCCCGTGTCATCTCATTCTTAGATTCGTAGATGCGCACTCATGTCAATAAAGTAAACAACTTTAACCCACACACTCCCGTGCCTTCTAGTTCTTATCTTCCTTGACTTTTTACGTAAATCGACCTACTCTCACTGCTAGAAAATATTCAATTTCAAGTCAGGTAAAGACTATTGCATGTTAACATTATTACCAACAAACAAAACTTCTGTGCTATTTTATAAGTTCATCTATATCTTCATGGATATGAACTTGTCTTCAGTTCATTAAATCATAACTATTAGTAATACATAAATATGCGCTCATGTAAACTATCACAATGCCTTCTCAAATACATACTAGCACCACTTCCATACGCTTATGTAAACTATCACTGTGTCCTCTCACATAAATGCTAGCTTCATTTTACACACGCTCATGTAAAATATCACTATGCCCTCTCACATAAATGCTAGCTTCATTTTACACACGCTCATGTAAAATATCACTATGCCCTCTCACATAAATGCTAGCTTCATTTTACACACGCTCATGTAAAATATCACTATGCCCTCTCGCATAAATGCTAGCTTCATTTTACACGCGCTCATGTAAAATATCACTATGCCCTCTCACATAAATGCTAGCTTCATTTTACACACGCTCATGTAAAATATCACTATGCCCTCTCACATAAATGCTAGCTTCATTTTACACACGCTCATGTAAAATATCACTATGCCCTCTCACATAAATGCTAGCTTCATTTTACACACGCTCATGTAAAATATCACTATGCCCTCTCACATAAATGCTAGCTTCATTTACACACGCTCATGTAAACTATCACTATGCTCTCTCACATAAATGCTAGCTTCATTTTACATACGCTCATGTAAACTATCATAATGCACGCTAGCATTTATCTCAATCAATCCACGCACTCTCGCGTCCAATCGCCTAATATAGTTAATATTCATGTTAAGTACAAATATCTACTTTGTAAACAAATAATGCGCTTTCACATAACGGTGACAAACTTCAATACCAATCTAGTGGTATTTTTATACAAATCCATGGTGCTCAACATTTTTCATGCTGTCTGTGAATATCTAATGCATTACCACATTTATTGTATCTAAATTACTAGTATGAAAAAAAAACGCTTTTCACTCCATACTTCAATCAACCACATATTTATCTGTTAATTTTATTAATATTTTCATCTACCGCATGAGAATCTCACATTAGTATAGACACACAGTTCTGACTATAGTTTTATGTAACAACGTAAATATACGGCGTAAAGTGCACCTTTATGTACAGTGTAATGCAAACCCCCACTTCGTACATAATGCACATAATTATTATTTAATTTCAAAGCTATTTATACAACTACATATACGCCACTTCAATGAACAAAACTTTATTTCTAGTATAATTTAATTTTAAGTACCCTGCTTCGGCTCCAATCACATGACAACGTGTCTGATCTGTCAGAAGTCATTCGGTGTTCTCACCATAAGAAATATCCATGTTCATGTCACTCATACAACTCGATTGAGATAAATAATAATAGAACAACTATCCGATCACTGTTTATCAGTAAAATCCACACAATAAGTGTAATATTATTTTATCTGCAAAAAGGTAAGTATATAAGTAACTTTATCTGATTATTCATACAAAAATTGCACTGCAGTGTTTCATAAGTATCCCAACACTAAAATATCAACTTCAAAATTAACTATTGAATAATTTATGCATATATTAGCCATAATAATTAATGCCATGAACATGATCATTAAACAAATCAATCCATCGTAAAGGGTTTTTTTTTGACTTTCTTCTAATTGTGAGAGAATACCAAACTGATTACACATATAAAACAGAACCATTAGCTGTTTAAATTTAAACTACTATAAAATAACATTAATTGGAGTAATCGTCACTTATCTCATTTCTAGGACATTATTAAAAAAAAACTGACGTCAATAGGAACATTTACCTTGCATCAATAATAATCGACCAAAACTGCATGTAAAACACATACCTACTCATAAATACATATTAATGCCAGATCACAAACTCATTTAACCTCTGTAATCCTCAACCACTTCCTTATTAATTTATCATTACTCAAAACTACACTGGTAGTGCGAATGCAATGCAAATTGTATTCACAATGATATACAATCGCTTATTAAGAAAAAAAAAATTGCAAGCAAGACTTAGTAGTATTCTCAATTACTATAGACTTCGTTTAATCATGTGTTTTAAAACTACCTGCACTGCAGTTTTTATCACGAATTCTTTTCTAAATTTCATTCTTAAAACTTCGTTTAATCATGTGTTTTAAAACTACCTGTACTGGAATTTTTATCACGAATTCTTTTCAAAATTTCATTGTCAAAACTTCGTTTAATCATGTTTTGGAGCTACCTGCACTGCAAGTACTACAAAATGTATTCAAAACACGAAAATCGGTCTAAATTCGTAATCCTTTTTTTCTATAATGAAAATAAATTACGATGTCACAGTACAAATCCAACTTTTAAATCCTATCGTGGGTTAGTGGTACGTTAACACTTCTGAAATATTGTAATTTATCTCGTATGGCTACTCTGATTACTAGAATTACCCTATCAAGTACTTACAGCCAATCTGGTCTGTTAAATCCTTTATGATGCTTACTCGTCGGCTGCCTCAATCCAAGTGAACGAGTTTGTGCCTGCGCTTGTCTAACATTCCATAACTACCGTGTTGACAGGAGTATAATTTTAATTTCCCAACTACCCCGGCATTTAACTAGGTATCGTAAAAAAGTTGCCACATCAAAATTATTATTTGCCTGTTGTACTAATGTTAGGGTTCGAAATTTAGCAACTTTTAAATTAAAGCATTAATGTAAATAATAAACTAAAATACGAATTAATTAATTATAAACTTTAACTTTTAATTTAAATTATTTATACGGAGACCTGTCAAATCCCTTGCCGCTGATTGGCTGACCAATCAGAGGACGGTACTTGGAGGTTTGTGATTGGCTGTCAAGAAAGTCGATAGACCAATCACAAAGCTGGGTTTGCTAAAAAAAATAACGGCAGCATGGCGAACGAACGAGGTCGGTTGAGCATTCTCTCTTGAACTGTTGAACGCAAAGGTCGTTTATAAGAAAACTGAACAATAAATATATTTTTCTTAAGGTGTTCTTTGTTCTCTGTGCCGTCACGAGTGTTACGGCCTAAGTAACCCAAAAGTGAATAAAATAGTATTGAACTGCAATAATTCAGAAGTGACAAGACAACCAAAACTTAAAACGTAAGTACACGCCCAACTGGTTTTATTCGTTATTACAATTTTTCCGTTGTTTCTCGTTGCATTGTAATTATTGCGTTCCTTAAACTTATAAAAGTGATATCAGATAGCATTAAATGATCTTTTTAAGACATATTTGATTTTGGAAAATAATATGGGTATATTTGCATTATAATTGTAACAAGTAACAAAGAACGGATGCTTTGGAACTTTTAATCCCTCTCGTTCTTGAGAGGAGACCCGTGCCCAGCGGTGGGACATATATAGGATGATAAGGAAGGAGAAAAGAACTTTTAGTTATTATGTAGTCCAATGTCCCTTAATTAGATCTGCATCATATCTTTATTGCGCATTGATTATTGTCTTAAATTATGTCTTTAAAGTCTTCTTAACCACGTGCACATACTTCAACAAAAGGGAACAGTGCGTCAAAAAAAAAAAAAAAAAAAAAAAAAAAAAAAAAAAAAAAAAAAAAAAAAAAAAAAAAAAAAAAAAAAAATATATATATATATATATATAAATATATATTATTATTAAAAGGGGATAAAAATTTCGTTATTTTTTGCGTAGCACGCACCGTTTCCGAGATATTTTAATGTTGGTTAATCATCTAGTACATTCTGTACCTTACTTATCCAACACGTGTTGGAGATATGTATAGCCACTAACACCCCATTGAAAGTTTCAGATCATGAGTGACCAAGCCAGGGGGCAGGGAAGCAGAGAGCGCGAACGCTCTTGCCGAGATCGAAATCTGCAGACCCCTGACCATGGTGCTCACTCCCGAAGCCGAAGCAACGTACGCGTTCGAAGTCACAGCCGTGCGGATGACCAAGTTGTACTCTTGGGCCGCCAGAGAATAGAGGATCTGGAGGTGGAGCTACAGCGCGAGCGGGAACGACTTCGTGGAATAGAGGGACGTCGTCGCACGCTATCTCGCCACAGGTCCACGGACTCGCGTGCCAGGCGCCGGGCAGACTCTCGTGCTAGAAGTCGGGCAGACTCTCGTGCCGAGCGCCGGGCAGACTCGCGAGCAAGGCGCCGTGGGGATTCGCTTGCTGAGCGTCGGGCAGACTCGAGTGCAAGGCGCCGTGCAGATTCGCGTGCTGAGCGCCGGGCAGACTCGGGTGCGGAGCATCAGTCGGAGGAACGACACGGCGGCAGCAACGGAGGACACTCTAAAAGGTCACGTAGCCCATCTTTTTCTAAAAATGACCTTGTTTCAGTGTTAAAGCTATTTAAAGAGGATATGTCGTCCCAATCTCATAATCAGAACGCACAAACAACGCAAAAAATAGACTATAAAAATATACTGCCTAATTTTGATCCTAGTGCTAAAAACCAACGTGTTGACGTATGGTTAAGAAAGGTGAATGAATGTGCTTCTGTTTATGGGTGGGACGACAAAACCACAACTCACTTTGCAATGCAGAAAATGTAGGTCTGGCCAAAACGTGGTACGAAGGCTTGAATTCGATTCTTTTTAACTGGAAAGAATGGCAAGATAAACTACTCAGTGCATTCCCTTGCGAGCAGAATTACGGCCATACCTTGGAGGAGATGCTAAAAAGGAAGAGCAAATTCAACGAACCTATCGAATTGTATTATTATGAGAAACTTGCTTTGGTTAATCAATGTGACATAGAGGGCAAGCGGGCCGTAGACTGCATCATTCACGGCCTAAGTGATAGGACGCTTAGATCCGGTGCTTTGGCACTCCGATGCAATCACCCTGACCAACTTTTACAATTCCTTTTAAGTAATAAAGATTCTTATCAGCCTGCTTTTGAACGAAATCAATTTAGAAACAAAAACGTAGATAATTTGGCTAATACTAATAACAACAACCAAACGCGTGCACAAAAATTTGTTCCGAAATCGGGGCAGGCGACTGGTTGTTATAATTGTAAGGAGAAAGGCCACAGTTTTTTGCATTGTCCAAAACCTCTCCTGAGATGCCAACGCTGCAATAAACTTGGCCATACAGTAGAGACCTGTTTTAACAAAACAGCAGAGAAGTCACCTGCTTCAGCTTCTGACACCTTGCAAAAGACAATGTGCATAGATTCCACTGGTAATGAAACTAGAAGCCGTAGCTCAAAATATTATAAAGAGGTGATTGTGAACGGTGTGCCATTGCCAGGGTTTGTAGATTTTGGTAGTGAAACTACATTAATAAGAGAGTCTGCCGCTTTGCAATTAGGTTTGTGTCATGACAACACCCCTTCGCTAATGACTGGTTTTGGGGAAGGCATTGTACAGTCTTTAGGAGAAGTGTCTCTGGAGTTGAGTATCGACGATGTTAGTGCTAACGTCATTTGTAGGGTGGTCAGTGATCATTGGTTAAAGAAGTCTATACTAGTAGGCCAAACTTATACAGAATTGCCTCACATAAGCGTCCACAAAAACTTTACAGATCTGAAGTTCTTCGATAATGGCTTTCGAATGCCTTTTTCCAGTGTCGATATTGACAACGTCAGTTCATTGAAGATAAAGTCTTTGAGCGTTGCTGAATTCTATGGCCCAGTTTCAATAAGAGCTGTTGTTGAACCCTCAGTCAGTGGTAGCATATTAGTAAGAAATAGCATCGCAGGGAAACCCAATCAGCAGTACACGGTCTGTGGAGGACTCTATCATTCGAAAAATGGTCTTGTCAACATAACCGTTGATCCTCATGGCGGTTTCTGTAGTATTTCTAAGAATACCACGGTCTGTCGTGCAGAAAAAGTTGACGTTGTTAATAGGATTATCGTCGATTCACCCAAGATAGCAGTCGGGGCGGAAGGTGGGTTTGATGAAAGACAGGTTCGCATTAGTAAAACTGTTGATGATCATGTTAAACAACAGCTGTTTGAGTTGCTTAGGAAGTACAAACATTGTTTCGCATCAACACTTAAGGAATTGGGTTGCACAAACGCAGCTCAAATGAATATAGAACTCAACAGCCAACGGCCAGTAGTTTATCGACCATATCGGCTCTCTCATCACGAGCGATCTCAGGTTCGCTCTATGGTAGACGAAATGATAGAAGCCGGGATCGTGCGTGAATCTTCTTCGGCATATGCCAGTCCTATCTTGCTTGTTCGCAAGAAGGATGGGTCTCTCAGAATGTGTATAGACTATCGGTTATTAAATTCCATCACTGTCAAGGAGAGGTATCCTATGCCAATTATAGAGGACGAAATTGCTCGACTTTCTGGCCAGGCTTGTTTTATTTCCCTGGATCTCGCCTCTGGGTACTACCAGGTACCCATCGCAGAGCATAGTAAACATGTTACCTCATTTGTCACACCGGACGGCCAATACGAATTCAACCGTATGCCGTTCGGTCTGGCAAATGCGCCCGCTGTATTCCAGCGTATGATAAATGCGATATTAGGACCTGCTCGTTTTAGTAAGGCGACTGCTTACATGGACGACATTCTTATTTACGGAAAGGATGCATCAGAATGTCTTCAAAACCTAGAGGAGATATTAAAATTGATAGAGCAGGCGAATCTCACTTTAAATCTCGCAAAGTGCGAGTTTTTGCAGGATAAAATAGATTATCTGGGTTACGAGATTGGAGCAGCAGGCGTTAGACCAGGGGAAAAGAAAATACTTAGTGTCGTAAATTTCCCGCAACCCCAAAGCGTCCATACCAATTCCTTGGATTGGCGAGCTACTTCCGGAAATTTGTTAGGGACTTTGCTCAAGTAGCATATCCCCTCAGCAAGCTGCTAAAGAAAGGGGTAGCGTGGGAGTGGGGTGCTAGTCAAGAGACTGCTTTCCAGGACTTAAAATCTCGATTGGTAGATAGGCCTATTCTCGCGATATACGACCCGACAGCGGAAACGGAACTCCACACTGATGCGAGTAGGATAGGCATTGGAGGCATCCTTTTCCAGCGATCATCAGATGGAGCAATGCGACCGGTCGCATATTACAGCAGGCAAACCTCGCCAGAGGAGAAAAATTTCCACTCCTATGAGTTGGAAACTCTAGCGGTGGTTTGCTCCTTAAGGAAGTTTAGGGTCTATTTGTTAGGCAAGGATTTTAAAATCATTACCGACTGCAGCGCTCTGCGCTCTACTTTCACAAAAAGAGATTTAATTCCCCGTATAGCACGCTGGTGGTTGCAGTTGCAAGAGTTTGATTGCACAATCGAATATAGGAGTGGCATTAAGATGAGTCACGTCGATGCTCTGTCTCGCAATCCTGTAGCCGAAACTAAGGAGAATGCATCTGACGATCTTCCAATCGTCATGACTATAACCAGCGAAGATTGGCTGCAAACTCTTCAACTCGGGGATTCAGAACTCAAGAGGATCAGAGATATTTTAGATAGTAGTTTAGATGAAAAGGGCCTCCAATACATAAAAGAGAACTACGTAGTTAGGGAAAATAAATTATTTCGTTGTATAGGTGAAGAGCTTCGTTGGGCTGTGCCAAAGGGCGCGAGATGGCAATTGTGTCGACTAAATCACGACGAAATCGGACATTTTGGTGTCGAAAAGACGCTAGAGCGCTTAAAGAAGAATTATTGGTTCCCCAAAATGGGCCGATTCGTGAAAAAGTATGTCAGTGCTTGTATTGAGTGCGCCTACGCCAAAAAGAATCAAAATAATCATGAAGGGTTACTCCATCCGATAACAAAAGTTGAAGTACCTTTTCATACACTCCACGTTGACCATCTCGGGCCTTTTGTTAGGTCCAAACGCGGGTTCTCATACCTTTTGGTAGTAGTAGACGCGTTTACCAAGTTCTGTTTTATCAAGCCAGTAAGAAATACACATGCTCAAAACGTCGTCAGAGTTCTAGAAGACATATTCCGGACTTTCAGACCACCTGACCGCCTTATTAGTGACCGCGGTAGCTGCTTTACGTCGCATATGTTTAAAAGGTTTTGTTTGGATGAAGGCATTAAACATATTCTGAATGCAGTCTCGAGTCCTAGATCCAACGGTCAAGTTGAACGGTACAACCGGACAATCCTTGACTCGATGAAAGCGTTGAATGTAAAATACGGTGAAAGAGGGTGGGACAATTTTGTAGGGAAAATCCAGTGGGGTTTAAATAACACAATCCAAAAGACGACCGGAAGAACGCCCGCTGAAGTGTTATTTGGTGCCTGTATGAATGTCGAAGTAAATCCCATTCTCAATGAAATAACCGTAGAAACTCGCGAAGAAACCGATTTGTCAACAATTCGTCAAGAAGTTAAAGATAGGATAGATAGTGAGCAGGCCAAGCAAAAAGAATACTATGATAGAAATAGAAAATCAGCTCGTGTGTATGCAGAAGGCGATCTTGTTAAAATCACCAAGACTAATTTTAACAATGACGGACAAAGTAAAAAACTTTTATCGTCATATATGGGTCCATATCGAGTTTCAAAAGTCTTGGGAATGGACCGGTATGTAGTAGCCCCAATTGCAGGGTTAGGTAGCACACAAAATAAGCGATCCACCACTGTTGCGGCAGACCGAATGATGCCCTGGATCCATGTTGCTGCTCTCGATGTTAACGAAGAATCAGAATCGGCAACTGATGATGATTAGTTTATGTTATACCCTACTTGTTTATATTATATATGTTCGTTTACAAACACTTTAAAAGCATGCTCGTTATTAGTAATTTCGTACAGTGAAACTACAGAACTGGTTTTCCATTACAGACTGGACGCGAAAATCGATTGGCTCGCGCCCGATCATCAGTACCAGGGTTGTTCGTCTGGTTGACATCGCGCAAGCTTAATCGATCGGGTTGAGCGACAGGTCAGCTAGACATCCCTCGATTAATCGATCGTCGAGGTTCGATGCGAGAATCGATTGGTTCGCATCGTAGCGTTAGTGTTAGAGCTGTAATTGTCTAACTGATCACATTTAAGCTTAATCGATCGGCTTAAATACGTGATTAGCGGTGACATCCTTGATTAATCGATCGTCAATGTTAGCTTAGTTTCATACAGGGTAACCGATTAATCGATCGTCGATTACCTTTAGATTGTACGTTAGAAAATGTTAAAGTTTTCTCATTCGATTGGTTCTAAGTTGAGTCGTTCTTCTTTTGAACTTTTACACATTGTTAATTTTTTTATATACTGTAGTTGGTTTATTTGAGTTCATACGTTGATATCACAAAATACTATTTATGTAAATAAAAACTTAATATGAATACCTATAGTATAAGAAACTCCTGATTGTATTCCATTTATTACTGTATTATTAGTGTCATTGGATATTTCAATTTTTGTGCAGTATGCTCCACCGCCGACATTCCGATTGTTAGGGTTCCACCTGGGACCGTGTGCAGGGACGCACACGATGTCAGGATGGACGATTGTTAGGGTTCGAAATTTAGCAACTTTTAAATTAAAGCATTAATGTAAATAATAAACTAAAATACGAATTAATTAATTATAAACTTTAACTTTTAATTTAAATTATTTATACGGAGACCTGTCAAATCCCTTGCCGCTGATTGGCTGACCAATCAGAGGACGGTACTTGGAGGTTTGTGATTGGCTGTCAAGAAAGTCGATAGACCAATCACAAAGCTGGGTTTGCTAAAAAAAATAACGGCAGCATGGCGAACGAACGAGGTCGGTTGAGCATTCTCTCTTGAACTGTTGAACGCAAAGGTCGTTTATAAGAAAACTGAACAATAAATATATTTTTCTTAAGGTGTTCTTTGTTCTCTGTGCCGTCACGAGTGTTACGGCCTAAGTAACCCAAAAGTGAATAAAATAGTATTGAACTGCAATACTGAGTAGTATACATATTAATATTAATAAATCATAACAGTTGGTCAAATCAAAACCGCGTCCGATAGGCTCACGACCAAACCAACAGATATAAATCCGACCTCATGTTGTGTTTGTTTGTTTTAGATGAAGAACCCAGTTTGGAGGCAGAGGGGAGATGTGTAGACAGCGCCAGTAGTACTGAGTTTGGTATGTACCTGCATCCATTAATGTTATGCCACATTTATGGTTAAAAACCCACAGACTTTTTTCAACAGACTTCAAGATTTCGAAGGAGGAAGTTCTCTTTTCGTTGGGATCTTTGTTTTCAACCGACTTCAAGATTTCGAAGGAGGAGGTTCTCAATTCGTTGGGATCTTTGTTTTCAACCCACTACATAAATCCAAATTCTCAATTCGTCAAAATCTTTGTTTTTGCTATTTTTTTTATGTACTTATGTTCACCGATTATTCGAAGAGATACTTGACAGTTGGTTCCACTGTAACCTGCTCAGGATCTGAAGATGGGATCCTGGAGAAACCGAGGGAACTCTTCAAATATAATAGACACACCAATAGTGATTTTAATATTTTTTACGTTAGCTCGGGCATTTCCTTTTGGATAGGTGGAGTATTCGAAGACTCGGCTGAAACAATTTGGAAAATTCTTTTTTCGTTTGACAGAGTATACTTGACAGTTGGTCCCACTGTAACCAGCTCAGGATCTGAAGATGGGATCCTGGAGAAACCGAGGGAACTCTTCAAATATAACAGACACACCAATAGTGATTTCAATATTTTTTACGGTAGCTCAGGCATTTCCTTTTGGATAGGTTGAGTCTACGTGAAGTCCAGATAGCCTCACGATCAACAGATATAAATCCGATCTCATGTTGTGTTTGTTTGTTTAAGATGAAGAACCCAGTTTGGAGGCAGAGGGGAGATGTGTAGACAGCGCCAGTCGTACTAAGTTTGTGACGTACCTGCATCCATTAATGTTATGCTACATTTATGGTTAAAAACCCACAGACTTTTTTCAACCGACTTCAAGATTTCGAAGGAGGAAGTTCTCCATTAGTTGGGATCTTTGTTTTCAACCGACTTCAAGATTTCGAAGGAGGAGGTTCTCAATTTGTTGGGATCTTTGTTTTCAACCGACTTCAAGATTTTGAAGGAGGAGGTTCTCAACTCTTCGGGATCTTTGTTTTTTTTTATGCATGTTCACCAATTATTCGAAGATGGCTGGAACGATTTGGAAAATTCTTTTTTTGTTTGAAAGACTACCACAGATATAAATCAGACCTCATGTTGTGTTTGTTTGTTTTAGATGAAAACCCCACTTTGGAGGCAGAGGGGAGATGTGTAGACAAAGCCAGTGGGACTGAGTTTGGTATGTACCTGCATCAATTAATTTATAGTTAAAAACCCACAGAGTTTTTTCAACCTACTTCAAGATTTCGAAGGAGCAGGTTCTCAATTCGTCAAGATCTTTGTTTTTGCTATTTTTTTGATGTATCATCATCATCATATCAGCCGAAAGACGTCCACTGCTGAACATAGGCCTCTCCCAAAGAGTGCCACAATGACCGGTCCTGCGCCACCCGCATTCAGCGGACTCCCGCGACCTTCACCAGGTCATTAATCCACCTTGCGGGGGGTCTACCCACGCTGCGCCTTCCGGTTCGTGGTCGCCACGCGAGAACCTTTCCGCCCCAACGGCCATCGGTTCTACGAGCAATGTGCCCCGCCCACTGCCACTTTAGTTTAGCGATTCGGAGGGCTATATCGGTTACTTTGGTTCTGCTGCGGATGGCCTCATTTCTGATGCGATCACGCAGAGAGACTCCAACTATAGCCCTCTCCATTGCCCTTTGGGTGAATTTGAGCCTTCATTGTAAGCGACCACGTTTCAGATCCATATGTCATCACTGGCAACACACACTGGTCAAAGACTTTCGTCTTGAGACACTGCGGAATATTGGACAAAAAGATGTGCCGTAGCTTCCCGAACGCTGCCCAACCGAGTCGGATTCGTCGATTGACCTCTTTCTCAAAGTTGGATCTACCTAACTGGACAGTCTGTCCTAAGTATATATAATCGTCCACAACTTCGAGTGTAAAGTCTCCGAGTGTAACGGGAGTTGGTGCTACATTATCCATGTTCATCTTTAGACCAACTCGCTCGGAGGCTTTACTGAGGTCATCGAGCATCGTACTCAAATCCTCCATGGTCTCAGCCAAGACTACTATATCGTCAGCAAACCGAAGGTGAGTGATGTACTCGCCGTTTATGTTGGTGCCTGGCCTTCTCCAGTCCAGAGTCTTGGAAACATCCTCCAGTGCAGCGGTAAACAGTTTAGGAGAAACAACATCTCCTTGCCTGACTCCCCACTGCAACGGAATAGGCTTCGAGTTCTGGTCCTGGAGTCGGACTGACATAGTGGCGTTCTCGCACAAGCACTTCAGCACTTCGATATAGCGATAGTCCACTTGGCACCTCTGGAGAGATTGTAGTACAGCCCAGGTTTCGATCGAGTCGAAGGCTTTCTCGTAGTCCACGAACGCATTATGTATGTTCATCGATTATTCGAAGACGGCTGGATTCTTTTTTGTTTGAAAGAGTATACTTCACAGTTGGTCCCATTGTAACAAGGTCAGGATCTAATGATGGGATCCTCGAGAAAGCGAGGGAACTCTTCAACTATTATAGGGACACCTGAAGTGATTTGAGTAATTTTTACAGCAGCTAAAGTGGAGTCGGATTTTTTTTTGTTTAACACTTTCGCAACCAAGAACCCGCCTGGTAGGCACTCGTAATGTTTGCTCAGATGCCGGCTAAGCCCGCTAGGCGGGCAGTAGCTCTAAACCTACACGCCACGCCAAAGAGCCCGCATGGCGGGCACACATTGCATCTTCGCCACCACTGGGCTGACATTAACAGAAAGGTTTTAATACTTCTGATTATTATGCATGTTCCTATGTGATCGAAAAGTTGATTTTTAAATATACAGGCAGTGTGTTTATACTTCACCTAATGCGATATAAAAATAAAAATTCTTATCAGTTGGTTACATTCAATTGCATGTAATCAATAGGAGTTAGAGTTTTCGTGAATCGTAAAATCTAATTTGTGTTTACGAATATTTAGTAACTATTGTATTTATAAAAACGGGTCTTAATCGCGTACACGTACGTTTTTATTTATTTCCTATTCACATAGGATGATTTGTAAAACAACATTCGGGAAAAAATAAACAAAGAAATTTAAGTAAGTAACAAGAGAAAGGTTAATTTTATTCACGTATACGTAAGTTACTCGGCACAGCCCTGAGCGTCCGCCTAGTGCCCGCCTAGTAGGCACGCGGCGTGCGGCATTGCGTTGCACTGCGTTGCCCGCCTAGCGAGTTCTCTCGGTTTCTTGGGTATTGTTTAAAATTATGCCCGGTTGCGAAAGTGTTAAAATTATTTATAAACTCACCTTATGGAAAGTGACGATAGAACCGCCTATTTATTATATGGAGACCGAAATCCTGATTCGGATACTAGGCGTTGGATTTGTTCTTGATTCAATTCCATACTAGGCGATGCAACAATTTTTTAAGTTTCAAAAATAAACAAAATACGATTGTAAATCTTTCGTGAGACTCTAACATATTAAAAATATTTATAGCGAGTCACTCTCGTAATTTAAGTAGATTTTTGCTCGACATGTTTCAATCAATTTACTGATACGGCTGAGCCGGCGCGCTGCCGTCGCGGAAGGCCGCCCGTGAGAATGATCATCGTAAATTGATCGAAACATGTCGAGCAAAAATCTACTAAAATTACGTGAGTAACCTATAAATATATTTAAAATACGATTGCGCCAGAAACTTTTTTCGTTTAATATTGCCGTCTAAAAGGTTAAACTACTCTGTGGGAATGTCAGTTTCCAGATGACAGCACTGGTTTAGTCAATTCCCGGAACATAAAAGGCAAACCTCGTATCTGATGGCGACTGTACAAACATCGAACACAATGAAACATCAAGTCCAATTCAGTTCATTAACCAATATCGATATGGCTTGCCGGGGCTCGGTCAAGTTAAAGCTATTGGTCAAGTATGCTAAACTTTCATGTTTATATTTGATTTAATAACAAACCAGTGTAGAAGTAAAATGCCCTATTCAAAAAACAAGCTAAAATAATTACCACTCTAAATATTTTATTGACTTGTGAAAGAGCCCTGAAAGCCTACTTGCATAGTATTGTTTATTGGTTTTTATTTCAGATATCGTCGTCAAGACAGAGGCTGTAAATGAAGATGGATTAAGTAATACGATGTTGGGTAAGGAACAACTTTAATTGAAAATGTCTAAACACGGAATGGAATTATTATATTTACCGTTTTTACGTGACTCCGAGAGTAAAGTGACATTTGCCGCCCGCGCGCACAGCGGCAAATCACACTTCACACCAAGGATGATATAGACATGGATGGACAATACCCATACAAATTCGCGTTCTGTTTTCAGGTTAAAGCACTAGCGTCATCTATCGGTCACACCAGACACTAAATCCTAGTTTCTAATACTTTGTTCGTCGCTTAACGCTGACAGAATAACTCGACTCTAGACTCGACAGATGGCGCTGTGGCACTGTGTACCGAAAACAGACAGGCGAGGTACGATTTATCGCCCTCGACCACATCCATGTCAGTTAAATTTTAACCTTAATATTTGGATTCAATGTTCAAATTAGCTTGGACTCCCCTTTTAATGATTTACCAAAACGTACATATTTTGAAGATTTGTGGGATTTTTGAAAAGAATTTCTGGATTGCTGAGGCCTGGGTGGGAAATGGGTAAAAACAACAAGATCATTGTGACCACCTCACCCGCTCAGGTACTTCTGCTCGTAGAGGAACCTCCCTAGAAACAGTCCCCTACAGAAAACTTATTTTTACCATATGTCTGACATGATTGTGAAGTTTGAAATATGAACCCGGCATCAACCTATCTATAATACTATTACTCATAGAAGCAAATGGCATCGCGAGCAGCATTAACCAATTTGATCATTGAAAACAGTTATTATACGCCACGTATAGATATTAGATATATTACAAGAAAAAAATTAAGATTGGTATTCTGTCCTGCTAAGCCAAGAAACGGTATGTTCAAATCAAATGAACTTGAAAATGGAATTCTGAGCTATAAACTTTTGTGTATGCATTTGCATATATTTTTTTCTGAGACTGCGCTATTCGGCTTAGGAGGGCAGTATGTATATATATAGATGTTCAGGATAATTATTGTCGTAACAAGTATGGTGCGATGGAACCCCGAGAGCGCAAGTCCTCATCGCACTTAGCCGATCTTTCTATCAGTTGTCCTTGTTTGCTTTAGACGGAGCGCTCGGTACAGAAACGGTGACCGAAGACGGCGGGACCAGTGACGATGGGGACTCCACGTCGCGTGAGTACTTACCGGCTTCTTTACTGGTTTACGGCGATCTTGTCTTAACTTGTAGCAACATCATTTGTTATTTGTTATAATAGTACATTATAGTTGAGGAGACGAAGTAGCACATTGCTGGATGAGTATTATGTCATCCACAGTAAAGTCGGGTTGCACCCGATTATATACCTATACGTATACCTTGTTGGGCTTCGCCCGGTTATATACATACGTTGACTACCTTGACGGGACCTCAGTCGTCTATTGTAAAAGCGTACTATTTACCACAACGTACCACATACGAAGCGTACGGTCACGTCTGAAAATATGGATACATTTAATGTGACAAAAACGTGTATCCAAGACTATACGCATTAGGTTGGCTGGAAGAGATCCCTATCAGGGATAATCTTGCCTTAGTGCATACATTTTATATTGGTTACTGTTGTTTTTATGTTATACGTACTTGTTTATGTGCAATAAAGTGATACATACATACATACAGTCAAGGTGAAAGATAAATATCCGCCCAAAGCTACAAAAATATGTACACACCAACCCTATTGCTATAAAAATACGGTCTGGGTTGGGTACATATTAGTGGAAATGAGTGGTGTATACTTATTAATGACCTTGACTGTACATTGGTAATAGAGTCATGGCTACATATTTTTGTCACATTAAATGTATCCATATTTTCAGTAGTGACTGTACCCAGCGTTGCCAGGCGTACGATAATTGTCGTACATGTACGATAATTTGCACCTCCGTACGATGTACGTTCCAATGTTGATTATCGTACGCAAAAGTACGATAATTTTAAGGTTTCAGTGTAGTGTAGGTACTACAGTTTTTTAAAAAACTATCCTATCTATGGCATCGTGTACCAGGCTGATGTGCTATTGGTCCATTTGGTCCATTTTGACATTTATCGTCAACTAAGAAATATGACGGACTAGAGCAGAAATGACATTCGCATGTCCCAACTGCCATCTCTTTTTAGTGACTCTAAGGAAAGGGACTGCATGTGGCTTTTGAGGCCTTAAGAAAAACTGAGTTTTGCTATTCATGCCATTGATTGTCAGAAAAAAAACCCCGTCATTCACAAAATTTAAGTTAAAACAACCTTGTAGTACGTAAAGTGCGTGTGTTCTTTTCATATTTCAGCTCATTTCCAATGAAAAATAAGCGATAGTGTCACTTTTATAGATGTACGATAATTTTACGTCTGGTACGATAATTTTTAAAGGTTGGTCCGATAATCCACTTGGACGCACCTGGCAACACTGACTGTACCACAGACACCACAGTCTACCCATTTTTAGGGCTCCGTAGCCAAAATGGCAAAAACGGAACCCTTATAGTTTCGTCATGTCCGTCTGTCCGCCCGTATGTCACGGGCATTTTGCTCGGAAATTATAATGCGAATATTGATGAAATTTTAACAGGTGTGTTTTGAGTGCCACTACTTGGTTTTATATTTTTTGGTTTGACACTGTCAATGTATACCGTTACATAATCTGCGTTTTGATACTGTTCGGTAAGTTAGAACATTGCAATATTAAAATAGTATCTAAGCCTACGAATACGGAAGTTTAAATTAGAAATCGACTGTATTAAAACGCCTAAAGATTGAAAATGCGTATTTTTGCATTTTTGATCGGAGTTTGAATATTAAAAGTGGGTTTCATAATGGCATAATATCATGCTCCTTCGATAACGAAACGCATCTTTTTTTCAATTTTGTAATGTCAAATACTAGTGGTATCGCACTTAACGGTGGTAAACCTTATCCTTTCGCAATAGGTGTTAGGAATCTACAGTTAATAGTATCAACAATGGTTTGACAGCCGTGTTTGTTTACCGAAATACAGGAACTATAAATACGATCAAAATATGACTTTTTATTATTTCATCATGATTCCCGTTTTGTTTTCAAGTCCGCTTTTGTACATTATCTTTAAAAAATGGTACTTTTTTAGATTAATATATAAATCATAGGCAAGCACGCTTTTAAATATTGTCCTTGTCAGATTCAAGTTTTAAATGCATGATTTTTCAGTTTTATCATTAGATTTCGCAATATTTTTACCACCATCCTGATCTAGAAATTATGACGATTCTTTAAAGGTTTGAACCATTCCTAAACGGCCCTAAATAATCTGAGCCAGATCACCTAACAAAAACGATCTCCTTTGGGGTCAAATTCGTTACTTTTTAACCATTACCGCTTGGCCGGTTTTCTGTCGTTCTATAGTCAATCATAATACCGAGTATTGCATTTTAAAAATAATGATTGGTTTTAATTGTTTAACGGCCTCCTAGCCCAGTCGGTAGTGACCCTGCCTACGAAGCAGGAGCTCCCGAGTTCGAATCCTGGTCAGGGCATTTGTTTGTGTGTTTATCACAGATATTTGTTCCTGAGTTAGGGATGTTTTCTATGTAAGGAGTGGTCCGGGAAAAAAGTAGCCGGGCGTTTTCTGACATATATTTTTATTTTGTGCCGATTTAGAAGCAGTGTTTATATTTAAATAATCTGTAGATACAATCATACAAAACATAAATACAATCATATTTAAATGAAACAGCGTTTGGAAGTTTTCGTCTTTTGTATTCCATCATACACATCGTTTTTTGAACAGCGTCTTCTGACAGAATTTTTGAGGTCTTTCTCAAAAAGATATTTTTTCTTATAGTTTGATTTGATGAGCTATTTTATACCTTAATAAATTGTCTTTCTTCAATAGTAAACTTTTTGGTCTGGCTTCATTTTAAGGTAGTTACAGTAATTTTTAATTAATTGTATTTGCCTTTTTTTTATAGAAAATTCTCTCCCATAGAAAAATCTTTGTCAGAGGTTAGATTAGAGAGGCTTCCTGACTATCCTAGCTAAAATACAGTTAATTAATCTAGCTTCTTGGTAAGATGAAATTCTGAAAAGCATAAAACGGGTTGTGAAATGAAAATGGAAATACAATTATGGCATTGTAGCGGATGTCGATTGAAGATTGTCAAATATTGTTCAAAAAGTTACAAAGTATGTTGAATTAAAAACGCGAAAACTTATATATGCTCACATATTTAATTATGATTGTATTAGTATTGTATCTACGGATTAATAAAATAAATATACTGCTTCAAAATTAGCACTAAATTAAAAAATACATAAGATTGTACACGGCTACTTTATTTCAGGACCACTCCTTATTTAAGTATTTATCCATATTTATCTATTATATATATCGTCGTCTAAACTTCGTTTTATTTGAGATTAGAAAAATGTTGACAGAACGATATACAGGGTTCTTTATTAGGCTCGATACATGTCACAACTGTCAAAGTGCCTACGCCGTCATTAAAGATACTTAAATATATTTGTATTTATAGTAAAGCCATGCCTACGTATTTGTAAATGTTATATTGAGTATTTAACAATATTTTGGTAGTAGTTTTATGCACGAAATA
The DNA here is from genome assembly GCA_947086415.1 of Pammene aurita. Classification (NCBI taxonomy): domain Eukaryota; kingdom Metazoa; phylum Arthropoda; class Insecta; order Lepidoptera; family Tortricidae; genus Pammene; species Pammene aurita. The sequence goes on from OX352313.1 coordinate 13,623,379, forward strand.
TTTTATTTTTATCATTGTTAATGTTCTTGTCAAGGTTACACAATAAAATACCTAGAGAAGAAGAGGTTCGAAACGGATGGTTCGATTTTTAAATATTTTCTCGCGTCATCTGTCATAAGTATCTCTCAGCCATACCTGGATAATTTTTGTGTTAAAAGGTTATTGTGATTCTTATTTAAGTAAAGGTATTTCCTTGCTCTATTATTGTGCATTTGATTGGAGGGTTATGTAGCAATCAGAGGCAGACCCGAGTGGCCGCTCCAAGGCAGCTCTAAGCTCGTACCGCCCCTTATCTCTGGTACCCGCCCTATAAGTAAAATATTAGAAGTCGGACTTAACAACAGACTGTTATCGTTCTGGATCCCACAATCAACCCTGTCAGATAAGCAGTTCGCATACCGCCATGGGCGTTCAACAACCGATTTAGTGCGTGAAGTTGTATGGGACGTGCTCAGGGCGCGAGAGACCGATCTGCAGGTGGCCGTGGTGTGCTGCGACCTCTCGCGCGCGTTCGATACTGCGTACCACCGCCTTATCGCGCGCAAAGTAGAACAATATCGAGTTCGTGGGCCGGCACTTTCATTGCTGATATCTTTTATGTCAGACAGATGCCAAGTAGTGGTAGGTGACAGTGGTCGTGTTAGGTCCGAGGAGATGAAGTGCCTACTTGGTGTACCGCAAGGTTCATGCCTATCTAATACACTAATTAGTATTCTTCTCAACGACCTGCCTCAAGTCATAAAAGGTTGCAGAATATATATGTATGCTGACGACGTAACGGCTGTCGTCACCGGAATCGCATCAGCAACTGGAAACGAATATCAACAGTACCATTTACCAACTGAGCCAATGGTTTAATGCTAACGGTTTATCCCTAAACAAAAGTGCTGGATGAATTTCAAACTCAATGGCCACGCGTGCCAGTCGCTGACAGTGTGCGCGGGTGGCGACGTAGTTCAGCAGGTGACGGAAACAAAACTTTTGGGTTTCACCATAGCTAGCTACGGTTAGACGTGCACATTGACCAGCTATGCGCGAGACAGGGCAGCGCGTGCTATGCGTTAAAGCGCCTCGCCAGCACTGCAACCACATATGTCGTCAGGACCTGCTACTTCGCCACTGTGCAAGCGCCTATCTCATACGGCACCGAGATCTGGGGCAGAGCTGCGGAATGGCATCGCGTATTCGCGTTACAAAGACGGGCCGTCCGCGCAATAGCGTGCGTTCCTGATGACGTCGACGCTTGCCAGTATTTCCACCAATATGACATTTTAACCCTACCATGTATATTCATCCACCAAGTAGCGCTCTTTACCCACACTAACCTCAATAGATTTACAGTGAAACAGGCGAACCCAAATCACCACTTGCGTAGTAATAGGAACGTATGCTGTCTTGTATCTATGTTCCATAGTTTATCAAAAGGCAAACGATCTGTTCATGTACTCGGCCCGGAGCATATATAACAACCTACCAAAGATTATCAAAGATGCACCTTCCGTCCATAATTTAAAAAAATAAAAATATGGTTATTAAAATGACAATTTTTGACTTAGACAAATATTTTTCCAACAATGTTACAAATAATAATACCTAAGAATTAAATAAACAACTACATATTATATACCTACAATTTTAATATTCTATATTGATATGTCCAACTATGACGTGTAACCTTGTTATTAAAATTTTCAGTGGCATAAAACAACAAAAGCCACCTCGTAGTCCACCAAACCTTTTACCATTTCCTAAGACATTTGTTTTATTATTTAGTATTATATAATAAAACTATTAAATGACGTTTAGAAGCAATTTTATTTACGAAAATTTAGTAATAAGTTTATATTACGATTGTCAATTAAATAATTTTCGTGACAAACTAAACATTAAGTTTCCATTTTAGAACGTACTTGCGTCACTGTCAGGTCAGTTTTTAAATTTTCACGTGTCTCTAACGTGATAATCAAAAGGAAATTGTGTTTTGATTGTTGTGTTGGATTATTTAATTTGTAAATTGTTATTATTTATTCACAAACGTGAACTCTTAATCATGTTAACTAATCGCTCGTTGGTGTGCTTGCAGTGTGATTAAATTGAACATTTAGAACAGGTTGGCAAGTACTGTTTCTATGTTTACTCAATTTCTAATCTCAAAAAAAATGGAGTATAGTACCCATAACACAAGCCTTATTGAGCTTACTGTGAGCGTAAGTCGATTTGTGTAAGATTGTCTTATAATATTTATTTATTATTATTTATTTATTTTAATTGCTAAAATGCGAAATACTCTAAGTAGTATTTTTTTGTTTTTGTAACTGGCGTTTGAAAGAAAGAATGGGAACATTAAGGGGTTCTTGCTTGGCTAGGTTTAAAGAATTCACGAACGAATTCTTATTCTTATCCTTATTCAACCTTATAATTCCACGATCACAAAAACATTTTGATTCGATTTTTTTCCATTTCAATGTTTAGCATCGTCAACAGTTTTTTTACTACACTCCATATATATTACGTTTTAGTTTGACATTAGACTGTTGTTTAATGAACAAATAATAGGGGTCTATAAAACACCTTTAATTTTGAGTCATATTTGTCTATAAGTTATGGATTTTTTCCTTGTGAAATAGGGAATTTCAATTTTTTTTATTTTTTTTTTACACGTTCATGCTTCGGAACGGTGTCAAAATTATACTACAAATGAATTCGGCATCCCCGATTTATTACGAAAACGATACTAAACTTAGCCTAGTAGCTTAAGTGGTGTAGATATTAAGATAAAGTCGAGAGACTTCTCACATCCATCCTTGGGTCCTAAGGAATAATCACGCCAAAGGAAATCTCTTGTTCACGAAAAGCCGTATTTTTACTGCTACAACTGCCAGTAATACATGCAAATAAATAAATACCAAAAATTTACATGTTGCACATCAATCGAAAAATTGTGTATTTAAAAATAACCGAGGTTTCTGTGAACATTTTGTGAGTAATAAATATTTTCAGAAATAATCGCTTGGAAAGTCAGAAAAATTGTGTGTCCCCCCTGTTACTTTTGAACCGTAAGTCAAAAAAAATTGAGAAGACGCGCCTTATTACATACTTTCTACGAAAATAGTTTTGAACATTATTGGATCAGCCATTTTTGGGTTATCTCCAAAAACTTCTTCCAAAGGCATCAGATACGACCTTTTGGTATTAGTTTGGTTCTTATTCCATTTGAAGGTATGGAACCCTCTATTATGCGTGGTCCGACACGCACTTGGCCGGTTTTTTACTACTTTGGCCATCATTAAATCTACTCCAAGTTACCAGACTACCAGACTATACATCAATAGTGTGGATTGCAACTATTTTTAAATTTTTGGGTTAGTTGCAATTATCTGACCATTTTTGTGTGAATTATGGAAACGCAATGAGGGTTTCCGCGATTGAGATTTTCACTAGATGGCAGCACCGTGACGACAGGTCTTTTTGGCAGTAGCTGTCAAAATCCACCAATCAAAAAATATATGGTTAAACATGATTGGTGGATTGTGACAGCTAGACCTGTCGCCACGGTGCTGCCATCTAGTGAAAAATTCGATCGCGGAAACCCTCATTAACGCGACAGTGTGGTAAGTAGGAATGAATATGTCGACCTTAAATATTTTTTATCTACACCCATAACATAACTTCCCTATAATGATAAGCTAACGGCCCATATATTAAATTCAATCAAAATATTATCCCTCATGCATTTTAGAAAATTTGCATTGCATGGTACTGGTGTGTTGATTACAAACCTCCTGGTGTATCTTTTACACACTAACATACACACCAAATTTCAAAACTGTCCGACGGCTTTCGAGTTCTGTCGTATTTTGATTGTATTAATTTTAAGAAACCTGCACGGCTAGCACGTCTTGCAAGAGCAACTTAAGCCACGAGTAGGAAAAACCTTCCCGCGCCTGTCAAAAATCTCGCTTTTCGGTAGCATAACATGCACCTGCGGCTGCAACTGACGCGAAGAGAACAAGTTGTGCTAAGGATTTTAGTTCAAAGTCGCGAGCTACTGTCATTTTATGACAGTGGCATTTGATCGCGAGTCTGTCGCTCCTTTGACGTGCAAGTTAATTGTGCTGCCAACTAGCGACAACGCATGAAGTCGCGCAGATCTCTCTTGTCGCGCCGGTCACGCGTAAAACGTGCTAACCGTGCTGTATCTGTAGTGGATCGTAAAATTTACTTTTTCTACTCCCGTACTGGACCCGGAGTATGTCCTAAAACTACGGCCAAAACCACCGGGGGATGGGCAGCAGCATCCTCGGAGTGTGGTGGAGATACTGCGATCGCCAACCAGCATGCCAAGCGTGGCGATTACGGCATTCACCCCCCATGGAAAGAACACAAAAACCACGGCCCCGAGTGTCCGGCGACCCCCGGTGCCCTGGTTATGGTAGCGGCCAGGGTACTAGCGGGGTCAGGGGTGCTAAGAATCTCCGGCAAAGATCCGGCTACCACCACCGACGACTTCTGGCCCTGGCAACATATAACACGCGTACACTGCGGACCGACGAAAAGATAGTGGAACTGGAGGAAGGATTGAGCAGGTTGCGTTGGGATGTCATAGGGTTATCTGAAGTCCGAAGAGAAGGGGAGGAAACGATAATCCTAAAGTCCGGCAACTTGCTTTATTTCCGGGAGGGCGACCAACAGTCCCAGGGAGGTGTCGGGTTCATCGTCCATAAGTCCCTCGTGAACAACGTGGTGAAGATCGAGAGTGTGTCGACTAGGGTGGCGTACCTTATACTCAGAGTATCCAAGAGGTACTCGTTGAAGGTCATACAGGTGTATGCGCCGACTTCGGCACACTCCGATGACGAGGTGGAGGCTATGTATGAGGATTTATCGAAGGCCATGCATGAGCTATGCATGGCCTTCGATAAATCTACTTCACCGTTGTTATGGGGGACTTCAACGCGAAACTGGGCAAGAGAGATGGTGAAGAGCTGAGAGTGGGGCAATTTGGATTTGGAAGTCGGAACCACCGGGGCCAACTACTGGCTGGCTTCTTGGAGAAGGAGGGACTCTACATGTTGAACTCCTTCTTCAAGAAACGAGAGCACAGGAAGTGGACCTGGATGAGTCCCGACGGTGCAACTAAAAACGAGATTGACTTCATCATGTCGACGAAGAAGCATATATTAAATGATGTCACTGTGATCAATACGGTTAAAACCGGAAGTGATCACCGTCTGGTGAGAGGCACATTGAATATATGTGTTAAGCTAGAGCGCTGTTGACTGATGAAGTCTACGCTCCTTCCAGCAGCACTTCAAATCCAAAACCCTGAGAGCTTCCAGCTGGAACTCCAAAACCGTTTCGATTGTCTAGGCGGCGATGTGGACGAATTCAACGACGGGTTTGTGGAAGCTGTCCATAGTACTGGGTCTAAGTTTTTTAAGGCCTAGCGGAGGAACAGAACCAAAAGGCTCTCTGACTCCACTCAGAAGCTCATCGAGGAAAGGAGAAAAATGGTTCTGCAATACTCAGCAGATGCGTCATTATACCGGCAGCTCAATAAACGGATCTCTAAGTCCCGTGATTTGCGCCAATTCAATATAAATCGTATTGAAGAGGCCATTGAGCAGAATAAGGGCTCTAAAGTTTTCGCAAGAGATTTGTCTATTGGGCAGAGCCAGCTCGCCAAATTAAAAACTGAGGATGGTAGAATCGTTTCATCCAGACCCGAGCTTCTGGGGGAGATAGAGGACTTTTATGGACAGCTATACTCATCCACTAGCAGACCTGAAGTTGATCTGGCGGAAGACCCTCGAGCTAGATTGACCCGACAGTATACCGAAGACATCCCGGACATCAGCCTGTACGAGATTAGAATGGCTCTTAAACAGCTCAAAAACAATAAGGCACCTGGTGAAGACGGAATTACAGCCGAACTTCTGAAGGCGGGTGGTAAACCAGTCCTTATGGCCCTTCAGAAGTTGTTCGGCTCCGTTTTACTAGAAGGGAGAACGCCTGAGGCATGGAACAGAGGTATGGTGGTATTGTTCTTCAAAAAGGGTGATAGCGCGTTACTGAAGAACAACCGACCCATTTCACTTCTGAGCCATGTCTATAAGCTGTTTTCAAGAGTCATTACGAACCGTCTCGCACGCAGGCTAGATGACTTCCAGCCTCCCGAACAAGCCGGTTTCCGAAGAGGCTTTAGTACCGTAGACCACATCCATACGCTCCGTCAGGTTATACAGAAGACTGAGGAGTATAACCTGCCCCTCTGCTTAGCGTTCGTGGACTACGAGAAAGCCTTCGACTCGATCGAAACCTGGGCTGTACTACAATCTCTCCAGAGGTGCCAAGTGGACTATCGCTATATCGAAGTGCTGAAGTGTTTGTACGAGAACGCCACTATGTCAGTCCGACTCCAGGACCAGAACTCGAAGCCTATTCCGTTGCAGCGGGGAGTCAGGCAAGGAGATGTTATTTCTCCTAAACTGTTTACCGCTGCACTGGAGGATGTTTTCAAGACTCTGGACTGGAGAAGGCTAGGCATCAACATAAACGGCGAGTATATCACTCACCTTCGGTTTGCTGACGATATAGTAGTCTTGGCTGAGACCATGGAGGGTTTGAGTACGATGCTCGATGACCTCAGTAAAGCCTCCGAGCGAGTTGGTCTAAAGCAGTAGCGTGCCCAGAGGTTTGGAGTAGGGCAAGCCTTAAGACATGATTTCGTACTAACTATTCAATCTTTATATACTCAAAATGTCATCATCTTTCGAAAAAAATATGCTACAACAGCAATATAAGTTATTTAGAATGAAAACAACCAACAATCTAGCCTAGTGTATTTTGTAAGCAGCCCTACTAAATTTTCGCTTATGCAACTGGTTTATCTGAGACATGCCTACAAATAACACAAGCCGGGTATTAGGTTTAACGACACATTGATTTTGAACAAACTTCAGAGATTTTACCTTGCCTTTGTTGATCATGACATGATCAACACTTGGACGTACCTCAAACAGTCACAAGGAACGGCTTCATCCATTATTAGTAGGTAATTTTAACACTTTTTACAAGTTTTACAAAAGAATTAAGCACTTTTACTAACTCGTAACCTCACCTCACCACAATACCATTCAATTCACATTGACTTGCTCAAACAATTAATTTGCATATCAAATTCGATAATACACTAATAATGTAATATAATACACTTGAAGTTGTCCGTTAACGCTCACTTGCGTCGCGCGATCTTACGGAATGCGGCCAACTTCACACCAAAAAGCTGGTTTTAAATCGCCGTATTTTGCTATAGGTACACCGGGCAAAAATTGTTGCTCGTTGTACAGACACCAATAGGGCGATTTGTATAGGCGAAATGAATGCCCGCTTGCATGCCGCTTGCAAGCGGCGGCGGTGGTGAGTGCGAGCGGGACAGCAGCATGCGCTACGTTTAGTTTCGTTTGCCTCAGTCGTTTGCGCGGCAGTGGCGACACTTTGTTGCGTGTGGCAAAATTTATAAACAGCTTACTCGAAATAATTAATACGGGTTATTTAGCGCGACGCTTAAAATACGTAATTTCGGTGAGGCAACTAGGGCAAGCCCGGCTTTTGGGCTTGTATGGAAGTACCGCCACTGGTCTAAAGATGAACATGGATAAGACGAAGATCATGTCAAATACCCATGTAGCACCAACTCCCGTTACAATCGGAGACTTTACACTCGAAGTTGTGGACGATTATATATACTTAGGACATACTGTCCAGTTAGGTAGATCCAATTTCGAGAAAGAGGTCAATCGACGAATCCGACTCGGTTGGGCAGCGTTCGGGAAACTACGGCACATCTTTTTGTCCAATATTCCGCAGTGTCTCAAGACGAAAGTCTTTGACCAGTGTGTGTTGCCAGTGATGACATATGGCACTGAAACGTGGTCGTTTACAATGGGCCTCATAAGAAAGCTCAAAGTCACCCAAAGGGCAATGGAGAGGGCTATGGTTGGAGTCTCTCTGCGTGATCGCATCAGAAATGAGGCCATGCTGCGGATGGACGTAACCGTAGTAGTAACCGATATAGCCCTCCGAATCGCTAAACTAAAGTGGCAGTGGGCGGGGCACATTGCCCGTCGAACCGATGGCCGTTAGAGCGGAAAGGTACCCCCCGCAAGGTTTACTGATGACCTGTTGAAGGTCGCGGGAGTCCGCTGGATGCGGGTGGCGCAGGACCGGTCATTGTGGCACTCTTTGGGGAAGGCCTATGTCCAGCAGTGGACGTCTTTCGGCTGATATGATGATGATGATGATGATTCACTCATGTAACTATAATTGTTATGCACCATGCGAACCACTATATTTCCGTAACCAACCTATTTCCGTAACTATAAAACATTTCCAAGCATAGGCAACCCTAGCGATTGTGCGGGTGCGGGGGATGTGGGTGCAGCGCGTTGAAGGCCGCTCCCATTGTATTATTGCGTATTTATGTAAACCGTAGGTATTTGCTTTTTCTATGAGTGATTAATATCTGTTCGTAAGAACTATTATATAATCTGTGCCTTAGGATTTAATATATTATCCAAAGTTTTAAGAAGAAATTGCTGGATCCAGCATCCAGCCAGGCGCAGATCCAGGATTTCGTTCAGGTTCATCAATTCTGTTGCCTCCACCTCCTGTATCCGTGCCTGCATCCAGCTGGATCTAGCACCGGACGCTGGATCCAGCGCTGCGGATATGTGTAAGTTATAGATTTTCAAATAATGGCGCAAAAACTTACATTGCCAGCACCGTATAAGGTAAAAACAAACAAATACAAGTAGGCCTTGCACATCTACACGGTGTTGCCCACATATTATATATTTAAATTTATTGAAATATGTAGGTATTTTATTTTTGTTTTTGTATATGTTTGTTTTATATTTTAAACGAGAAATTTATTTGTAGAAACACGTCCTGCGTAGTGATTAAATTAGTAGTTTATGTAACTGTTACGTAATAAGGGTCCTTAAAACATGAGTGTGGTTTTATGAAATGAGCCGCAGGCGAATTTCATAATAAGATCACACGAGTGTTTTAAGGCCTAATTACGTACAGTTGCATACACTGCTTTATCTACACTCATATTATTTATTATAAATGCCGTATTCGAAAACCATAGAATGGCCGCCATTGTACCGCCGCGGCCATCTCGATTGTGTCGGCGCGGCCAACTCGATTGTGCCGGCGGACGCGCGGGCGGGTGTCGCCGGCCGCGGGCGCGTGCAGGTGTACATTATGTTATTAGCGCGGGCGCGGGCGGGCGCGTGACCGAGCGGGCCCGCGACGCTTTTGTATTCAGTAGTTTTATATGACCACCTTCACACACGCAGCGGGCGCGGGCGGTCGCTTTTTTGCGAACAAGCAACCGCCCGCGCCCGCTGCGTGTGTGAAGGTGGTCATATAAAACTACTGAATACAAAAGCGTCGCGGGCCCGCTCGGTCACGCGCCCGCCCGCGCCCGCGCTCTGTGTGAATCAAGCTTTACGGTATTAGTTAGCATGTATCAAAATTATTTGTTTATAGTCAAATTAATTTGTTTTATTACTTTTATTATTCATGTGATCCATGTGATTCATATCAAAATATGCATGCACAAATATTAAACATTATGATTTATTAGAGTATTTTGTGCTTAAATACCTTTGACACTCATCAATTATGTAATTATGTGTTTTCTTTATAAAGTCAAGTAGAGAAAAGGATGTTTGTTAAATCTTTTCTTTTTTATAATTGCCATACCTTTTATAGACGGAGAGCTAGCCGCGACAGATATGACACAATAACGAGAGCGACAAAACCCCTCTCGTTAGTTTGCTATACTACGCTTATTGCTACATCTGGACATCTGGCAGCTGTAAAATGGTGGAGGTCAAATAATGCAAACCACTTTAAGAATACAAATCCTAGAGTTCTGGTTATGATGCAGTATTATGAGAAATTATATAAATAATTAGATTATATAATTGCCCAAAGTTTCTGATGGGTGAAAGTAGTCCAAAACGACGTATAATGTTATTCATTGTTTGTCGCCTACTGTTTCTGTTTACGAAGTAATACATAATGTTTTTTGTTCTAATAGTAAATTATAGGCCTTATTTATAGAGGAGGGGTCATCTATAAATAAGACAACTTCGGCTGTTTTTACCTAATATGGTACTTACGTCATTTTTCCAATTCAAAAATTTTGCTTGTCTGTCATTCTGACCTCCACCCATTAAAAGCTGCCAGATGCCCAGATGTAGCAATAAGGATAGTATTTCTAGATGGGTTTCGTTGCTCTCATTATTGTGTCACATCTGACGTGGCCAGCTCTTAGTCCATTACAATTTTACATAGGAATTAGATGTCGTTCTCCAGGAAAGCAGCGTCACCACTGATTTATGAGTGAACTAAACGCTTTGTTATTATCTATGGTTAATGATATATATCTTATCTATGGATGCTAGCTAGCTGAAAGTGATCTTGATGTGTCTTACTTATTTTCTAAAATATAAAACTTGTAATAAATAAATAAAGTCTTTGAAAATTATAATGTTATAATTTAAAACATGGCGCAGTCGACACTAAGTTTAAAGTGTGTATAAATATTGAATATAGATCGGATACTTCGCTCTCATTGCACTCGCGCAAATATAAAAACAAAATGGAGGGCAATCCAATCAAGCTGCCACCAAATTTCGATATAAGAGCACCGACAGCTTCAACGGAGTGGAAATTTTGGAAGTGCTTGTTCGATGACTATTTAATTGGCATTGGATCAGATGAGTCGCCGGACAAAATAAAACTATCCCTATTGCGAAATATGATGGGCTCGGAGTCGGCGAAGGTGATACAAACATTTAAATTAACAAAGGTTGAATTTGAGAACTATGAAAAAGTATTATAGTTCAAAATCTGTAAGAATTAACTTTTGACACATCGCAACGCCCGTAGAACGTAAACGCGCAAGACACTTTGAAATTATAAACAAAATCCTATAACGATTTTACAGTTTGTCATGTACGTAAACACAATATTTCACTTTTTATAAACATAACTTAATTAATGTTAAATTTTTTCATATCTTAGTTATTGAATATTTTACTATAACAATTTAGCATGCAAACAGTTACGGTCTACGCCTCCTTTTTTTTAAATTTAGTGTTGTGACCATGTCTGCTGTTCCGATTCATATAACATTTCCGTAAGTCGATAAAATCGATTATGTAATCAATAGACAATATAAGACTTTCTTATCATATTGTATTAATTATGGAATTATTATAATGTCATTCATAATTAGTAGATAACAATTATTAAATGATCATTTCCTAAATATTTTATTTTCTGCTTTTTTTATAGTTAAGTTTCCCTTTTTAATTTATTTTTGTATATTACGCATAACTGCATACAACTCATCTCAACTCATATTCTCGGTGGAATCACTGACTTCCGAGTCACAGGCATCGGCCTAGTTCGGGAGACAGAGGCTCAGTTCCGGTGAAACTGTTTCAAACCTAATACATAAGTCTCTCTTAAGCTATTAGCGTACTGTGCAAATATTACTTACACTTGTATTAGGTTTAAGTCAATAAACATTATTCTTATTCTCTTATTGTTATTGTTATAATTTGAGAAGATTTGTGATACAAAATATATAGGCATATAACAAGAAAAAATCGGTTGTAGTAAAATCGATTCGAACAATTCATAAATAATCGCTAAATTTGACAAACGATACGTCTTAGCCCCATCACTAATGACGTCAATACTGAAGTGTCAAAAGTTCATTCTTACAGATTTTGAACTATAGAAGAAATAGGAAGGTATGTGAACCCTAAAAATAATGAGGTATTTGAAAGGTTCAAATTTAATGAACGAAGACAACAGCAGGGAGAAACCTTTGAAAATATTTATACGGCCCTAAGACAACTTATGTCAAACTGTGATTATAATAATACAAAAGAACCACTGGAAGACCAGCTCCTGAGGGACAGAATTGTACAGGGAATTACAGACAAAACTGTACAAGAAGTACTTTTGAGGACTGATGACCCAACACTGGACAAAGTTACAAAACTGTGTCGGGCCAGTGAAGTCAGTAAAATTCAAGTGAAAGAAATGAATCCATCTTTGGAAGTAGACGCTAATAAAGTAAAAAATATAAAGAAAAATGAAGAATTCAAATGTAGAAGGTGCCAACAGCGGCATGGCCCTCGTCAATGTTCAGCTTTTGGAAAAAAATGTACAAGATGTGGCATTTTCAACCACATGGCTGTAAGCTGTAGAGTGAAAAATATACAAGAGATCAAGATAAATCCTGTGGACTCTGATAGCGACAATAGTCTGTTCTGTGGGGAGGTCATATCATCTGTAGCAAAAGAAAAGGAATGGATTGAATACATTGAAATGGAAGGCAAGAAAATTAAATGTAAACTGGATACGGGGGCTGAACTAAGTGTGATGCCAAAGAAGGTGTTCGATGAATGTTTTAAAGACCTAAATTTGGAACTCTATCATGATAAATCTACACTTGAGGCTTTTGATGGAAGAAGTGTAAACTACTATGGGATGATCAACTTAGAATGCAAGTTTAGAGGGAAAATGTGCTATGAAAACTTTGTTGTGGTGGATGCTAAGAGAACACTACTGGGGCTGCCTGGGTGTGTGTCACTGGATCTAGTAAGGCGTGTGGATGCAGTGGACATCCAAGGTGTAAAGGAAGAATTTATGAAGGAAAATGTCGAAGTGTTCGAAGGCATTGGAAGATTGCCAGGTAATGTAGATATTCCAACAAAATCGTCCGATGAACAAATTTGTCATCCATCTCCACGATTACCATCCTGTTTACTAGAACCGTTAAAAAAAGAGTTAAATAGGTTACTAGAAAGAAAAGCAATTGTTAAAGTAGAAAGTATAGATGAAAATGCTTGTGTGAACAGAATGGTAATAGTTGAAAAACCTAATGGAAGTGTAAGACTATGCCTGGATCCCTCGGACTTAAATAAAATTATTATAAAGAAACCCAAATTGATGCCAACATTAGAAGACTTATGTGTAAAACTAAAGGGTAAAAAGTATTTTTCAGTTTTAGACTTAGCAGAGGGTTTTCATCACTTGACACTGTCAGAAAAATCTTCATGGAAATGTTGTTTTGCTAGTCCATTTGGTGTGTATAGATATTTAGTACTCCCATATGGTTTAATGAATGCGCCTGAACTGTTTCAAGATGTAATTGAAAATCATTTTGGGGTTATTCCAAATGTAGTTGTATGGGCAGATGATATTCTTGTTATGGGAAGTACTGAAGAAGATCATGATCAAACTTTAAAAGAGGTGATCAAAAAAGCTAAAGCGCTAGGTATTGTCTTTAACAAAAATAAGTTTCAATATAAGCAAACAGAGGTTAAATATGTTGGGCAAATCTTTAATGAATTTGGTATGTCACTGGATAAAGATAGAGTAGAGTCATTGTTAACTTTGAAAGAACCCTTAAATAGAGATGAACTAAGACAAATTTTAGGTTCATTTAATTATGTCCGTAGATACATACCAGAAATGGCCAATACAATGTCTCCACTATGTAAATTGTTAAAAAAGGATACAGAGTTTATTTGGTTACCTGCCCATAGGTTGGCGTTTGCAGAACTAAAACGGAAAGTCAGCACAGCCCCATCTCTAACACCATTTGACCCAAAAAGGAAGATTGTGTTACAATGTGATGCATCAAAAAGTGGATTGGGTTGCTGCCTATTTCAATATGATGAAACAAATATTTTGAGATTGGTTGCTTGCGCATCAAGGACCATGAATGAAACTGAACTTAATTATAGTCAAACAGAAAAAGAGTTTGTATCAATTTATTTTGCTGCCAACAAGTTCCATAGATACGTTTATGGTTCAGAGGTTGATGTGCAAACCGACCATAAACCAATTGTTTCAATCATGGCAAAACCAATTTGCAAAATTGGCTCACCAAGACTCAAACGCCTTAGATTAAAATTATTAATGTACAATTTAAATGTAATGTATGTGCCAGGAAGATTACTGCACTTTGCAGATATGTTGTCCCGAAATAGCCTAAAAGTTACTGAAAATGATAAAGAAATGTTACATATGGTTCATTCAATTAGTATACACTTACCAATGTCTCCGGAGCGTAAGACTGAATTTATAAACAAAACTAAAAGCGATTCAAATTTGAACCAATTAGAATTTTTTTATATAAACGGTTGGCCAGAAGAAAATAAAATTCCAGATGAATGTAAAAAGTATTTTAAAATTAAAGATGACATTTATTTTCAATCTGGACTAGCCTTTTACCAAAATAAAATAATTCCACCTGAAAGCTTAAAAACATATGTGTTAAACCTAGTTCATAAGGGTCATTCAGGTATATCCAAATGCATAAATAAAGCGAGACAGCTATTTTACTGGCCGGGTCTTTCCAAAGATGTCAAGGATTTTGTTATGATGTGTCGAACTTGTGAAAAATTTAGACCGGCTAATAAACCTGACAGTTTGATATCACACAAAATTCCTAACTGTAGGTATGGGAAAGTTGGAACTGACATTTTGGATTTTTTTGGAAAGAACTACCTAGTCATAGTAGATTACTTTTCACACTGGCTGGAAATTTTACCTATAAGTGACAAAACATCAACTTCTGTAATAAATGCTTTTCAAGAAGTTTTTACTAGATTTGGCTATCCGGAGGAAATAATTGCTGACAATAATCCTTTTAATTCGTTTGAGTGCCATAAGTATTATAAAGAAAAAGACATGAATTTAATTACAAGTAGTCCACACTATCCAAAAAGCAATGGAATGGCTGAAAAGGCTGTGCATATAAGTAAAAATATCCTAGGTAAGGCTAAAGAGGATGGAGTGGATTACAGAGATTATTTATTGTGTTATAATAATACACCCTTGTCAACACTTAATGTATCACCGTCACAAATTTTAAACAGCAGAAGGGTAAGAACTTTAATTCCTACATGTTTAGAGTTGTTGCAGCCTAAAGTAGAAAATAATATACATCAATTGTTATTGTTAAAGCAATCAGTAATCACTCACTCAAAAGAATAAGGGTAGCCTGTCAAGTAAAAAAGAAATAAAATTTGAGTTAGGTGATAAAGTTGTACATAAAACAGATAAAGATAAATATTGGAGAAAAGGCACTGTAGTAGGAAAATGTAGAGAACCGAGGTCATATTTGATAAAAAAGGAAGGAGAAGAAATAATAATAAGGAGAAATATAAAGCATTTAAAAAAATCATTTAGTAATAATGAAAGCTTCAACCACGATCCTCTTTTATCATATGTTGACATAGAGAGTAAGGGTGAAATTAATGAGCAACAGAAAAATTATAATGTGCATATGTCTCCTCTTAATTGTGCAAACAGAGCTTATGTAAATAATGAGACTGAGAATAATGTAAGCGACGTTCCTAAAATGACCAGAAGTGGTAGGGTTATCAAACCCAGAGTAATTTTAAATCTTTAGTAATGTATGAATAAAGTGGACCAGTAGGGTACTATGCTAAAAGGGGAGGTGATTTATGAGTGAACTAAACGCTTTGTTATTATCTATGGTTAATGATATATATCTTATCTATGGATGCTAGCTAGCTGAAAGTGATCTTGATGTGTCTTACTTATTTTCTAAAATATAAAACTTGTAATAAATAAATAAAGTCTTTGAAAATTATAATGTTATAATTACCCTACTCATAATGTTGTGTTCCTGCTGGTGAGTAAGGTTGCCAAAGAGCTCAAAGAGGATCCAGTGTGTTGATGATGAGGGACCCTCTTGTTTCTTTAGCCGTCAACACAGTGAATCCTCCTTTTTGTAAAGGGACACCTCTGGAGTTGCAGGCGTCCATAGGCTACGGTAGCTGCTTACCATCAGGGGGGTCGTATGCTTGTTTGCCACCGTCGTGGTATAAAAATAAAAAAAAACGCCTGTCCGTAAACAAGTACAAATGAAAAGCCTTTCATTCGTGTGTGCATTACCTAATTTACCTATTCCGTTCTTAACATGGCGAGTTCTACAATGCACACACTTTGCTTTTCCTGTAAACATTTCAAAGTCATATTAAAGAATCTAACACAAAACCGAACGCGTTATTGCATAGGCCGCGGAGAAGAATTCAGAGTAACTTAAGAGGCCTTATTCCCAGAAACACGCGAAATGAATGCTTTCACGAAATACTTCATTTTCTTCGAAGGTTATGGCGAAAATACTTACTTTTTTTTAAATCAACTATTGACGCATATAATAGAGCATTTCTTTATCTAGACGGCCATCGGAGCAAATATTACATTTAAACGAGTAAAATATGAAAAAAAATGGTTGTCTTGGAAGGCCTTTCCGGATGTTCCTGTTAGATGTACCGTTCATTTCCAAATTACGCAAAAAAAGGGTAACAATTCTTATTCAACATATATCATGATTCATGTCTGAGACGCCCATGGAAATAAAAATCAAAGATTCATCTTGGATAATAGACAAAATACCTTCTTTATTTATTATATACCAGTTTTTTGATGAAAACACAGTTACATTTAATTTTTTCTACGAAAACTCTATTAATATATTGCCCTAAAAATATTATCATAGCAAAGTTAAACTATATTTCTATCACGATAAAAAAAATCGTTACTGTAGTGATAAATTTTAATTTAGTATGATTTTTTTTAAATGACCTATAAATCACACTTCACAGGAAAATTTCTGTAAGAATCGTATTTTTGGGTACTTAATAATAATAAATATGGTTCCAAAGTATTTTTTTGTATTACTAATACTTCAAACTATCTTATAAATAGCATTTTATGCGGCTTTTTTCATTAATAGAGTTTTTCGACCTTCTAGGGAATAATGAGGCTTAACGCCTATTTGAAAACCTTTCACCTAACCTTGTTATACAGATCGCAGCCTGTAATATGGTATTTTCCTTCGATAGCCTTTTTTGTATATCCGCAGTTGCCGATCCTAACTCAGCCGTTACTCGTGCGGAGCTGATTCAGTGAAGTACCCCGTCGACGAAAGCTCCGTAAGTAGATGTAGGACCACGTGACAGAGTCGCGAGGGCACTCACACGAACAGATGACGCGTCCCACTGCCGGTCGGCGCACGATGAGTAGCCCGTAGAAAATCTTCCTGCCGAAGGAGGGGAGCGTTGTTCCAAAAGTCCAGTTGGTTTTCTTCTAGTTTATTTTTCTTGTTGCTGCTTGTCCGAATTACTGAATGAAATCTCTGGTTTGTATGGATGTTTATAACACGATTTGATTGACTAGTGAGCGGATATACCTGCCGGGATTCTCAGTCTCCGAGCACACATTATTGCTTTATTATGTCTTTACCTTAGCTTTTACCTATAGTAGGGACTCAGGGCGTAAGGTTAATGTTTATTATTAGATAATGTACTTCAATTATCTGTTTCTGACAAGAATTACCTACCTATCTATCCGCTCTCTAGATAAAGGATTTATTGGGGTGATTTCTACCTATCCATCCATACAAACTTACAATTTTCACTTAAGCTATCCAAGTTAACTCTAATACACGTATTTCACTTAAATATTTCAAAATCATAACAGTATACAATCTAAGTTTGACTCTACCTACTTAATAATAAATCTCTTTATTTCGAATACAAATCACATAGCACGATAAGTCTTCAGTGACGGTCGTAAGCCTTCAAAACGGTCGTATGGTTTCAGGACGCGGGGATAGTCGTTCGCCGCTCGGCGTCCTTCTCGCTCCCTCGGTGATGTCCCGCTCCGACGTATGGGCTGGAGTCTTGTTCTTGTTGTGTTCAGTTGTGTCGCTAACACTTGTCTTGACGTGGAACGAAGGGAATGAACAGTCGTATGTTGTAGTAAGACTCCCATAAAAAAGCTAATGAGAATAAAGCATTTCAAATCAAAACAACTGGATTACTCGCAAAAATATATATAGGTGCTGGATCCGCGCTGGATCCAGCTAGATTTATGTCAATCTAGCAGAAATCCAGCTGGATTGAAAATAGTGCTGGATTGCAATCCCTAATTTTGAGTTGTTATTTTTTTATGTTGTTATAAATTAATTTCAGGACTGACCATTGATCTTGGCACCCATTTAGATTTCACTTCTTTTGTTGTTGAAGTCAACAACCAAGGCATATATAATATATTGAACTTGGGTCTCATTTCACATTTATGTTTTTGATGGGGTTGTAATTTCTACACAAACTTTCAACCCCGTTTTTACCCCGTTAGAGGTTGAATTTTGAAAAACGCTGAAACCACTTTTATTGTTTGTTTCATTATTAGTAAACTTACGACGTTTCAAATAAAAAAATAAAAAAAATCTAAGACTAAATTTTAAAATCCACCCATTCTTACTTTGAACCTCCTTGTTACCTCCCTTAGGGGTTGAATTTTTCCAAATCGCATCTTATTACTCGAACAGATTGTAAATGTAACCAGTCCTGCAAATTTATAACTTTCTAGCTTCACAGTTCCGTTCCGGCCTCCCTTTAAAGGTAGGCGTCCACAGGCCCGCATCGCACGCATCGGACGCATCGCATCAAACGGATAAATTTTTCACAGTGCGTCCACTGTACGGATTACCGACGGTGAGTACCAGCATACGGATTGACGAAGCCAGTTCATTCGGATTTTCGTAGTGAGCGCACGTGTGGACTGAGCTGTGAGAATGGAGGAAAGCGATGAAGAACAATTTGTCGTTGTAGCTAGCGAGCGCGCGGGGTGCGTCCACTGATCGGCATTCCGTATGACGTCATCGGCACAAATGGCAAAAGTTGCCTCTCGGAGCAACGGTGTCGGCATTGCCGATGTGCGATGCGTACGATGCGGACGGGTGGACGCACTTATATGAGTTTCTATATAAAGAATACTACGATCCGTTGCGTGCGATGCGTCCGATGCGTACGATACCGACAAGTGGACGCTTACCTTAATACAAACTTTTCAACCTCGTGTCAACTCCTCTGGGGTAGAATTATGAAAAACTATGAGAGTTTTATTACTTTTAAGTTAGTAGCCTGCAAACGAAATTTCAAGTTTATCACAAAAAAACTGTAATCTCTATACAAACTTTTAACCTTTTTTAGGGTTCCGTAGTCAACTAGGAACCCTTATAGTTTCGCCATGTCTGCCCGTCCGTCCGTCCGTCCGTCCGTGGATAATCTCAGTGACCGTTAGCACTAGAAAGCTGAAATTTGGTACTAATATGTATATCAATCACGCCGAGAAAGTGGTAAAATAAAAAGTGGAATTTTTTTATTTATTAGGGTACCTCCCCTATACGTAAAGTGGGGAGTGATTTTTTTTTTCATTTCAACCCTAACGTGTGATATATTGTTGGATAGGTATTTAAAAATGAATAGGGGTTTACTAAAATTATTTTTCGATAATGTAAATATTTTCGGAAATAATCGCTCCAGAAGTAAAAAAATATGCGTCCCCCCCCCTCTAACTTTTGAACCATAAGTTTTAAAAATATGAAAAAAATCTCAAAAGTAGAACTTAATAAAAACTTTCCAGGAAAATTATTTTAAACTTGATAGGATGAATAGTTTTTGAAAAAAAATTACAAAATAATTTCTGAACGAAGTTTGTAATTTAACCGTATAAGAGGGTGTTTATTGTACCTGTAATTTCTACAAAATTACAATGAAATGACGTGTTTTCAAATAAAGTAAAAACGGTGAAAATCGGTTCACGCAATAAAGAATTATTCCATAAAAATCATCTTCCATACTTTAAGCTCGCGCGCAATAGTTTACTTAATTTGCCGATAGATGTCGCTGTACGTGGAACTCCAATATCATATCCTACATGGCGGTGTTATTAACTCTTAAGTGGGGACACTTACTGTGACGGACGGAAAACTACGGAACCCTACACTGAGCGTGGCCCGACACGCTCTTGGCCGGTTTTTTTTACCCAGTTATAGGTCGAATTTCCAAAAACGCTGAAATGACTCTTATTTTTGAATTATCAGTAAACGTACGAAGTTTCAAATCTCTAACTTTAGATTTCAAACCTCACCTAAACAATCTTTCATGCCCCTTTTTACTACTCGCTTCTTATTACTTGTACATTATAAATGTAACCAGGCCTGAAATTTTCAACTTCAGTAATATTGTCTTCGGTTGCCGCGATAGTTATTCATGAAATAAAACAATTAAAAACGGATTTTATCGCGTGTACTGAGCTTAAATTACATCCCGACGTTTCGAACACTTTACAGCGTTTGTGGTCAACGGGTCGACTTAAGAAAAATAGAACCGTTTTTCCCCCGAAGGGTAAAAAACGTATATTTAGGTTTCAGCCAAAGGCTTGACCCACTGTGAGATAACCCTTCAGAACATCAGCGCCATCTAGTCCAAGTTAATGGGATCAATTCAATGACATGTATTGTATTGACTCTGTGGTTAGCAGTCAGCGCGTAGGCAGGCGGCCATTTTGTGATCAGTATCGCTTCAGGAATCGAGGCGAGGCGAAAGCCGGCAAGGTATTTATTGGTGGGTCAAGCCTTTGGCTGAAACCTAAATATACGTTTTTTACCCTTCGGGGGAAAAACGGTTCTATTTAGGTGTTCGAGCCTTCAGGCTTGACCCACTGTGAGATGTTTAATATCTGCCGGCGCTGACTGTGCGTACTGTGACTGTTTGTGAAATAAAATCCATATTACTTATTATACTTAATAAGGTATAAGTATTTGTTGGGAAAAGAAGGAATAAAAAAGAAAGTTTATTCTTTATAATCATCTAATTCAATTAATACTGTTACAATCACAATTCGGAAGGACTTTGATTTGTCCTAAGAAAACAATTAAACGATGATAATTATATTAAATCGTTTGAAAATCGTCAGAGATTGATCGATTTGAGACAATATTTCTACGCTCTACTTCTTTAAAGTAGTGCTTCAAGAATATTGTAGTACTACGCCAATTGCCTTTGCGTAATACTTCGTCAATATCTAGGTTTCTATTGCTCCAGTTATCTGTAGCGACAGCTGATCTAAAGCTACCGGAGAGCCTTGAATTTTTGCATCTTTAAGTACTAGTTTTAGCCAACCTGCTATTACGGATCTAGATGCTGCTTTCACCCTGTTTCGAGTTGTAATGAATAAATTGGTTAAGGAAGAATCTGCTTTTCTACGTTCTTCTGATTTGCGTATTAGTGCTGGTATCCAGTGGCAGAGATTAAAATTAATGTCGACATTTTTTGTCAAACACCAACCCGATTGACGATAGCTCGCGTTATCCGTTTTTGAGCCGAAGGATGGCCAGAAGATTATTTGATCTTCAGTAATGTGACATTGATCTGCATTTATATGTAACAATGTTAGGTCATGAACGCGACGACCCGAAGCTAGAAGTAATAAAGTTGCCACGTGTTGTGAAATTTGAAACAGGCTAGAACGATCGATATTTCGTTTGGCAATCCAGGCTACAAGGTCTGCTACGTTCCATATAGTGACACTACATTTTGGAGGGTTTTTTAATAGGATTGCCTTGATGGTTTTCTTAACCAATGGATGATCGCTAAGAGAAAGTGTGCTACACGGCTTCGTGAATGTAGCGACAGCTGACTTATGGACGAGAATAGTTTTAGGAGCCAGTTTCCTAAATCGCCGGGGTTAGGAGTTTTCGCCGGAACATTCCATTCCATTTGAGCCAGGCGATCCAAGCAGGTCTGTATGTTTTTAGCGTAGATTGTCTCCACCACGACTGCAAAAGAGAACGTTCAGATTCATTCCAACTAGCTACCTCATCGGCCCAGCCCGTAATTTCCATACCTCCAAAGATAAGTTCTGGATGTTGCGAGGCGGGAGATTGGTTCGTAAGTCGCGAAGGTGATCTTTCAGATGTTGAATCTTGAATGGGGGAGAGATTGCTCGCTTCTTGATTTCGGTTCTCCAAAAAGCTTTCTCCCACTTTGGTACTATCAGAAGGTAAAGTCCCTTGGAAACATTCAGATGTCTGAGAACTCTTGGAATCACCGCTGGTGGTGGAAAGATCCACGCTATTTTGTAGTTCCATGGTCCCATTCCTGGAAGGTTTTTTGTCGCGACAGACTGTCGGCTATCCCATTGTATCTGCCCGGCAAATATTTGGGAATTATGGTTATCTTGTATTGTAGAGCTAAATTCAGTATTTTTGACGCTATGCGTAGAAGTTTCTGTGACTTCGTGCCGCCTTGCTTTCGTATGTAGGAAACTGCTGTCCTGTTGTCGGTTTGAAATAGGACAGTTTTGCCCGAAACAAGTTCTAATTTCCTTTGAATTACTTCGAATAAGGTCCATAATTCCTTTTGATTGCAATGCCAGTGACTTTGCGAGATACTCCAGTGACCCGACAGTTTCTCGTCGTTTATCACAGCACCCCATCCTATGTCTGAGGCATCGGTTGTTATGAAAATGGATGTTGGGGCAATTTGGATCTCGGATGTTTGTGAAAGATTTTGAAGCCACCAATTTAATTCTTTTTTGACTTGGTATGGTAGCTGGAACATTTTGTATCGTTGTGTGTCCGGAAGTGACTTTGATGGGATTTGAATGAGCCTGCAATTAAGGAAGCCTAGGGGAATTACGTTGGCCGCAAAATTTAATTTTCCTAGTAATTGCTTTGCATCCATCCAGCTCCATTTGTCATTGGACAGTATATTAAGGACTGAGTTTTTAATATTGGTGACTTTTGAAACGGGTAAGCTCTTCCTGTTTGCTTTTCTATCAAATATTAAACCCAGATATTCGATTCGTGACTTTGGTGTGAGGTTGGTTTTATCTGAGTTTACATATATGCCAACCTAATTTTTGAAGTAATTCAATAGTCCATATTACCTGTCCAGCCAGTTTATCAGCCTCCTGATTCATGAGTAAGAAATCATCCAGTTAGTGGTTTTACTAAAAATTGATGGAGCGCTTGATAAACCAAATGGCAAATGGCAGTTCATGTTGTATATTTTCCCATTAAACGCAATAGAAATATATCTCCTATGAGGATCATGGATGGGAATATGATAATATGCGTTAGAGATGTCAATTTTGACTAAATAATCACCCTTTTGTAACATTTGAGCAACTTTTGATAGACTTATGAGACTAAATTTTGGGGGGTAGACATGGTGATTCAGCGAGCGTAGGTTAAATATCAGTTATGGGAACCGTTAGGTTTTAGTCGTAAGAAAATCGGTGATAGAAACCCGCTAGTGAAAGTATTGATCGAGATCGCATTGATTTCCAGAAGATTCTCGATATGCTCAGACATGACTTCTGAATTTCGAGGCTCATATAATTTGGCGTAACTATGAGAGAAAATTGTGTTAGGAGGTCTTTTAATAAAAGGTATCCGGTAACCTCCTAAGATATTCAATATGGTTTTCGGAGCTCCTAACGATTCCCATAGATCTAGCTTTAGTTTAAGTTGACCAGCTTGAAATACCTGCGAGTTAGGATTTCTTTGCGGCGTCTTGAGTTGCCTTATTTTTGTTGAACTCTTTTGTCCCCTTATTTTGTTTTGAGCGAAAGTCACGAAAATTTCGTGTTGGTTGCTTTTTGTTTTTATTACCGTATTGTTTTTGACCTTTGGTAGCTTTCTGTACTGAATTTTTCTTTCCAGACCTATTATTAGGGCTGGTCTTTCTCGGGAAGAACTTATGTGCCCCCCCCCCCCTGATCCTTAATTGCTGCTGACAATTTCTCTTCGGAGAAGAGGTGAGTGTCGGAGGGTGGTATGTCATGTAAAATTTCGCTCAAAACTTTGTTTGATGGTTTATAGGTTTCTCTTCGAGCTTGAATGATTTCAACCCTTCTGCCACAGGTATATTGCAATAGTCCATCTGAGATTTTCTTAAAGGAGCAATCGGGGCCAACTAGATGTTTATGAATTTCTGCGCGAATTTTGGGATCCATGGTGCGGCAGGCTTCCCGAAAGGCTTTTCTTTGTAGTAGCAACCCATACGTTATAGCGCCCAGGGTCATGTCTGTTTTTTCGAGTTGTGATGTCGAACTCCAGTTAGGCGTTATTGTTGCCAGATGACTGTTAACTTTAAGTGCCGCTAATACTGGAGTGGCATGGAAGGTTTTTTGGACTTCAGCATAGCGGATGTTCTTCCAGCCATCTTCATTAAGGCGTTGGCACTTTCGGCCCTGATCAACCAGGTTCGGATCAGCCTTTACTAGTTTCGCTTCGGCTTCCGTGGTATGTGGTAAGAAGTCGCAATCTGGGGTATCTAAGGAGTTTGGCGTTTTAAGAGTGGCTAGTTTCTTTTGGGCCTCAGCAATTTGTGCAATAAGTGCCGCTTCCTCGGATTCAGCGGTGGGTAAATCACTTAATGTTGTAGAGTTTTTATGAGGCCCTAGGTCGAAAGAAGGGGCGCCAAACTCATTGTCAGATGCAGTACTGTCTGGCACAGATTCAAATGATTCGTCTAAATCCACAGCGGTTGTATGACTTTTGGTTCCAAAACTTGACACTTGAGTCGCAATTTTTTCAATCGCCTGAGTTTGTTGAGACAAAAGTGTCATCATTTTTTCTCAAAGGTCATTTGATACGGGTGCATCATTTTGCATGGGGCCAGCGCTTGATGCGGATGAGTCACGTCGCGGTGTCTTACAGCTGCGGGAGCTTACCGGTGACACCGAATTTCTTTTTTGCGCTATGCTTTTAGAGGTCACATCTCTTGAGGTTAGTCGAGGTTTCAGTAATTTCACCGTATTTATGAACCTTTCATAAGATTTTGGATGTATCTTTTCCATGATGCTGTGTGGCGCATATAAAAGCGCCCTTCCTAAAGGCCATTCCAACAGTTTTCGCTTGATTAAACGATACTTTTTTTCAGATAGCGAGGGATCGCCTGGAGAGTATGCTATCGCCAGTTCATACGTTGGGAGCGCGAATCTTAACTTAGCTTCCGTCTTGGCTGATATTTTCTCTCCAAATAGGTCCGAGTAAGATAAGTTCTGGACCTCCCACAAGTTCCAGCCTGTGGGGTAATTGTCCTCCACTATTTGTACCACGCGGCGAAAGAAATCTTGTTCATCTTGTGGTACACTGCGACACAACTCCTGCATGGTTGTTGTGGATGCCATCGTCTGAAAAATCAGCAAAGCAATCATGTCAGATGTGGTTTGCCATTGCCACTATAATCGGGCGTATGATACGACGTGTCGTCTCAATAACCGGCGCGTCGCATCAATTGACACGACAATCCGTGTCCACTGACACGACGAGCCGCATCAACTGACACGACGAGTCGCATCAACCGACACGACGAGTCGCATCAACCGACTCGACGAGTCGTATCAATAGTCGTATCAATTGATACGACGAGTCGTATTTCTGATATGACCCCGTCGTGTCGCCTTGTTGCGTCGTGCGATTCGACCTGACGTCTCATCGACACTACCGGACGCCTCAATCGATACGACTGGAGGTGTCGGTTTGTATGATTGACAATGAAAGTAATTTGTTCGATTTTTAGGTGCAATTCTGTCGTGATTTGACAGTTCGTCCTTCATTGCGAGAAGACGATAGCTTCAAAGTATGAAGCTCCTCGTGTCGTGGAGTATTGATACCAACTTACATGAGTTTTTCCGTATCTAACTAGGGACACTCATGTAAGCGTATTAAATTTAAAATGTGTATGTACTTACGTATATTTGAGTAACTTCGTTCCTATGAAGTTGAATTTGACTGACGACGCTGAGATTCAAAAGCGTACTGATCACAAAATGGCCGCCTGCCTACGCGCTGACTGCTAACCACAGAGTCAATACAATACATGTCATTGAATTGATCCCATTAACTTGGACTAGATGGCGCTGATGTTCTGAAGGGTTATCTCACAGTGGGTCAAGCCTGAAGGCTCGAACACCTAAATATACAATTATCTCCGTTCAAAAAACTATCACAATATGCAAACCTACCCACATATTTACTACATAGTACTTTAAATACGGTTTTTTTTTATTAATATTATTACTCGTACATTCTTGCTGATACATATTGTCAGCATTTAATACATGTCATTATTAAAAACTAAATTGTCACATCTAACTAAATTATTTTTCATTACATTATCTTTACTAAATTCATTTTCATTATCTTATCATGCAATTCATGCTGTAATTATTGGGTTGTACTATGCTAAACCCGTGAGCCATTCGCCCTTGCTGTTTTGCGTGTGACTTTCAGTGCAAATGCTAGGAAATGGGATCGACAATTATCGTCTGCGAATAGATTGGCAAAGGTGCAATTGTAACCTGGTTTAGGCAATACATTTCCAACCATGTGCTCGCAGTCCAGTCGCTCCACTGCAAATCGGGGACATTCAAGTAAAATATGTGGGACATTTTCCTCAGTTTCGTCATTGCAATCGCAGGCTGGGGAGTCGAGCAGCTTATATTTGTACAGATCTCTATCATGGATCTCGATGGCTATCATTTCTGCTTGGAATACTGTGCTCAAGTTTTAGTTCTTGTTTGTAAAACTCTCCTTCTGAAAACAAGTGATAGCTGCCCCGACTTTTTTCTCGATCTTGCTTCCATCAGTAAGTATTAGCGGCCTGTCATTTGGTATATTTACTAGGTCTTCTTCTGTCCTTAGGATACCAAACTCTCTTCTTATTCTTTCGGCTAGGTGTGGAAGATTTGCTGGATGCATGCGTTTCTCAAGTTGTTTCCCCGGCATGTCCTTTATTGGTTTACCCCTTTTAATTTCATAGAGTTGCAGTCGCTCCATCGCTCTGATATCTAGAGGAATTACGCGGGCCAGTAAAGCTGCTCCCGTTAAAGAGGTAGTCCGGTGCGCTTTAGCTATTTTGATGCAAAAAGTCCTAGTAATCCGGTTTAGCTTCTTCTTGGCGTAGACTTTTCCAGCGATTGGAGCCCAGCAGGATGCCGCGTACGTGACTATGGGTGCAATGACTGAGATGTAAAGAATCCTGAGCATCTCGGAATTTAATCCCCACTGGGCCTTTGCTGCTCTTGCAACCAATTTGTAGATCCGCATGGTTTTTTTACCAATTTCCGTTAAGTGACTGGTGAGTGAAATTAAGGCGCCGACCCAAAGTTAATCCGAGTAATTTAAGGATGGGATTGTGTTGTAGAACGACTCCATTCAGAACAAATCTGGGGATTTTAATTTACGAGTGATAATTAGGACTTGAGTCTTGTGCGGTGCGAATTTCATTTTGTGCTCACGTCCCCATTTTTCTATGATCTCCAATGCCTCGTTAACAGTGCGGTTTAATTGCCATTACGACTATGTCATCTGCGAACGCCTGAAAGTGAGCTGATAGTCCTTCTGTGGCTTGTAACAGAGGATCTAGTTGTATGTTCCCTAGAACCGGACTGCATACAGATCCCTGGATGCATCCCTTGTTGATGAATCTGGTGACAGAGCTTGCCATATACTGCCTACCTACCTTTACCTCACGGTCATTGAGAGAACTGGCCAGCAGTCTCTGCGTGCTAAGACCAACCTCTTTTTGCCTAATTTGATGTTGGATCGCTGGCCATCAGGCGTATCAAAAGCCCCTTCAATGTCCATGGAGACAACAGCAACTATCTTTATGAGGCGAATGCCCTCTCGGATAAATACTGTAGTTAGGAAATTTTACTGAAAGAAAGTTTCATTTTTAGTTTTAAAACAATACGAACTGCATTCAAAGAATTTTAAACAATCGCCTGTCTGAACCGGGAATCGAA
This sequence comes from Pammene aurita, assembly GCA_947086415.1. Lineage (NCBI taxonomy): Eukaryota > Metazoa > Arthropoda > Insecta > Lepidoptera > Tortricidae > Pammene > Pammene aurita. The sequence continues at coordinate 13,651,126 of OX352313.1, forward strand.
CCCGCTAAATATGGTAGGTACGGATATGATTTTATAAATGTAAAAATTCTTGGTCTGTTTAGGGTTCCGTACCCAAAGGGCAAAAACGGGACCCTAATAATAAGACTCCGCTATCCGTCTGGCACCAGGCCTGTCGTGGGACGCCCTGTATATAGATATACTTTCAACTATTATTGGCACTGTTAGTGACCCCTCTGACCCGTGATTCCAATTAAAAAATAATCAGTAATTTGTTTCAGACATAATGTGTGACACGGGAGTGGAGCCAGAGCTGTATATGTCCGCCCGCGCCAGGGAACAGCTAGCGATGGCTTGTGTCGTGAGGCTCGAGCGTCTCCGTGGCGATGAGGCGCTGCTCGCTGGCCAGACGTGTCCCGCAACCTCACACCACGAGCCGGGACAAGCGAGTCCTAAGGAGAACACGCCTGTACATACCCCCCCTGCCTGCGCCGAGGAACAAGGGTACACGTGCGATAATTGCAGGGAACAGTTCACATACAAGTTCAGTTGAATAAGACATATATTCCAAACGGATGAATGTAAAAATCCCTTTGTTATATATACACAAACTCACATAGATAAAAAAATCTACTGCTGCGATATGTGTAAGAAGAAATTCACTTTAAAATCTATTCTAATCCGACATATTAAAAGGCATTTGCGCCGGAAACCTGCCCTCTGCGAAGTTAGAAATCAAACGAATATAAAACCATACGAATGTAAAGAATGCGACAAGCGATTTACAAAAAAAAATAGTTTAGTTTTACATGAAAGAATCCACAGTGGAGTGAAACCATACGCATGCAAAGACTGTGACAAGCAATTCACACACAAAAGAAGTTTAGTTTCACATGAAAGAATCCACAGTGGAGTGAAACCATACGCATGCAAAGACTGTGACAAGCAATTCATAAAAAGAAATCATTTAGTTGTACATGAAATAACCCATAGTAGAGTGAAACCATACAGATGTGAAGATTGTAACAAGTCATTCGCAGATCTAAGTAATTTCTCTAAACACCGAAAAATCCACACTGGAGATAGACCACACAAATGTCATGAGTGTAACAAGAGCTTTATAACAAAATTTTGTTTAGAACAACATTTAACAATGCACAGTACATTGAAACCATTTATTTGTAATACTTGTAATAAGAAGTTTCGTATAAAAGACTATCTAATTATACATGAAAAAAATCACAGTGGATTCAAACAGTACGCATGTAAAAAATGTAAAATGGAATTTACGACAAGATCTAACTTATATCGACATAAAAAAACCCATGCTGGAGATAGACCTTACGAATGTAACATTTGTCACAAGCTATTTAAACGAACGGACCATTTAAAACGTCATGGAATTATTCACCTCGAAGTCAAACCATTCAAATGTAAGGAATGTAGCATGCTGTTTGCATTTAAATGTAATTTAGATCGACACGAAAAATCATACAGTGGAGTCAAATCACACAGTTGTTTAGAATGTAACAAGAATTTTACTCTAAAACAATCTTTGGTTCACCATTTAAAAACTAAACACGATCACGTGGAAAGTAACAAACATTTTCATAAAGAATCTAGTGTGGATACACAAAAAATAATTCTGGATTCAGTGAAGCATAATTGTGAAGAATGTAAGAACTGGTTTTCATCAGGAAGTGAGTTGGAAAGACATAAAAGAATCCACACCGGCGACAAATCGTACGAGTGTGAAATATGTGAATCAATTTTCTTCGATGAAGCCAGTTTGATAACACATGTGGAAACTCATAGGGCTAGGACAAAATCGTCTTGAAGGTGGTTTCTGAACGTGTATACACAGCTCTGATGAATGGGATCGGCCAGTTGAAGTTTTTAAACAGGAGGCGGTAGCATTGGTTGTACCTGGTAATCCTACCAATGGTGTCAACCCATACAACAAATCTGGTGACAGGTAAAACCTATGCTGGCGCCATCTGGCAAAACATTAGACAGTTGCCTTTCTCATTAAAAGACTTTGTATTCTGTTGGTTGAGTTAATACTCTGATTAAATAAAGTAATACATGGAATTTTCTAAAAAAGATTAGGCCAATCCCTCGTCATAAGAGGAGGCATGTGACTTGATGGGCAAGTTTCCGAAAGTTTCCTTAACTTAACCGTAACATTCCCCATACAAAACACGGAAACTTTCGGAAATATGAGTATTTGTGACATCAAGCTGAGTTAGGACCATTTAGCACAAACGACAGTTTTAGATAGTAATTACCATTAGTTAGTTTTTTCTGTCCTTATTTTGTGCTTGTGAATATCTTTTCTTTCTTTCACTTCACTACATGAGACCAGCCGTGCTACGTATATTTAATTTTCAATTGAACTGGACCCCCTTATATATATATTATAGTATTTTATGCAACAGTTGTATAAAATATGTCAAGAAAGACGAGTGGCGTGTGGTTGAGCCGTTAGGCGAACATCGTAAAGGGAGACGCCATGAGCATTTTTTGACTCAGTTATTCAACATTGCGTACAATTCTTTTTCTACGACTACATACTTACTCAATTTTACATAAAATATAAAATTGTAGAAACAATCTATTTTCGCTTACCTCTTTGGCTATTGCAGATATTTCATCAACAATGATTTAAGTTTCTCCCTTAAAAAATGAATTGTAGAGAGAGAGAGAGATATAGATCTCTCTCTGAACAAGCGGGAAACGTAAAATCGGCAAAGTGTGGCTCTGGTTAACTTTGTAATTTGCTAGTTTTTAGTGTTTCGTACCAATACTTGGTTTAAAAAACACTTATGGGATCACTCCGGTCGCCGAAATCGGTAAAACGCGTCGTTCTCGAAAACGGTTTAACGTAGAAAGCTGAAATTTGGAATAGGTATAGAAAATGTCGGCTGTAACAAGGTACCGAGGATTTAACTGTTTAAATTTCATTTTATGAGGAAGTTTAGGGGGATTAAGTAGGAAAGTGAATTTTCATTTGTAAGAATCGTGTGGGGTACCAATAGAAAGCCTGCAAAAAGTTAGGACAGAAGACTGATTTTGACTTCATTTTACGAGCAGTAGTTTTGATAAAAATCGCATTTGAAAATGCAGCTTTTCATACAAAAATTAGGGCTCTGCCCCCGCGTTTTTTTCAGAAACTATAGCTAACTAGGAACTGAGAACTGAGTAGTCCACTAAACAGACCCTGCAGATTACGGCATAATTATTTGGTAGACCTATCTTTAACAGTTTTCAGTCCACGGACTGACCTTAGGTTACTACAGGACTCGATATATACCTACAGCCTTGGAAGAATAATAAGTAAGGAAGCGTAAACAACGCTCAAAATCTGCTCCACCTTCCTGGTGCCAAAGTGGGCGGAGCTTGTGACAGCGGTGCCCTAATGTCATGTCAAACATTTTGAAATTGTCATGTCGTCAAAATATTAGTTTTTTCAGTCCAACAAATTTCAGTAATATATCGGTATTAAAATGCCGGCTTGTGCCGTGCATTGGTGCAGGAGCCACACAGGCGCCAAAAATGGTGATATTTCTTTTAATTGGTAAGTACATCACGCATAGATATTCTCATACATTACGGACTTGGTCGATGTTATGCAATATAAGTTTTGGAAAAGTAAACATAACTCATTGGAGAAAAAGTATAATGAATGTTCATTTATAAGTATTACCTAGTAGTTATAGCAATTAGGTTTCCATTGTTAACAAAGAATCTTTTCAGTTTGTTTTTTTTCGATATACAGTATGCCATATCTAGTACAACTGACTAATAGGTATGACTCTATTTTTTTTTCATTAATAATGAATGCCATAACTTCATAGCATAGTCTTTAATTATCAAATCTAGAGCAGAGCCCGACTGGGGAACTACCTCTACCTTACAGAAAACCACAGCCAATTAGCACTAGACCCTACTACTACATAGTGCTGTGTTCCTGCCGGTGAGTAAGGTTGCCAGAGAGCTCAGAGGATGCAGTGTGTTGACGACGAGGATCTTCTTGTCCCTTTAGCTGTCAACACAGTAAATCCTTTTTTATATGAAAGCGTCGGCAACGCACATGAGACACCTCTGGAGTTACAGGCGTCCATAGGCTACGGTAACTGCTTACCATCAGGTGAGCCGTATACCTGTTTGCTACCGTTGTAGTAAAAATGGATACAAAATGTAAATTTATCTTTGTATTTCCCTAAGCCTGCTAAAATAAATAGTACACATAAATGAACTCATCCGTAATTTTTTTAGTTCTAAAAAACGAGGAAGCAAAGAAAATTTTAACTATTTATATTGAAGGTATGCTATTATTTTCTAGTCTGATCATAAATAAAGTTAAAAATGATCGTTTTTTTTTGCCATAATCAACCTTAATTGCTTAACATTATGTTGCTTGAGACCAAGAGGGTCTCCCTAATGTAACGGATTTATAAAATTGTAAAAAATTTCAAAAATTTTACTATTTTATGTTAATTTATGCTTATTTTGTAGTATGTAAGTCCCTATATTGTAGTTAAGCTCTTTTATTAAATAAATGAACGATGATGATGGGATTTCATATTATTCCTTATTCCAAGAACGATTAAAATTACGTATATTACATAAGTAATGAAAAATGCACTAAAAATAAATTGTTAATTGATTGCATTATTATTTATTACGTGAATACATCCACGTCAAACTTAGGCGTATTTATTATACGTTAACTTGACATTACAGTTATTTTATTTGAGTATCTCCTGTCTAATCAAACTTCATTGTCAAATTGATTTTGACCACTCACAACACGGAAACTTTTCTTATTGGTGAAATGGCATGGAACCTTTGCGGAATTCAGGTTAACACAAAAAAAATATGCTTAAAGAATGAGTACTTGATTGGTTAATAAGACATAAGACATTTTAGTTTGGTAAACGTGAAAATGGGTCGTGTTTTCACATTAACTGCTTGCCTTTACTCGTCTTGATATTATATGTCGATGCCTACAGCCAATTTACAGTGGTAATTTCCTATGATTTATATATTAAAAGCATAAGAGAAAAATAGTACATACAAAATTAAACTTTACTCAATGGTTATAAGTGTAAATATCGATCGAACCTTCCTACCCAAGGAAAATTACTTTGAAGTTTGTCGAACAAAGGAGATCGTCAATTCTGGGCCACCTGATATAAACCGTATACAGTTTGTACTACATTGTAAAATAAATACTCATTTTATTACTAAAGTAGACAAAATATTACAAAAAAATGAAACGGGAATTAGAAATACTAAATAAATAAACATTATGTTGATCTTTCCGCGATTAAAATACAGCAAGACAAGTCGTTAACGTCCTTATGGCATTGACATAAAGTTTAACTTCACTTGGACTGAAACGGGTTTGTTTTTTGGTTTGACACTGTCAATATCTGCCGTTACATAATCTGCGTTTTGATACTTGTCGGTAAGTTATAACATTGTAATATTAAAATAATATCTAAGCCTACGAATACGAAGTTTAAATTAGAAATCGACTGTATTAAAACGCCTAAAAATTGAAAATGCATATTTTTGCATTTTTGATCGGAGTTTGAATATTAAAAGAAGGTTTCATAATGGCATAATATCATGCTCCTTCGATAACGAAACGCATCTTTTTTTTTCAATTTGCAATGTCAGATACTAGTGCTATCGCACTTAACGGTGGTAAACCTTATCCCATCGCAATAGGTGTTAGGAATGTTCAGTTAATAGTATCAACGATGGTTTGACAGCCGTCTTTGTTTACCGAAATACAGGAACTATAAATATGATCAAAATATGACTTTTTATTATTTCGTCATGATTCCCGTTTTGTTTTTAAGTCCGCTTTTGTACATTTTCTTTAAAAAACCAGTACTTTTATTACATTTATGTATAAATCATAGGCATGCACGCTTTCAAAAATTGTCCTCGTCAGATTCAAGTTTTAAATGCATGATTTTTCAATTTTCCCATTAGATTTCGAAATTTTTTTACCACCGTCCTGATCTAGAAATTATGATGATGTTTTAAAGGTTATAGTCATTCCTAAATGGTCCTAAATAATCTGGGCCTGATCACCTAATAAAAATTGACGATCTCCTTTAAATATAGAACTCCTTTAAATATAGAACTCCTTACTTCATTGCTGTTTTCTTGTTTTTATGAGATAGTAGATAACATAAGTTTAAATTTCGAACAGGCCTTCAAAGCAACGCACGTCGTCGCGTGACAAACAAATTCACTAATTACTACGGAGTATATTTTTTTTTTTTTTTTTTTTTTTTTTTTTTATACTACGACGGTGGCAAACAAGCATACGGCCTGCCTGATGGTAAGCAGCTACCGTAACCTATGGACGTCTGTAACTTCATATGGAGACGGTATCAGCCGTAGTTTGTTCCAAAACCAGCGTAGCCGGCATTTACACGCACAAATTCTCATTAAAGTACGCACGAGGTGATACACACTAAGAAATGTTAGTCTCTCATTCGCTGTGTTGATGTGTGCGTACACTCGAAAATACGTAACCACTACCATTGCCTCGTATGCTCCGCCTACATTAGGGATGTGGCCCTTCGATATATATATTTTATCGATATCGATTATCGATAACTCATATTAATAAAACAATGTCGATTTTTATTAATAGCTGGATAAAAATCTACCCTAATTAGGGTTCATCCATTAATTACGTCAGATTTTAAGGGGGACGGAGGGATCAACAAAGCGTGACGAGTTCTGATAAGGGGAAGGGGGAGTTTTATTTCTTGTGATGTCACAAATACAAATATCGTGTACATATATACACATAGTACAGTACTGTGTACACTTTTTTTGAAGGAAAGGAACTCTTTATGTCTTCTAGTCTGACATTCAAACACTTTGGATTATTATTTTTCTTGCTTTGATTTCATTTAATATATTATTTAAAATGGGAAAATAACGAAATAGTAATTTTAAACATTATTGTTGAAATTTGTTTGACGTAATTTGTGGATGTACCCTTATCTATCTAATTTATGTGTCTGCTAAAATACTAAAAATAATCGTGACTCAAACTATCTTCATACCAAATTTCATCTTAATCGGTTCAGCAGTTTAAGTGTGAAAAGGTAACAGACAGACAGAGACACTTTCGCATTAATAATATTAATATGGTTAGAAGTACCATTATAAAGTTATCGTATCTATAAAATAAGTTGATCATTGGATTAATTAATCCAGTCAATCACGTTATTTTGTTTTCGAAAGAAAGAAAATTAGTTTCTACTATAGGACAGAAAGTTACACCTTAAACAATGTGTTCGAAATTATCGATAATAAGGGAACGTACCCATACTACGTGACCCGTTTAGGGGGGGGGAGGGGGGTCGTCAAAATACTACTCTTAGTCACAAGGGAAAGGGGGGGGCGGGTTTAGGTTTACGTCACGTAATCAATAATTATTATAATTATGCTCTAGGGAAATCTCGCGCCATTTTTTTTCACTTTTTAATTATGGTTTGCAAGCACCTTGAGGCGTTACGCGGCAACCGCCGTGTTAATAAATACAAATATGCGCCAAATTATGATATTTTTTACTTTCTGTTTGCAAAAAAACAATATTAAGAATTACTACGTGACAACCAGAGGGGGAGGGGGGGGGATCTTGGCATATACTACGGTTGGTCACTGAGGGGGGGGAGGGGGTGAAAATTGTAAAAAAATTGGTCACGTAGTATGGGTACGTTCCCTAAATATCGGGCCGCACTCTCGTGGCGGCAGGCGCGCGGCAGCCATGTTGCCCAGCAACGTGGCTACCGATCGTGTGACGAGACCGACGAGCGACGTTCGTATTTCCAAATACATTGCGCGTCACTCGCGTAATCCTGAGACCGCCAGCAATAGCCAGCGAGCAATTGATATGAATACTGTTGTACCATTAGATAATGGGTGAATGTCGTAATAAAAGCCTACAATTTTTGGAAAAAATGTGAAATACTCGGTTTTTATACTTACCGGTGGAAAGTAACTACTCCAGGGGCCTCTTTTAATTCGTTGCTTCGTATACGACACGACAAAATGGTACAACACGGCATTTATGTTTATTGGCACTAAATTCGTCACACGTGGTCGCACGACGACTGAACCGCGCGGCATGAGGTTTCGACAAGTTTATGCGCATCTGATCATAAACCATGTAACGCGCGCCCGGCCCAGTACCGCGTCCATTAGTATTTATCTAGTCCGTGCTAATTACCTACTACCACAAGTTTATAGCCGTAATGAACCGTATTGGAAACAAAACAAGGCGCATTTTAGTTTACTTATTTTTTTTGCAATTTGTGAGATTTTGTTGTCACCTGACAGTATACAAGGGCTGCTATTTATATATCCGGAAAACGGGATTACAATCTTCTTAAATAGCATATTTGACCTCCATGGTAAAATTTGAACTTTTTTAAGTACTGGCCGGTATATTTTTTCTTTCTTATTAACGCTCGTGTTTTGTTTTTGACGGGTTTTAAATGTCATCTCGCAGCAAGAATGGAACTCACTCGTGAAAATATTCGTGCTATGATTTATTATGATTTTCGGCGTGGTTTAACGCAACAACAGTGCATAGATCAACTAACTTCAACTTTTGGTGATGAAGCCCCATCTAAAACTACTGTGTATCACTGGTTTAGTGAGTTCAATCGTGGACGTAGTATGCTTACGGACGAAGTTAAGGCATGTCGCCCGAAATCGGTCGTTGTACAACAAAATATCGAGGCTGTGCGAAAACTTATAATGGACGACCGACATGTTACGTACCGCGAGATAGAGGCGACTCTGGGTATTTCTATGACCAGCATTAATAGCATATTACATAATTATTTGGCTGTAAAAAAAATTTGTTCGCGTTGGATACCCCACAACTTAACAAAAGAGCAAAAAGATGCTCGCGTCGAATGGTGCAATAAAATGTTAAAAAAATATAACCGTGGTGACTCAAAAGCCGTTTATAACATCTATACAGGTGACGAATCCTGGATCTATGCATACGATCCCGAAACGAAGCAACAATCAACGGTATGGGTGTTTCAAAATGAGCCGAACCCTACGAAAGTTACTCGTGCAAAAAGTACATTGAAACAAATGGTGGCCTGCTTCTTCGGTATTAATGGCCATGTAGCTACAGTGCCACTAGAAAACCGTAGAACGGTTAATTCAGAGTGGTACACGACCATTTGCTTACCGGAAGTATTTGAACAAATTCGTAAAACTAACCAGCGACGAAGAATCATTCTTCATCATGACAATGCCAGCTGTCATACGTCACGCGAAACAACTCTATTTTTGGAGGGTCAAAATGTGGAATTAACGGGTCATCCGCCGTACAGCCCTGACTTGGCACCCAACGATTTTTATTTATTTCCAAATATAAAGAATAAATTACGCGGTCAACGATTTTCGACCGCTGAAGATGCTGTCGACGCATTCAAACAACACGTTATGGAGGTACCTCAGGCGGAGTGGCAGAAGTGCTTTAAAAATTGGTTCACGCGAATGCAAAAGTGCATAGATCATCAAGGGGAATACTTTGAAAAACAATAAAACCATTTTCAGCCGTGTACGTTTGTTTGTTTTTTTGTGTCCGGATATATAAGTAGCAACCCTCGTAGAGTATACCCTTAGAGAATAACACCAACCGGAGTCGCCATTGATAGGCGTTCCCCTCTGCCAAAAACATATGACCAGTGGTCATACACTTGTATGGACTGAAGTTTATCTAACGTAGCTATTTGTACGTTACGTACGAATAGCCATACATATGACGTACCCTCCCCCACAAAAATCGGCAGACTTTTTTGTAGAGAAAATGACAGACATGGCAACTCCAGCCGGGTTGAATTCTCTTAAGAGTTTATCCGGAAGGAGGAAAGAGGAGTGTCGTAATATGTATGAGTTCCAGTATAATCCACTACACTTCTCTTTCCGAACAGACTTTAGTAAGACTCTTTATTTAATATTTGAGTTTATACGACCACATTTAAATAATTTGATACAACCGCCTAACATCTATGTATCTATCTATCTATAACAAAGCAAACATATAATAAACATATAATAAAGCAAAGGAGAGTAGAAAATCTTTACGTTGGAGATATTAGCAAAAATATTAATAAGTAGCTCTTAAAATCGATAACAGATCAGTATTCGACGATTTTTAGAACTTTTGTCTGTTTGTCTGTTTACCAGTTGGCATAAAAACGACTGAACGGATTTCTATAAATAATATTGACTTTATGGTTTTAGCGGGTAGAACATAGTATGGTAATAGCTATTATTATAACGCTGAGTTCAAGTCAAAAATTGATATTGGTTTATTTGGAGACATTATACATAAATAATGTAAGTAGTAGGTTTTTTCATATTCTTAATAAAAAGTATTTGAACATGGTAAATACGGAACCCTAAAAACTGAAATCGAAAAAATGCCCAGAGCTAAATGAACCACAACACTATCTCTCGCAGGATTGTCTTACATACTAAGACGTCACTAAGCAGCAGTTAGTACGTAGTTTGGGCACAAAAAAAAACCACGTGATAGGTGGCAAATAAGGGGCTAAGGCAAAGAAAAGACTCACTAAACGAATTCTATTCATAACTTCCTGCCTCGCACAACAAAACTTTGGAATGAACTGTCGTCTGCGGTATTTCCGGACCGATACGACCTTCAAACCTTTAAGAAAAGAGCGTATTCCCATCTTAAAGACCGGCAACGCGCTTGTGAACCCTCTGGTGTTGCGGGCGTCCATGGGCGGCGTTAATTGCTTAACATCAGGCGATTCGTCTGCTCGTTTTCCTCCTATTTCATAAAAAAAAACATAAATGGTTAGGTTAAATGTTTAAGACGGGAGCAAAACGAGTATTGATAGGATTAACTCCGCGACAAGGGGGCGGGGGCTTGGGGGCGGAGTCCCCCGCACAAAGAAAAAGCACACTGAACAATTTTTACTCATACCAAAAATGGTAAGATTGAATGTTTAAGACGGGAGAAATAGAATATTGATTGAATTTATTATAGTCCTCCACATCGATTTCGATGACGGCGACCCCAACAATGAGGGTTTCCGCGATCGAGTTTTTCACTAGATGGCAGCACCGTGGCGACAGGTCTAGCTGTCACAATCCACCAATCATGTTTAACCATATATTTTTTGATTGGTGGATTTTGACAGCTACTGCCAAAAAGACCTGATGTCACGGTGCTGCCATCTAGTGAAAATCTCAATCGCGGAAACCCTCATTAAGGATTTATCCTTTTATGAGCTCTTATGTGGCTGGCCAGGCCAAACTTGCTCTTAAAAACTCTGCTGCACTCGTGGCAGTAGAGTTGTCCGGCAGTGTTTTATGTATATATGTAGGAGGGCTTCGGTCTTTCTTAGCGTAATTGGCGTTTTACGTCTAAGGTCCTGAGGCGGGTTTTCTCAAAAGAACGGATGGATTTAAAGATGGTAGACCGCTAGAATTGAATTTATTACATGATAGGTGGCAAAAAAGGGTTCGGGGGACGGAGCCGCCCCCCCCCCCCCCTCCACACGGCACAATGAAAATTATCATAAAAGGTTAGGTTAAATGTTAAAGACGGGAGCAAAAAGAGTATTAATATAGTTAACCACGGGATAGGCGGGACTAAGTTGTGTTCGATCTCTCAACTGCAACAGCAGAAGCTTTTTTGACTGGGAAGCTTGGGACCTTTTACATTACGTCGACTTCAGCTTTCGGCCTTTCCACTAAGGCTTCCTTTCTTATAATGCGGAGATGATCGGAGATAAGTGTGGGCATGCGGGAATCGACCAATAGGAATTGCTCACGCATTGTTCACGGCCACGTGTTTTAGTAAGGCTGCGTTTCCACCAGAGATAAGGGAAGATGCGTTGCGAGGAATGTGTTTGTGAAGCACCAATAGAATCGCTACATTTGTTTATCCTCGTACAGCGCAGCTGTAGGGTTGGTTCCTTACAAACACATTCTTCGCCACGCATCCTCGCACATCTCTGGTAGAAACGCAGCCTTAAAAGCGTTAAAGTACAAAGCTATTGGTTGGTTCTCGCACGTTTCCTCTCATCTCCGCCTCAGTGAAAAATAGTGAAAATGCTGCCTTATTGTCGGGCTTTCCACGCTCCGGTTCACATGATGATATTAATCATTAATATGTGTTCGATCTCTGTCCAGCTACTGCAGAGGCATTTTCTACTACGACGCTTCGGGCGTTCGGCTCTACGGGGAACTGTGCCTTCAGCTCGGCAGATCTCCCCGCTCATACGCTTCCCTTGGTCATTGAGTTCGCTCTTAGTCTCTGCTGCTGCTTCGTTAGTAAACTGCTGCACTGACTTTTTGACATGTTGAATGCGTAGGTAACTTGTAGCAATAGACTGCTCTGTCCAGCTACTGCAGAGGCATTTTCTACTACGACGCTTCGGGCGTTCGGCTCTACGGGGAACTGTGCCTTCAGCTCGGCAGATCTCCCCGCTTATACGCTTCCCTTGGTCATTGGGTTCGTTCTTAGTCTCTGCTGCTGCTTCGTTAGTAAACTGCTGCACTGACTTTTTGACATGTTGAATGCGTAGGTAACTTGTAGCAATAGACTGTCTGTCCAGCTACTACAGAGACATTTTCTACTACGACGCTTCGGGCGTTCGGCTCTACGGGGAACTGTGCCTTCAGCTCGGCAGATCTCCCCGCTCATACGCTTCCCTTGGTCATTGATTTCGCTCTTAGTCTCTGCTGCTGCTTCGTTAGTAAACTGCTGCACTGACTGTTTGACATGTTGAATGCTTAGGCAACTTGTAGCAATGGACTGTGGAGGGTAACGAAAAGTGGTAAACCCTACTAAAACGCACGTGAGCGAAGCCTCGGGTATAGCTAGTATAACATAAAAACCCTCTTAAGGTCACACGGTGAGGATTATTTGTTAACCTTGTGGTTCGAAACACTTGGTGTCCCGAGTTCCGACTCGGACTTGGCCAGATTTTTTTTTCTAAAGACGCTGCGTTTATTTAGGTTGGTAGCAATTATATTTATTTGTTAAGTGTTGTTTACACGAAATACATTTATACTGCCAAAACGATACGTCTTGGGGAATACTTGTCTTCAGATGAATTATTATGCATTTTCTTATCTATGTTCATAATTAATAGTATCATAATCAGTCAAACTCAAACTCAAACATTTATTCAGTAAGTAGGCCACAAAGGGCACTTTTACACGTCAAAGTAAAAGAGAGAGAAAAAAAAATCAAACTACACCGGTTCTAACCCTACACCTCTGACCCGAGAAGAATTATGTCCGGCAAGAAACTCGGCGGGACTTATTTTTTCAAAACAACACAGTACATCAAAACTAAACAATACATATAAGTGCGTTGTTCTATAAGAAAACATATCAAATCCAGGTTAGATTAACCAACAATAGGTTATAGTTTAAGAAAAATACCAAAGAAAAAAGATGAGTCCAAATCTGACTATTGAAAATGAATTACATACAAGTTTGATATACTTTCTTACCTGAACTGTGTCTTCTACATAAATTTCCAAATTATAATAATCCATCATCAACAGTTAGGAACAAATTTTGAATTTAAATAATAATAAAAAAGTACTTAAGTGATTCTAGTACAATAAACACTATTTCTAAATTATACTTAGAGATGTATAAGGTCTCCAAGTGTCTTGATCTATATATTCTATATAATAAAAAAATATGGATAATCAAGCACCGAATGTTGTGTCTAAAGCCAATTAAACTAAAATTAAATATGATTAATAAAAAGTTACGTAAATGTGTTGCCCCAGTTAGCCTAAACAGACCGGTCTCCACAAACAGCACCCGTTCACGAGTATGACGCATATCAGCCATCGCCTCCCTCAACCTTTCTTCGGGAAAGTGGCGACCCGATCAACGACGCCACCATAAGCAGAGCCTTTTAAGCGAGCATGACATGTTCAAGCTGGCGGGCTTTATTAATTATTAAAAACTAGCCATGTTTAGTCTGGTGAGAAACAATATTCTGTGCTCGTATTTTACATGCGTGAACTAAATTACAATATAAAAGTGACATAGAGATGTACATGTCTCTAAGCGTCAGGATCATTAAATATATATCTATACATATAAATATTTGCGAATGCAAGACTTAGAGATGTATAACGTCTCTAAGTGTCCAAATACTAAATAAAAACAAAATAAAATAAAAAATTAAAAACAGGTAATAACAGTTCGTCTTTTCAACTTTTAATATAATTAATTAATTATGACTACTTTATTAGTCAGTGTCAAATGTCACCCATTGAATACAATAACTGATTGACACTTCGGGTGCCGTCGTATTCCGATTGAGATCCGAGTTTTCCCGATGGAAATACGTTATGCACTATATCTGTACATCCTTTGTATGTGTGTCGGTTTTGTATAATGATTATAATAAACACCAAAATGTAACTATGTATAGACTTAAACCATGAGGCGGAAATAATAACTAATAAATTGATATTTTTTTATTTGCTTAGTGATAAAAAAGATAAAAGATAAAATATATTTATTCTTCAATTTAGGCACATTACAATGCACTTATGAACGTCAGAGAGAAAAAAAAAACTACCTCCGGTTCTAACCCTACACCTCTGACCCGAGAAGAATTATTTATGACCGGCAAGAAACTCGGCGGGACTTATTTTTTCAAAACAGTAATACAGTAATATTACATCTTAAAGATACACAATAATGCGTAGTTCTATAAGAAGGCATATCAAAACAGCTTGAGAGACATACAATGTACGTATTGTTTAATTAAAATAAAATAATAATAATAAAATCCCAATCTGATTGCTTCACAAAACGTTTGATATGCTTTCCTATCTGAACTGTGTCCTCTAAATGTTAGATGATTTTGTAGTATTTTCTGGTTTGGGCCATGCATCTTTGTCCGTCATATAGTCCTCGACCCTGTAATAACCCTTTGACATTAAACTTTTTTTCAAATATTTCTTAAGAGCGGGAAATGATAAATTTAAAGCATCGACGGGTAACTTGTTATAAATGTGAATACCTTGACCAAAAAATGACTTATATGCTTTGCGGATACGACTACTTCCGATAGCAAGCTTGTTTTTATTTCTAGTGTTATAGCTGTGGATGTCAGAATTTTTTTTGAATGTATGTATATTCTTTACAACAAAAATAATATTGTCATAGATATACTGAGAAGCAACAGTTAAAATATTAATTTCTTTAAATAGTTCTCTAACTGATGCACCTGTCTTTAAGTTATACAGAAAGCGGATGGCTCTTTTTTGTAAAACAAATATAGTCTGTATGTCAGCTGCTTTGCCCCAAACCAGAATACCATATGACATTACACTATGAAAATAACTGTGATAAACTAAGCGAGCTGTGTCAATATTCGTTAATTGTCTAATTCTCCTAACGGCATGAGCGGCCGAGCTTAATCGAAGAGCGAGTTTTCTTATATGAGGACTCCATTGTAGATTTTTGTCCAACGTCGAACCAAGGAACACTGCTTTATCTACTATGTCTAAACATTCACCATTCAGGAGAATCTTAGTGTCCACCGGTGCAACGTTTGGCAAAAAAAATCTAATACATTTGGTTTTCTTAGCATTAAGTAGCAAATTGTTAATAGTAAACCAGTTCAGTACAGCAGCTAGTGTGTTATTGATTACAGTAAAATCGGTAGATTGCCGGTCAACTTCGAAAATTAAAGATGTATCATCGGCAAACAGAACGATATCACAAAGGTTTTGTACTACACAAGGTAAATCATTTATATAAACCAAAAACAGGAATGGGCCCAAAATAGAACCCTGTGGCACTCCTAATTTTACTGAAGTCCCTTTAGACTGAGTTTTATTTACAACAACTGTTTGTGTTCTGTTGCTAAGATATGAAGACATGAGATTCAAGGCATTTTCTGACAAACCATAATGTTCTAATTTAAGAATGAGGGTTGTATGATCCACACAATCAAACGCTTTAGAAAGATCACAGAATATACCAATTGCATCGTAATGTTTTTCCCAGGCAATGAAAATATGTTTGATGAGTACCGCAGCAGCGTCGGTTGTGGAACGTCCCTTTGTGAAACCAAACTGATTGCTTGTAAGCAATCCATGTCTGTTGAAGTGGCCCAGTAGATCATTTAACATTAGCTTTTCAAAGACTTTACTTAGTACAGGAAGTATTGATATCGGCCGGAAGTTATTCAGATCACTAGAATCACCCGATTTAAAAAGAGGTATGAC
The DNA here is from genome assembly GCA_947086415.1 of Pammene aurita. Taxonomy (NCBI): domain Eukaryota; kingdom Metazoa; phylum Arthropoda; class Insecta; order Lepidoptera; family Tortricidae; genus Pammene; species Pammene aurita. The sequence continues at coordinate 13,667,406 of OX352313.1, forward strand.
TTTACTACATTTCATAAGATCTGGAAAAACGCCTTGTGAAACTGAATTATTATAAATTAAGGCTAAGTAAGGCGCTATGACGTCTATGATATGACTGATGACTACAACTGATGTACCCCATAAGTCTTCTGTTTTCTTTAAATTCAGAGATTTGAATATTTTTACAATTCTTTCTGAGTCTACAAGGTCAAATTCAAATATCATCTGACATTTCTTAATATTAGTGCAAAGTAAGGAATGAGCTTGAAACGAAGTGCGTTTTATTTATTATATTTATAACCTAGTAGGTACTCAACAATCAATATTAAATTATTTTACGTCACACCTGGCCATAATGTGAGTTTTACCGCACGCTAGGCGGAGACGTAAAATTGTGTACTAACCACGGGCAGTAAAAAAGAAAGCCCTCTATCGCAAATTTACAACCCTCGCCTGCGGCTCGGGTTACAAATACCTGCGATTTCGGGCTATCTTTCTTTTACAGTCCTTGGTAAGTAATGTACTATTATCACGTCTCATTCTCGTAAAGTACGACTTTAAGTCGCACGGGAAGGAAATAAAGTATTTTATTTTTCCTAAACTTAAGAGGCCTTATTGCCAAAACGCGCGAATTTCTTAAATTGCTTCATTTTCTTCGAAGGCTATGGCTAAAGTACTTAGTTTTTTTAATCAACTAGTGATGCATATAATAGTAAAAGTTAAACTATATTTCTATCACGATAAAAAATATCATTACTATGGTGGTACGTTTTAATTTATTAGGTTTTTTTTAAAATGACCCATAAATAACACTTCACAGGACACTTTCTGTAAGAATCGTATTTTTGGGTTCTTAATAATAATAAATATGGTTCAAAAGTATTTTTTTGTATTACTAATACTTCAAACTATCTTATAGATAGCATTTTATGCGGCTTTTTTCATTAATAGAGTTTTTCGACATTTTAGGGAATAAAGAGCCTTAAGATAATGAGGCTCAACAGCCAAACACATTGAAAATATATTGCAGAATTTAATTGAACAGTAAAATTTCGTAGAATACTGAAAATCGTTGTATTATTTTATTCTTGCTTTAATTATTTTAATTACGTGTTTTCTATAATTAAATTAATTAAATCAAATCAAATAGGATTAATAATCGTTTTAAAATGCTCCGAAATGTTTTTATGACTTGTCAGAAAACAAGTGTGATGGGTATCCTGTTAGATTTATCAAAAGCGTTTGACTGCGTTGATCACGATATTATGTTAGAAGTTTTAAACCGTTATGGTGTCCGCGGTGTGAATAACAAGTGGTTTGAATCATACCTCAAAAAACGTGAGCAGTGCGTTATAGTACAATTCAATTCAATTCGTTTATTGATAAAAATAAAAATATTTTATACGTCAACATTATAAACTTACTTGCTAGAATATTACATTGTTAATATTAGTCATAGGTATTTTAAAATACATTCATTTACATTCTTATATAAATATGTATAATACATTATATTAGTAATACTTACTATTTATTTAATATTACGGTACGTGATATTACTAATATATTTGGGCAAGCAATCCAGTAGGTCCAGAAGAACTAAATTCGTCTTGAGTTTACTTACGAACGATTGGTGACTAAATGTTTTTTTTATATCATCAGGTATAGCGTTGTATATTTTCGGGCCGATCGTGTGCAGAAGTTTTTTTGATTTATTTAGTCGTGTGAACGGTGATTTTAACAAATGACGCTGCTTAGTGTTGCGGTCATGGACGTCTCCAAATGTCGAGAAGTTATTGATGTTCCTTCTAACCTGTTTTGCAATTTCAAGGATGTACAAACCCGGTAGGGTCAGTATTTTGTACTCCTGGAACAGGATTTTGGCATCACTGTCATACGCAGCGCCTGCAACGGCGCGAATCGCTCGTCTCTGTAGCCCGAACACCCTTTCTCGTTCTGCAGCATCACCCCAAAGGTCGATTCCGTAGGCTAGGAGTGAGTGAAAGTAGCCGTAGTAGGCTTTTTTTACGTTATCTGTACACAAACAAGGGCGTAGTCTACCAAGCGCAAAACATGCAGATGCAAGTCTGCCACAGAGAGAGTTAATGTGAGATCCCCATGTAAGACCGGAATCGATAGTGAAGCCGAGATATTTCACCTCGTCTACCTGCAGTACAGGCTGTCCATTGCAGACAATATTTAAATTGTGATCCTTCCTGCCACGGAGCCCAAAATGGATTATATTTGTTTTTTCTATATTTAATTTCATTCCATTAGCCATGAACCATGCTACCTACTTTAGACCAAAAATCTCAAACCATAGTAGATTTAAAATCTCAAAGCGTAGTTTTACAATACGTTGTACCTCAAAGAAGCATCCTGGGACCTATTTTATTCCTTTTGTACGTGAACTTTTTGCCTAGGCTAATATCTCATAAATCATAAACTTACTATGTTTGCAGACGATATTACAGAGCTTATGAATTTTGAGCATATTGATACCGATAATGTCAATAACGAAATTATGAACACCCTCGGAACAATAGTGGATTGGCTTTCCAGTATCAACCTCACCACTAATATAAACAAAACTAATGCATTTCAGAAATTTCAGGACTGAAAGGATTGAAATCGACGATATCGTATTGAACAGCGGTACCGTTGAGTTTGTTGAAGACACGATCTTTTTAGGAATATACATTGATAGCAAGCAGGAATGGAAAAATCATGTAGATCATCTTGTTAGCAAGCTCAGTAGTTTTAGGTTCGCCTTGAGAACCTTAGCGAAATCGTCTACAAAAACAGCGGGCATGCAATCGTATTATGCATTCATACAATCTAACATACTTTATGGTATTGCATTTGGGGTAATTGTTCGAGTGTAATCAGGCTTTTCAGAGTGCAAAAACAATGTGTGCGTATTTTGCAAGGATTGTCATTTCGAGCTTCATGTAGGAAATCTTTTAAGGAACTAAAAATATCAACCCTAACTTCTTTGTACATTACTGAACTTTGCAAGCTACCTATAGTGAGACGATGTCCTGAAAAGTTCCCTGCAAAAACTGACTTTAAAAGCAATAGACTGAACAAGATATTCGCTCTTGATGTCCGCGCTCCCAGTGCAGAAACAAGTGCGTACAAAGGATGCACTAGATTTGTTGCTGCCCAAGTTTACAATACCTTACCATGTAGGATTAAGACCTTAACAAACTCTCAGTTTTTTGCAGCACTAAAGAAGTACCTGATTAACATTAGTCCATACACACTTGACGAGTTTTATAATTGTAATAATTTAGAATAATATACCTAATGTAATAAAAAAACATCTATTGTCTTGACTTCATAATTTATTTTTTATTATAATTTAGAATATTTAGTTATTTAAAAATATTGTATGCCTAATTATCACACTAATTATTAGCATGTAAATTAATCTCTGCTTATGTTATATATATTGTATGCATGTTAGTTAAAATATAAGTATGTAGCTACGGGTAAAATTGTATGTAACAATTTATGGCTAAATAAATAAATGAAATGAAAAAGTATCTACTCGTATGTCTAAACTCTAAATTCACATGTTGAGAATAAAAAAAATATTAAAAATTTAATTGGTCGGAACCATATTTATTTACATTGTAATATTTTTGTTACATCCTGAAAATGTTTTACGATTAACGATAAATAATTTCCTCGCAATTGAAGTGAAAATTAGAGTGTAAAACTCGTCCATAAAACCCATTTTACACTCGACTTTATAAACGCCTCGCGTAAAATGGTGCGTTTTATGCACTTGTTGTACAATCTTCTATTTCATAACCCGGTTATAAATAAGTAAAAAAAAGTATTGTTCATCAATCATGTAAATGTACAACATGTGGTTAACGCGGAAGGAAAGGCCTACGCAAGCTATTTTGAAAAGAAAACTAAAGATTTAATTTATTAAATCCACTGCAAAATTTTATTGGAAAAAAACTGTGTGCAACAGAAGTAGCTATGCGGCTGAGGTGTTCAAAATGAGCTGAACACGACTTGATTGTTAGAGAATAAGAGCGTGTGAAGGTCATTCTGAACACCTCAGCCTCACCCGCTTAGCAAATTGCTGCTGACTGTACTAACTTTACAAGAGAGTTAAGCTAATAATTATGTATGTTTTAAGAAGTTTTTGACATATCTAATATTAATGTTTGTATATTAGGTAATCAAAAAAAACGATTCTTCGGCTTTATTGTTCATCGCATTTCAATAGAATAGTAATTACATAAAACAAAGTTCTTTTTCAGTAAAACAATAATCGGTACTACAATATTTTTAACAAGAGAGCTGGTAGCCTGGCGATGAGACGTCCGACTTTCAATTCCGGAGGTCTCGGGATTCAAACCCCGTCTCTTACCGCTGAGTTTTTCGGAACTTATGTACGGAATATCATTTGGTATTTACCCCGACCTAATCCCGATAAGGCCTAGTTTCCCTTCTGGGTTGCAAGGTCAAATGGCAATCGCTTTCGTAAAAACTAGTGCCTACGCCAATTTATGGAATTAGGTTGTCGAGCGGACCCCAAGCCGGGACAAACGCTAGGAAGAAGAAGACAGTGTTTTTGACTGAAGCGTCTTCAGAAAACTTGCAAAACCCACACTAATTAACAATGAGTGTTATTGACGCCGTCGTTTATATCACAGTAACTATAACATAACATAAATACTCTTTATTGCACACCCCAAATTAAAGAAACAAAGCATATACAAGTTACTAACAGAACACTAGAGGTAAAACAGTTGGCGGTCTTATTGCTAAAGAGCGATCTCTTCCAGACAACCTTTGGGAAGCTGAAACCTATGCCTAGATGCATGCGTAATTTTTTAGAGGAAAGTAGCCATTACTCGAAATTGCATGTTTCGCTGACGTAGACGGCGCCGTAACCGCACAAGGACCACGGCCATCGGAGCAACATGTATTCTCAGTGCTGTGTTTGTGCTCTTAAGCTTGATTCACAAACAGGGCGGGCGCGGGCGGACGCGTGACCGAGCGGGCCCGCGACGCTTTTGTATTCAGTAGTTTTATATGACCATCTTCACACACGACGCGCCCGCCCGCGCCCGCGCGGTGTGTGAATCAAGCTTTACTGTGGACGTCTGCGGCACCTGGATGTAGCGTTTCATCAGACTTCTTTCCATTTTTTCTATACCACGACGGTGGCAAACAAGCATAAGGCCCGCCTGATGACAAGCAGATACCGTAGCCTATGGACGCCTGCAACTCCAGAGGTGTGACATGCGCGTTGCCGACTCTACAAAAAGGAGGATTAACTGTGTTGACGACTAAAGGAACAAGAGGGTACCTCGTCATCAACACACTGGGTACTCTTTGAGCTCTTTGGCAACCTTACTCACCGGCAGGAACACAACACTATGCTGTGAGTAGGGTCTAGTGCTATTTCTGTAAGGTATTTCCCCAGTCGGGCTCTGCTCCAGATTTTAGCTAAATGCCCTACCACACATAGCGAGATGACATTCGCAGTAGCTTACCTCTCTTTTGGATATAGTTTAAGGACATACCCGGGTCCGTACACGGTGCCGCAGGCGTCCACAGTTTACAATAGAAAACTCGTTTGACTCGTAACTTGTTTGAGCGTTTATGTATGTACCACACGTCTGTACCCACTTCAATGTGTATATGAGTTCTTAGGCTTCTATCACTCAATGATTTTTCAAGTTTCTGCTGTCCTAAATGACGTTGGGCAATACACCAATATTTTGCATTGTTTTATCGACACGCTGCCACTGCCAATCGACTGATAATTATCTACTAATCTCCTACCAATCGGCCGCCACGAGGTAATTCCAATCGGGGCGAGGCGTAGCGTGGCCGTTCTGTAATATATACTATTATTGATTCTGTGACCTGGTCGTATTTACGTAAGCCGAATATAAAACATGCCATTATTGAGACGACGGTCAAGCTTGTTGAGATACTCTTGTGATATATTAGTGAAGCACACGTCCGTATAATCAAGAACTAGCAATACTAAAGCCTACACGAGAAATTTCTTGTATTCTACTTACTAGCAGAAAATTTTAAATTTATGGCTTACGCAATGTCCCAGAAAACCGACTTGTTTCAGATACCTGACCATTCCAGGTGAGGCTTGAATCTAATATAAGGCCGAGTCCTTTATTTTATTGGAAACTGGAATGGCGGTACCATCAAAGAGGATAGGCGCGACAGAGCCTGTAACAAACTGTAGATATTAGTCAGTAAACAATATAGATATTAGTATACAATATTGCCACGCTCCTATAAATTGCCTTTACGTACTTTCAAGTATTATTGGCAACCCGTATAACCCGCAATCCCAATCCAAAAATAATCGGTTATTTGTTTCAGACATAATGTGTGACATAGTGTGTGTGTGTGTGTGTGTGTGTGTGATGTGTGTGTGTGTAGTGGAGCCAGATCAGTCAGAGCTGTTTATGTCTGCCAGCGCCAGGGAACAGCTAGCGATGGCTTGTGTCGTGAGGCTCGAGCGTCTCCGTGGCGATGAGGCGCCGCTCACTGGCCAGACGTGTCCCGCGACCCCACACCACGAGCCGGGACAAGCGAGTCCTAAGGAGAACACGCCTGTAAATACTGCCCCTGCCTGCGCCGAGGAACAAGGGTACACGTGCGATAATTGCGGAGAACAGTTCACATACAAGTCGGATGAATGTAATAATCTCTTGGCTATATATACACAAACTCACATAGATAAAAAAATCTACTGCTGCGATATGTGTAGGAAGAAATTCACTTCAAAATCTACTCTAATCCGACATATCAAACAACATACGCGCCGGAAACCTGGTTTATGCGAAGTTAGAATTCAAACTTATATAAATAGTACAAAATTGAATAAACGTAACATAAGGCGCACTGTTAACACACAAAATGGAAATATAAATATACATGTTACTGAAGATAAGAAATTTAAAGAATGTCACAAGCAATTTCAACTAAAGTGTCGTTTAGGTAAACATAAAAAACCCACAGTCAAAAGAAACCACACGAGAGTAAAAAATTTAACATGCGATTTGCATATAAAAGTAACTTAGTTTTACATGACAGAACCCATAGTGGAGGGAGGCCATACGTATGTAATAAATGTAACAAGCGATTTAAATATAAAAGTAATTTAAAGGCACATGAAAGAATCCACAGTGGGATAAAACCGTACGAAAGTAAAGAATGCAACAAGCGATTTAAAGAAAAACATACTTTAGTCAACCATGTAAAAATCCACACTGGAGTGAAACCGTACAAATGTAATGAATGTAACAGGCAGTTTAGATGGAAATGTACTTTTAATAATCATGAAAAAACCCACCTTGCAATAAAACCATACGCATGTAAAGAATGTGACAAGGGATATTCAACTAAAAGAAACTTAGTTTTACATGAAAGAACCCACAGTGGAGTGAAACAATACGCATGCTAAGACTGTGACAAGCAATTCACACAAAAAGAAGTTTAGATGTACATGAAAGAACCCACAGTGGAGTGAAACCATACAGCTGTGCAGAGTGTAACAGGTCATTCGCAGATCCAAGTTCTTTAGCTTACCACCGAAAAACCCACACTGGAGAGAGACCATCATACACTTGTCACGAGTGTAACAACAGCTTTGCAACAAAATTTCGTCTACAACAACATTTAACAATCCACAGTACATTGAAACCATTTATTTGTAATACTTGTAATAAAACATTTCAAAGAAAAGCCTATCTAATTGTACATGAAAAAATTTACAGTGGATTCAAACCGCACGCGCAGTACGCATGTAAAAAATGTAATATGAAATTTATAGCAAAATGTAGCCTATATCGACATAAAAAAACTCATGCTGGAGATAGAACTTACGAATGTAAGATTTGTCACAAGCTATTTAAACGAACGGACCATTTAAAACGTCATGGAATTATTCACCTCGAAGTCAAACCATTTAAATGTAAGGAATGTAGCATGCAGTTTGCAGTAAAATGTAATTTAGATCGACACGAAAAAACACACAGTGCCGTTAAACTGAAAGCCAGTAAGAAACGGAAGAAGCGAAGTCCACGAAAAGATAATTTAAATGTTCATAGGAAATCCTACAGTGGAATCAATCCACACATTTGTTTAGAATGTAACAAGAATTTTTCTCAAAAACGAGCTTTGGTTCACAATATGAAAACTAAACACGATCACATGGAAAGCAACGAACGTTTTCATAAAGAATCTAGTACTTAATACACAAAAAATGAGTCTTGATGCAGGAAAGCACATTTGTGAAGAATGTAAGAACTGGTTTTCATCAGGAAGTGAGTTGGAAAGACATAAAAGAATCCACACCGGCGACAAATCGTACGAGTGTGAAATATGTGAATCAATTTTCTTCGATGAAGCCAGTTTAATAACACATGTGGAAACTCACAGGGCTAGGACAAAATTACCTTGAAGTTTGTATACAGGTGGCGGTCGCATTTGTTGTAGGTACCTGGTAATTAGTAACTGGTGGTAGTGTTAAATTCTTGTTTTTTTTTGCAATTCTAGTCACAGGTAAAATGTATGCTGGCGCCATCTGGCAAAACATTAGACATTAATTTTGCCCTTCTCACTAAAAGACTTTACGTCACACCTGGCCATAATGTGAGTATTACCGCACGCTACGCGTACGGTAAAACTCGCATTATGGCCAGGTGGAGACGTAAAATTGTGTACTCATCACGGGCAGTAAAAAATAAAGCCCTCTATCGATATTTACAACCCTCGCCTGCGGCTCGGATCACAAATACCTGCGATTTCGGGCTTTCTTTCTTTTACAGTCCTTGGTAAGTAATGTACTATTGTAGTCTGTTGGTTGAGTTGATACTCCGATTAAATAATGTAATAGGTATGTGGGGACACATTTGCTTAGACTAGCATTCCCGGCTTTGCGGGATAGGTAAGCGAATGCGGTCGCCCGGGCAGTCTCTCCCCGATGACACTAGAGTTTACACGCATAAATAAATAGTAATACAGCTACAACTTGCGTTGTCCTTTGGCCACGCCACTTACCACCTTGCCACCCAAGTCGACCTCGCATCTTGTTCGTACATTGGTGACCCCGCACGCGAGATGGACGCGCAGACCTTGGCGGAGTACCTGAACCTGGTGGTGAGCGAGTTGGCCATAACCAGGAGCCGCCTAGCGAGGGTGGAGCGGCGGACGGGTGTGCTGGACGACGCGGAGGGTGAGTTGCGGAGCAAGTCGCCATTCTAACGGTGCGGGTGGCGCGCCTGAACTCGATATAAAAAAAATCTACATAAAGTGCGATAATAAAGGTTCGCTTACCCACTCGATGACTGAAGATACAGCTCCATACTTGCTGTGCGTTATTTTCTCTGCGAACAACACTTGCTTTACCTTATCATACATATAGTTTTAACGTATAGGTGATCTTTCTACAGTGAATCCTCCTTTTTGTAAAGGGTCGGCAACGCGCATGTGACTCCTTTGGAGTTGCAGGCGTCCATAGCTTACGGTAGCTGCTTACCATCAGGCGGGCCGTATGCTTGTTTGCCACCGTCGTGGTATAAAAAAAGATCCAATTCGACCGCAAGAGACAGCAGCGTTAGCAGCATTCTCAGCATATTATGTCGTACAGCAAGAGAGTATGCATCAACATAGTTTACTATCGGAAAATCGGGATCGGAATTTATTCCGGTTTTCTTGATAAACAATTATGCAACCAATCGCGCTCTATAACACGCTCAGTACATAAAGAAAGAAAGAAAGAAAATAGATTTGTCTTGAGAAAATAGGTGTGTGTTGATAGACGCCGCAAAATTAAACATTCTTAAACCTAGAAACAACACAGGCACAATGAGACGTTAAAATAGGATTCCTACTCGGCGTAAAGCCGCGGCAAGCTGTGGCGCTGGTTTTCAGTAGGGACCTACTTAACCTAATTTAAAACTAGGTCATAGTGACGACACATACACCAGCGACGTTCTTATTAATTTTAATATAATTAAAACAAAAAATACTAATAAGCACTTTAAATAATAGACTGGTTTTGTTGGATTATTTTATATACTTAGAGGATTCAATTTGAGTATTAACAAAATACGTACGACATTTAAATTTAAAACTTCTTAATGATTTAAGAGCTCGGAAGGGTCGCGGCAGGTTATTCCAACATTTTGTGGCAGCATATATAAGCGACGCGTTTAATTTCTATTTTGTCACCGATTTTTAACAATATTTCGTGTCCGTCGCTTTATCAACAAGCTCCTGTCTAGAGCGCAAGCATTATATTCGGCAATCTTGGACGTAAATTATAGGCAGGTCCGTCGTCATCAAGTGGCTTCCGTGGAGCTTCGCCTGTATCAGTAGATGAACTTTGTATCTGCTAGTCCGCTGCAAACTGATCTTCAGGTGATTCCACCGACCTCTCCGCCTTAACCTGAACCTCTACAATTGGTAGTGATGCATCTCCGCCTCAAGCTCAACCACAGGCTTATCCTTTGTGTTACTCGCTTGATAAGAGCCCACGACACTGAACCTAGGTCGATAAGTCTCCTGGATGAGACTATAATTAGTCACCTCTTTAATGGGAGAATACGAAATGCTGATGCTGGCGATGCTGCAATGCAAAACAAGTGGCAGCGTATTTTATTCAATTTTATTAGAAAAAAATAAAAAGTCCCGTTTCTTAGTATATTTAAGTCTCCTAGATTTCCTTAGTTCCTTGAAGCAGGGGATGGGTAAGGCTACACGATAATGCGTTGCTGCAAGCCCCCGTGCGTGGCCTTGTCAGTGGCAGCAGCATCAAGTTTGCAGATGTATGCCAAAACAAAGCGCCTGATCTTTTAAAATATAACATCATTTGAATAACGTAACATTTTGTTGCAGTTCAGGCGCTAGGCAGTAAGGTTTAGGTTACATAACATCTTGTTTTTGTTATTAAAAAGATCAGGCGCTTTGTTTTAGCATACATCTACAATCTTTTGATTCTGCTGCCACGCACGGGGGCTTGCAGCACCGCATTATCGTCTAGCCCTACCCCTCCCCTGCTTCGAGGAACAATTTGCATTGCAGCATCGGCATTCCGTGTTCCCCCATTAAAGAGGTGACTAATTATACATATCTCATCCATAGACATAAACAAAAAGGTTTGTATAAATCAATGATCTCATCTAGGAGACTTATCGAACTAGGTTCAGTGTCGTGGGCTCCAGTTCTAGTAGTATTACATACCATTAGGGAGTTATATGACGCCATCAGACAATCATGCCAACATGACAACAAACTACAAGTCAAAATCACAGATTTATAATAGTATTTCATACAGAAGGTCGTCTTCCCTACAAAATCAGCGTTTGGCAGAACTTTGATAGATGAACGGTGACACATGACGTCTCTATACAATTTTACCTAACATACTTACTTTACTCAGTGCAGAAGCGCCGGGCGCATTCCTCGCCATGCTAACATCAATGATGGCATCCGTAGGGCCCTTGTCAGCGTCAAAATGCCGGCCATCTTAGAACCTGTTGGCCTGGCGAGAGACGACGGCAAGAGGCCCGAGGGAATGACATTGGTGCCTTGGAACATGGGGCGGCCCCTAGTCTGGGATGCTACGGTACATGTGTAGACACCCTAGCGCCGTCCCATCTTCCAGGCACCTGTAATAATGCCGGGACTGCTGCATGCTGCATCCACAGCCGAAGACCTCAAACGCCGCAAGTATGCTGCTCTTGGCAGTGGCTATATATTTGAGGCGTTTGAGGTCGAAACGCTGGGGCCATGGGGGCCAGGCGCGCGCAGAGTATACAAGGACTTAGCGTCGCGCCTGGTAGACGCAACAGGTGACCAGAGGGCTGGCCAGTATTTCGCTCAGCGAATAAGCATTGCCATTCAACGTGGCAATGCGGCCAGCCTTCTGGGCACACTAGCCATTGGTATCGACTTAGGAGATATTTATTATCTGTAGGTAGTTTTAATTTATATTATTTTTAGTTAGAATTGTACCATGACGTTACGTTTTGTTCTCTTTACTCTTTGAATTTTACCAGCGCCATTTTATATCTATGATTTTACCTTTCGAAGTTGTAGGGTTGACAAGTACGCAATTAGTGATGTTAAAAGCATGAAAATTCGCATCGATTGATCTTTAGCCCGAAAAAAAAACAAAAAACGAGAGCTGACGTCATCTTTTTTTGTATGGATTTTTTTTTTGAAACCTGTTGCGTGTGGTATCAAATGAAAGGGCTTTTTGAGCTGACTCTAAAAATATATCACATCACTACATTTCAGTCACATGTTTTAAATTAAAATCAAAATAATTTACAAAACATACCTAGTTTGGGCCCCTCCAGATACGATAAGGTTCAATATTTTTTTGTAAAATATACGTCCAATGATACCTAATATCCTCATATCTAACACTAAGAAAGCAATTTTAAAAATATTTTCAAATAGTATTTATTTTTAATTAAGTATTACAAAGTGTGACCCAAAGAATATAATACTCACTAGGAGAAGAACGGTAACTACATACAAAAAAAATGTCCCGTCACTAAAGTTCGTTTATACTACAGCGCTCCCGTGTAGATCGCTGTAACTAATTTGACAACCAGTTTGGCCTCGTTGGTAGTAGCCCGTCTGTGAAGCGGATGTCCTGGGTTCGAATCCCGGTACGAGTAGGTATTCTTTTTGTGTTTTTTTTTAGGATTATTGGGTATTTATTATTTATTTAGCATTACTCAAAAATATTTTTTATTGTACCAATTGTGTGCTTTTTTGTAATAAAATATTTAAGTTATATTTTATGCAAAAAGTAATAAAGCAAGTAGGCACATTTTTGGTCTAACAAGAATTCAAAAGGATCCACATTAGAAAAACCAAAACTAAATGTATAACTTATATGTAGGTACCCAACTTTTACAAATGTGGAAACAAAAAAAGCTATTTTATTAATTTATTTTTAAGTATTAAAAGAACTAGGTTACTGCGTCGAAAAACATACAATTGGCATAAAACATATGATTATTAGAAACTACCTACATTCATAGAAATGCTCTATTCGTTCCTAGGCTTAATTGAACTATAGGACTTCAAGAATGAAAATGAATACCTGTAGGTATATACTCGTATTAAGTATATTAATTTATCGGTTTTCTACATGGTAAAATGGTACTGGAGATGTGTAGTGACACTATGGACGCATGTTGCGTTCAGCCGTTCATCACGCAGCCAAGTTCCCTGAAGTTGCAGCCGCTATAGTTACTGCCAAGGTGGCATTGCTTCACTTAATGCATCCTTGAATCTTCGTATTATCCTGCACAACAGAAACATAATATATCTTTAATGTTGATATCCTTTTACGTCGTTATCCTCTCCTTGCTTGTCTCTGCCAAATGTGTTAAGTACAACGCGTTACTGAATACATAGGATATTCTGCTAGTATACATGCTTACTAGTTCCCTTTTTACCTTTCCCTACCTTGCCTTCCCTTCTTTCGGTATCACTACTGCAGGTACCCTTCACTTAGAGGTAACAATTTATTTACTGTTGTGGCTGGTGATAAAGGTATCCTCTATAATTATGTACGCGTAGTTCATGATTAAGATAATAATATCAATGTTGTATAAATAAGTCAAAATTTCCGGAATAGGTAATAATATTATGATAAAAATGCACGAAATATATTTCTTACCTTAAAATATTTGTGGTTATCGTTGTAGAAAATGATGACACTTAAGTAAAATAAATGATCTTCATTGCTGCTTCTCCCTTTGCTACTCCCCGGGCATAGGCCAAGTTGTAGTAGCGCTATTTTTCCTAATTTCAACGGTTGCGGACTGGCACTTAATATTAACTCTACAATATATTATATTTAACCAAATACATTTCAAGTAGATACCGTAAAACGGGTAAAATAGGAATCGCGGGGTAAATTGGGATAAAAGTCTGCTTTTCTAAACTAGTCTGTTAACTCCATTACTAACCGACAAGAGGTCAACTTATTAATTTCTGAACGAACATGGACATTTTTGCTACTGGCTACACTGATCGTTTAAATCAGCCAATGGCGTTTCAGTAACAAAAACACGTTTAAAGTCAGAGTAGTCGTCGACAAATGTGTTTAGTGCGTTTTAACTTCAAGTTTTAGGTAAGTAATATTGTGAAAAAGTGTTCAAATTTGTGTAATATCGATCGTAATAGTGTATCGTGGTTTATATAAATAAAAAGTAACTAAATAATTGTAATATTTTATTAGAAATCTTAGTTTTTCCATAACCACTTATTTTTAGGTTATTTTTGAGATAATAGGAACGGTGAAGGGGGAAATTGGCACGGGAACAGGAATAATTGGAACAACGCGGGGGTATTTGGTTTGTAAATGGGGAAAATTGGCAAACCCTATTTGGCAAAACCTATTTAATTCAATAAAACTATGATCTTACGAAGCATTTTTAATTTAGTACCTATTGTGATGATGATGATGGTAGCTACTTCGATCTGGATAGATTCAGTGACAACCCTAGTGAAAATTCCAATTAACCTCACATTCGAACCTATTTTCCCCTTCAGGGGTAAATTGGAATCCGATAGGGTTTTTGTTAAATATTTCAAAATATGGCAGTAAGTCGGGAATTTAAGGCTACTCAGCATCTAAAAGGGCTCACCATACATTTTTGTGTAGTACTATAAAATACTCTATGACTTACGGAAGATGGTTCAAATTCCAGTTAAAAGTGATGATTGGACCAATTTACTCCGTTTTACGGTACGCTATAACTAAAGCAAAAGCGAAAACGCAACTAATTTTTTTTACATGACATATTTATTTTGAATTTAGCTGTGATTGACAGCATAATCCATAGACAGCATAGACAACATTCAGTACTATACTTTACAATTTCTCGGGCCCGATTTATCTGTTAGAGAGATGTAATAAATGATAGGAAACTTAGGGAGTCGAGGGAGTGAAGCAAGGCAGGGTGCACAACTGATTAGGTCCGAGAAATTGCAAAGTATAACATAGTTTAAAGTCGGTTCTAAATGTTGCAATATTTAAAAACATATGTTTTAAATACTGGTAATAATTGTTATAAACCGCACGCATTCATATGCAATTTAAGAAGGACACACTTTTGTTAAGAAGTTACTGGGCCTTGGTGTGATCTATCAATCTTTCCCATGTTCTAACTAGGACAAGTGTAACAGGGCTTTTAGTCAAAACGAGACACAGTCCCTTTCTTTCGGCCTCACTTTGTGACCGAAGAGTATACTCCAGTATAAAATGTTAACTTCATGGGTTAGTAAAACCATAGACATACTAGCCATAGACCAGTCATGGTGATAACAATACCAAGATTGAACGGGATGGTCTTATTAATCTTTCAATAGGTATGACAGAGAAGGCGCTATTGTCGTTGGTCCTTGTCATAGTTTCACTTTGTGATTATTGCTTACTTCCAAAAGGCCCTAAGTACAATATAAACGTTTATTACCCTCCACCGCTCTTTGAAGGGGAATAATAAAACCGACTAAAGTATGCAGGTAGCTCTAGCATTGCGTAGCCAGCTGCTACGGAATACTGTCGGCCATCTTGAAATGCGTTTCCAAATTAGTCGCGTTGTATTGTATGAATTCTGTCCTGCGCGTGTTTCAGCTTTAGAGATACTTGCTTTGAGGGGAAAATAAAGACAACACATTTTATTTTTTGTGAATAAAATCTTTCAACCTGTTAAAGGCTTGTTAAAGGAGATGCAAACTCCACTGCAAAAAACAAAAACCGATGATGCCATCGGGCATCCCTAGTAATAATAATAAAAAAAAGTATCGTATTGTCTCTTCTCTTGTCGATGTTGGTACGTTATTGTCATACATATTCATCTATGGTTATTGTGGTTACGGCGGAGAGTCGCTGTGAGTAATTCGTGTTTTGTAATATTTTGTAAAATAATGGAGGCAGAAACCCCGTGTGGCTGCTGCGTGTTGCGGGCCGCGGACAAGGACCTGCGGACGCCGTACATCCGGCACGGCGCACAGGAGGTGTACTCCCAATTGCTTCAAGAATGCTTCGGCATTCAAGTAAGTGTTATTGTTAGGTTATAGAACATCAACACTGCATCGCATTAACGGTTTGGTTTGAGATTTACAACAGAACCCTTGTAGCTTTCAAACTTGACATTGGGCAAATTGTCTCGCTGGACAGACACCAATAAAAAAAACTGAACTGCAGGATAATATTCCTTGCATAGGTAATACAGTAGGAATTATGGTGTAAAAAGTTTTAATGGTAAATTAAAGTTGTAAAAAGTCTAATGGCAGCTGGCACTTACTCTTAAAAATTTAATTGAATCTGCACAAAGAAAACAACATAAACACCTGCCACAATAAGGGCCCTTTCAAAATGGAATATCACAATTTATAAACAAAATAGTAACAGGTGAAACACACAGATGGAACTATTGTAAGGAATAAGGATGTCTCTGTTCATAGACAGACAGTACTTGACATGTCTATTGAAATAGGTAATATGAAATGTTATTCATAAATCATACAGGTAATGGACGAGTGTGGGATTTGCGAGTGTTGTGTGGCGCGCCTGCAGGACGCAAGCGACTTCAAGCTGCAAGTGCAGCGCAGCCAGGAAGAGTTGCAGGCTCGAGTGCAGGGAGCACTGTTAGTAAAAGGTAAAGAAGTTATATACTTGTCATTAACAAGTTTAAAGTACATTAAAATAATTCCAAATATAATCACTAAAATCAAGTTATGTTTGAAAGTTAACTAAAATGTTTAGTAGGTCAGTAGTGTTGCATTGTCTCAGTGTTAAGTTTAAGCTGCATATGCATTTGAGTGGCTTGGCCCGAGGCATGCTCGCCCCGAGCGGCAAGATGTGTGTGATGATGAGTTTATATTTGGGTAAAATGGCGTTGGACGCGATAACAGCTGCTGCTGCGTTTATTATAATTCATTGAAAAATTAACAAAAAAAAGAAAACAATTCTCAGTGGTGGATGAAACAGTTATAAAAATCGTGATTCATGTGGTATATACATTTACTTCCAGGGATCGTTACCGGTATTTTCAAAACTGGTTGTAATTTGGGTTTAACGGTTATACTTGAATTTCACTATTTATATTGCTAAAACCATGAATAGCGGTAAAGTATTACCGGTATTCAAAAGCATTATCGGTTTTTGCAAATGACATGTTTACCTGTAATCGATTTTATTAGCGGTATAAGAAGTCAAAAGACAGGCATCTAAAAGGCATAAGACTCAAAAAGTCAGAAATTTATTTGTGAAATACGACACTTTGTACTACTACTTTATTTAGTTGGTTTAATTCTAGAAAATTTGAAATAGGAACGCCTTAGCAGTTATGTCGTCTGTCGTCAAATTGGCGGTTAGGTATAAATTCGGCCCGATAGAGACCGTAACTTAGATACAGATGTCTTACTTGCACTAGTAATAAATTTGTCATTCATTGAATATAGGTATTGAATACCTGTAAAGAATACTGAAATTAGGACTTGAATTGTCATAATGATGATAGCAATATTAAAATAATACCTCTAATTTGAATACAGGTATAAAATTTAAACTGCTATTTGTTTGGCAGATTGTTTACAGGTTGTGCAATACCTGTTTACTTCACCAAATTACAGTTGAAAATCAGCCTCAAGACAGAATCAACTTTCATCGCAGGTTTTTCAATACTTGTTTAATTTAGTTGCACTCAAAATACAGAGGAAACATACAAAGTAACACTGGTTTTCGTATAGTTGTATTAACAAAATATTTTTTTTTAATCATCCCACAAGGAGATGGCGGGACGATCTGAACGCATTTTGTAGCGTCTGGCGAGAGCATGCACTAGGCCGTGACGAGTGGCGAAAGCGAGGGGAGGCCTTTGCCCAGCAGTGGGATACAAAAAAAATCATCCCACAGTCCCCACATAAATACTTGTACTACTGAGTACTTGTTTGAGAAGCTTAAGTGGCCTAGAAATAAAGACCGTGGAGTCCGAAGTATGTACGTTAATAAAATTAAAATGCCTAATCACATAAATCAGGGTATTAATGGAAGCTTTCGTTATCGTGCCTCGAAAATATGGAATGACTTACCGCCCCCCTTACGTACTAGCATGTCACTACCAACCTTCAAGACTAAAACTCGTAAAATCATTTTTAATAATCAATTGTGTGAACGATAACTACGATATTATCACTTAACAAACTAGTATAAAAGGAAAGAAACAAAACCGCCGAATGCTCCACATTGCTAGACGAAATTAATTAAATTAATTAACTAAATAAATAGATAAATAGGTATCATGTTTAATCTCTAAAGGGTCATAGGTTTTAGTTATAATGTTTATTGCTATGTAATAAAAATTGAGTGCGACCAGTGAATGCGATATTTCCCCTTTAGCTAGCTATTTAATCTTTAATCTGTATTAGCCAAGAGACAGGCGCGGGCTGAAAAACAGCGCTATGCAGCCGACCGAGCTCGCGGCAAATGCTGAGCTCCGAGCCTATTGTCGCGTTTAGTTTAGTTTTTAAGTTGTGTGTTACTTGTATTTTTTTTTCCTTTCCCTTCTTGTGTATTGTTTTATGTTTTTATTGTTTACTTCGGTGTATGTCTGTGTCTGTATTTCATTTTGTATTTTTTTTCTTTATTCTGCGACAATAAATGCTTTTTTTTTATAAATACGAGCAAACGTAGTAATGAAAAATATTTAATTTTATAAGCACACAAAACAGTCAACAAAACCAGCACGCCGTGTGCAATGATGGGCCTGAACTTGTCATCGCGGCGCGCGAGCGCCGCGCACGCTCGGATATTGAAGGTGTTGGAAATTAAATTAATATAGTCTGGCAAACCATTTCTGTCAGTAGAAACCCGCGGCAAATTCAAAATACGTACATGTGGCAACCGTTTGTGATGAGACACCGTATTTCATGACGAACATTTCAATTCACATTGAATTTGTTTCTAGTGCATTTCACTCTCTCATCTTAAGCGCGAGTGAGATAGAACTCCTGCAACGTTCCCAATTAAATTTAAATTTACTTTTAAGGCATATGTCAATTGCCTCAACCAGATTATCTGTTGCAGTTGATGACAGATCAGACGAAATATATCCGTCTCCTTTTTACACACCGTAAATGTCACCAAATGAAAGGGGCGGAAATACCAACTAAAATTAAAAACATAAAATTTGATGATCATTGCTGCTTTTTTCACTGATTCTTAATGCTGTCATACTTTTGTTCGCTGTACATTGCTACTGCGTTCGTTGGCTGGCCAGACTATACTTGCGGAAAAACGCGAATTGCGTATTTTTTTTCATAATGGGTATTTCTTATACAACATGTTGGCATATCGACTATAATATTATTATAATATAATTATAAGCACGAATTATGACGCGGTATACCAATGCCATAGTGGTGCCGAAGGTATAGCGGTTGCTATAGCTATAGCAAAGCCAGCAATTTTCGATGTGTTGCGTCAAATCAAAACCGTGTCCGATAGGCTCACGACCAAACCAACAGATATAAATCAGACCTCATGTTGTGTTTGTTTGTTTTAGATGAAGAACCCAGTTTGGAGGCAGAGGGGAGATGTGTAGCCAGCGCCAGTGGTACTGAGTTTGGTATGTACCTGCTTCCATTAATGTTATGCTACATTTATGGTTAAAAACCCACAGACTTTTTTCAACAGACTTCAAGATTTCGAAGGAGGAAGTTCTCTATTCGTTGGGATCTTTGTTTTCAACCGACTACATAAATCCAAATTCTCAATTCATAAAAATCTTTGTTTTTGCAATTTTTTTATGTACTTATGTTCACCGATTATTCGAAGAGATACTTGACAGTTGGTTCCACTGTGACCAGCTCAGGATCTGAAGATGGGATCCTGGAGAAACCGAGGGAACTCTTCAAATATAATAGACATACCAATAATGATTTCAATATTTTTTACTGTAGCTCAGGCATTTGCTTTTGGATAGATGGTGTCTACGTGAAGTCCAGATAGCCTCACGATCAACAGATATAAATCCAACCTCATGTTGTGTTTGTTTGTTTTAGATGAAGAACCCAGTTTGGAGGCAGAGGGGAGATGTGTAGCCAGCGCCAGTGGTACTGAGTTTGGTATGTACCTGCTTCCATTAATGTTATGCTACATTTATGGTTAAAAACCCACAGACTTTTTTCAACAGATTTCAAGATTTCGAAGGAGGAAGTTCTCTATTCGTTGGGATCTTTGTTTTCAACCGACTACATAAATCCAAATTCTCAATTCATAAAAATCTTTGTTTTTGCAATTTTTTTTTGTACTTATGTTCACCGATTATTCGAAGAGATACTTGACAGTTGGTTCCACTGTGACCAGCTCAGGATCTGAAGATGGGATCCTGGAGAAACCGAGGGAACTCTTCAAATATAATAGACATACCAATAATGATTTCAATATTTTTTACTGTAGCTCAGGCATTTGCTTTTGGATAGATGGTGTCTACGTGAAGTCCAGATAGCCTCACGATCAACAGATATAAATCCAACCTCATGTTGTGTTTGTTTGTTTTAGATGAAGAACCCAGTTTGGAGGCAGAGGGGAGATGTGTAGACAGCGCCAGTGGTACTGAGTTTGGTATGTACCTGCATCCATTAATGTTATGGTTAAAAACCCACAGACTTTTTTCAACAGACTTCAAGATTTCGAAGGAGGAAGTTCTCTATTCGTTGGGATCTTTGTTTTCAACTGACTTCAAGATTTCGAACGAGGAGGTTCTCAATTCGTTGGGATCTTTGTTTTCAACCGACTTCAAGATTTCGATGGAGGAGGTTCTCATTTCGTTGGGATCTTTGTTTTCAACCGACTACATAAATCCAAATTCTCAATTCATAAAAATCTTTGTTTTTGCAATTTTTTTATGTACTTATGTTCACCGATTATTCGAAGAGATACTTGACAGTTGGTTCCACTGTGACCAGCTCAGGATCTCAAGATGGGATCCTGGAGAAACCGAGGGAACTCTTCAAATATAATAGACACACCAATAGTGATTTCAATATTTTTTACGGTAGCTCAGGCATTTCCTTTTGGATAGGTGGAGTCTACGTGAAGTCCAGATAGCCTCACGATCAACAGATATAAATCCGACCTCATGTTGTGTTTGTTTGTTTTAGATGAAGAACCCAGTTTGGAGGCAGAGGGGAGATGTGTAGCCAGCGCCAGTGGTACTGAGTTTGGTATGTACCTGCGTCTATTAATGTTATGCTACATTTATGGTTAAAATCCCAGACTTTTTTCAACCGACTTCAAGATTTCGAAGGAGGAGGTTCTCAATTCGTTGGGATCTTTGTTTTCAACCGACTTCAAGATTTCGAAGGAGGAGGTTCTCATTTCGTTGGGATCTTTGTTTTCAACCGACTTCAAGATTTCGAAGGAGGAGGTTCTGAACTCTTTGGGATCTTTGTTTTTTTTAATGCATGTTCACCAATTATTCGAAGATGGCTGGAACGATTTGGAAAATTCTTTTTTTGTTTGAAAGACTCGACCACAGATATAAATCAGACCTCATGTTGTGTTTGTTTGTTTTAGATGAAAAACCCACTTTGGCTGCAGAGGGGAGATGTGTAGACAACGCCAGTGGGACTGAGTTTGGTATGTACCTGCATCAATTAATTTATGGTTAAAAACCCACAGACTTTTTTTAACCCACTTCAAGATTTCGAAGGAGCAGGTTCTCAATTTGTCAAGATCTTTGTTTTTGCTCTTTTTAGGGTTCCGTAGCCAAACGACAAAAAACGGAACCCTTATGGATTCGTCATGTCTGTCTGTCTGTCCGTCCGTATGTCACAGCCATTGTACTCGGAAAATATACGACATATCTGAATAAAATTTACACATAAGGTGTATTTTGTATGCCGCTACTTAGTTAAGTAATTAAATTTGAAAAAATATATATTTTAGGGGGGGCGCTCCATACATGTAACTCAATTTCAAATATTTTTTAACCAAATATTAACATGTGACACATCAATCGATAGGTCTTTAAAAATAACATTGAGGTTTCTTTGACCATTTTGTGATTAAGTAAATATTTTCTGAAATAATCGCTTCGAAAGTCAGAAAAATTGTGTCCGTAAGTCATGTCATGTCGTCACGTCAGTCATGTGTATGAAAAAATTGAGCCTTATTATCATATACTTACTACGAAAATTGTTTTGAACATTATCAGTTCAGCCATTTTTGAGTTATCTCCAAATAACTTCTTCCATAGGCTTCAGATACGACCTTTAGGTATTAGTTTAGTTCTTATTCCTTTGAAGGTACAGAACCCTCCTATGCGTGGTCCGACACGCACTTGGCCGGTTTTTTTAAATGTATGTTCACCGATTATTCGAAGACGGCTGGATTCTTTTTTGTTTGAAAGAGTATACTTTACAGTTGGTCCCATTGTAACAAGGTCAGGATCTAACTCAGAGAAATCAACCAATGGAGTAGTAATTGTCAGGCGACCCCCTCTGCCAAAAGTACAAGACATAGCGGTTATATAAAACTAGTTGTCGCGCGTCAAACGCCATTCAATGAATGTCAGTCAGCGCGGAACGATCTGAGGTAAAAATGTCGAATTGCTGCGTGTTTTCATGTAAGAAAAGATCTGAATTATCTAGTTTACAGAAGGATAACGCTTCTTTTCATCTGTAAGTATAATTACGTCTAAATATCATCAAATAGTGCACGAAATTAGCAAAAAACTAGAAAATATTGTCAATTAAAAAGTGTTGCCACTTAATGGTACTACATCTGCTTTAGGGTAATTTTTAAACTTGACTCTTCTTAGTACATTGTACCATCGGGTTCATAATTGCATAGGTACCCAATTTATCAATGAATTTATTCATAAATTGGGTATGCAATTATGAACACGATTACATCGAGGAAGGTAAGTGAAATATTGCAAACAAGAGTACCTAATCGACTCTAGTGCGGCAGAAATACGTCCGCCATTATGTCATTGTTATGACAGTTAGGCAATACGCTTAAAAGATACTCCGTGGGTTAAGCAGAGACCCATTCGGCATACAGCCATAATTTTAAAGCATTGCTGTGTTAAAAAAGCAGTGTGTCTGTGTGTGTGTGTGTGTGTTGTTATTAAATTGTTTCTAAACATATTTTAATCGACTTTTAAATTATTCAAATTACATATTATTTTTTAATCATAAACAAAAATGAAAAAATTAAAGAAGTTACTGACGTTAACTTCAAAGGTAAAACTCATTCACACGCATAGCTTTTTAAATTATATATGTCGTCGAGGGCTGGGCAGTAAGGTGGTTTGGAACTCAAAAAACTGACACTATCAGGATAACTTAGCCTAGCACATTACGCACGGACGCACGGTAATGAAAAAAGCATAAACACTGGTTTAACAACTGTATTGAATTCAAATCTTTTTAAAACCGTATTATGGGAAGGGCAATAAATTACTACTGGTTCGGAAAGGAGCCCCAACTGAGAAGAACCAGCGTAAGAAACTCAGCGTATGTGTGCTTGTAGTACGGCACAATAGCTGAAATTTGTCTATGGTCTCAAAAATACAGCTACCATAAACAAATTTCCGTTTTAATAGACAAATTTCAGCTAGTGTGATGAATTCCGTTCTGGATTCCGCTCTAATGTGTGGCGCCCCTTAAGTATACTTAAATATACTTGTAGATGCTTGCGATATTCCTGTTTAGAAATTAATTTGTTCCTTTATTTTCACCATACATTTTATGTAGCATTTTAATTTTGTATGGATTATACTTTATTTATTATAAGGTACGTTATACACACTTATCCCCTTAAATAGGCACTTTTAATTTCTGACTCTGGTATCACTGTACCTAACAGGTAAGTTTTAGTGATGGGACAGCACAAAAATAAATGTCGATATTAACATTAGCAGTATGTTATACTTTTATTTATAATAGAAAATGAAGAAGAGATAATAGAAATAGAAACACAAATTGGAAATAGATGCCCATTACAATCAAAATATCAACTGCGAAGGACTCTGGAACATCACGATGTCGCTAATGACTGATTCATCATTATTCATTACAGTGAAAAATTCACTGAGGTGGATAGAAGAACGTCTAGTGTAATTGGAAGTACGTTGGAACAGTAATCTAAACATGTGGCATCGAATCCCGTGATGTTCCAGAGTTCTTTGCAGTTGATTGTTTCATTGTAATAGTTATTTGTTTCCAATTTGTAGTATTTTCCACTTAATATAAAAGCAAATTCACATCAAAATATTAAATTGATAATATTAAAGTTATTCTAAATCAGCTTGCAAGATTTGTCCTGAACAAATAGACAAACTAACTTACGTAGAATACTAACATTGTAAGTAATATGCTGGTAGAAAAACTTGATATTTAATCACAACTTAACATTATAATTTTATCAATAGCTAAACCTTATACTTGGTAAAGAAACAAAAATATATAACTAACCTACGATCAATGTTTCTCTGCGTCCGTAGGAAACACCTTAGACAACCCTACACGTGATCCCTGGGTGGTGCTAAAAGAGTTACAAACTTGGCAGCTCTACTGTCCTACCTGAACCTCGCAGCACTCACTGGATTTTCTTCATCATCTGCTTTCCCACTAGCCTAGAGAAGAAATGCCTATCTATATCCAGTGACATGTAGGCATACGATAAATAAATCTACGATAAAATGTGAAATTTTCAAGTCAAAGGTACATTATTATCGGTTGTCAATAAGGCGTTACCATAAAAAATCATTTAGAAATTAACTCTATTAACAACCGACAATGATGTACCTTTGACTTGAAAACGTCACAAATATCGATACTTAAGTATATTAAAGACTGTGTACGATAAAATCTGGACATGTATGATCTGGTATATCTTTTTTTCAGTACCACATATTTAAGCAAGACTTCTTTTAAATAATTTGTGGTCATCAAGCTACATAATAAAATTACAAACATACTATAACGTTACGTTATTTGTGACTTTGATCACTATATATTCTACAGTGCCTATAGTTTTTAGTCCACGGTGTTCTGACAGTGTTAACCAAATTTTCCTGTGAAAAATAGTTTTTTATTTTTAGCTAGATAAACCAAATTATACCTTATTACATTCTCTTTTCATAATAGCTTACATTTTTCTAATTGTACTTAGATGTAAATAGTTCTGAGGTGTTCTAGCTTTGGTGAGTTTGACTTTTTTACAAAAATATGCCTCCCATATAAAAACTACTTTTAGTGCTTGGAGTAGAAAGTCTTCCTGACTGCCTCAAGTAGAAAAGAGTTTCAAATCGTATTTTTTTTGTAAGATAACATTCTAGTGAGCTTAAAACAGCGTGTGAAAATATAATTGTGGCATTGTAGCAGGAAGTGAGTGAAGATTATCAAAAAATGCTGGACAAATAATTTAAGATATGATGGAATATATTTGGCAAAAAGTCACACAAGCCCATACAATTGTAATATGATTCTATTTTTAGTATATATTACTACAATTCCAGATTATTAAAATAAAATAAATGCTTGAATATGTGGTACCGAAATAAGATATACCAGATCATACATGTCCAGATTTTATCGTACACAGTCTTTATTATCGATGCGTGTTCCTCGCACTATCTACGTTTACTTAAAGATGACATTATCTCGTTCACGGACAGGTTGTCTGTGCTGTGTTTGTACTTGTGTGAGTATATTTTATGCTAGTGTTTGATAATTTTATCGTGTGCGTGTGTAGCAACGTCAATGGAAAATGCATTAGTGTTAACAGTATTTGTGTGCGTTTCCTCGTCCCCCGGGCCGAAATTGGCAGACTTTTTCTGATAGAAATTAGTGCGCGTCTCGCATCCGGTTGGTTTAATTATCAAAGGGATCTAATGATGGGATCCTGGAGAAAGCGAGGGAACTCTTCTGTAGGGTATGCTTGTGACTAGAGTGAGGGTAGTTTTAACTTATTTCCAATAAAACAGTTAGCTTCCGACTTTCATTGACGTTGCATTGGCGACGACTCGGAAATTTAACGTGTTTTTGTACAAATATTACAGATTAGTAGCCAATTGTGGTACCTACACAGTGTTAAAATGCCGATCGGTAAAGTGGAACCATTCGATTCACAGTCGAAACAGTGGTTAAACTATATACGCCGCGTTAAGCAATTCATGTTACTCAACGAAATTAAGACGGAAATAAAAGTGGCAACGTTAATTACGTGAGTTGGTGAACCCACGTATAATTTAATGTTGGATTTGTGCGCGCCTGCGAATCCGGAAGATAAAACGTTCGGGGAGTTAGAAAAAATAGTGGCAGTTCATCTTGAACCCAAGCGGTCCGTTATCGCGGAACGCCATGTTTTTAGATTACGTAGGCAGCGAGTGGACGAATGTATTTCAGATTATCTACAAAAATTGAAACATTTAGCTGCGACCTGTTCTTTCGGTAGTACATTAGAGGAAAATCTGAGAGATCAATTCGTGTCCGGATTAGCCAGTGACGAAATGAGGTCGCGTTTGTTCGCGGAACCAAGTCTCGAATACAAAAGGGCGGTGGAGCTAGCTCTTGCTTTAGAGGCGGCAGAAAAACACGCGGAGGCGAGTGCTAGTGGTGTGCTAGCGAGCGCGGGCCCCGGCGGCGCGCCCGGTGGCGGGCTCGCGAGCGGCGGCGGCGGCGTGTTGGCGATGTGGTAAACAACACCGACCAGATAAGTGCCGTTTTAAACAATACAATTGTGACAAAGTGTCAACGTAGAGGACACCTGAAAACCATGTGTAAAATGCCTGAATACAAAGGTCAGAGTAGGAAACATTTTTTTATCGATGAGGAGTCCGATTCCGAAAGTGAATGTTTCAATATGCGAGCGTGCGCGCCGGGTGAAGACCCTTATTTTGTAGACGTTACCATTGACAATTTTGTGCGTAAATATGAACTGGATACAGGTAGCAGAATTTCGACCATTAACGAGAAGGATTATGCGCGTTTCTTTCCTGACTACTCGTTGTGTAACGATGACCTTAAACTGTTTGCGTATGGAGGCTCGTTGATCAAACCGATTGGCTATATTTTGGTAACAGCAACAATAAATAATGTTACAGAAAGAGATCTTAAATTATATATGATAAAGAATGGTAGCCGTCCATTACTAGGAAGATCATGGATTCGTCGATTCAATATTAAGAACTTAGATATAATAGACATATTTACACAATATTGTAACAGACAATGATTCTTGTATACACAATCGGTTTGTCAATGAGTTAAAACGTGAATTTCCACAAGTGTTTACAGATGGCTTAGGTAAATGTAAAAAGTCGATTCGATTACAACTCGCAGATAATGAACCGGTTTTCGTACGCGCCCGGCCCGTGCCGTTGGCGTTGCGCGCGGCGGTCGAGAGGGAGATTGCGCGGATGGACAAGGAAGGTTCCATATACCCAGTATACCACTCAGATTATGGCACTCCTATAGTGTCCGTGATTAAACAGTCGGGCGAAATAAGAATCTGTGGGGATTATAAAACCACCATTAACCCGAAACTAAAAAGAGATTATTATCCTCTTCCTCGTATAGAGGAGCTGTTCGCAGCGTTAAGTGGTGGACAAGAGTATTCAAAAATTTACCTGACTAGAGCCTATATGCAAGTACCGTTAGGGGTCGAATCACAGGCAGTCACAGCAATATCAACCCATATGGGAACTTATATTTATAACAGAACCCCTTATGGATTGAGTTGTGTGCCAGAAAAGTTTCAAAAAATCATGGAGGAGACTCTACGGGGCTTTTTTTTTTTTATACCACGACGGTGGCAAACAAGCATACGGCCCGCCTGATGGTAAGCAGTTACCGTAACCTATGGACGCCTGCAATTCCAAAGGAGTCACATGCGCGTTGCCGACCCTTTACAAAAAGGAGGATTCACTGTGTTAACGACTAAAGGAACAAGAAGGTCCCTCATCGTCAACACACTGGGTCCTCTTTGAGCTCTTTGGCAACCTTACTCACCAGCAGGAACTGTAGCATGACGCTACGTATCGTACGACATCTGTCGACTTTCTTTAGAACTTCTGAACTTCTGTGTCTAAGGGAGGTCTAAGGCTAGGTCACGGTTGATATATAAAAAGCGTACATTGTGATTCACGGCATTACAGGTTGTTGAATGTGAATGTGAAATAGGTACAGTTGTCTTCATTTTTAAGTGAAGTGCTAATTTTAAATATTTTTATTATTGTAATGTAATTGCATTCTGACCACTAGGGAAGTTATATAGTTATATAGTTAGTTATATAGGGAAGTTATATAGTTAAATATTTTTTTTTGGATTTGTGAGACGGTGACCGTAGACCGGTCGCGGTTCTATTAACCTTGATTTTGGTTTGTTTCAGCCTGCTGCCTCCTTACGTCCCATCATTACCCCGAATTCCGTTATATTGAAATATTGCTTTTATTTATGTTAAAAAAAAAACGAATTTATCTGTTGACCTTTACTTATGCCTTTTTCTCAATTACCCGTAACATATCCCGAATACCTTATTTCATAGTTTGAGTCCTGTAGTTAGAGCCCGTAGACGTTAGGGAATTCGCAGGTAAGTCAGACATAGAATGTATGATTTGCGTTTTTTTTTTTTTTTTCAGAAACTGAACTTGTTTTTTTTTTAATTCGAACCCTAACTTAGCATCTAGACTTCCAGTGCTATTTTCTTTCTTTGTCTTAAGCGCTTGGTTTAGACCACTGATATACTCGAACTTCAGATTTTAATTTTGAGTCCGATAAACTTTATTTTTGTTTGAACTTGCAACGCAAGACAACTTTCGACTTTTCGCCATGTCGCACTTAAGTAATGAAGGATCAATTGCTGAGACACCTCATGCGCATTCATCTTTAAACTCGCACGATCCGAGGATTTTAGATCCAATGGCAGACGATGAAGAACAGTTTTTTGATTCTGAACCACGACCCCAGGTGATGCATATGTCCGGACTTCCCCCGCCTTTTCCTTTCAAAGATTATTCACTTACGAAATGGAACTTGAACTTTTCCGGGGACACTTGTGTTCGCGAATTTTTCTTTCGAATCGAGGAAGAAGGTATGGCGCGTAACGTCAATCCTTCATATGTTGTCAGACGTTTCCATGAATTGTTGTCAGATAGTGCCTTGAAACATTTTAGGGCAATCAGATATCCGGGTCTTACTTACGCGGAATTAAAGTCTGAATTCGTTAAAACCTTCGACGTAGCCGATTTCGATTTCAAGCTTGAGAGCCAACTTCGCGCTTTATCACAGAAGGACAACCAGTCAGTGGTTGATTTTGTTATTCAGGCGCGCGATCTAAATGCAAAGCTTCGTACACCGGTTTCCGAAGACAACCTGTTTAACATTATTAAATATGGAATGAATCCTAGACATCATCCTTGTCTTGCAACTAACGTGGTTAGGGATATTGATGGTTTGTTAGAAGCCGCGAAAAATTTTGAAGCCTTTCAAGGTTCACGACCAGCACGTTTGGCTATTGCACCGATTAGTGCTCAAGTTGTAGGTCAACCCAGTTCTATAGTGTGTATGAAGTGTGATGCAACTGGTCATAACTATCGTAATTGTCCTAACGTTTCAGGGGCAGTGTGCTTGAAGTGTAAGCGTGTTGGTGCAATCACACGCGATTGTCCTAGTTGTAATTCTGGTCCGTCAAAAAACGAATAAGTGGCGCACTGAGAGGTCCATCGGTGTCGCCCGTTTATATTAATAATTCCCCGGATAATAGACTTTTTATTGATGTTTTAGTTGCTGGCTCTTCGGTAAGAGCTCTTTTGGACTCTGGTGCTCAGGTTTCACTAATTGATATATCCCTCTTATCGGAGCTCGGTATAACATATCACGAGGATATCCGGCCTTATGTTGTCTCCGCCGACAATTCTCCTATTGAAATTCTAAGCGGTTTGGACGTCCGAATTCTTTTTAGTGGCATTCGCGTTCTGCACCCCTGTCTAGTGAGCAGTAATCTTCCTACTGCATTTATTTTAGGAATTGAGTTTTGGAATGCTGTTGGTCTCATTGACATTTTAAAGAAGGCATTCCGTGATGGTTTATCAGGTAAGCTTTACGTCGCTTCACAACATGTTCCTGTCGCAGTCCCACGAGTAGGTGAGGTTCGCTATGTCCACCCTCGTACGGTGCTTGCACCACTGCAGGAATCAAAACTCCAATCTGTTATTGACGAGTTTGAGGAGATTTCTTCTGATAAAGCTGGATTAGGTTGTACTTCGTGGCTTTCGCATAAGATTGAGACTGTTGGTTCGCCCATCCGCCAACGTTACTATCCCTTATCTCCAGTCAAACTCAAGATTCTCAACGAAGAGATCGACAAGATGTTAGAGTCAGGCGTTATTCGTCCCTCACGATCACCCTTGGCTTCCCCAGTTGTGATGGTTACCAAGAAAGATGGTAGTGTCAGGTTTTGCGTGGACGGTAGGAAGTTGAACAGCGTTACCATCAGGGATTCATACCCTCTCCCGCGCGTCCAGGACATCCTTGATAACCTACGAGGTGCCAAATATCTAACTTCGTTGGATTTTAGGAGCGCCTTTTGGCAAATTCCCTTAGCTGATAAGGCCAGTTGTGAGAAAACGGCCTTTATTGTACCCCAAAGGGGCCTCTTTGAGTTCGTTCGTCTCCCTTTTGGTTTAACCAACGCTGCGTCCGAGATGCAGAGGCTTACTGACATGATTGTCAATTTTGAATATACCCCTGAGTCTGAGGATTTTATCTTCGGCTATGTTGATGATTTGATTTTGGTGTCTCGTGATTTTGACAGTCATATGCGACTTATTCGTAAGGTTCGTGATAGGTTGAAAGAAGCTGGTCTTACGGTTAATTTAGATAAGTGCGAGTTTTGTAAGTCTGAATTGAAGTATCTCGGCTACATCGTCAATGAGCGTGGTCTTCAAACTGATCCGAAGAAATTAGAAGCTATTAGGGATTACCCTACCCCTTCTTCTGCTAAGTCTCTACGTGCTTTCATTGGTATGTGTTCGTATTATCGCCGTTTCGTGGATGGTTTTTCTTCGATTTTTGCTCCTCTGACGGCACTTATCGGTAAGAGAAAGGGACGTGATCCCATCGATTGGAACGATAGTGCTAGTGAAGCTTTTTCTAAATTGAAGGATGCCTTGATGAGCGCTCCGTTGATGGCTTGCCCGGATTTTTCGAAACCTTTTATCCTTCAATGTGACGCTAGCCAGGTTGGCTTAGGCTCGGTCCTGGCTCAAGAGTTTGACGGCGTTGAACATTATTCTCGTTTATTCACTAAAGCTGAACGTGGATACGGGACAACCGAACATGAGCTTCTCGCCGTTGTTGATTCCATAAAGCATTTCCGAGGATATCTCGATGGAATGAGGTTTAAGATCATTACTGACCATATTGCTCTTAAATGGTTGATCACCCTTGATAATCCTACCGGGCGCTTGGCTCGTTGGGCAACTTTGATTTCCCAATATAACTGTGCGAACTGAAGGCCAAGACAGTTCGGCACGTTCAAGGTAAAGTTAGTGGTGACCCATAAATGAAAATCTGACTCCAATTAATATTATTATATTTAAACGTGTTCTTGCATTGAAATACAAAGAAGAAGTGTCGGGAGGTGTGGGAGCAAACTTGAAGCTTGCAAACCCCCGCGCGTCCCTCGCCGCGGGCGGAATGTGCAGCGTTGTGGGATTCGTAATCAAGTGTGTTCCCACAGTAATCCTCCCCTTGTAAAAAAAAATGAAATTAAAAATCTAAAAAGTAAACATTGGTTTCTCTTACGGAACCATTACATTATGCTACACATAACTCTAAATCTAATTACATACGAGTAACACTAACACTAGTACACAGGTTGTGCTGACTGCGTTTGCTGCGGTAGCACATTGCTCACTCGGATAGCCGTGGGAGGCGGCAGCGCCTCGACAGCCTGACGTAACCAGCTCCTAGCGCGGCGCTTGCATTGCGCGCGCAGCACGTACACCAATATAATAAACAGGACCACGCCAATTGCTATGAGCCCTGTGCCAACGTAATTAAGTTTGGTTTCGACCTGCCCGGAGATCGACTGGACCTGGGCGATCGCTATGTTGCTATTCTGGGACTTTTCGTCTCTGCTTTGTCCCAAACCCATGGTGCACACAATACAAATTATGAAAACTGGAGTTAAAACTGTCTAAATTTAGAATCGTAGCGTTACCACTGGAATCTGAGTGAAACTGGTTACGTCGGACTTAACAGTTTACTTAAATACACAAAAATAACTCATTTAGCAAAAAGAAATAAAATTGAATCTCACAAAAATCTTACATTGTAAGTAGGTTTAGTCTAAAGTACTACTTTACTAGGTTGCAACCTAATGTATTTTGTATAGCGCTATACCTGTTACTACGTTGAGCTGACCTTGTTATCATTACTGCAATTGTATCACGACCGGCCGGACCGTAAAATACTAAAGCAGTAATGCAACTCGGTGCCAGGTACATTTACACATAAGAAAACTGAATGCTTGCTAACATTGTTACCTACGAACCTATTTACCAACGAAAAAAGGACTTAGCTTCTTATGCCAAAGAATGCCTAAGTTCTTTTTGTGGACATCTAACGAAAACACATTTATACTTAATCCTAAATTATAAAAAGTAAACACATTAACAATCTATAAACTTAAATGTAACAACCATAACGACCAACCGTTCACGCAATGCTAAGTTGCGCTACTGTGTCTTCAAGAGACTATGTGCCATAATGCATCTTGTTATTAGTCGTCGATTAGAAACCTAACTGGTCTCTTAACAGCCCTTCCGCTGCGTGTGGTCCGAGTCACCGGTGCGGGTGTGGGTGACTGTGCCGCGGAAGGCGGTACTCGATCCACCCTGTCCTTGGATGTATGATTGTTTGGGGTTCTACGAGTACTACCAGGTCGAGATTTGTCAGTGTCAGTGTCTGTATCTGTCTGGAGTAAAAATGCCGGTTTCACCCGATCGATGGATACACGAGCCTGCCTGCCAGGGAGTTTTAATAAAAATACCTTCTCACCCCTTTCGATGACCTTATAAGGTCCGTCATAAGGCGGTTTTAATGGCTTACGGACTGTGTCATCCCTGAGGAAAACATGCGTACAGGTAGATAAGCTTTCGTGCACGAAAATGGACCTATCTTGCCTATCTCGTTTAATCGTAGGCTTGAGCTTAGCGATATTATCCCTAATTTTCTCGACTACGCTGTACGGGTCCACAGGGTCTCTGTCTTGCGAAATGTCATAAAATGATCCCGGCAGTCTAAGCGTACGCCCGAACGTCATTTCCGCTGCGCTTACGCCACTGTCGCTCCTACCTGACGTGCGTAACCCGAACATTACACTAGGAAGCATGTCTACCCATGAGCTTCCGACTTCGAGTTTGGCCATGAGCGCAGCCTTGAGAGATCTATGTATGCGTTCGAGGAGACCGTTCGACTGAGGCCTGTAAGGGGTGGTTCTAATCTTGTCTACCCCTAGAAACTTCATTAGCTCCGAAAATAACTTACTTTCGAATTGGCGCCCTTGATCGCTAGTCAGCCTTATCGGACAACCATAGCGAACAATCCAGCCCTCGTAGATAGTCTTAGCTACTATGTCTGCGGTTATTTCTTTTATTGGGAACGCTTCTGGCCAACGCGTATACCTATCTATGATAGTTAAAATGTACCTATACCCATCTGTAGTCGTAGTTAACGGTCCTACGATGTCCACATGTATGTGTTCGAAGGCGGCAGATTCGGGAAAACTACCTAGGTCAGACACGGTATGTCGGTTGACCTTCGCCTTCTGACATTGAATACACGACTTAGCCCAGTTGCCCACGCCCTTATTAATTTCGGGCCAAAAATAATTATTACTAACTATCTTCCTAGTCGTGCGAATTCCGGGATGACTTAACGAATGTAAGCTATCGAATATTTTCCTACGGAACTCTAACGGTAGATAAGGACGAGCCTTACGCGTGGACGTTTCACAGAGTATAGGTTTATTGCAGTTAGGTATAGTTATCAATTTCAATTCTACTTTGCTCGCGCTGTTACGCCCGGATTGCGACATGTGCAAAACATAGTGGTCCTTTGCCTGTGCGTCGGCTAATTCTGAGAAATCAATCACTGTTGGGCAGTCAATTGTTTCTACTCTAGACAGCGTGTCGGCGACTACGTTATCTTTGCCGCTAATATGACGTATGTCTGTAGTAAATTCGCTAATAAAGAGGAGTTGCCTCGCGCGTCGGGGGCTTTCTTTGCTATCGTCTCCTACTTTATTAAATACCGTGCATAGGGGCTTGTGGTCGGTATACAAGGTCAACTGGCGACCTTCAAACGACTTCCGGAAATGCCTAATAGATAGATATAGTGCGAGCAGTTCGCGGTCATACGTGCTGTATTTCGTTTGCGCCGAAGACAACTTTTTAGAGAAAAACCCTAACGGCTCCCATGAGTTATTTACCTTCTGCTGCAGAACACTTCCGACGGCGACGTCTGACGCGTCGCACATCAGGGCCAAGACCGCGTCGGGCTTCGGGTGTGCGAGTGTAGCGGCCTGTTGAAGACCTGCTTTACACTGCTCAAACGCCTCTTCCGCTTGTGTCGTCCACACGATTTTAGTCTTGTCCCTTTTTTTAGTGTTAATTAAATACTTATCTAGCTCGGCTTGTTTGACCGCTGCGCCCGGAATGTGACCTCGATAGAAGTTGAGCATTCCTAAAAATCTGCGGAGCTCTTCCACAGTATCAGGCTTCGGGTACTCGGTGATGGCATTTACCTTATCCTCGAGGGCTTGATACCTGCTGTCGAGACATGATGCCCCAGAAACTCGACCGACGGCTGTCCAAAACAGCACTTGTCGAGGTTAATGGTTATTCCGTACTTCGTGAATCTCTCGAACACTGTGGCTAGATGCCGTTCATGCTGCTCATTGGTGTCGCTAGCTATGATGACATCGTCTAAATAATTAAATAGGAAATCCAAACCTTGAAGTACGGAGTTGCTCATGAAGCGCTGGAACGTCTGGGCCGCGTTGCGAAGACCAAAACTCATACGGGGGAACTCAAATAATCCGAAGGGCGTAATAATACTAGTTTTCTCAATATCCTCCGGTGCTACGCTAATACAGTGGTATGCGCGGTTAATGTCTAATTTAGTAAACACTTTCTTCCCTGCCAAAATGTAGGTAAAGTCGTGCAATCGCGGAATGGGGTACCTATCGGGCTTGGTTATAGCGTTAAGCATCCGGTAGTCTCCACAAGGTCGAATGTCGCCGTTCTTTTTGGCTACCACATGTAGCGGGCTAGCCCATGCACTTTTTGAAGGGCGACAAATCCCTAATTCCTGCATCAACTCGAATTCCTTCTTCACCTTAATATACCTATCTGGGGGAAGGGGCCTAGCACGCGCGAAAACCGGTGGCCCTGTAGTTTCATTATAATGAAGTACATTATGCGGTGCCGTCTCTTTAAATGAAGGAGGCTTAGTAATTTCCGGGTACTCGGACAACAAATTACGGAAGGGATGTTCAACGGCTACTACAAAAATAGAGGGTTGGTTGGTACTTACAATTTCCGCCGCGACCTTCAAAAGCGTTGTCAGGTCTATCAACCTGCGCTCGCTTAAGTCGACGAGCAGCTTATGATGGGCTAAAAAATCAGCTCCCAAAATAGGCTGCCTTACATCTGCTACCACGAACTCCCAACGATACGGTCTACGTAACTTAAGGTCCAAACTCATCACTTTAGTTCCGTACGTTTTGATTTCACTCCCGTTCGCAGCATACAGTTTATATCTCGCGCACTCGCGGCTATAAAGTCTATTTTTCGGCGGCAAGATCGACACATCCGAGCCTGTATCGACCAGAAATTGAAGTCCACTTGCCCTATCCGTAATACACAAACGACGGCTAACCGATGTAGTGCCAACCTCCGCCGTAGATCGCCTTTAGTTTCCCGAACCCGATGATTTCCACGCGCACGGTTGGTAACATTTTCGCGCCTTTTCGCCGAATCTGTAGTGGAAAGCACAAAGCCAATCGGAACTGTCTTTTTCGCGACGCGGCGGCTCGCGTGAAGCACTTCTTGCGCGCGACCTTGATCTCCCGAAGCTGCGTCCTCGCCGCTTCTCACTTCCGTGACGAGTCCTTGTACGTTCCATGCTTGCCATTCTGGCGCTGAGCATTGCTACCTGCTTCGTAAGGGCTGCGACTTCCTTCGATGTTCCCGGCGTGGTATCGCACAGTGGCTTGCTCGAAGGGCACGGCGGCTGTCTGACCTCGGACACGTAGTTATGGCGCGATAGCGGGATTGCCATGATGTCCGGCTTGATGTCGACGTTGCTTGAAGTTGACGGGGCTGCTGTCGGCTGCGTGTGACCTCCAGCAGCGGGTGGGGCCGCCGCAGGGGGTTGGCCTTGTTGTCCTGCCGGTAGCCCGTGCATCTTCGGCCTTGATGTTCTTTCCAGAAATCACGTCGGGGTCACCACTGTGCGAACTGAAGGCCAAGACAGTTCGGCACGTTCAAGGTAAAGTTAGTGGTGACCCATAAATGAAAATCTGACTCCAATTAATATTATTATATTTAAACGTGTTCTTACATTGAAATACAAAGAAGAAGTGTCGGGAGGTGTGGGAGCAAACTTGAAGCTTGCAAACCCCCGCGCGTCCCTCGCCGCGGGCGGTATGTGCAGCGTTGTGGGATTCGTAATCAAGTGTGTTCCCACATAACTTTGAGATTGAACATAAAAAAGGTGTCCTTAATGTCGTTCCTGACGCCTTGTCCCGCGCTCAAGTTGGGCTTATCTCATTCGCGCGTGGCATGGATCCTTCTGGAGATCCTTGGTATGAACGAATTTACCAGGGAGTTTTGGACAATCCTCAAATGTTGACTGCATTTGCTCTTCGGGATGGTGTCTTAATGCGCAGGGTATCTATCGAAAACCCTTTAGCACCTAATCCATGGCGTATAGTTCTTCCTGCTTCAAGGACTAGAGAGGCGGTTGCTGAAATTCATAATGGATTTCCCAACGTTCATCCTGGTGTTATGAAAACGTATTTAAAAGCTCGTGACTTATACTATTGGCCGAATATGTACCGTGATGTTACAAGGTTCCTTTCCGAATGTCAGATTTGCAAGTCTTATAAAATTGCAAATTCACAACCTCGTGGACTTCGCTTATTTCCTCGTCGTGTTGCGGCTCCAATGGATCTTCTTTCCATTGACTTAATTGGTCCTTTACCGGTTAGCCGTAATGGGTGTCGTTATATTTTGACTTCGGTTGACGTTTTTACCAAATTTGTTTGGTTGGTCCCTTTGAAGTTGGTGAATGCGAGGTCAATATCGATGGCATTAGAGTCGGAGGTTATTTTGCGGTACGGTGTTCCTACTAACATTCTCTGTGACAACGCTACAGTTTTTCATAGTCGTCAATTTCTGGATTTCCTGGCGAGCTATAATATTCCAGGTCCGTGTTATACCCCATATTATTCGCCACAAGCGAATGTTGTGGAGAGATATAACCAGGTCGTGATTACTACTTTGAGCATTTTAGTTGAAAATGACCAACGCAGTTGGTCGGGTCATTTACATCGGGTCGCTCTTTATTTAAACTCTTGTATAAATTTGGTTACTGCTTATACACCGAATTTTTTGATGTACGGCCGCGAGTTGTCAATGATTCGTGAACGTGTTGAGAATCAGGTTGTGGACCAAGATGTGGGACTCAGCCGGATGGAACGCGCTTCGAATCTTCAGACGCTTCGTGAGGTGTACGATAAAGTTTCTGATTCGATGGCTTTAGCTTTTCATCGTAACGCCGCCAAGTTCAACACGAACCGTTCTTCGCCAAGAATCGTTGGTGACCAAATCGTTTGGCGCCGGAATTTCCAGCGTGGATCCGCTGATCCTTTTCGAGGCGGTAAATTCGCTCCACGTTTCGTTCGGTGCCGTGTGGTTAGACGGGTGTCTCCACAGGTATATGTACTGGCTGATACCGATTCCGAGCACGTCGGTACCTATCATATTAAAGATATCTTGAAATAGTTTCTTCTTTCGGCCCGTTCAGTTTTCTCAAAATTCTAAAATGCGCTTTAGTCCGCCATTCCCTTGTCGGTAATCCTTGCTTGATTCGTTTCTTATCGTTTTTTTGTTTTCGTTTGAGCGTTTCCTTGCTCCTTTTTCCAGATTTGACTTTTTTTACCGTTGGTGCTTAAGGCTTCGTTTATCTTTCCCGGTCTATGATAGCCTGGTTGTATAATTTGATGACTCGATGTGAGGGATTAAGATCTGTGGCCAGGTGCAGTTTCTGTCCTATCCCGGCCGTCACGTCTTGGACCGCGTGACGCGTTGGTTGGCGTTTTGTCATCTTGTTAATCTATTAGGTTAGTCTTTAGGGGTAATGTTAATAACTGGTTAGTTTTGTTTTTTTGGAATTCGTTTAGGGTTCTCTTGTTGTACCTTTTTTGGCCTTAGCATTAAGTTGTGTTTTTTTTGTTGCTTGGGGTCAGTTTTCTTGTGTTTTCTTGTGTTGTTGTTCGTTTGTTTCTTTGTTTGGTAGGGAGATGCTGTAGCATGACGCTACGTATAGTACGACATCTGTCGACTTTCTTTAGAACTTCTGAACTTCTGTGTCTAAGGGAGGTCTAAGGCTAGGTCACGGTTGATATATAAAAAGCGTACATTGTGATTCACGGCATTACAGGTTGTTGAATGTGAATGTGAAATAGGTACAGTTGTCTTCATTTTTAAGTGAAGTGCTAATTTTAAATATTTTTATTATTGTAATGTAATTGCATTCTGACCACTAGGGAAGTTATTGAATGTGAAATATCCTTATATAGATGCCGTTATTGTGATTTTTACGTGAAATGCTAAATTTTAAATAATTGACTATTTTTGCTAATCTTAAATATTTTTACCTTGTCTTCAAAATTAAACGTGTTAATGCAATTAAAGAAGAGTTTTACTGCAGAACACAACACTATGAGTAGGGTCTAGTGCTATTAAAACCTACCTAATACAGTAGTTTTTTTAGATGACATTTGTGTCACAGGGAAGGATAGAGAAACTCATATTAAAAATCTGCGGGCTGTAATAGAAAGACTGGCGGAAATGGGTTTAACTGTTAAAATTGAGAAATGTAATTTTTTACAAAAAAGTGTTTCATATCTTGGATTTGTGATTGACCGACACGGGTTACATCCTGATCAGTCAAAAATTGTAACTATTTCAGAGGCACCGCAACCTACTAATGTTACTCAGTTGAAAGCGTTCTTGGGCCTGGTTAACTATTATGGTAAATTTTTACCTAATTTAAGCACCCTATTACACCCCCTATACAATTTGCTGAGAAAAGACGTAACATGGGACTGGAACGCAAATTGCGACAATTCATTTAAAAAAAATTAATCTTACTAAGCAGTGACAAAATCTTAACTCATTATGATCCCAAGTTGCCTATAATTTTATCGATTGACAGTAGTGCTTATGGTGTAGGGGCAATTTTTACGCATAAGTTTGCCGATGGTACAGAGCTTCCAATCAGCTGTGCTTCAAGAACTCTTACGGCTGCCGAGAAAAATTACAGTCAATTGGACAAAGAAGCGTTAGCAATTTTTTACGGGGTACAGAAACATCACCAATACTTATTTGCCTACCAAATACTACCTGAATTTACACTTAAAACGGATCATAAGCCACTGACTTATATTTTTGGACCGAAAGGAGGCATTCCACAAACGGCAGCGAGCAGGCTGCAGAGATGGGCGGCAAAGTTGGCTGCGTATGATTTTCTAATTGAATATGTCACTTCAAAAAATAATGTGAGTGCGGATGCCCTCTCGAGGTTGCCGTTAAATGGAAAAACACAGACTTTAAAGGACGGAGACGATTGCCATTATGTTTTTTACGGACGATACCTTACCGGTAAGCTTTAAAGAGGTGGCTGTCGAAACAAAAAAAGATCCCATACTTAGTAAAGTGGTAGGTTTTGTAATGTTTGATTGGCCGGAACACTGTGAAGACTAACAGTTGAAACCATTTTATTTTAGGCGAACGGAATTAAATATTCAACAGGGCTGTCTTCTATATAAATATAGAATAATAATTCCTCCGAAATACCAAAAGAATGTGTTGTCAGAAATTCATGAAGGCCATTTAGGTGTAGTTAAAATGATACCTGTCGCTCGTAACTATGTTTATCTACACTCATATTGTAAGTTCTCTAAAACGTGTTCGAAAACGGTAGGCAATGGCTAGCATTACCACGACCGATTTTACTATGATAATTGATAATCTTTTTATCCGTGGCAGTACCGTAATTTTAACTTTTCATGCTCAATTATTGATGTGCTATGAGTTTTGATAACATAATGTACACCTGCACGCGCCCGCGGCCGGCGACACGCGCCCGCGCGACCGCCGGCACAATCGAGTTGGCCATGGTGGCGGTGCAATGGCGGCCATTCTATGGTTTCGGAATACGGCATTTTGAATAAATAATATGAGTGTAGATAAAGCAGTGTATGCAACTATACGTAATTAGGACCCTTATTACGTAACAGTTACATAAACTACTATTACTGGCCGTTAGTAGATAAAGATATCGAGACAATAGGGAAGGAATGCGGTGCGTCTAACAGTGTGCGCGACGCCTCCCTGCGCGCCAGCCTCCACCCCTGGGAGTTCCCGGAGACTGCGTGGTGGCGCCTGCACGCGGATTTCGCACAATTTAACGGAAAATACTATATAGTGCTAGTAGACGCGCATTCCAAGTGGTTGGAGGCGGAGGAGATCCGCAGTACGTCCGCTAAAGACACAATTAAATTTCTAAGATCCCTCTTTGCTAGATTTGGGCTACCTAGACAATTAGTCACCGATAATGGGCCCCCTTTCCAAAGTGAAGAATTTAAACAATATTGTATGAATAATACGATAAAACATATAACGTCCGCTCCCTATAGACCACAAACCAATGGAGCGGCTGAAAACACAGTTAAATCCGTGAAAAAGGCTTTAAAAAAGGCCTTGTATCGCGGACAAGATCTCTCAACAGGTTTAAGTAAGTTTATTTTTCAATACAGAAATTTTGAGCACGCGACGACAGGTATTGTGCCCGCGGTCGCGCTGCTCGGGCGACGCCTGCGAAGCCGGCTCGACCCACTGCGCCCCGAGACTGCGGAGGTCGTGCGTCGGGCACAGCAGCGGCAAGTGGACGCAGCAGGCGGCCGCGATAGGGAATTCCAGTTAGGGGATCAAGTATTGACTAGGGATTATTCAGCTCGCGGAGATAAGTGGACCTCGGGTAACATAGTGGCGAGAACAGGACCGGTATCCTACAAAGTAGATGTAGGCAGTGGACAAAGTTGTCGTAGACACACTGACCAAATACTGCCCGTGCGCCGAACAAGATTTTCTTTGGGAGGTCCTAGTTCATCGTTAGACACCCCCACCAATACTGGAGCAACACCTAATGCTCTTGTAAACCCTGCCAAGGAGGATTCCGGTGGAGAAAGCGAGTTTGATTCCGCGTCAGAAGGGTCCGTAGAAAACTTCAAAAACCAGCCGGAGGGTCAAGATCCAACGCCGCCCCCGGAGGACAGCAGCGAACGCGCCAAGCTGGCTTTAAGAAGAGAAAAAAGGTTGAGAGGGGTGGAATAGAGTACTTGAAGCACATATTTAATATAATAACAATATTAAATATTATAATGTTAAATATAGTTACTTAGTTGTCTTAATCTAATACCAATAATAGTTAACCAGTTGCTAACGCCGCGCCGCTGAGTAGGATTTTATTCTTTATACTGTTGTTAATTAGTGTTATGTACGTTATAACGAAGACTGAGTTATGTCTATAGATGTAAGGTTTAGTTTAATGCACCGTTAACGATCTATTGCATTTTATAAGTCTGTGACATGTGCGTAGAAAGATGTATATAAATACTTAATATAAGGTTCACTTAAGAAAAAAAAATTGTATTCTTTATTTACTAAAAGGAAATGCTTATGTTTTTTGTTAATGCTTAATGTAAGGGGGAAGAAATGTAGGGTATGCTTGTGACTAGAGTGAGGGTAGTTTTAACTTATTTCCAATAAAACAGTTAGCTTCCGACTGCCGACTTTCATTGACGTTGCATCTTCAACTATTATAGGGACACCTAAAGTGATTTGAGTAACTTTTACAGCAGTTCGAGCATTTGCTTTTGGAAAGACTAAAGTGGAGTAGGA
This sequence comes from Pammene aurita, assembly GCA_947086415.1. NCBI lineage: Eukaryota > Metazoa > Arthropoda > Insecta > Lepidoptera > Tortricidae > Pammene > Pammene aurita. The sequence goes on from OX352313.1 coordinate 13,709,703, forward strand.
TTTTTTTTGTTTAAAATAATTTATAAACTGACCAGCGATTGATACTATAGTTCAAAATCTGTAAGAATGAACTTTTGACACTTCAGTATTGACATCATTAGTGATGAGGCTAAGACGTATCGTTTGTCAAATTTAGCGATTATTTATGAATTGTTCGAATCGATTTTACTACAACCGATTTTTTATTGTTATATGCCTATATATTTTGTATCACAAATCTTCTCAAATTATAACAATAAGAATAAGAGAATAAGAATAATGTTTGTTGACTTAAACCTAATACAAGTGTAAGTAATATTTCCACAGTATGCTAATAGCTTAAGAGAGACTTATGTATTAGGTTTGAAACAGTTTCACCGGAACTGAGCCTCTGTCTCCCGTAATAGGCGGATGCCTGTGACTCGGAAGTCAGTGATTCCACCGAGAATATGAGTTGAGATGAGTTGTATGCAATTATGCCTATTATACAAAAATAAATTAAAAAAGGAAAACTTAACTATAACAAAGCAGAAAATAAAATTATTTAGGAAATGATCATTTAATAATTGTTATCTACTAATTATGTATGGCATTATAATAATTCCATAATTAAAACAATATGATAAGAAAGTCTTATATTGTCTATTGATTACATAATCGATTTTATCGACTTACGGAAATGTTATATGAATCGGAACAGCAGACATGGTCACAACACTACATTTAAAAAAAAGGAGGCGTAGACCGTAACTGTTTGCATGCTAAATTGTTATCGTAAAATATTCAATAACTAATATATGAAAAAATTTAACATTAATTAAGTTATGTTTATTAAAAGTGAAATATTGTGTTTACGTACATGACAAGCTGTAAAATCGTTATGGGATTTTGTTTATAATTTCAAAGTGTCTTGCGCGTTTACGTTCTACGGGCGTTGCGATGTGTCAAAAGTTCATTCTTACAGGTTTTGAACTATAGTCCCACCTTATAGAAAGTGACGATAGAACCGCCTATTTAGTATATGGAGACCTTGGAAGAATAATAAGTAAGGAAGCGTAATCAACGCTCAAAATGTGGTCCACTTTCCTGGTGCCAAAGTGGGCGGAGCTTATGACAGCGGTGCCCTAATGTCATGTCAAACATTTTGAAATTGTCATGTTGTCAAAATATTAGTTTTTTCGGCCCATGAAATTTCGGTAATATATCGGTATTAAAATGCCGGCTTGTGCCGTGCATTGGTGCAGGAGCAACACAGGCGCCACAGATGAAGATATTTCTTCTCATCGGTAAGTAAATCACGCATAGATATTCTCATACATTACGGACTTGGTCGATGTTATACAATATAAGTTTTGGAAAAGTAAACATAACTCATTTGAGGAAAAGTATAATGAATGTTCATTTATAGGTTTTTCAGTTTGTTTTTTTCGATATACAGTATGGGTCCTTGTAATAAATCTTTATCAATATTATACTACTTTGATAATATTGAAATGTCTCCCTTGTACTCATATATTGGGAATATGAGATACGTACATACAATATATATACAATAAACAATCTGAATATGCCACCTCAGTCGGTTTTACTTCATCATCATCATCATCATATCAGCAGAAGACGTCCACTGCTGGACATAGGCCTCCCCCAAAGAGTGCCACAATGACCGGTCCTGCGCCACCCGCATCCAGCGGACTCCCGCGACCTTCACCAGGTCATCAGTCCACCTTGCGGGGGGTCTACCCACGCTGCGCCTTCCGGTTCGTGGTCGCCACTCGAGAACCTTTCCGCCCCAACGGCCATCGGTTCTACGAGCAATGTGCCCCGCCCACTGCCACTTTAGTTTAGCGATTCGGAGGGCTATATCGGTTACTTTGGTTCTGCTGCGGATGGCCTCATTTCTGATGCGATCACGCAGAGACTCCAACCATAGCCCTCTCCATTGCCCTTTGGGTGACTTTGAGCTTTCTTATGAGGCCTATTGTAAGCGACCACGTTTCAGTACCATATGTCATCACTGGCAACACACACTGGTCAAAGACTTTCGTCTTGAGACACTGCGGAATATTGGACAAAAAGATGTGCCGTAGCTTCCCGAACGCTGCCCAACCGAGTCGGATTCGTCGATTGACCTCTTTCTCGAAGTTGGATCTACCTAACTGGACAGTATGTCCTAAGTATATATAATCGTCCACAACTTCGAGTGTAAAGTCTCCGATTGTAACGGGCGTTGGTGCTACATGGGTATTTGACATGATTTTCGTCTTATCCATGTTCATCTTTAGACCAACTCGCTCGGAGGCTTTACTGAGGTCATCGAGCATCGTACGGTTTTACTTACCTACTAAATAAAATTTAAAATCTGTTATAATGATGACTTCAACCGTATGTGTATGTTTAAAGTTTTTTTTTCATATCACTAATATTAAGTAAAGTCAACGAAATCGACAGAACGTAAACCCTTCGAATTAGTACCTACCATACTTACTGTGATGTTCCAAATAAACTCCAATTTATTAATGAAGAATATTTATTAAAGACTTACAATCTTATTGTAACCGCACAGACAGACGCCATTAATAAAAAGAGACCAGACACGAGCATAGACAATAGAGTATGTAGCTGATCGGATAAAGGTTAGTATACATAGTGCAATTACTTCTATTAAGGCCGGTGTACATACACCACACTCTCCCATCACCAGAGGGTAACAAACCCCTCACAGAGATCCTTCCAATTGTAGACTAAAAGGAATACAATCACTCTGGTTCTAAACTAGTAACAATAACATATTTAGGTATACTAATGGGCAGACATACCAAATTCTTGGTAACTAAACTAAATTATTTATACCAACTTATTCTAACAAACTATCGCTACAGTTCAACATTTGATTTACATGCCTTTTCCATTTAGCACCATCAACATCTATGATGTAGGTGGTGTCTGGTACGGATTCTTCTAAAATTACTCCTTGAATCCAAGGTTTATGATCCTTCCTATAATCTCTTAACATTACCTTCTCCCCTACCGTGAATTTAATTTGTCTGCTACCTGATGCCAGTCTACCTTGTTTTTCTAACATCTCGAATGATTTTTCAGCAATAGGCTGAGGCCTAAACAGAGAAAATCGTGACCTAAGTTCTCTCTGATAAAAGAGTTTTGCAGGTGTGACCCCAGTGGTACTGTGTGGCATAGTACGATAGTCAAAAAGAAATAAATCAATAGCAGATTTGATGTTATAACCACTCTCTTTTATCTTTGTCACATGGGTTTTGAATATTTCAACAAAACGTTCTGCGGCACCGTTAGTTGCTGGGTGATATGGAGGAGAGAAAGTATGCTTTATATGTTTAGACTCACAATATCTCTTAAACTCCTGACTTGCAAATGAAGGCCCATTGTCAGTGACAAGGTGAACTGGGTAACCATGTCTACAAATTAGGGTATCTAATACTTCTATAGTCCTAGCTGACCCAATTGTACTCATTTGTACTACCTCAGGCCATTTTGAGTAACTGTCAACAATGATTAAATACATCTTATTATAAAAAGGTCCACAGTAGTCTGCATGCAAACGATGCCAGACCGTTGGTGCTACAGGCCATGATTTTTGAATGCCCTTAGTGGGATTATTTCGAATAGTTAAGCATGTTAAACAATTATTAGTTATATTTTCAATATCTGAATCGATAGCGGGCCACCAGAAAAAGGAACGTGCCACTTGTTTCATTCGGACAGTGCCAAAATGGCTCTTATGCAGCTCAGATAAGACCGATTCCTTTAATGAATTAGGAATTATTATCCGGTAACCCCAGAAAAGGCAATCCCTATCACAACTAAGTTCGTCCTTTTTATTAAAATATGGCAATAAATCTTTGCTAATATTTTTTTTGTCAGGCCAACCATCAGTATTGTACCTGATTACTTGTGTTAATATTGAATCTTTTTTTGTTTTACATTGTATTAATTTCCAATTTAAAGTCTCAATCTCTGAACTTTCAATATGATATATACAACTTTCTTCTGCTTCATGACATATAGGATGATAATCTACTTCAAAATTACTGACATCAGGTGATGCTCTAGATAGATAATCAGCAGGATTTGTATTTGATTTAATATACTTAATTTTGTAATTGAATGCAGACAGAAAAATAGCGTAATGCTGCAGTCTTTTTGCTGCCATCTTAGGTATACCCTTGGTAGGGCCAAAAATTCTAACCAGAGCTGCATTATCCGTTTCTAATTCAAATTGCCTGCCGTAAGTATAATTATAGAACTTTGTTATTCCATATACAATCGACATGGCTTCTTTATCAATGGTAGAGTATTTTTTCTCAGTGGCATTGAGTTTCTTGCTAGCATAAGCTATTGGTTTGACAACACCATCATAGTCTCTTGGTGATGGGAGAGTGTGGTGTATGTACACCGGCCTTAATAGAAGTAATTGCACTATGTATACTAACCTTTATCCGATCAGCTTCTAAATGAGGGTTTAAAGTGACCTTATAATCACCACAGAGACGTACTGAGCCATCAGATTTAATGACTGGAACAACTGGTGTTCCCCATTGGCTGTGTTCAACTGGTGCTATACGATTATTTTTAAGTAATCGGTCTATTTCTAATTTTACCTTTCCTTTGAGTGCGAACGGTACCCGTCTGGCTGGCAGGCATTTAGGCCGAGCCCCTTGCTTTAATTTTAAAGTAATTGAGTCACCATTGCTGTTTCCCCAATCTGCTGCGAATACTTCTGCGTACTTCTCCTTTACAAAACTTTCTGCCTCTGAAACAGTATTACAATTGTAATTAATATTTAATTCATTACTTCCTAACTTTGGTGGCCATAGATTAAAATTAAGCAGCCAATCACGACCAATGATACGTGGTACTTTGTCCCCTGCTACAAAAACATTTAACTCTTTTTGAATACCCTCATATTCAACCTGCAATTTTTCTATAATGCCTACTGGCTGAGATTCGCTTTGGTCAAAGTTCACAAATTTTGCTTTACATTTTGTAATTGCTTTATTAGGAAATAACTTGTTTTTGTCACTTAATGGTATTACAGTAACCTCCGAGCCAGTGTCTAATTGAAAGTCAAGATCAATTCCTTCAACTGCTAACCGCATATAAAAAAGGAGGTACTCTACTCACGTTCACTGCATAAACATCATATTCTTTAAATAAGTCTTTGATGGATTCTTCGGTGCCGTTGCCGTCTACTTCAGCATCCTTGGAACAGGACGAGTCCTCATTTTGAAGCAAATATGTGCGCCTAAACCTAGGGTTTTCTGGGCAAACCTTATAAATGTGCCCCTGACGACCACACTCCGAACAAAACTTTTTAATTAATCTACAATCCTCTTTTAAATGATTAGTATTGCCGCAACAGAAACACTTAATTTCCTGCCGCGATGTAGAACTCCTGCTTTTATTCATCTTCCGGTTTGGTGTAGTGTGGTTCCTTTGTTGTTTGCCGTAGAAAAATAGAGTTGATGATTCTTGAGCACCACCCCCGCTCTGCTGCCAAGCCACCTCCACGGATCTGGCCAATTTGACAATGTCCTCTAGTTTTCCTGCATCGCTTTTCAGTAGCTCGAATTTAATAAGTTTAGATTGGACTCCATCAATCAACTTTTCTTTAATCTGGTCATCTGGGTCTTTGAAGTCACATTTGCTAGCCATTTTCTTTAATTCAGTTACATAGTCTTCAATATTTTCTTGTGGCAGCTGATTCCTGCTCCGGAAAGCGGAGCGTTCCAAGGAGACAAATCTAGGGCTGACATATTTCCTTTTTAATATATCAGTTAGCTCACTGTATGACAAGTCGATAAGTTTCTTTGGAGCACATAAACACTTTATAGTTTCGAACACGTCCGTTGTTAATTTTGTAAGCAGAAGTGGTGCTTTTTTTTCTTCTGGTAAATCATTTAGTTTTATAAAGCAGTCCAATTGTTGCTCAAAGCACTCGTATTTTTTTCCGTCAAATGGCTGTAAGTTTACGGCTAAATGCGTGACTGACTTCTCCATTTTTTGACTATTTCGCTTATTCTTGCAGTAAGTAGCTAAAAGGTGTCGTAATTCATCTACGGTCAGCTTTTCATCAAAGTCTATGTTTAATTTTTTTAGTGTTTCATGTAGTTCACTTTTATTTAATTTATAAATCCATGAAGTTTTCTCATATTGTACTATTATTGAATCATTTGAAGAAAGTGAAGATTCTGAAGCTGTTTCTGACAAATCCGACATTCGCTCACAACTGGATAGCGTTGCTGTCGAAACAAAAGACGACGGCGTCCATTAATTTTACACAGGCGCTGCCGGCGTCTAACACTGAATCACACAATTTCCGATTATTTATGTTGTCTACGGCTTAATTTAGCATCGTAGGTCTATCCCATCCTCGTCGCCAATGTGATGTTCCAAATAAACTCCAATTTATTAATGAAGAATATTTATTAAAGACTTACAATCTTATTGTAACCGCACAGACAGACGCCATTAATAAAAAGAGACCAGACACGAGCATAGACAATAGAGTATGTAGCTGATCGGATAAAGGTTAGTATACATAGTGCAATTACTTCTATTAAGGCCGGTGTACATACACCACACTTACTCTGGTAAAATCATACCATTCTGGCCGTGCCATTTCTAGTGCAACTTACTAATAGGTATGACTCTTATTTTTCATTAATAATGAATGCTATAACTTCATAGCATGGTCTTTAATTATCAAATCTAGAGCAGAGCCCGACTGGGGAACTACCTCTACCTTACAGAAAACACAGCCAATTAGCACTACACCCTACTCATAGTGTTGTGTTACTGCCGGTGAGTAAGGTTGCCAGAGAGCTCAGAGGATGCAGTGTGTTGACGACGGGGGATCCTCTTGTCCCTTTAGCTGTCAACACAGTGAATCCCCTTTTATATGAAAGCGTCGGCAACGCACATGAGACACCTCTGGAGTTACAGGCGTCTATAGGCTACGGTAGCTGCTTACCATCAGGTGAGCCGTATGCCTGTTTGCTACCGTTGTAGTATAAAAACAATTGATACAAATTGTAAATTTATCTTTGTATTTCCCTTAGCCTGCTAAAATAAATAGTACACATAACGAACTCATCCGTTATTTTTTTAGTTCTAAAAAACGAGGAAGCAAAGAGAATTTTAACTATTTATTTTGAAGGTATGCTATTATTTTCTAGTCTGGTCATAAATAAAGTTAAAAAATAATAGTTTTTTTTTGCCATAATCAACCTTAATTGCTTAACAATATGTTTCTTGAGACCAAGAGGGTCTCCCTAATGTAACGGATTTATAAAATTGTAAATAAGCTCAAAATCTTTACTATTTTATGTTAATTTATGCTTATTTTGTAGTATGTAAGTCCCTATATTGTAATTAAGCACTTTTATTAAATAAATGAAAGATGAATAGAAGGCTTTCATATTATTCCTTATTCCAAGAACTATTAAATTTATGTATATTACATAAGTAATTAAAAATGCACTAAAAATAAATTGTTAATTGATTGCATTATTATGTATTACGTGAACCCATCCACGTCAAACTTAGGCGTATTATTATACGTTAACTTGACATTTCAGTTATTTCATTTGAGTATCTCCTGTCCAATTAAACTTCATTGTCAAATTGATTTTGACCACTCACAACACGGCAACTTTTCTTATTGGTGAAATGGCATGAAACCTTTGCAGAATTAAGGTTAACACAAAAAATATGCTTAAAGAATGATTATTTGATTGGTTAATAAGACATAAGACATTTTAGTTTTGTAAACGTGAAAATGGGTCGTGTTTTCACATGAACTTTGCTTGCCTTTACTCGTCTTGATATTATATGTTGATGATGGAGACCGAAATCCTCCTGATTCGGATACTAGGCGTTGGATTTGTTCTTGATTCAATTCCATAATTACTAGGCGATGCAACAATTTTTTAAGTGTCAAAAATAAACAAAATACCTACGATTGTCAAACTTTCGTGAGACTCTAACATATTAAAAATATTTATAGCGGGTTACTCTCGTAATTTAAGTCGATTTTTGCTGGATATGTTTCGATAAATTTACTGGCCGCTCGTGAGAATGCTCATCGCAAATTGATACAAACATGTCGAGTAAAAATCGACTTAAATTACGTGAGTAACCCGCTATAAATATTTTTAAAATACGATTGCGCCAAAAACTTTAAACTCTAGAAGTTTAAACTACACTGTGGGAATGTCAGTTTCCAGATGACAGCACTGGTTTAGTCAATTCCCGGAATATAATAGGCAAACCTCGTATCTGATGGCGACTGTACAAACATCGAAGACACTGAAACATCAAGTCCAAATCAGTTAATTAATCAATATCGATATGGCTTGCCGGGGCTCGATCAAGTTAAAGCTATTGGTCAGGTATGCTAAACTTTCATGTTTGTGTTTGATTTAATAACAAACCAGCCAGTGTAGAAGCGGAATGCCCTACTCAATAAATAAACAAGCTAAAATAATTACCACTCTAAATATTTTATTGGCTCGTGAAAAAGCCCTGGAAGCCTACTTGCATAGCATTTCCTATTGATTTTTAAATTATTTATTTTCAGTTATCGTCGTCAAGTCAGAGGCTGTAAATGAAGATGGATCAAGTAATACTATGTTGGGTAAGGAACAACTTTAATTGAAAATGTCTAAACACGGAATGGAATTATTATTTTTACTGTTTTTACGTGACTCCGAGAGTAAAGTGATATTTTCCGCCCGCGCGCGCAGCGGCAAATCTCACTTCACACGCAGGAGAAGACGTGAAATTGTGTACGAACCACGGGCGGGAATAAAGAAGGCCTCAGATCGCTTGTTTATGGCATGCAACAAATGCCCGCTATCTGAGCCGTTGTTTATTTTACCGCCCTGTACGCCTACGCCTAACATACTTGACGTGTGACGCGCGAGTTCAGACTTCAAGCGCGACTCGAAGTATGAAGGACAGGCGACAACGTAAGATATGCTAGCTCACCTGGGTGTACGAGTAGGTACTATTTTATTGTCCTTTATCTGTGTTCCGCTGCCGGGTGAACGCTTGACAAATTTCTGCTTGTTGAATCTGCTTCAGAAGTTGCTAAGCGTGCAGGGTGTTCAAATTAATCTTGGCACGGCGTTATGGTTACTAAAGCCTTTTCCAGGCGAGGTACGATCGCCCTCGACCACACATCCATGTCAGTTAAATTTTAACCTTAATATTTCGACTCAATGTTCAAATTAGCTTGGACTCCCCTTTTAATGATTTACCAAAACGTACATATTTTGAAGATTTGTGGGATTTTTAAAAGGAGTTTCTGGATTGGCGAGGCGTGGGTAGGAAATGGGTTAAAATAACAAGATCATTGTGACCACCTCACCCGCTCAGGTACTTCTGCTCATAAAGGAACCTCCTTAGAAGCAGTCTCCTACAGAATACTTATTTTGACCATATGTCTAAGACGATTGTGAAATTTGAAATATGAACCCTGCATCAACACCTATCTATAATACTATTACTCATGGAAGCAGACGGCATCAATTTGATCATTGAAAACAGTTGTTATACGCCACGTATTGATACGAGTAAATTACAAGAAAAAAAATTAAGATTGGTATTCTGTCCTGCTAAGCCAAGAAACGGTATGTTCAAAACAAATGAACAATGAACTTGAAAATGGAATTCTGAGCTATAAACTTTTAGGTATACATTTGCATTTTTTTTTCTTAGACTATATATTCATACAATTATTCATTATACAATCATTCATACAATTATTTTCGACTAGATTTCCGCTACCCTAAGGTTGTCTGGAAGAGATCGCTCTCTAGCGATAAGATCGCCTGTTGACTGCCTCTACTTTTAATCTGTGTAGTGTACTGTTATATGTTATTGAGGTGTGCAATAAAGAATATTTGTATTGTATTGTATATTTATAGATCTTCAGGACAATTATTGTCTTAACACGTATTGTGCGATGGAACCCCGAGAGCGCAGCGCAGCGTCCTACTCGTAATTAGCCGATCTTTCTATGTCATGTGTTTATTCTACTGAAGTGAACAGTTGTCCTTGTTTGCTTTAGACGGAGCGCTCGGTACAGAAACGGTGACCGAAGACGGCGGGACCAGTGACGATGGGGACTCCATGTCGCGTGAGTACTTACCGGCTTCTTTACTGGTTTACGGCGATCTTGTCTTAACTTGTAGCAACATCATTTGTTATAATAGTACATTATAGTTGAGGAGACGAAGTAGCACATTGCTGGATGAGTATTATGTCATCCACAGTAAAGTCGGGTTGCACCCGATTACCTTGTCGTACCTTGTCGGGCTTCGCCCGGTTATATACATACGTTGACTACCTTGACGGGACCTCAGTCGTCTATTGTAAAAGCGTACCATTTACCACAACGTACCTCACACGAAGCGTACGGTCACGTCTGAAAATATGGATACATTTAATGTAACAAAAATGTGTATCCAAGACATTGGGTTGGCTGGAAGAGATCCAGGGATAATCTTGCCTTTGTGCATACATTTTATATTTGTTACTGTTGTTTTTATGTTCAGCGCCGGCCTGAGCCCTCGATCAGGGTAGAGCGAAATCGGGTTTTGGCGCCCTTCGTTAGTAATGAAAATGAAAAAACTGGTGGTCCGCCTCGAACTCACGATTTCCTTGCAAACGAAATGACCAATATAACAAGACCCACCTCAAGATTTTTTTTGCCTTCTAGCTCCACACCCCTTTGATCGATCCTACTTATATACGAACTCTCAAATTATATGTATCTCTGCTACAACCCCAATAAATTTCATGAAGATCAGAAAAACGTCCCAGTAGCCGAATTTGTTTGTAAGAACTTCACTTCGCTTACGCTCCGCTCGTTCAATTAATCTGTCTTATCTAAGCTTAGGCTGCGTTTCCACCAGAGATGAGCGAGGATTTATCAGGCTTTATTTCGTACCTTTCAAGATCAAAAGAAGTGACTTAAAAAAATCATACTAACATTATAAATGCGAAAGTGTGTCTGTCTGTATGTTACCTCTTCACGCTTAATTCGCTAAACCGATTTAGATGAAATTTGGTATGAATATAGTTTGAGTCCCGGGGAAGGACATAGGATAGTTTTTATCCCAGAAATAATCGCTTAAGAGGGTGGAAGTTTGTATGAAATTGTTGCTCACTGTTGACTTAAAATAGCATATTCCCTAGATTAATATTTACTATTCGATTTTACCAAGGCGTTTTATTCATTAATTATGGCCAATGTTAATCCCATAAGGTCGTGGCAAAAGCAAGTAAATAATAAATTGAAAAACCCAAATTGGGTTAATCAATCGCTTAGAAAATTATAAAGTACGTAACTTTTTCGGCGCCTTTATCGGGGTTAATTTCGCGTCTTTCAAAATTAAATCAGAGATTTAAAAACCAAAAAATAATTTTAATCATGATATAACCAATTGCTTAGAAAATTATAAAGAACGTAACGTTTTCGGCGCCTTTATCAGTCTATATTTCGCTCCTTTTAGAATAAATAAAAAGAAGCGATTTAAAAATAAATATTAAAATGTAATCCTGATAAACCCAATCCCTTAGAAAATTATAAAGAACGTAGCTTTTTCGGCGCCTTTCAAAATTAAAAGCAACTAGTCACGCCTAAAAAAATACTTGAAATAACAAAAATACCAAAAAATATAACTGTACGTTTTCGGCGCCTTTAACAGTCTATATTTCGCGCCTTTTAAAATCAAAAGCAGCGATTTAAACAATAAATTATATGATGTAATCCTGTAAAATAATTTCAAAATTATTAAGAACGTAACTTTTTCGGCGCCTTTATCTCGCGCGTCACACTTAAGAAAAAATGTTGAAATAACAAAAATACCAACAAAAAAAAATGTTACTTTTCGGCGCCTTTATCAGTCTTTATTTTGCGGCTTTTAAAATCAAAAGCAGCGATTTAAACAATAAATAATAAAATGTAATCCTGATCAGGGTTCGAGGATATATATCAATGGATAAATATCCAATGATTTTTTATGATATATATCAATGCAGAAATGTTAAAAATATCGGCCTCCTAGCCTAGCCCAGTCGGTAGTGATGCTGCCTATGAAGCAGGAGGTCCCGGGTTCGAATCCTGGTCAGGGCATTTATTTGTGTGTTCATCACGGATATCTGTTCCTGAGTTATGGATGTTTCCCACGTATTTAAGTATTTATCTGACTATTATATATATCGTTGCCTAGTATAGTACCCACAACACAAGCCTTATTGAGCTTACTGTGGGACTAGGTTGATTTGTATAAGATTGTCCCATAATATTTATTTATTTATTATATTATATGCAGAAATGTAAAAAAAAATTTTTTTTTATGGTTTTTAGTTGCTTTTGCCCGAGTTTTTTTATTGTGTATTTTATGTTTTGGTTTAATTTGTGGGATTTTAAGATTTTTATATACCCAAAATAAATAAAACATTAAAAACATTTTGGTTCTTTTTTAAATAGTCTATTATGTTTATGTAACACATATGCAAATAGTATACATAAATAATACAATAAAATAATAATATGGGTTTCATACAAAATGGATATATGTCAAACTTTTGATATATATCGGATATATATCATAAATATCCGATATTTTGATATTTATAATAAATATCGGATATTTTCGAACTCTGATCCTGATAAACCCCAATATCTTAGAAAAACATTTTTTTTCTTATAGTTTGATTTGATGAGCTATTTTATACCTTAATAAATTGTCCTTCTTCAATAGTATTTTTTTCTATCTGGCTTCATTTTAAGGTAGGTACAGTAATTTTTAATTAAATGTATTTGCCTTTTTTTTAATAGAAAATTGTCTCCCATAGAAAAATCTTTGTCAGAGGTTACATTAGAGAGTCTTCCTGACTATCCTAGCTAAAATACAGTTAATTAATGTAGCTTCTTGGTAAGATGAAATTCTGAAAAGCATAAAACGGGTTGTGAAAATGGTAATACAATTATGGCATTGTAGCGGATGTCGATTGAAGATTGCCAAATTATGTTGTTCAATAAGTTACAAAGTATGTTGAATTAAAAACGCGAAAACTTATATATGCTTACATATTTTATTATGATTGTATTTTTATTTATTAGTATTGTATCTACGGATTAATAATAGTAGTTTATGTAACTGTTACGTTTTAAGGCCTACTTACGTACAGTTGCATACACTGCTTTATCTACACTCATATTATTTATTATAAATGCCGTATTCGAAAACCATAGAATGGCCGCCATTGTACCGCCGCGGCCATCTCGATTGTGTCGGCGCGGCCAACTCGATTGTGCCGGCGGACGCGCGGGCGGGTGTCGCCGGCCGCGGGCGCGTGCAGGTGTACATTATGTTATCAAAACTCAGAGTACATCAATAACTGAGCATGAAACGTTAACATTGCGGTACTGCCACAGATAAGAAACTTATCATAGTGAAATCGTTTGTTGTAATGCTGGTCATAGCCTACGGTTTTTGAACGCATTTTAGAGGACTTACAATATGAGTGTAGATAAAATAAATATACAGCTTCAAAATTAGCACTAAATTAAAAAATACACAAGATTGTACACGGCTACTTTATTTCAGGACCACTCCTTATTTAAGTATTTATCCATATTTATCTATTATATATATCGTCGTCTAGTACCCATAACACAAGCCTTATTGAGCTTACTGTGAGCGTAAGTCGATTTGTGTAAGATTGTCTTATAATATTTATTTATTTTAATTGCTAAAATGCGAAATACTCTAAGTAGTATTTGTTTGTTTTTGTAACTGGCGTTTGAAAGAAAGAATGGGAACATTAAGGGGTTCTTGCTTGGCTAGGTTTAAAGACTTCACGAACGAATTCTTATTCTTATCCTTATTCAACCTTATCATTCCACGATCGCAAAAACATTTTGATTCGATTTTTTTCCATTTCAATGTCTTTAGCATCGTCAACAGTTTTTTTACTACACTCCGTATATATTACGTTTTAGTTTGACATTAGATTGTTGTTTAATGAACAAATAATAGGGGTCTACAGGGTGGAATTTTGTAATGCCACCTGAAGGGGAAGTACTCTTAATATTGTAGATAGAAAATTTTACTCAAAGAAAACATTCCTTTATTTTTTTAAAGAAAGAAAACTGCATTCAAAGATTTCGTTCAAAGTAATCGAACTGACTAAAATCTCTAAAAGTTGCATCCTGTACATTTATTGCATCGATCGTTAGGGTCAATTATAAGGATGAAATCTATCTTACAAACTTTATAAATTAAATGAAAGGAAAACAATGAAATCTTAAATTATTAATTCAATGGATCAAGTTAAAGCACTTTTACTCAAAGATCCATCTGTTTACTTATGTTATTAATTAATAATTATCATTGACGTCATTTATCCATTAAAATGACGTATTACTTTTTAGATAAGACGATTGCAATCAGCACGTGTTTGTAATGCACACTCCTTTCTTAGATGCGACATAACTCCGTGTGTGACGTAGTTTAAATATGGAATGTTACATTTGAAAATAGATTTTCATCTGTTATTCACATTTGATTGTCACAAACAAATCATTTCATATTCCTTTCATTTAATTTATGAAGTTTGTTAGAGAGATTTCATCCTTATAATTGACCCTAACAATCGATGCAATAAAAGTACAGGGTGCAACTTTTAAGATTTTAGTCGGTTCGATTACCGGGTGCGACAAGCGAATTTAAAAAAATCTTTGAATGCAGTTTTCTTTCTTTTAAAAAATAAAGGAATGTTTTGTTTGAGTAAAATTTTCTATCTACAGTATTAAGAGTACTTCCCCTTCAGGTGGCATTACAAAATTCCACCCTGTATAAAACACCTTTAATTTTGAGTCATATTTGTCTATAAGTTATGGATTTTTTCCTTGTGAAATAGGGAATTTCAAAATAAGTTATTTTTTTATTTTACAAGTTTTGGCTTCCGAACGGTGTCAAAATTATACTACAAATTAATTCGGCATCCCCGATTTATTACGAAAACGATACTAAATTTAGCCAGTAGCTTAACTGGTGTAGATAAAGTCGAGACTTCTCACATCCATCCTTGGGTCCTAAGGAATAATCACGCCAAAGGAAATCTCTAATGTTCACGAAAAGCCGTATTTTTAATGCTACAACTGCCACTAATACATGCAAATAAATAAATACCAAAAATTAACATGTTAGCACATCAATCGAAAAATTGTGTATTTAAAAATAACATCGAGGTTTCTGTGAAATATAATATTTTCAGAAATAATCGCTTTGAAAGTCAGAAAAATTGTATGTCCCC
The DNA here is from genome assembly GCA_947086415.1 of Pammene aurita. Taxonomy (NCBI): domain Eukaryota; kingdom Metazoa; phylum Arthropoda; class Insecta; order Lepidoptera; family Tortricidae; genus Pammene; species Pammene aurita. The sequence continues at coordinate 13,725,054 of OX352313.1, forward strand.
CCTGTAACTTTTGAACCGTAAGTCTAAAAAATTGGAGAAGATGCGCCTTATTACATAATTTCTACGAAAATAGTTTTTAACATTACATAATTTCTACGAAAATAGTTTTTAACATTATTGGATCAGCCATTTTTGGTTATCTCCAAAAACTTCTTCCAAAGGCATCAGATACGACCTTTTGGTATTAGTTTGGTTCTTATTCCATTTGAAGATATGGAACCCTCCATTATGCGTGGTCCGACACGCATTTGGCCGTTTTTTTTCTACTTTGGTCGTCATTCTACGATAAATCTACTCCAAGTTACCAGACTACCAGACTAAACATCAATAGTGTGGATTGCAACTATTTTGAAATTTTTAGGTTAGTTGAAATTATCTGACCATTTTTGTGTGAATTATGGAAACGCAATTAACGCGACAGTGTGTGTGGTAAGTAGGAATGAATATGTCGACTTAAAATATTTTTGATCTACACCCATATCATAACTTCCCTATAATGATAAGCTAACGGCCTATATAATACAATCAAAATATTATCCCTCATGCATTTTAGAAAATATGCATTGCATGGTACTGGTGTGTTGATTACAAACCTCCTGGTGTATCTTTTACACACTAAAATACACACCAAATTTCAAAACTGTCCGACGGCTTTCGAGTTCTGTCGTATTTTGATTGTATTAATTTTAAGAAACCTGCACGGCTAGCACGTCTTGCAAGAGCAACTTAAGCCGCGAGTAGGAAAAACCTTCCCGCGCCTGTCAAAAATCTCACTTTCCGGTAGCATAACATGCACCTGCGGGTGCAACTGACGCGAAGAGAACAAGTTGTGCTAAGGATTTTAGTTCGAAGTCGCGAGCTACTGTCATTTTATGACAGTGGCATTTGATCGCCAGTCTGTCGCTCCTTTCACGTGCAAGTTAATTGTGCTGCCAACTAGCGACAACGCATGAAGTCGCGCAGATCTCTCTTGTCGCGCCAGTCGCGCGTAAAACGTGCTAGCCGTGCTGTATCTGTGGTGGATCGTAAAATTTACTTTTTCTACTCCCGTACTTTTATCTGTCATTTATATATTCGTCATCACCTATATAAGAACATAGATAATATACTCGAAGAAAAGTCTATCTCGTCTATTTCCAAAAAAAACCGGCCAAGTGCGAGTCGGGCTCGCGCACTGAGGGTTCCGTACAAACCTGTAGGTATATAGGGGTAGTAACTTTAAAATTATTAAAAATATTTTTTGTATATGATGTAACAAAAAATGATGTATCGGTGCTATAAGACATAGCTTCGTACTAAATTTCAAGATTCTGAGTTCACGGGAAGTACCTTGTAGGTTTTGAATCCCTTGCGAGTTTAGAAAATTTCCGCAAATTTGCGGCATAAACGACTGTATCTTTTAATTAAGCTGGCTTAGAAGTTTGATTTTTTCACAGCTCCAAGTGACAGTAGACCTGAGCATTTGATATAAATTTCAGCTTGATACCTCCACGCGTTCCTGAGAAAAAGGGTCTTGACAGACAGACAGACGGAAACCTAAAAAGCACTTGTTCTATAAAAGGGCCAAAATAGAATCGCGTGCAGTCTCGACTATAGAAGGAAATAAATTACTGCCAACCTAAAAAACCTAAATACCGCAGCGTTTTAAAAAAAAACCTTTAAAAAGGAACAATGAAAAGAACCACAGACATACTTTGTAGATTTTACGTGTCCCATTCGTTTGTGGTGGCAAATTGCAAACTTTGAAAATAATTTATTTTTACAAATCTTTGTTGCTCTTTGATAATTAATTAAATAACGACTGCGTGTGTTTGTGTTAGTATTATTGAAATACAGGGTTAACTTAAATTGTTGATTATGCTGAAAAATGACTGCAATATCCATGAAGTGTTTAATTTCGCATTTTATGTAAAACTATGTGTAGTCGTAGAAAAAGTATTGTATGCAACGTCGTATAAGTAGGTCTAAAAATTTCCTGGCATTTTTCTTAATAATTTTCGCCTACGGCTCAAATTATTACTCGCGCCACTCTCTTTTTTGACCCCTCTTATACAACTGTTGCATAAAATACTATTATAATATCGATGACCGATACTTTAATTACATTCAAATTACAAGCGACAGTCTAGTTGGCCATGGACGTGCAATGGCGGTCATTATAATGAATCTCAACACGTTGAGGAGTTATATTATAATACATACGTGTTTATATAAAGTAATGTATGTAACTGTACATAATTAGACATTCTCACTTCGTTCGTTTTATAAAACCACATTCGTATTTTAATGCCCTTCATTATGTAGCAGTCACATAAACTACTAATGTCAGCTAGTTTTAAATAATGAATGTTGTTGCTGTGACTAGACTTAATATGAAACATCTATAAAATTGTAAATCCCTTGTTCTGTAGGGTTGGCTCTTGCACCAGGGATCGGCATTAAGCCCTCCCCTCTTCCTGCTTATTATGCACGCACCGTCGTCGGCAGATGCAGGCTCCCTGGTGCATCCTTTTTGCAGGTGACATTTTTCTTGTCGGTGAAGACGGACTCGAGGTTCACGACACTATGAGTAGTGTCTAGTGCTATTTAGTTAGTGCTGTGGTTTTGTATAAGGTGGTTGTTGTGTGCAGACCGGATTACCACGTTGAACCAAGCAGCGCTGACCCGCTGTACCATTTACCAGGTCATGTAGGGAGATAAATAAAAACACTATTTAGCTTGTTAAGACATTTGAGCAGTGTAGTTGCAGGTGTTTCCCCGCTGGGAGTTGTTGTAGAAGTGAGCGACGAGTATATGTATGTGGTGTCGTCCGCTGCTCCTCTTATGATGGGGGGCAGGGGTTGGAGTGCCCGCATTGCTGCTATGACTCCTGTGTCATGTCGCATCCCACTGCGGTGGGATGGTCGCTCGTCGTCGTTTTGAGGACGACTTGACGTCTGGTGTGGCCGCGGCGGGCCGGATAGCCCTGCCGCAGCGATGGTGTCAGGTGCGGTCCGCGGCGGGCCCGATGGCCCAGCCGCGGTGATGTCATCTGCTTCGACGCGAGTCCCGGCGTGCCGCGGCGGGCCCGATGGCCCAGCCGCGGCGGACCCGGCGGCCCAGCCGCGGTGATGTCATCTGCTTCTAGTCCCGGCGAGCCGCGGCGGGCCCGATGGCCCAGCCGCGGCGGACCCGGCGGCCCAGCCGCGGTGATGTCATCTGCTTCTAGTCCCGGCGGTGTCCGCGGCGGGCCCGATGGCCCAGCCGCGGTGCTGGCGTCTGCTGCTATCCGAGGTGTAGCAGGGCCCGTGGTAGAGCCCGGGCCCTGCGCTCGGGAGGCCTGATGTAGTGGGGCGCGATGTTCTGGAGGTGTTCGTAGCCAGAGTTGTCCGCGCGGTCAAACATGACCCGCGCGAGTCTGACTACGAACTGCTCCAGGCCCTCCCACTGTAGTTCTTCGGCGATGGTGGCGTTCCTCTTGCGTCTCGGTGCCTTGGTGAGGATGCGTAGCGCCATCGTCTCTTGCCGTCCTTGTTTGTCCTGCAGCAGAAAGAAAACCAGGCAGGTGCGGCGTAGGTAAGTCGTGTTCGAACGTAAGCTTTGTACAGTCCGAGTTTGGTGAGTGCGGTGTGAGATGCCGGAACAGCAACCTCTCGAATACTTTCGAGAGGTTGCTGAGTAGTGTGATGGGCCGATAGTTTTCGGCTTTTCTTCTGTCCTTCCCAGGTTTGGGTAGGACGATGACTCGTCCAGTCTTCCAGGCGGTCGGGAAGTGACCCGAACGCATTATTCCGTTGAACAGGCGTGCCACCGCCGCTAAGGTGTTTAGCGGCAGGTGACGAAGCGCCATGTTCGGAATGTCGTCCGGGCCCGGCGCCTTCCTTGGGTTGCAGTGTAAGCGAGCGACGAGTACCAGTGCTCGTCTATTTTATAGGTTTTCTAGCGTGCTCGTACTAGTGGCTGGTATGTGCCGTGTGAGTTATATATTTATTCACGAATAAGCTTACAGTATTACATGTTTGTAGGAGGGTTAAAATTGATATTTATATGGGACATTTCTTCATAAATTAGTACAAAAGGCTTATAGTCTATACATTTCTGGTGTTACGACATAACATTAGTAAAATTAGACATATATCAGTTCTTAAGAACTAGACATGTAGACACAATTACAAAAATAAACAAATTGGTATAAATCGAGAAAAGGATTATCTTAGATCTAGTTACACAAAAACAACAGTAATTTTAAGCTATCTGCGACAATTCTCCCCCACGTGCGTCAGCACCGTCGATTGGTGTGGAGCAGACGAGAATGAGTCTGGAAACCGGGCGGCGGACTTCTCCTGCGCGAGTACGTACAATGGCTACTCTTATGTGGCCATCAGGACCTGGAAAGAGCTGTGCGATCACGCCTCTAGGCCAAGTACCTCGTGGCATCGTACCGTCGGCTATAATTACTACATCTCCTACGTGTAGTTTCGTCGCGTTCTGGTGTGCACTGGATCGTGGCATCTGGTTTGGACGATATTCTTTCAGCCAGCGTTTCCAGAAGAAGTCAGCTAGTGCTTGAGCTGTTTTCCAGGACGAAAGGCTCATAATTTCTTCGGAAAAGACTCCCAGCGGGGACATAGCGTTCGATCGGCCGATGAGAAAGTGATTCGGCGTGAGCGCTTCAGCCTCTATGTCAGGATTCACTGGGGTCAACGGTCTGGAGTTTACCAGGCGTTCAGCTTCCAGCAGTAGCGTATGGAGAACTTCTTCATGGGGTGCTCTGTCTTTTAGCGCGACTTTCAGAGTTGTTTTTACGCTTCCGACTAGACGCTCCCAAGCCCCGCCGGCGGAGGGGTTGCCAGGCGGGATCTTCTTCCAGATCATGCGTCGTTCGGTCATAAATTGTTTGAGACTATCGGGCAGAGAGTTTTTGGCCTCTGATAGCTCGCGTTCTGCGCCGTAAAAGTTTGTGGCGTTATCTGAGTACAGAACGGTGGGTGCGCCGCGTCGAGATATCATTCTTCGTAGCGATAGGATCATAGAGGCTGCCGATAGGGAGGCGGCTAGCTCTAGGTGCACGGCTCTAGTGGTAAGGCACGTGTAAAGTACGCCCCATCGCTTTTCTCGGCGGCGGCCTATAACAATTTGCATAGGACCGAACAAATCTACGGCTGCTGCGGTAAATGGCCGTTGATTCGCCTTGAGCCTCTCTGGCGGTAGGTCGCCTACAGGAACCTTAAGGGTAGCTCCTTTATAGGACCGACACCATTGGCACTTATTCGTCAGATAACGAATCGTACCGCGCAGTCCGACTACGTAATATCTTTTCTTCAATTCGTTGATCACCGTCGCATGATGAAATGATGGATCAACAGCTTGGTAAATGCCTCCTTAGCGTGCAAGACAGGTATATGGGCTTCGTCTCTGTCTATTCGGGCATCTAGCACAATTATTCCGTTCTTATCAAGCTTCATAGCAACTCGATGTAATGCAGACTTCTTCGGCAGCGCGCGCCCGGCTTCTAGTAGTCTTATCTCTTCGGCATACGACTCATTTTGGCCCCGTTTAATCAGTAGTATCTCTGCTAGAATTATGTGTCTGTTATTTATTTATGTTTCTGGATTTCTATTGACAGACAATCTGGCTTTGAATACCTCGGCAGCAACCAAAACTCTGGCCGTAGTGCGAAACAGCCTATTGAACTTCGAGAACCTACATATCTCGGGCAAGTATGCGAACTTGTTTTGAACGGTATTTACGGAGCAAACCGGTTTTATGACGCGCTCTTCGCACGTTCCTACGACGGGCTCTACTGTTTTCTCTCGCGGCCAATGCTCCTCGGCTTGCCGTATAAAATCAGGCCCTATAAACCACCGGTGGTTAGTTCCGAACTGGGCCGGAACGCCCTTAGTAGCGTCGTCGGCGACGTTTAACGCGCTAGGTACCCAACGCCAATCGGTAGGTTTAGTTGTGTTTTCTATTTCGGCTACTCTATGTGCGACAAAGCTTTTGTACCGACGTGGATCCGACCTTATCCAGGATAACGCTGTCCGAGCGTCGCTTCAAAAATCCTTTACTACTGTGTCGGCTAGCCGTGTCGCTAGTACACAACCTTGCAATTCTAACCTAGGAATGCTGATAATACGCAACGGTGCGACTCGCGCCTTGGCGGCTACTAAGGCTGCGGACTTTTGTCCGTCCGGGCCTTCACTAACTAAGTATATCGCGGCGGCGTATATCTTTTCACTAGCGTCGCAAAAAAACGTGCATGTTGGCCTCTCTATTTCTCGCGGGTACGTATCGCGGTATTTGTAACTCCCTAAGTGGCTGAATATTACTCACGAATGAATTCCACGCGGGTGCGAGCGAGGTGGGTATAACGGTATCCCAGCCTATCCCTCCCTGTACGCCAGACTTCCTGCATCAATGCCTTCCCTAAGACAGAGATCGGGCTTACGTAGCCTATGGGATCGAACATCGACATCGCGCTACTCGTCACCTGTCGTTTAGTGGGTAATTTCGTACCGTTGAGCACGTCTTCGGGCGTGTTGCGTAAATTTACGTTAAACCCCAACGTGTCGCGTCTATGGTTCCATTTTAATCCTAATGTGCGTTCGCTTTCGCCTCCCCCGATGAGGGACGTATCCTCTTTGCTAGGAACTACGTTAGAAATTACGTTTCGGTTGTTAGAGGCGAACCCGCGGAGCTCGAACGACGCGCGTAAATTAAGCAAGTAAGTAAATTTCGTTTACTATGTGCCTAACGTCGCTCTCACACTGGTCAAAAGCTACGACTAAGTCGTCCATATACGTGTGTTTTATAGTTTTCTCAGCGGCGATCGGAAATTCCTTCGCATGTTCGTATGCGTTTTTGTTTTTGACGTACAATGCCGTCGTCGGCGAAGCCGCGGACCCGAATATCAGTCTTTTCATCCTATATTCTTTCGGTGAGGCTGAGCGGTCCTCCCCCCGCCGAACAAAACGTAACGAATCTCGATCGCGCTCTATAATTTCTATCTGCAGGAACATTTCCTTAATGTCGGCTATTACCGCGGTCCTGCCTTCCCTAAAACGGACTAACACGCCGAATAAGTATTCTAACAGATCAGGGCCCGCTAGAAGAGCACTATTTAGCGACCTGCCGTACGCAGTAGCGGCTGCGTCCCAAACTACGCGCATTTTTCCGCGCTGCGGATGAAACGTTGCGAAATGCGCCAAGTACCATGACCTAGGCGCGTCCTGCGGGGGCGGCGAGTCTACTTTTTCCGCGTAACCTTTGACTAACAGGTTATTTATGTGCTTAGTATACTCGATTTTCAGAATAGGGTCGCGATCTAACTTGTTCTCCAGGCTGTACAGCCGCCGTAACGCGTGCGCTTTATTATTGGGCAATTCTTCGTTATCGGTACGCCATAACAAACCCGCTCGGTACCTATCTTCCCCGGGGATTTTTTCACATGTCGCTTCTAGCAAATCTATTGCTCTTTGATCGGGATCGGCCCGAGGTAACTTCTTAACTACCCCTAGAGACTCGATATTGAAATATTCCTTCATGGGAGCTAAAGCTTCATCGTCGGCCGTTTGTGGCCCCATGTGGCCTTCAAACGCTACGGTTGCCTCCGATGACCTATGTGGTCCGTGCAGTGACCATCCTAGCCGCGTCAAACTAGCTACCGGGAGGTGCGATTTACCGCTGATAATTTGGCGCGTGACTATCAAATGCCAATTATCTTGACCTATGCAGGGTGGCCACTTTCTGGAAAACCGGGAAAACCGGGAAAAGTCGGGGAATTTCGCTAGTCATGGAAAAGTCAGGGAATTGTCAGGGAAATTTAATGGAGGTCAGGGAATAAAAATTGTCTCTGTATGTACATAATAAAAAAGAACAAATTATTAATTTTACCATCTCCAAACATTATATATCTATTATAAAAAGGAAATTAAAGACTTGCAAACTTAAATAAAAACCGGCCAAGTGCGTATCGGACCACGCATAATGGATTCCGTACCTATAGAAGAAGTTTTTTGGAGATAACTCAAAAAATACTGAACCGATAATGTTCAAAATAATTTTCGTAGAAAGTATGTAATAAGGCGTATCTTCTCCATTTTTTTTCATTTTTTTTGGTCCTACGGTTCAAAAGTTACAGGGGGGGGACACAATTTTTCTCACTTTCGAAGCGATTATTTCTGAAAATATTTACATAATCACAAAATGTTCAAACAAACCTCGATGTTATTTTTAAAGACCTATCGATCTATGTTGAGATTTGGTAAAAAAAATTTTTTTATTTTTATTTAGTTACATGTATGGAGCGCCCCCCTAATAATATTTTTTTCTGCGATTTGACTACATAACTAAATAGCGGCATACAAAATACATCTTATGTGCAAATTTTATAAAGATACGTCTTACAGTTTTCGAGTAAAATGGCTGTGACATACGGACGGACGGACAGACGGACATGACGAAACTATAAGGGTTTAGTTTTTGCCATTTTGGCTACGGAACCCTAAAAATGGTCATGGTGTTATCCCACGAAAACGCTTATAGTGAGCGTGGCTTTTCCATCAATAAAGAGTTATTTGTAGAAAATCTTTTGCAAGAGTCTATAATAGGCATGATGAATTTATTTCATGTATGGTATCAATCGATTCGTTTTGATGTAAGGATAAAATGTCTATATGGCTAATTGCGTCAAAGCAACACAAAAGTCAGAAATGAGATTAAAAATCTGTCACTCGCTTTTGTTTCTCAAAACGCTACTAACAAAATGATATGCAACAGTGACGTCACGGTTGCATAGTCGCCCTGTTTAAATCTGTCTATTGTTTTTTTAAATTTCTTACTTTTTAAAAATCGTAAAATTTTAGAATTTTGATGTCTCGTATCTTTGAACCATTTCAATAGATTTAAAAAAAAAATTACTTTTTTAGGATATATTTGACGCGTTTATGACGCTATATCCTACCACGGCGGTATAGACAAAATAAATATTGAAAAAAAATGATCCACGCAGCTCGTAATTTTGTGTAGCTCCTCCGTGTATAAGGAGTGAGCCTTATACACGGAGGAGCTACACAAAAAGAAGGAAAATTTAAGTTCAGAGGGAAAACTGCGGAAATGGTCAGAGAACTAGAAAAGGCAAAAATTCTCGAAGGAGCTGCCAAAGAAGTTGCGTTATTGGTAAAACAGATTACCAAGTTGCAATAGATTTTGTTATTATTTTTTCAAATAGTTATATAATAAACATGATAACTGATTACTAGGTAGTTTTGTTTCAGTTATACCCAAGATTTTTAACAGACTTCACAAAATGAGGTTTCTCAATTCGTCGCTTTACTACTTTACAATTACTAATTACTAATACGATTAAGGCCCGTATATTGTTCCCTTTAGTATTTCTCGCTGGATTATATTATATTATATGATACATTTAATATCCAATAAATTTAGTAGTCAGAGGTACTGTTTCAATTGGTTTTTCCTATACAGCTTTTAACAAAAATGGTCAAAAATTAATTACTGTCGGATAGCAAATTGCAATTTGTAAATACAATGCAGCAGATAATTGTGCAAAAACTCAAAAATGTATTCCAATTATAAAATAAATAAATAAATAAATAAATATTTGGGGACAATCTTACACAAATCAACCTAGTCCCAAACTAAGCAAAGCTTGTACTATGGGTACTAGGCGACGATATACATACTTATATAGATAAATATATACTTAGATACATAGGATATATATAGGATTATATATTTTATATTTATTACAATTAGGAACATGCATGATTTTTTTGGAAGACGTCATTCGATTCTATTTCCCTGTAGATTCAAATGTCTCTAATAAACCTACTATCTATGATAGCCCTGAAACGTCAAAAATGTGAAAATACGTTAGGCGTCTGCGCCGCGCGTCAAAACGCCCCATACAAAAAGTGTGAGGTTTGTGACGTCACCGACCACAAAGTTGCAGAAAACTGTTTGGAAGGAACAAGTTTTTGGAAGACTTGTAATTTTAGGCACGAAAAAATGCGTTTAGCTATATCGTTGTCGTACTTTTTTTTTCTTGTTAGAACATAAGTAATCGAACTGAAGTTTCGAAAATACATTTGAGGTATATAAAAAAATGCCTAAAATTTTAAGTTTTTAAACTGCAATATCTTTAAAAAACTGTTAAAAATATTACGGATTTTCACTTATTTATATTAATTTGGGGTTGTTGAACGTGTTTATGGAACAAATTCAATTAAATATGTTTCATGCATGTTCTCTATTAAGATTATGGTCAGGGAAAAACTCGAAAAAACGCCTGGAAAACCGGGAAAAGTCAGGGAATTTTGGTTGTAGTAAATAGTGGTCACCCTGCTATGATTATTGAAGGCGCGGCAGAATCGTAACACAGCGCATCGGCTATGTCGGCTAAGTGGTCGCACTGCGCGACTATGTTTTTGGAAACGCCTTGCGCTCCTACGTTCAATCGATTGATGGTAAGCGCTTCCATCATTTCTAGATGCCTACTGCAAAAGCCGCGGATTGCGAATGGCACGGTACAAGAGTCCGGAACGCTCACGCTCCTGCCAATACCTTCTATTTCGAGCGTTTCTCCCCGCTCTCGGGGCATTATACGATCGGCTGTTTCGTGTGAAATCAAACTAAGGGCCGCCCCTTCATCTAACAGGGCTAAGGCTTGCGTAGTACCCAGTGGTCCCGTAACCTCTACGGGCATCATTTTCAAAAACGTGGGCGCTATCCTAATCGCGTGAACGTTACTGACTTTTTTGTCTTCCACGGGCGCTTTAGATGCGTTCAAACCTGTGATGCCCGGCTTCGCACTGTTACACTCCGCAAGCCACATACCTGTACTTGAAGCGACCACGGTGCGCCGCGCCTAGACATTTATGGCACAGCTTTTCGTTTTTCAGTTTTTAAAATAGACCGCCAATGTCCGCACCATTCTTTCATCTTCTTTTTCTTTTTAAATCGTCTTCTTCCTGACGTCTTGTTATATGCTTTGCGCATGCCCCCAAACGAGATAAATATATATGAAATATGGGGTGAATGATAGAGATGACAAATATGTGCGTTCCGATCTCGCTGCGTTCGCATATCTGGCATAAAAACTTAACACAGACTATATTTGTTTTACTAAAAAGAGCCATCCGCTTTCTGTATAACTTAAACCATTAATCAGTTAGAGAACTATTTAAGGAAATTAATATTTTAACTGTTGCCTCCCAATATATCTATGACAATATTATTTTTGTTTTAAAGAATATACATACATTCAAAAAAAATTCTGACATCCACAGCTATAACACTGGAAATAAAAACAAGCTTGCTATCAGAAGTAGTCGTATCCGCAAAGCATATAAGTCATTTTTTGGTCAAGGTATTCACATTTATAACAAGTTACCCGTCGATGCTTTAAATTTATCATTTCCCGCTCTTAAGAAATATTTGAAAAAAAGTTTAATGTTAAAGGGTTATTACAGGGTCGAGGACTATATGACGGACAAAGATGCATGGCCCAAACCAGAAACTACTACAAAATCATCTAACATTTAGAGGACACAGTTCAGATAGGAAAGCATATCAAACGTTTTGTGAAGCAACCAGATTTGGATTTTATTATTATTATTTTATTTTAATTAAACAATACGAGTACGTACATTGTATGTCTCTCAAGCTGTTTTGATATGCCTTCTTATAGAACTACGCATTATTGTGTATCTTTAAGATTTAATATTACTGTATTACTGTTTTGAAAAAATAAGTCCCGCCGAGTTTCTTGCCGGTCATAAATAATACTTCTCGGGTCAGAGGTGTAGGGTTAGAACCGGAGGTAGTTTTTTTTTTCTCTCTGACGTTCATAAGTGCATTGTAATGTGCCTAAATTGAAGAATAAATATCTTTTATCTTTTTTTCAGGTTTCTGATTTTCAGCACACAAATAGTTTTTTATACGGTCTAAGTACTTATAGTTCCCGCACTTAACAAGTCCAATGTTTTGTACAAGTAAGTCCAGATTATTTGCACTACGCGCGGTTAAGTTGAACTTTGTCCCGTTATAATTAGATATCGAGCACTCGATCAGTTGTGTTTCGCACTTTAGCTCCGAATTAGCCCAAGCGCCGCGCACACTTAAACTTTGCCGGCGCCCGCGCAGCCCCGCGCACTCCGCGAGTTCCTTGCTTATCAAAGAAATGCTGCTCCCGTCATCAAGCATACAGGTTGTTTTTATTTTACCGTTAGGTTATGTATATCGGAACGACTTTTAATAGCACTTCGCACTGGTTATTGTTTATATGCGTCACAGTTTCAGTTTGAGCACCAGTGTCCGACACTTCTACGATGTCACATGTAGTCGAACGCGAACTTTGACCCGGTACGTAATGCAGGAGCCGGTGATGAGCCTGCGCGCACCCCTCCACGTCGCAAGCGGCGGCCGTGCACGATGCGAACACTTAAAACATAAACCGAAACGCTTCACATATTGCCAACGGTCCTTGCGTAGTGACTTTTTAAACTTTTTGCAGTCTGGTAAATTATGTTTTCCTACGCGACAAAAACGGCATTTATCTCTAGTGTTCGTATGCCCACTTTGCACTAAAATATGTTGAGGTTTATAGTCACTATTTTCGTTATAGTTTTTACGTTTAAAGTCCGATCGAACTTGCATAAGAGAAGCACTGCATGTCGACACTTTCATAGCTTCCTCGTGGAGAAATTTTAGTTCCCTCTTTTATTAGTATGTAACTGTAGTCGTTCCATTTAGATAGCAACACCGTAGGATAAGATAATGGCGACTAAGCTAATTTCTTGTAGGTACTCTCCGCGACCCAAGGCACGAACAGCTGTGACGTAGTTTTTATCTTAACGGAAAACGTTACTATTTCTTTGTGGTATGCCGGTGGCAGGGCGTGTAACTTTTTAATTTCCATTAACATGCGCGATATTATTATTTCCGGGTTTCCAAATTGTAACTCCAGTGTTGACATCAGAGTTTCAGGTGATGTTCCACTCATAAGAAGAGCGCTCACGGAATTTTTGGCGGGTCCACGAAAGCACTTTCTTAAACGCCACATATTTTCAACATCGCTAAAATTACACACTCTGGTTGATTCTTCGAAAGCTTGTTTAAATTGTAACCACTCCATTGGTTCACCGTAGAACAAGGGCAACTCCTTCGGCGTGCTGATGCGGCTCAGCAGCTTGGCGTTTTGATTATTGTTAGATGCAGTTACGGTGGCTAGTTCCTTTAGTGCGCTGGCTAACTGCTGGACTGGCACCTCGGTGCCGGCGACTGCTGCTGCCGGCGTAAACAGCGCGCCCGAATTATTTCCAGTTTCGGGGGCGTGCTGTAATTCCAGTTCCAGCTGGCTGTGCTCCACCCACCTGGCGACATCACTTTTAACCGACATATGGTCTTGTTCTGACGGTTCCGAATCTTCAGATGGACTGTATTCCTTATCATCTAGTTGGGCGAGATCCGCTTGTAGCTTTTTATCTATCAAGTCCATTTGAATGCGAGCCTTTGCTTCAGCTGCTTCCAGCTCCAGCTGCTTCCTCTGTGCCACAATAGAAGATGATGATGACTTTTTCGAACCCCGACAGCTAGTTTTACGAGAACGATCACTTTGCGGTCTCGCGTCTTTCCTTTGTTCGGTGCGCTCGGGTTTTATTTGACTACCCGTTTCTAAAATAATAGTCTTGTCGACGGGTTTCCTTTGTTCCTCATCTTTTCCAGACGTCTGAGGCTGCTGAATTGAAAGCTCTTTTTCTTCTTCTTTTCTTTCAATTTCTCGTCGTGTGGTACTGCGTGTCTTGACCATCTTCACTGGTGTATGGTACATATAATCCGGCTTCGAAGACCACTTTGTAAAGGTTTGATGTGGTCTTATCCAATGAAAATGACCAAAATATGCACTATACTTTTATTTACACGTATAGAAGAAAACACAGTACAAAATATACGTTTTTGAGAAAAGAAATATAAAAATAACAATTAACGTCCGTTCGGTTCAACTCGCATTAAGATCTCTGCGGGCGGTGGGCCGTCCCTGCCCCCCGCGACCTCACCCCTCGCCGCGATCGTGTTCTATCGGCAACACATGATTTCCTCGCAATTGAAGTGAAAAGTGAATTCCTCGCTCGCAAACTCCCTCGGATGGATGTTTATCCATATGTGTCATTATTATATGTTTGTTTGGAGTTTGCCTCGCGTAAAATGGTGCGTATAAAACATGTTGTACAATCTACCATTTCATAACCCGGTTATAAATTATGTAAAAAAAGTATTGTTCATCAATCATGTAAATGTAGGTACAACATGTGGTTAACGCGGAAGGAAAGGCTATTTTTACGCAAGCTATTTTGAAAAGAAAACTAAAGATTTAATTTATTAAATCCACTGCAAAACATTATTGGAAAAAAACTGTGTACAGTCAGCAACAGAAGTAGCTATGCGGGTGAGGTGCTCAAATTGATCTGAACACGACTTTATTGTTAAGAAGAGAATCCCATCAAAAACATTACATGTACAAAAATGCCAGTCTCGCAACGCTATTCTCCTACTGAAAAAAGTATAAACCAAGCCAAAACCAAACCTGCAATATCAACGTGAAGCGTCTTTAAAATCGGTCAGAAAACTTACAAAACTTAAACATAACAAAAAGTGTTATTGGCGCCGTCGCTTATATCTCAGTAACTATAACATAACATAAAATTGCAAACCTCAAATGAAAGAAACAAAGCATACACAAGTTACTAACAGAAAACTAGAGGTAAAACAATTGGCGGTATTATCGCTAAAGAGTAATCTCTTCCAGACAACCTTTGGGAAGCTGAAATGTATGCCTAGATGCTTGCGTAATTTTTTAGAGGAAAGTAGCCATTACTCGAAATTGCATGTTTCGCTGATGTAGCTGGCGCCGTAGTCGCACAAGGACCACGGCCATCGGAGCAACATGTATTCCCAGTGCTGTGTTTGTGCTCTTCCTGTGGACGTCCGCAGCACCTGGATGTGGCGTTTCATCCGACTTCTTTCCGTTTTTTTTTATACCACGACGGTCGCAAACAAGCATACCGCCTGATGGCAAGCAGCCCTGTGGGCGCCTGCAACTCCAGAGGTGTGACATGCGCGTTGCCGACTCTACAAAAAGGAGGATTCACTGTGTTGACGACTATAGTTCAAAATCTGTAAGAATGAACTTTTGACACTTCAGTATTGACGTACTTAGTGATGGGGCTAAGAAGTATCGTTTGTCAAATTTAGCGATTATTTATGAATTGTTCGAATCGATTTTACTTCAACCGATTTTTTTTTGTTATATGCCTATACACGATGATTTATAATCGGTGATCAGGAACCAATTTTTATTATTTAGTTATCGATACTGAACAACATTTACTATGGGACCAACTCCGAAATAGCAAATTTTTTTTTGGCTGATTCATACACTTCGGCCGATCAGGTGTTGTCGTTTTCTATGGGAAGCCAAAAAAAATTTTGCGATTTTGAAGTTGGTCCCATACTAAAAGTTGTTCAGTATCGATAACAGAATTAGAAAATTTGGTTCCTGATGATCACCGATTATAAATCATCGTGTATACAATTTAGTGTCACAAATCTTCTCAAATGATAAGAATAAGAATAATCTTTATTGACTTAATCCTAATACCTAAGTAATATTTGCACAGTAGGTACTCTCTAATAGCTTAAGAGAGACTTATGTATTAGGTTTGATACAGTTTCACTGGAACTGAGCCTCTGTCTCCCGAACTAGGCGGATGCCTGTGACTCGGAAGTCAGTGATTCCACCGAGAATATGAGTTGAGATGGTTCGTATGCAGTTGTGCCTAATATACAAAAATAAATTAATAATTTGAAACAAAAAGAACCGCCTTCACTTAGCATCCACCTTTTCAACAGCAAAATCTCGAGCTGCTGTAAAAAATACTCTAATCACTATAGGTGTGCCTATAATAGTTGAAGAGTTCCCTCGATTTCTCCAGGATCCCATCATCAGATCCTGACCTGGTTACAATGGGACCAACTGTGAAGTATACTATTTCAAACAAAAAAATAAATTTCCAAATCGGTACAGCCGTCTTCGAATAATCGGTGAACATACAAAAAAAAATAGCAAGCAACAAAAAAACAACATTCCCGACGAATTGATAACCTCCTCCTTCGAAATCTTGAAGTCGGTTGAAAAGGAAAACATAACTATAATAAAGCAAAAAATAAAATGATACAGGAAAATATCATTTAATAATTGTAATCTACTAATTATGTATGGCATTATAATATTTCCATGATTAATACAAAATGATAAGAAAGTCTTATGATGCTCCATAATTATGCTCAGTTATGAATTACGGTCTTTGGTCATTTGTAAAGCCTGATCAGGAATATAATTGTAATCATTGTCACAAGGGTTCTGTTATTCTCATATACAGGATGGAAAAAAATCATGGGCCCTGGAGGAGAACTACCTTAAAAAGTTGATATAGCTCAATTCACTGAAAAGAAACATACTTTAATTTATTTGAAGGGACTTAACTGCATTTATAAAAATTTGGGAGAAAGTACAGTTCAATAAAAAACTATTTATTTTGTTATTTTTGTCAAAAACAATTTTTATGACAATTGATACCAATCGATCCTATTTCCAACAAATTATACAAATTTCTTAATACCAACCAAGTTTAGGACACAAGAAAAGCCATAAATAATAATAATAATTTTAAACAAAAAGAACCGACTTCAGTTAACCTCCACCTTTTCAAAAGGAAATGCTCGAGCTGCTGTAAAAAATACACAAATTACTATAGGTGCGCCTATAATAGTTGAAGAGTTCTCTCGATTTCTCCAGGATCCCATCATCAGATCCTGACCTGGTTACAATGGGACCAACTGTGATGTATACTCTTTCAAACAAAAAAATAATTTTCCAAATCGGTCCAGCCATCTTCGAATAATCGGTGAACATACATTAAAAAAAAGAAACAAGCAAAAAAAAAACAAAGATCCCGACGAATTGATAACCTCCTCCTTCGAAATCTTGAAGTCGGTTGAAAAGACTTTTCATACAATTAGTATGGAAAAAAATTAATAATAAAAGCTGTGAATGCAGCTTTACATTTTAAGGAAAATAAAAGAATGTTTCCTTTCAGCGAATTGAGCTATCTCAACGTTTTAAGGTAGTTCCCCTTCAGGGCCCATTAATTTTTTCCACCATGTATATGTTTGGGCGTTTTTGTCATTTATTATTAATTAATCAACATTGAAGTATTACTAAAAAAACCGATACAATTACAGTAATGACCTTTTTCACATCGTACTTCATTTTATTTTCGTTTTGTTTTGGTTTTTATTATTATACATATGTATGTTGCCTATTGATTACATAATCAACATTTTTGGACCCGGGGTATGTCCTGTGGACCCGGGGTATGTCCTTAAACTACGTCCGGACTTGGGTATGTCCTTAAACTATGCCAAAAAGAGAGGTATGGGCACTGCGAATGGCATCTCGCTTAGTGTGGTAGGGCACGTTCAGTGAATGTCATCTCGCTCAAATCTGGAGCAGAGCCCGACTGGGGAAGTACCTCCACCTTACAGAAAACCACAGCCAAATAGCACTAGACCCTACTCATAGTGTTGTGTTCCTGCTGGTGAGTAAGGTTGCCAAAGAGCTCAAAGAGGACTCAGTGTGTTGACGATGAGGGACCTTCTTGTTCCTTTAGTCGTCAACACAGTGAATCCTCCTTTTTGTAAAGGGTCGGCAACGCGCATGTGACTCCTTTGGAGTTGCAGGCGTCCATAGGTTACGGTAGCTGCTTACCATCAGGCGGGCCGTATGCTTGTTTGCCAACTTTGTGGTATTAAAAAAAAAAAAAAAACAATTTTATCGACTTACGGAAATGTTATATGGATCGGAACAGCAGACATGGTCACAACACTAAATTTAAATAATTTTTAAGAAAAAAAAACCGACTTCCATGGGGGTAGCCGGTGAAGCATTACGAGTATTGTAGATACACTTAACAAACGCAGCGGAGAGGACAAATCGCCAAACCTGAACTATGCGTCGTTGAAGAGTTCCGTTCTGATCATCATCAGCAGTTCCACTTCATCAAATGTCACTCTTTTGAATGAAAATGCTTGATTTGTTGATAAAAATACAAAAGTCACTTTATGTATGCCTTTAAGATTTGAGGAATTCCCTCGATTCCTCATGGAACTCATCATCAGAACTTGAGCTTGACGAAAATTGGTCCTGACAATCTAACTTGCTTAACAAACACAGCGAAGGGGACGAATCGCCAAACGTGAACTATGCGTCGTTGAAGAGTTCCGTTCTGATCATCATCAGCAGTTCCACTTCATCAAATGTCACTCTTTTGAATGAAAATGCTTGACTTGTTGACAAAAATACAAAAATCACTATGTGTAAGCCCTTAAGATTTGAGGAGTTCCCTCGATTCTTCATGGATCCCATCATCAGAACTTGAGCTTGACGAAAATTTGTCCTGACAATTAAACTTGCTAAACAAACACAGCGAAGAGGACAAATCGCCAAACGTGAACTATGCGTCGTTGAAGAGTTGCGTTCTGATCATCATCAGCAGTTCTACTTCATCAAATGTCACTGTTTTGAATGAAAATGATGGATTTGTTGATAAAAATATAAAAATACTATATGTATGCCTTTAAGATTTGAGGAGTTCCCTCGATTCCTCATGGATCCCATCATCAGAACTGCGTTTTGACAAAAACGGGACCAATCTGTATATATATACTTACAATCAAAAAAAGAATTTTCGAAATCGGTTCAGACATGACGGAGTTATGGAGTAACAAACATAAAAAATAAAAAGCAAAAAAAAAAAAAAAAAAACACACGCCGAATTGAGAACCTCCTCTTTTGAAATCTGGAAGTCGGTTAAAAAAGGAGGCGTAGATCGTAACTGTTTGCATGCTAAATTGTTATCGTAAAATATTCAATAACTAAGATATGAAAAAGTTTAATAATCTTTAAGTAATGTTTATTAAAAGTGAAATATTGTGTTTACGTACATGACAAGCTGTAAAATCGTAATGGGATTTTGTTTATAATTTCAAAGTATCTTGCGCGTTTACGTGCTATGGGCGTTGCGATGTGTCAAAAGTTCATTCTTACAGATTTTGAACTATAAAGGAATAAGAGGGTACCTTCGTCATCAACACACTGTGTCCTCTTTGAGCTCTTTGGCAACCTTACTCACCGGCAGGAACACAACACTCTGCTATGAGTAGGGTCTAGTGCTATTGGGCTGTAGTTATCTGTAAGGTATTTTTCCCCAGTCGGGCTCGGCTCCAGATTTTAGCTAAATGCCCTACCACACATAGCAAGATGACATTCGCAGTAGCTTACCTCTCTTTTGGATATAGTTTAAGGACATACCCGGGTCCGCACACGGTGCCGCAGGCGTCCACAGTTGACAATAGAAAGCTCGTTTGACTCGTAACTTGAGCGTTTATGTATGTACCGCACGTCTGTACCCACTTCAATTTGTATATGAGTTCTTAGGCTTCTGTCATTCAATGATTTTTCAAGTTTATGCTGTCCTATATGACGTTGGACAATACACCAATATTTTGCTTTTTTTTATCGACACGCTGCCAATGCCAATCGACTGATAATAACCTACTAATCTTCTACCAATCGGCCGCCACGAGGTAATTCCAATCGGGGCGAGGCGTAGCGTGGCCGTTCTGTAATATATACTATTATTGATTCTGTGACCTGGTCGTATTTACGTAAGCCGAATATAAAACATGCCATTATTGAGAAGACTGTCAAGCTTGTTGAGATACTCTTGTGATATATTAGTGAAGCACAGGTCCGTATAATCAAGAACTAGCAATACTAAAGCCTACACGAGAAATTTCTTGGTACTTACTAGAAGAAAATTTTAAATATATGGCTTACGCAATGTGCCAGAAAACCGACTTGTTTCAGATACCTGACCATTCCTGGTGAGGCTTGAATCTAATATAAGGCCGAGATCCTTTATTTTATTGGAAACTGGAATGGCGGTACCATCAAAGAGGATATGGCCTGTAACAAACTGTAGTATACATTATAGATATTAGTATACAATATTGCCACGCTCCTATAAATTGCCTTTACGTACTTTCAAGTATTATTGGCAATGACCCGTCTAACCCGCTATCCCAATCCAAAAATAATCGGTTATTTGTTTCAGACATAATGTGTGACACGGCAGTGGAGCCAGATCAGTCAGAGCTGTTTATGCCTGCCAGCGCCAGGGAACAGCTAGCGATGGCTTGTGTCGTGAGGCTCGAGCGTCTCCGTGGCGATGAGGCGCCGCTCGCTGGCCAGACGTGTCCCGCGACCTTACACCACGAGCCGGGACAAGCGAGTCCTAAGGAGAACACGCCTGTCAATACTGCCCCTGCCTGCGCCGAGGAACAAGGATACACGTGCGATAATTGCGGAGAACAGTTCACATACAAGTCCAGTTTAATAAGACATATATTCCTAACGGATGAATGTAAAAATCCCTTGGTTATATATAAACAAACTCACATATATAAAAATATCTACTGCTGCGATATCTGTAGGAAGAAATTCACTTCAAAATCTATTTTAATCAGACACATCAAAAGACACACGCGCCGGAAACCTGGTTTATGCGAAGTGAGAAATCAAACTAATATAAATAGTTCAAAATTGAATAAACGTAACATAAGGCGCACTAAAAACACACAAAATGGAAATATAAATATGCATGTTGCTGAAAATAAGAAATTTAAAGAATGTCACAAGCAATTTGAACTAAAGTGTCGTTTAGGTAAACATCAAAAGAAACCATACGAGTGTAAAAAATGTAACATGCGATTTGCATATAAAAGTAACTTAGTTCTACATGACAGAACCCATAGTGGAGGGAGACCATACGTATGTAAAGAATGTAACAAGCGATTTGTATATAAAAGTAGATTAAATATACATGAAAGAATCCACAGTGGGATAAAACCATACGAATGTAAAGTATGCAACAAGCGATTTACAGAAAAACAAACTTTAATCAACCATGAAAGAATCCACACTGGAGTGAAACCGTACAAATGTAATGAATGTAAAAGGCAATTTAGATGCAAATCTACTTTATTTAATCATGAAAAAATCCACAGGGCAATAAAACCATACGCATGTAAAGAATGTGACAAGGGGTATTCAACTAAAAGAGACTTAGTAGTACATGAACGAACCCACAGTGGAGTGAGACCATACAGCTGTGCAGAGTGTAACAGGTCATACGCAGATCCAAGTTATTTAGCTAAACACCGAAAAACCCACACTGGAGAGAGACCATACACTTGTCACGAGTGTAACAACAGCTTTGCAACAAAATTTCGTTTACAACAACATTTAACAATCCACAGTACATTGAAACCATTTATTTGTAATACTTGTAATAAAAAGTTTCGAAGAAAAGCCTATCTAATTGTACATGAAAAAATTCACAGTGGATTCAAACCGCACGCGCAGTACACATGTAAAAAATGTAATATGAAATTTACAGCAAAATGTAGCTTATATCGACATGAAAAAACCCATGCTGGAGATAGACCTTTCGAATGTAAGATTTGTGACAAGCGATTTAAACGAGTAGAACATTTAAAATGTCATGAAAATAGTCACCTCGAAGACAAACCATTTAAATGTAAGGAATGTAGCATGCAGTTTGCAGTAAAATGTAATTTAGATCGACACGAAAAAACACACGGTGCCGTTAAACTGAAAGCCGTCAGTAAGAAACGTAAGAAGCGAAGTCCACGAAAAGATAATTTAAATGTTCATAGAAAATCCCACAGTGGAGTCAAACCACACATTTGTTTAAAATGTAACAAGAATTTTACTCAAAAACGAGCTTTGGTTCACCATATGAAAACTAAACACGATCACATGGAAAGTAACGAACATTTTCATAAAGAATCTAGTAATACACAAAAAATGAGTCTTGATGCAGGAAAGCACATATGTGAAGAATGTAAGAACCGGTTTTCATCAGAAAGTGAGTTGGAAAGACATAAAAGAATCCACACCGGCGACAAATCGTACGAGTGTGAAATATGTGAATCAATTTTCTTCGATGAAACCAGTTTAATAACACATGTGGAAACTCACAGGGCTAGGACAAAATCACCTTGAAGTTTGTATACAGGTGGCGGCATTTGTTGTACCTGGTAATCCTACCAATCGTCTTAAATTCTTGGTTTTTTTTTGCAATTCTGACCTGGATGCCCTTAGCCGTAGCCGAAACCCATACAACAAATCTAGTGACAGGTAAAATCTATGCTGGCGCTATCTGGCAAAACATTAGACATTAATTTTGCCCTTCTCACTAAAAAACTTTACGTCACACCTGGCCATAATGTGAGTATTACCGCACGCTACGCGAACGGTAAAACTCGCATTATGGTCAGGTGGAGACGTAAAATTGTGTACTCATCACGGGCAGTAAAAAATAAAGCCCTCTATCGCATATTTACAACCCTCGCCTGCGGCTTGGATCACAAATACCTGCGATTTCGGGCTATCTTTCTTTTACAGTCCTTGGTAAGTAATGTACTATTGTAGTCTGTTGGTTGAGTTGATACTCTGATTAAATAATGTAATAGGTATGTGGGGACACATTTGCTTAGACTAGCATTCTCGGCTTTGCGGGATAGGTAACCGAATGCGGTCGCCCGGGCAGTCTCTCCCCGACGACGCTAGAGTTTACACCACGGACGAGATAAATACTTATGGACGCGGTACTGGGCCGGGCGCGCGTTACATGGTTTATGATCAGATGCGCATAAACTTGTCGAAACCTCATGCCGCGCGGTTCAGTCGTCGTTCGACCACGTGTGACGAATTTAGTGCCAAAAAAAATGTAAAAATGCCGTGTTGTACAATTTTGTCGTGTCGTATACGAAGCAACGAATTAAAAGAGGCCCCTGGAGTAGTTGCTTTCCACCGGTAAGTATAAAAACCGAGTATTTCACATTTTTTCCAAAAATTGTAGGCTTTTATTACGACATTCACCCATTATCTGATGGTACAACAGTATTGACATCAATTGCTCGCTGGCTATTGCTGGCGGTCGCAGGATTACGCGAGTGACGCGCAATGTATTTGGAAATACGAACGTCGCTCGTCAGTATCGTCACACGATCGGCAGCCACGTTGCTGGGCAACATGGCTGACACGAGGCAATGGTAGTGGTTACGTATTTTCGAGTGTACGCACACATCAACACAGCGAGTGAGAGACTGACATTTCTTTGTGTGTATCACCTCGTGCGTACTTTAATGAGAATGTGTGCGTGTAAATGCCGGCTACGCTGGTTTTGGAACAAACTACGGCTAATACCGTCTCCATATACTCCGTGGTTTACACGCATAAATAAATAGTAATACAACTACAACTTGTGTTGTCCTTTGGCCGCGCCACTTACCACCTTGCCACCCAAGTCGACCTCGCATCTTGTTCGTACAAAGAAAATACATTTGTTTTAACGCTGCAAAATTAAACATTCTTAAACCTAGAAACAACAATGAGACGTTAAAATAGGATCTCTACTCGGCGTAATGCCGCGGCAAGCTGTGTCGCTGGTTTTCCGTAGGCACCTACTTAACCTAACTTAAAACTAGGTCACAGTGGCGACACATAAACCAACGACGCTCTTATTAATTTTAATATAATTAAAACAAAAAATAACAATAAACAATTATATAACAACACTGTGCACATACTAAATAATAGACTGATTTTGTTGGATTATTTTATATAGAAGATTCAATTTGAGTATTCACAAAATACGTACGACATTTAAATTTAAAACGCTAATGATTTAAGCGCCCGGAAGGGTCGCGGCAGGTTATTCCAACATTTTGTGGCAGCATACGTAAGCGACGCGTTTAATTTCTATTTTGTCACCGATTTATAACAATATTTCGTGTCCGTCGCTCTATCAACAAGCTCCTGTCTAGAGCTCAGGCATTGTATTCTGTAATCTTGGACGTAAATTATAGGCAGGTCCGTCGTCATCAAGTAGCTTCCGTGGAGCATATCCTGTATCAGTAGATGAACTTGGTATCTGCTAGTCCGCTGCAAACTGATCTTCAGGTGATTCCACCGACCTCTCCGCCTCAACCTGAACCTCTACAATTGGTAGTGATGCATCTCCGCCTGAAGCTCAACCACAGGCTGATCCTTTGTGTTACTCGCTTGATAGGAGCCCACGACACTGAACCTAGTTCGATAAGTCTCCTGGATGAGACTATAATTAGTCACGTCTTTAATGGGGGAATACGAAATGCTGATGCTGCAATGCAAAACAAGTGGCGGCGTATTTTATTCAATTTTATTTTAGAAAAAAATAAAAAATCCGGTTTCTAGTATGATATTTAAGTCTCCTAGATTTCCTTTGTTCCTTGAAGCAGGGGATGGGTAGGGCTACACGATAATGCGGTGCTGCAAGCCCCCGTGCGTGGCCTTGTCAGTGGCAGCAGCATCAAGTTTGCAGATGTATGCCAAAACAAAGCGCCCGATCTTTTAAAATATAACATCATTTGAATAACGTAACATCTTGTTGCAGTACAGGCGCTAGGCAGTAAGGTTTAGGTTACATAACATCTTGTTTTTGTTATAAAAAAGATCAGGCGCTTTGTTTTAGCATACATCTACAATCTTTTGATTCTGCTGCCACGCACGGGGGCTTGCAAGCACCGCATTATCGTCTAGCCCTACCCCTCCCCTGCTTCGAGGAACAATTTGCATTGCAGCATCGGCTCGGCATTCCGTGTTCCCCCATAAAGAGTTGACTAATTATACATATCTCATCTAGAAGACTTATCGAACTAGGATCAGTGTCGTGGGCTCTAGTTCTAATAGTATTACATAACATTAGGGAGTTATATGTGACGTTATCATGGTTAGGGTACCACTTTGTCGCTTATGGATTCCGAGATATCACTGATTTTGTTAATCAACTCGAAAATAGCGAAAATTGGTTTCAATTAAAAATAGCTTCTACACACTTAAAATAATACGGTGTATTGATAAAAAGTTAAACATTTCAACTAAAAGTAGGAAAAAAACACAGTCAAAGTTTACCGACTAGAGTACCACATTGTCGCTCATAAGCTTGAAGTAAACTCATTAAACTTATTTGCTTTGAAAATTGTTAGAATATGTATTGTACTCGTTGCATCATGTTGTATGTAGAGTCCTTAAGTATTTGACAATAGCAACATTGCTTGTCTATGTTTGCATGTTATCTATGGTGACTTGCTCTCTTCCTTTTTCTGTCAGCGATGAGTAGACATAGCCTTCTAACTTTAATTAGATTTTATTATATTTGACGACTGTAAGTGAATGTCTATTCTGAGAAATACACAGTTTACTTCAAGACCAACAAGTGAGTTTGTATTTACATCGGCCTGTAGCTCTAGCCCTTCGCTCTCCTGCCTTGGTGTCTCGCGGTACAGATCGACACTGCTAAGATCCTGACCCAACAACAGATTATGGGCGCAGCAGGTAATAATATTAAAATCCATTAACATCCGAGATCTGTAATATCAGCGCGACCTGATTTTGTGCTCAAAGCAACCTACAAACATGCCACCACATGGTGATGACCATATTGATGTTACGCCGGCTACGGGTGCAGCAATAAATACGTCGGCGGTTATGTTGAATGGCGCAAGCACAATGGAGAAGCTGCAAGGGGCTGAAAATTTCCAGACCTGGAAATTTACATTAAAGATGCTACTCACGTTGGAAGGATTGTGGGACCTTGTCGAGAAAACTGATGATACACCGCTTACAGGCTCTGATGCCGCTCGCGACAGACGTGCGCTGGCTCGCCTATGTTTAAGCTTAAAGCCGGGGCTATACCAGTATGTTCGTGAGGCTAAATCAGCACGTGAAGCTTGGAAAAAGCTGTCTGATGTCTTCGAGGATCGTGGCCTATATAGGCGTGTTCTTCTATTAAGACAACTGCACCGTATTGAGTTCAATGACTTCAGTTCCATGACTGCCTATATTGAGAAAATAATGTCTCTTGTGCACCAGTTATCAGATATAGGCAAGACTGTCGAGGATGAAGAGATAGCAGAGATATTACTGAGCGGTCTACCACAGGAGTACGACTCTCTAGTAAGCAATTTAGAGACCCTGTGTTTATCGTCTAAGCTTTCAAGTGAGCTAGTAAGGACTAGGCTATTGCAAGAAGCACAGCGGAAGGATGGCTCCGTCAATGGTTCTTCACTGACTACTACAGCGTTTGTAAGCAAAAAGCAGATCATTTGCAGATACTGTGGAAAGACAGGCCATGTGAAGGTCAAGTGCTTTAAGCTACGACGTGAGAAGATGGTTAAGAAGAAGGAAAATAAGGAACCACCCATTACTGCTTACCTAGCCCATGCTGCCGCTGAGATGTACTTGGACTCAGGCTCGTCAAACCATTTAGTGAAGGACAAGAACCTGTTAAGCAACATTAAGGACACTAGTGTGCAAGTGATATCAGCTGCTAATAAACAACAGATGACTAGTGCGTGTGCAGGCGAGCTGAACCTCTTAATGAATAATAAGGTTAGACAATTGAAAAATGTTATGTTTGTCCCCAGTCTATCAGTAAATCTCTTAAGTGTCTCTAAATTATGTCAAAGTGGCTATGTCGTAGAATTTCATTCAGATGGTTGTTTCATATATGATAGGAACAGTAAAAGTTCTGGCAATTATTTAGCAAAAGCTCATTGTACTAATGGCATTTATAAACTAGATGGTATCGTATGTGAAAGTGACAGTAACATGCCCAATAGGATGCACTCTTTGCTCCTGCAAGAGAGGCAGGAGGCACCGAGTGCAGCAGTCGCTACCTCTGTCTCATCAAATTTATTTCATCGTCGTCTTGGTCACTTGAACGCCGCAGGTATGAATAGGTTAAGAAAGCATGGTTGTGGTGTCGTGTTTCAGGGTGAAGCTTATGACAAGTGTGAAGCTTGTATTAAGGGGAAGATGGCTACCAAGCCTTACCCTAAAGCCAGCTCCAGCAGGACTACCCAACCGCTGCAACTCATACATAGCGACGTTTGTGGACCACTACCAGAGGCAAGCTGGGGTGGGGCGCGTTACCTGGTCGCCTTCACCGATGACTTCACGAGGAAGACTTTTGGATACCTTATGAAAAATAAATCGCAGGTAATGACTTGTTTTATTCAGTTTAAAGCCTTAGTTGAGAAACAATTAAATTTGCCTATTAAATGCTTACGTTCAGATAATGGTAAAGAATACTGTAATTTAAATTTTAGTCAGTATTTGATGAAACATGGTATAGTTCACCAAACCACAGTACCATATTCCAGTTCTCAAAATGGTACGGCAGAAAGAAATTTTCGTTCTGTATTTGAGAAAGCGCGTTGCATGTTACAGCAATCGTCCTTGGAGAAGCGTTTTTGGGGAGAAGCTGTCATGGCCGCTATATATTTAAAAAATAGGTCTCCCACAACTGCTCTTTCCGGACAGATTCCTGAAGAAGTTTGGTCTGGGTCAAAAGTCAACCTCAGCCATCTCAGGGTTTTTGGCTGTATTGCTTATTCGCTTGTTCCTGAAAATAAAAGGGATAAGCTAGACGCTAAGGGGAAGGAATATATATTTGTCGGTTATAGTGAGACTTCAAAGGGATATCGCCTAGCTGATCCCTCATGTCCTACTACGGTGATTATCTCTCGCAACGTAGCATTTATTGAGAACAAGTTCAGAGGTTCCTATCCTCAACCATCAGAAGCTGACAGTGAAGAGCTAATAAATGTTTTTTAATTTTGACTGTGATATACAACAGAACTGTGATAAAAACATAATGAATCTAATTTAAATAATAATGATGAATTAAATGTAAGTGATAATGAAGTAAATAATGAAAATGATATTAATAGTGAAAATAATTCAATTTCAGATGGAGAGTACTGTACGGGAAGCGAGGATGAGTCCAACCCCGCTGGTTTGTCTGCAGGCGAGTCGAGCTGCGAGTCTTTAACTCCGCCATGCGAGACTACGGCTCGGGATGGTGCCGCGACTGGTCCGGTGACTGTCGCTCCGCACACTGGTCGTCCAATCCGCTCCACACGTAACGTACAACCTACGAGATTTTTAGACTACGACATGTCAGGTACAAGTCTTTTGGTCTACGAAGATCCTCTTATCTCCGAACCACTTACATACGAAGAAGCAATGAATTCTGCACACTGCAAAGAGTGGCTGCAAGCTATGAAGAGTGAGTATGACGCTCTGGTTGCCAACAATGTGTGGGAACTAGTAGATAGACCCGTAGACAAAAATATTGTTAAATGCAAATGGATCTATAAAATCAAATACGATGCATCAGGTAAATTTGATAGATTTAAAGCGCGTTTAGTTGCCAGAGGTTTTACACAATGTAAGGGTATAGACTTTTTCACCCGTCGTACGATTCTACTATGCGAATTCTGTTCTCAATTGCTAATCAATTCGATTTAAACATAGATCATTTAGATGTCGCCACAGCTTTTTTGAATGGCGATCCTAATGAAATTATTTTTATGGAGCAACCAGTAGGTTTTAGCGATAAAGATCCAAATAAAGTTTGCTTGTTAAAGAAAAGTATTTATGGCCTTAAACAGGCGAGTAGGATGTGGAACTGTAAAATTCACAATTTGTTATGCAAACATAATTTTGTTCAATCAAAATGTGAACCGTGCGTCTATATGAAGTGCTCTGGTAATGATATTGTAATAATTGCTTTGTATGTAGACGACTTTTATGTGTTCTACAGTCCAAACAGCCATATTAAAAGTTTATTGGTTTCAATTCTTGAAAACGAATTCAATGTAAAGAACATAGGCGAACTCAAGAGCTGTTTGGGCATTAATGTCACTAGGGATAGAGTTAAAGGCATTTTAAAACTCGACCAAAGTGAATATATACGTAAATTGCTTGCTCGCTTTAATATGCAAAATTGTAAGGCCGTATCCACACCAATGGAAGTCAACTGCAAGCTACTGAAGTCTAAAAGTAATGATAGTTTGCAGGATGACATTTACAACTATCGTCAGCTGCTTGGATGCCTGATGTATCTGTCTGTGTGTACACGACCAGATATATCGTATGCATGCAGCCAGCTTAGCCAGTTCAATAACTGCTTCGATAGAACTCATTGGTTAGCAGCAAAACGGATTCTGCGTTATTTGGCAGGAACAATTCAGTACTCTTTATGTTATCATAAAAGTAGGAATTGGTTTTTAAATGCCTTTACAGATGCAGACTGGGCAAATGATGTAACCGATAGGAAAAGTTATACTGGTTTTGTGATTAAATTGGGCAATGATACGGTCAACTGGGAATCGCGTAAGCAAAGGTGCGTAGCGTTATCTACTTGTGAATCGGAATACTTAGCTATAAGTGATGTATGTAAAGATGTCACATTTATTCAAAATTTTATTTCTGAAATTTTACCTACACAGGAAATTAAATATCTAGTGTATAACGATAACCAGTCCGCACAAAGATTACTGCATGTTGATGAATATTGTCATAAGCGCACAAAGCACATAGACTTAAGATTTCATTATGTTAAGGATCTTATCAATAAGAAACTAATTGATGTTAAGTATATGCCTACTGAACAGATGATTGCAGATGTTTTAACTAAACCATTATCCATAGCTGGGCATTAACTCGTTAATCCGTTAATTAACGAAGTTAACATTTTGATTAACGGATTAACTTTTAAGTTAACTTTTAAAAATGTTAACGGACACGTTAACTTCCGTTAATATGCAGAAGTCCGTTAATCGTTAATCCAATGCCTACTATTTACCGCACGGTACCGCGGCGCGGCGCGAAAAACAGGTTCAGACAAGTATGAAATGAACGACAAGTGCCGGGCGGCGCGTGGCAGCGAGTGAAACAAAAACAAAACTAGATATATTTTGCCGGCGCGTGCGAGTGAGAAAACTGCGAAGAGATTTGTTTCGTTTGATTATTTCATTACTTAGCAATTTTACACATATTAACGGATTAACGATTAACGTTAACTTGCGTTAATTCTTCCGAAATGTAACGCTTTAACGTTTAACGAAGCTAATTTTTTTTGTAGCGGATTAACGATTAACGAAGTTAACTATTTGATTAACGGTGCCCAGCTATGCCATTATCTAAGGTCAAGCATGAGCGTTTTGTGACTGCAATTAATTTGATATAAGCATTTATAATGTGTATGTTATTTATGGTTGTGTTTTTCAATGTAAAGTTACACAGAGCAATGTCTTATCAAATGTAGAGTCACATAGAGCAATATCTATCAAATGTAGAGTCACTTAATGTAGTTTTTTTTTGTTTTGTGATTGTTTTATATTCTGCATTTGATAATATGTCTTGAGTACAATAAGGGGAAGTGTTAGAATATGTATTGTACTCGTTGCATCATGTTGTATGTAGAGTCCTTAAGTATTTGACAATAGCAACATTGCTTGTCTATGTTTGCATGTTATCTATGGTGACTTGCTCTCTTCCTTTTTCTGTCAGCGATGAGTAGACATAGCCTTCTAACTTTAATTAGATTTTATTATATTTGACGACTGTAAGTGAATGTCTATTCTGAGAAATACACAGTTTACTTCAAGACCAACAAGTGAGTTTGTATTTACATCGGCCTGTAGCTCTAGCCCTTCGCTCTCCTGCCTTGGTGTCTCGCGGTACAGATCGACACTGCTAAGATCCTGACCCAACAACAAAAATAAAAAATATAATTTAGAAAACATAACATGTAATAATTGCAGATATAAAATGCGTTATAAATACAAAATTATCATAAAATAATAACATTAACTAAGTAGGTATGATTTTTTCACGTCACACTTATCACCCACACTAACACGCTGTACTAGTTTGTTAGGCACATGTTCTAAATCCTAAACTAAATTTAATTAAAATAATTTTGATTCGATGTAAACCACACTTCTTTCTACCTACCTGAGTGGCGCGTTGGCTGCCGGGTGCCTGGCAGATGCTTTGAATACTGATTAATTACATAACCAAAAACTTAAATATAAATATGGGGAGGGATATAAGTTAGTGACAAATCAAAACTTTTTAACAGAAAATATACTTAACTTATATTTAACAAGCTTCTGAGGGACAACCGTATAGATAAAGGTGTGTTCCTGCTGGTGAGTAAGGTTGCCAAAGAGCTCAAAGAGGACCCAGTGTGTTGACAATGAGGGACCATCTTGTTCCTTTAGCCGTCAACACAGTGAATCCTCCTTTTTGTAAAGGGTCGGCACCGCGCGTGTGACTCCTTTGGAGTTGCAGGCGTCCATAGGTTACGGTAGCCGCTTACCATCAGGCGGGCCGTAGGCTTGTTTGCCACCGTCGTGGTATATAAAAAAAAAGATAATCAGTTAATACTCGTACAAAGTCACCAATCGCTCAATCAGACGTAAGAATTTAAATGACTTGACGTCAGCACTTACGTACCCCTAGGTGCGAGGTTGAGTAGTGTAAATCATTTTCATAATGATTTTAAATGCAAATTATTACTTTTGTAAGTAATAATTTTATTATAATAAGTTTTAATGATAAGTTTGATCTCATAAGTCATAAGGCGACAATGTGGGACCCTAAGGAATGTTAAACTAACAAACTTGATCTAAATTAGTAAAGCTGACGAAAAGACTGTTATTGTTTATAAAATAAGTTATGTTATTGATTAATAATAATATTTGTATTAGATATATGCACTTATAGTGCGGACACTACGTTAAATAATGGAAGTAGAATTCTTATTTCTCTAAACTTATGAATAGCGACAATGTGGTACCCTAGATCACTTTACATACAAAAAATCATGTAAAAGTACTAAACTTTGAAGTCACTTTTTTTATAGAAAACTACATTACTTTTGTGTTTAATTACACTTGATCGTTAGTTTTGTTCCTAAATTAACGAAAACTATGAGAATTAAAAATAATAATGTTGATTTTATATATTTTTTATGTAAGTGTTTATTTTTTTTGTTTTATTATTTAAAAAAATGATGCCTTGAGATATGGTTGTTTCATTATTTTTATTATAAACCTTACCTACATCATATTCAGAAATCAACATAAGCCAGCTGAAAAACTGTCGATTTTAAGTTATATAAAATATTATATTTTTGATTCTTGACTCTACACCCTACGTGCATTATTATTGTATTATTTCTATAAATGTAAAATGTTAGAGACAACATATGATTTGTCGAGTAATATAATGTATGTGGAACATTTTAAAACCGCTATCTCCATAACTTCAACCTATAACTAGGTTTTTAGGCTTCCAAACTTTAAACTCGAATATCTCGAAACAGTACAAAGATATGTTGAAACTTCAAAAAATTATAAAAATAAAAATACTCAACATAGCGATCTCGTTCTTCTTGCATATGAAGGAGAATGTTTTGAACTATAAGGAGGTACCAATAACTCAATACCGACAATATATTACCTTTACCATGACAATGTCACATATGACGCCATCAGACAATCATGCCAACATGACAACAAACTACATGTCAAAATCACAGATTTATAATAGTATTTCATACAGAAGGTCGTCTTCCCTATAAAATTCAGCGATTGGCAGAACTTTGACAGATGAACGGTGACACATGACGTCTCTATACAATTTTACCTAACATACTTACTTTACTCTTTGAATTTTACCAGATACGATACGGTTCAATATTTTTTTGTAAAATATACGTCCAATGATACTAGGGCATGCAAATATCGGACGATTCTCAATACCGGTATTGAATCCGATATTAGGGCTCAATACCGGAATTCCGGTATTAATACCGGTATTGGAGGTGACCATTGAAAAACGTTATTTAAAGGCTAAAATCAGTTAAAAACTCAATAAACCTTAACAGTTAATCATATTTTGTTGGATTTATTAGCTGCAACTTGTTAATATTCATTTCATATAAGTACAGTCGTCTTGATAGATGATTTTTGATCTTAAAATTGTAGTCCAGCAACTTGGTACATAACGTTTTATGTAATTTCATATCATACCTATATTCTAGTATTACATATCGTTGTTTCGTACAAGGTAATAGCACCACTTTTTTTTTTAATACCACGACGGTGGCAAACAAGCATACGGCCCGCCTGATGGTAAGCAGTTACCGTAACCTAATGGACGCCTGCAACCCCAGAGGACAGTTGCCTACCCTTTAAGAACCTATACACTCCTTTTTTGAAGAACCTCATACTGTAGCCCGCTGGGAAAACCTCGGCAGGGAGTTTATTCCACAGCCGCAGCGTTCGTGGGAGAAAACTATTCAAATCTTGTTTTCTTCAAGCTTCGATTGATTACTTCAATATGAGAAAACACATTAGATAGGTGCTTAATAAGTAGTACAAGTACGTGCAAGGGTATACGACATTTTCTTACTGATATTTTAACTGTATTTTTTCTACTGATAATGATACATTTCACTGTGTTAAAATAAATTCTGTAAAATGTTATCAACGGATTTTCTCATTTTACTAGTCGTAGTACTTGTAGTTAAATTCCAAAACATCTTAGGTAGATTTGATAAAAATCGTCAATCAATCAAAAAATTAGGGGGCTGATTTTGTATCAATGTAAATGTCCCTGCCCGGTCCCTGCGGAACTAATGAGCCAGCCATATTTAAACTGAACAAATAAAGATTAAAGAAGATAAATAGGTACATGCAAATTAATAATTACTTATTTTATTAGACTCAATATCTGCAAATTTGTACTTTTACCCATTAGTTTAATCAAATTTACATAAAATTTTACGAAAACTTTCCAATGCCGGGATTCCGATATTTCGATATTGGTCCTTAACAATACCGGTATTGAAATATCGTAATAATTGGTTCGAGATTCCGGAATTCCGGTATTCATGCCCTAAATGATACCTAATATCCTCATATCTAACACTAAGAAAGCAATTTTTAAAATATTTTCAAATAGTATTTATTTTTAATTAATGGCCTGTTTCACAATCTCCAGTTAAAGCATATCTGTCAGATAAATGTTTGCTGTCCTTTTCTTTTATATGACTGGAGTAAAGGATAGCAATAATTTTAACTGGCAGATAAGTTTATCTGGAGATTGTGAAACAGGCCCTTAGTATTACAAAGTGTGATATATCAATCTTTCCTATGTTCTAACTAGGACAAGCGTAACAGGGCTTTTAGTCAAAACGAGACACGGTCCCTTTCTTTCGGCCTCACTTTATGACCGAAGAGTATACTCCAGTATAAAATGATAACTTCATGGGTTAGGGACAACCATAGACATACTAGCCATAGACCAATCATGGTAATAACAATACCAAGATTTAACGGGATGGTCTTATTAATCTTTCAATTGGTATGACAGAGAAGGCACTATTGTCTTTGGTCCTTGTCCTAGTTTCACTTTGTGATTATTGCTTACTTCCAAAAGGCCCTAAGTACAATATAAACGTTTATTACCCTCCACCGCTTTTTGAAGGGGAATAAAGAAAGTAAAGAAACCGACTAAATTATGCAGGTAGCTCTAGCATTCCGTAGCCAGCTGCTCGGAATACTGTCAGCCATCTTGAAATGCGTTTCCAAATTAGTCGCGTTGTATTGTATGTATTCTGTCCTACGCGTGTTTCAGCTCTAGAGATACTTGTTACTTGCTTTGAGGGGAAAATAAAGACAACACATTTTATTTTTTGTGAATAAAATCTTTCAACCTGGTAAAGGAAATGCAAACTCCACTTTATATACCTAATATCCATGCAAAAAACAAAAACCGATGATGCCATCGGGCATCCCTAGTAATAATAAAAAAAAGTATCGTATTGTCTCTTCTCTTGTCGATGTCAGCTAGCTACATATCATATTAGTAATCTGTGTCCATGTCGTTACGGCGGAGAATCGCTGTTAGTAATTAGTGTTTTGTAATATTTTGCAAAATAATGGAGGCAGAAACCCCGTGTGGCTGCTGCGTGTTGCGGGCCGCGGACAAGGACCTGCGGATGCCGTACACCCGGCGCGGCGCACAGGAGGTGTACTCCCAATTGCTTCAAGAATGCTTCGGCATTCAAGTAAGTGTTATTGTTAGGTTATAGAACGTCAACACTGAATCGCATTAACGATTTGGTTTGAGATTTACAACAGAACCCTTGTAGCTTTCAAACTTGACATTGGGAAAATTGATATATAGATATTTCTTTATTATTCGAAAAGTATACATTAATTAAATTATGTATGTCTCGCTGGACAGACACCAATAAAAAAAACTGAAATGCAGGATACTATTCCTCGCATAGGTAATACAGTAGGAATAATGGTGTAAAAAGTTTTCATGGTAAATTAAAGTTGTAAAAAGTCTAATGGCAGCTGGCACTTCTCTTAAAAAAAATAATTGCATCTGTACACAGAAAACAACATAAACACCTGCCACAACAAGGGCCCTTTCAATATGGAATATCACAATTTATAAACAAAATAGTAACAGGTGAAACACACAGATGGAACTATTGTAAGGAATAGGATGTCTCTGTTTATAGGCAGACAGTACTTGACATATCTATTGGAATAGGTAGTATGAAATGTTATTCATAAATCATACAGGTAATGGACGAGTGTGGGATCTGCGAGTGTTGTGTGGCGCGCCTGCAGGACGCAAGCGACTTCAAGCTGCAAGTGCAGCACAGCCAGGAAGAGTTGCAGGCTCGAGTGCAGGGAGCACTGCTAGTAAAAGGTAAAGAAGAAAGTTATATACTTGTCATTAACAAGTTTAAAGTACATTAAAATAATTCCAAATATAATCACTAAAATCAAGTTATGTTTGAAAGTTAACTTAAATGTTTTGTAGGTCAGTAGTGTTGCATTGTCTCAGTGTTAAATTTAAGCTACGCAGCTTAAATTTAAGCATGCATACGCATGCATTTGAGTGGCTTGGCCCGAGGCATGCTCGTCCTGAGCGGCAAGATGTGTGTGATGACGAGTTTATATTTGGGTAAAATGGCGTTGGACGCGATAACAGCTGCTGCTGCGTTTATTATAATTCATCGAATAATTTACAAAAACAAGAAAAAATATCTCAGTGGTGGATGAAACAGTTATAAAAATCGTGATTCATGTGGTGTATACATTTACTTCCAGGGATCGTAACCGGTATTCTCAAAACCGGTTGTAATTTGGGTTTAACCGGTTATACTTGAATTTCACTATTTATATTGCTAAAACCATGAATAGCAGTAAAGTATTACCGGTACTCAAAAGCATTATCGGTTTTTGCAAATGACATGTTTACCTGTGATCGATTTTATTAGCGGTATAAGAAGTCAAAAGACAAGCACCTAAAAGGCATAAGACTCGAAAAGTCAGAAAATAATCAGAACTAGTTGGTTAGGTATAAATTCGGCCCGATAGAGACCGTAACTTAGATACAGATGTCTCACTCGCACTAGTAATAAACTTGTCATTCATTGAATATAGGTATTTAATACCGGTAAAGAATACTGAAATTAGGAATACGGTAAAGGATACTTGAATTGTCATACATAATGATGATGATGATAGCAATATTAAAATAATACCTCTAATTTGAATACAGGTATAAAATTTAAACTGCTATTAGTTTGACAGTTTCTTTACTGGTATTTAATAAAACCGGTTGTACAATCCCTGTTTACTTCACCAAATTACAGTTGAAAATCAGGCTCCTGACATAATCAACTTTCATCCCAGGTTTTTCAATACTTGTTTAATTTAGTTGCACCCAAAATACAGAGGAAACATACAAAGTAACACTGGTTTTCGTATAGTTGTATTAACAAAATAAATTGTTTAATCATCCCACAAGGAGATGACGGGACGATCTGAACGCATTTTGTAGCGACTGGCGAGAGCATGCACTAGGCCGTGAAGAGTGGCGGAAGCGAGGGGAGGCCTTTGCCCAGCAGTGGGATACAATATAGGCTACGGAAAAAAAAATCATACAGTCCCCACATACAGTGCTGGACGAAATGAATCATACACTTACATAAAAATGAAACTTTCTCTCTTAACAACTTAAAGAATTCAACTACATATATCATATCTTAGGGAAACTCAGTAGCACATGTCATACCCTACTATACATTAAAATTAAAATTTCAATATTCTTTAAAATTATTTATTTACATGGGTAATTATCGAACGCACATAATTTTGAAGTGGACAAATTAAATCATACATAACACAATGCCGAAATTATACTTAATTTAATATTTTGTGTGGCCACCTTTTGCTTTCCACACTGCTGCTAATCTTCGAGGAACGCTTTCGACCAGCGATTTTAGGTATTCAGGATCGATATTATCCCAAGCTTCTTCCAGTGCTCTGAAGTAGGAATCCTTATTAGTTACATTCGTTTTATTAATTTTGCTATCCAAATACGACCACAAATTCTCAATTGGGTTGAGATCGGGTGATTGTGGCGGCCATTTAAGTGTTTTGATCTTATTTGCCTTGAAGAACTTACCAGATACTTTAGCTGTATGCTTTGGGTCATTATCTTGCTGAAATACGTACCGGCCCTCCAACCCAGATTTCAGCAATGAAATTTCCAAATTTTCTCTCAAAATATTGACACAATCTTCACCAGTCATTATTCCATTGATTCGAGCCAAGCTACCTTCTCCAGACCACGCGAATGAGCCCCACACCATGACATTGCCCCCTCCATGCTTAACAGTTTTTTGTATGTTTCGTTCAGCTAAAGCTTCACCAGGTTTACGCCATACCCTGAACCGGTTTTTTTGTCCAAATAGCTCGAATTTACTTTCATCCGTCCATAACACTGATTTCCAGTACTCCAAGGGTTTGTCAATATGTTCCTTCGCAAACGCAAGACTTTTTTTACGTTACGTCTGCTAATAAATGGGCGATTAGATGCTAAACAGTTTTTCAAGCCATTTTCTTTTAGCCTGCGACGTGCTGTTCTAGAACTGACCCCAAGATTCAACATTTCCGTAATAGCTCTTGATGATAATTTTGGATTAAACTTTACACATCGAACAATTCTTGCATCCTGCCGCTGAGTTGTCGAGCGTTTGCGACCGACTCCAGGCAAGTTAGCCACAGGTCCTAGGTTTTCATGCTTCTTCCAAATGTGCTGAACGGCTCCAACCGAGATAGAATATTTTTCGGCAATTTTCCAAAACGAAATTTGCTTTTTTCTATCACGGATGACCAATTTCCGGACGTCGATGGAAATCTGTTTGCCTGCCATCATGAACATTGAAATAATGTAAAGAAATTGCTTAGAATTGTATAAATTGACACAATTACTCATTTATGTTTACTACCAGCCGGAATATTACATTTAATAATTATTTATTTGTAATAAAGAGTTCGTATTATCTATTTTGTCCAGAGCAAACTGACGCTGTAAAAGTAATTGAGCACTAAAATAGAAGATTTAGATAGGCGTTACTCTTTTTTGTTTATAATATTACAGCTCATTAAATATGCTAACATTTAAAAGAAAAAAATCAACACGTAACAAAGTTAAAAAAAAAAGTTATACAAGAACATATCGTTTTTGAGTAAGTGTATGATTCATATTGTCCAGCACTGTAAATACGAGCAAACGTAGATATGAAAAATATTTAATCAAAACCCGCGCGCCGTATGCAATGATGAGCCTAAACTAGTCATCGCGCGCGCGCGAGTGCCGCGCACGCTCGGATATTAAAGGTGTCGGAAATTAAATTCATACTTGCGGAAAAAACGCGTATTGCGTTTTTTTTTTTCATAATGTATATCGACTATAATATTATAAGCACGAATACCGGACATTACCTACGCTATAAAGACGTGCTAAAACGCAATCTCGAAGCTTGTAGCATACCTACTGATAGGTAGGAGGAGTGTACTCATCTCAGACCGGAATGGCGTCGCATGGTTGACAAGGGTGTAGACTTTTTCGAGAACGAGCGTCTACAGAACCTTGACGCGAAACGCCAAATACGGAAGACTAAACCGAAGCCCTCCTACACCTACACTTACAACTCGGCTGGTCAGCTTCTTTGTGCTCCGTGTAATCGCGTCTTTAAAACTAAGTTCGGTTTCGCGAGTCACTTAAGAGCCCACCAAAACAGGAACAAAAACTCAGACGAAATAGATTAGTTGGAGTCGCCGTAGCCGGATACGGCTTGAACGACATGATGATGATGATGATGATAAGCACGAATTATGACGCGGTATACCAAAGCCATAGTGGTGCCGAAGGTATAGCGGTTGCTATTGCAAAGCCAGCAATTTTCGATGTGTTGCGTCAAATCAAAACCGCGTCCGATAGCCTCACCAAACCAACAGATATAAATCTGACCTCATGTTGTGTTTGTTTGTTTTAGATGAAGAACCCACTTTGGAGGCAGAGGGGAGATGTGTAGACAGCACCAGTGGTACTGAGATTGGTATGTACCCGCATCCATTAATGTTATGCTACATTTATGGTTAAAACCCACAGACTTTTTTCAACCAACTTCAAGATTTCGAAGGAGGAGGTTCTCAATTCGTTGGGATCTTTGTTTTCAACCGACTACATAAATCCAAATTCTCAATTTGTCCAAATCTTTGTTTTTGCTATTTTTTTTAATGTAATTATGTTCACCGATTATCGAAGAGATACTTGACAGTTGGTCCCACTGTAACCAGCTCAGGATCTGAGGATGGGATCCTGGAGAAACCGAGGGAACTCTTCAAATATAATAGACACACAGTGGTGTATACCGTAAAAAATATCCCACCAAAATCATAAATGTAAGAAAGGAGAGCCAAGTTCAATACAAAAATTATGCTTGGCTGTGGGCTTCGCCGCAAAAATAATGAAGATCTAAATGAGTGCCAACTGTGCCAAGGTCTCTGCAAAATCCAAATATATATTTATAGGAACAAAATAACATTATGAACAAGTATTAAACTCTATTTCTTATTTCTTTGCTTTATTGGATACCTATAACAATTGCTGTTATTTAAAAATGTGAGATCTTAAAGTAGGTTAGATTTGACTTGGCCAGTTTTCATTACATCAGTCATTTTAAAAAGTTATATAGTAATTAAAAAAAATATATATATGTTGACATATATATATTATTTAAATTCTAATAAAAACTGGCTAAGTCAAATCTAACCTAAGTGGGTTAAGTAGGTAGGTTATCTTAAAGTTAAGATCTCACATTTTTTAATAACAGCAATTGTTATAGGTATCCAATAAAGCAAAGAAATAGAGTTTAATACTTGTTCATAATGTTATTTTGTTCCTATAAATACATATTTGGATTTTGCATAGAACTTGGCACTCGTTTAGATCTCCATTATTTTTGCGGCGAAGCCCACAGCCTCATAATTTTTGTATTGAACTTGGCTCTCCTTTTTTACATTAATGTTTTTGGTGGGATATCATTACTTTTTGTAAAGAAAACTAGGCAGGTATTGAGATTTAATGTTTTTTTTTTGCGTTTCCGCTGCATGGTTTTCATTTTTATGCTATTGTCTACATTCTCTTTTTATGTAGATTTACTTCTGTTCTGTGTATAATTATGTATGTATGTAGACACTTAATTGTACATAAAACAGGACAAAATACAGTCATAACAAAAGAAAATACAACGTAATTATGTGGTGCCGCGCGCCGCCGACGACACACCGTTGGCCGGTCGTTTAGCGCGTATATATTACAAGTTTTTTGTATGGGGATACCACTTATTTTTTGACTTAACTTTATTTTTATATTTCTGTTATATAGCAAATATAATAATACATATATTGTGATAGTTTCAAATATCTGCTTGTAACGGTTCCAACGATACAATTAATTATTATTTTTTGTATGGGGACCCCCCTATTTTTTAATTTTTAGATTTTTTCCTACGCTTTTTTAAGTGTCAAAAAGTGTCGCAACAATTTTTTAAGTGTCAAAAATAAACAAAATACGATTGTAAAACTTTCGTGAGACTTAACATATTAAAAATATTTATAGCGCGTTACTCTCGTAATTTAAGTCGATTTTTGCTCGACATTTTTCAATCAATTTACTGATACGGCTGAGCCGGCGCGCTGCCGTCGCGGAAGGCCGCTCGTGAGAATGATCATCGTAAATTGATCTAAACATGTCGAGCAAAAATCGACTTAAATTACGTGAGTAACCCGCTATAAATATTTTTGCGCCACACGATTACGATTGCGCCAAAAACTTTTTACGTTTAATATTGCCGTCTACAAGGTTAAACTACTCTGTGGGAATGTCTGTTTCCAGATGACAGCACTGGTTTAGTCAATTCCCGGAATATAAAAGGCAAACCTCGTATCTGATGGCGACTGTACAAACATCGAAGACACTGAAACATCAAGTCCAAATCAGTTAATTAACCAATATCGATATGGCTTGCCGGGGCTCGATCAAGTTAAAGCTATTGGTCAAGTATGCTAAACTTTCATGTTTATATTTGATTTAATAACAAACCAGTGTAGAAGTGGAATGCCCTACTCAATAAATAAACAAGCTATAGTAGTTTATGCAACAGTTGTATAAGAGGGGTCAAAAAAGGTGAGTGGCGTGGGTAACAATTTGAGCCGTAGGCGAAAATTGTTAAGAAAAACGCCACGAACATTTTTTTACCTACTTATACGACGTTGCATACAATACTTTTTCTACGACTAAGTAATTTAAATAAAACACAAAATTAAACAATACATTTTATTTATTTATAAAAATGCAGGTGTAGGTTTTGGATACTATTATTTGATATTGTTATGGAAGGAATGCTGGTTGAAGCTGCTGTGTTTATATGGATATCTGAATGTTGTTGAATTATTTGGGATAAAGTTGGTATTGGTTCGTTGCTCTGCACGTCAGTTTCAGGAGTTAAAGTGGGAATACTATTACTATTCTGTGGTTCGGTTTCAGTTATGAATGTAGATGGACTATTTTTCAGTGGCTGTTCTATTGTTGTCATTAGAAGATTTGATACTTTTTTCTTACTGGTAATCGAGTTATCAATATATCCTTCGGCCACCGCTGCCGACTTCCACCCACCATGTCTTTTCAATGAAGTGATGTCTCCACCTGCATCAACTAATAAGGTGGCGGAAGTTCTTCGGAAGCAATCCCCGTATATTGCTGCGGGTTTGGAAGTTTAAGATGTTTTGCAACAATTTGGCCAATCCGGCCAAATGTATTTATACCAATATTTTGGCACATGCATTTCCCATTTAAGTACCTCAAGAAAAACTTAGGACTGTTGCAGGGACTTGGGCGAAGCTCTATATATTTCTTACATATGGTATAGTACTTCCCGGTAATAGTAAATATCCGATCAATTCTGTTTTTAGTATTCATGATGTGAACCACAAGTGTCTCGTGGGCATCAATTACATCTTGTTGCTTTAAATTATGCAGCTCCTGCCTGCGACAAGCACCCATAATTCCAAATATGACTGCAACCTTGCTTAAAAGATAGACCTGATCAGGTGCTTCGTCAATGAACTGTTTCAAGTCACCGGGTGAAAAAGTCTTTGCTTTCTTGGCTTTGAAGCCTTCGGACTGTCGTTTTAATAAGGTCAATAATTTGGCATACTTCGAGATATCAGTCTGGTGATATATGCTCAAAGTAGACCTTAACTTTGAATACTCCACCCACAGTGACGACGGTTTAAAATTTTCTAGCAGACCATGGAAATACGCCAATAAGACCTTTTCTGAAAAAGACGACGTCTGATGTTCGGTTCTCCACGCCATAAACTTTTCATATGCTCGGTCATAAAGATGACGAGATTTTGAAGGCAGCAAATTCTCTGTAACTGCCTGGGCTGCTGCACATATGTCATCTGGTGTGTTAGGAATGTTTTCTTCATCCATTTTATTATCTTGAAACGAATAAATCGCTATTTCCCTGATAATGGACACACACTACAGTATTTACAAACGTAAAGCGAACAGTAAAGAATAAACGCGCGGCAAACAAGAAAATGAAAAATATGTGTCTATGGCTACTTTAGTTTTTAAGCGACACCCATTACCTAGTAATGATATTAAAAATTAGGTTTTCTAAGTTGGCAGCCATGGATTTAGTCTTGTTTTTTTTTACTTTTTACTGAAAACTGTATTAATTTAGTAGTTTGTTAAGTTGGTAGCAATTTATTTTGTGGTAAAGTTGTGATTGCACGCGGACCACGCGGTACTATTTTGGCGGTCTAACAACACAAGTTCTATTTTGTGGAATAGACTAGGTAGACTTTTCTTCGAGCAAATTATGTATGTTCTTATATAGGTGTTGAAGAATGTATAAATGACAGATAAAAGTACGGGAGTAGAAAAAAATAATTACCACTCTAAATATTTTATTGACTTGTGAAAAAGCCCTGGAAGCCTACTTGCATAGTATTTTCTATTGATTTTTAAATTATTCATCTTCAGATATCGTCGTCAAGTCAGAGGCTGTAAATGAAGATGGATCAAGTAATACGATGTTGGGTAAGGAACAACTTTAATTGAAAATGTCTAAACACGGAATGGAATTATTATTTTTACTGTTTTTACGTGACTCCGAGAGTAAAGTGATATTTGCGCGCGCGCAGCGGCAAATCTCACTTCACATGCAGGAGAAGACGTGAAATTGTGTACGAACCACGGGCGGGAATAAAGAAGGCCTCAGATCGCTTGTTTATGGCATGCCACAAATGCCCGCTATCTGAGCCGTTGTTTATTTTACCGCCCTGTACGCCTACGCCTAACATACTTGACGTGTGACGCGCGAGTTCAGACTTCAAGCGCGACTCGAAGTATGAAGTGACAGGCGACAACGTAAGATATGCTAGCTCAGCTGGGTGCGTAATGTAGGTAATATTTTATTGTCCTTTATCTGTGTTCCGCTGCCGGGTGAGCGCTTGACAAATTTCTGCTTGTTGAATCTGCTTCAGAAGTTGCTAAGCGTGCAGGGTGTTCAAATTAATCTTGGCACGGCGTTATGGTTACTAAAGCCTTTTCCAGGCGAGGTACGATTTATCGCCCTCGACCACACATTCATGTCAGTTAAATTTTAACCTTAATATTTCGAGTCAATGTTCAAATTAGCTTGGACTCCCCTTTTAATGATTTACCAAAACGTACATATTTTGAAGATTTGTGGGATTT
This sequence comes from Pammene aurita, assembly GCA_947086415.1. NCBI lineage: Eukaryota > Metazoa > Arthropoda > Insecta > Lepidoptera > Tortricidae > Pammene > Pammene aurita. The sequence continues at coordinate 13,769,317 of OX352313.1, forward strand.
TTAAAAGAATTTCTGGATTGGTGAGGCGTGGGTGGGAAATGGGTTAAAACAACAAGATCATTGTGACCACCTCACCCGCTCAGGTACTTCTGCTCATAAAGGAACCTCCTTAGAAACAGTCTCCTACAGAATACTTATTTTGACCATATGTCTAACACGATTGTGAAATTTGAAATATGAACCCTGCATCAACACCTATCTATAATACTATTACTCATAGAAGCAGACGGCATCAATTTAATAATTGAAAACAGTTATTAAATTGATGCAGTGATTGAATTGATGGTGTAGTTAACGGCCTCCTAGCCCAGTCGGTAGTGACCCTGCCTATGAAGCAGGAGGTCCCGGGTTCAAATCCTGGTAAGGGCATTTATTTGTGTGTTTATCACGAATATTTGTTCCTGAGTTATGGGTGTTTCCTATGTATCTAAGTATATATTTATCTATATAAGTATGTATATCGTCGCCTAGTACCCATAGTACAAGCTTTGCTTAGTTTGGGACTAGGTTGATTTGTGTAAGATTGTCCCCAAATATTTATTTATTTATTTATTTTATTTATTTATCATACGCCACATTAGATATATTACAAGAAAAAAAATTGAGATTGGTATTCTGTCCTGCTAAGCCAAGAAACGGTATGTTCATATCAAATGAACTTGAAAATGGAATTCTGAGCTATTAACTTTTAGGTATATATTAGCATTTTTTTCTTAGACTATATATTTATAGATGTTCAGGACAATTATTGTCGTAACACGTATTGTGCGATGGAACCCCGAGAGCGCAGCGCAGCGCTCTGCTCGTAATTGAGTACATGCATGAATTAATTTTATTTTTTTATTTAACTGTTTACATTGTTTTAACACTAGGAAAAACAAAAATTTGTTCAAAAAGCTTTTCGTTATTTAATGAAAATTTATTGAAAATCTTAAAAAAGTTTGAGCGGTTGAAACGCTCATAATTTTTGGCGCGAAAATGACAGATTGTGATGACGTCACATCTCACAAAATTTTATAGGTTAGTATCAAGTTAGTATGAGATTAGTTCCTACTTCAGTTGGTGTTTCAAATATTTCAAAGTTATTTTCGCTTAAACCATGAATGAAACTAAAAAACCCTTATATACGGGTATTACCTAGTGCCAAAGTGCATGAACAATATAATAAGTGCACCCAATAAGGTGTTTTTTATCTGCCGAAAGACGTGAAAACTTGAAAACCATGGTGCAAAATGATGAGAAGACTACGACTTTTTATTACTGTGAAGATCGCTTCAACGTAAGTAAATACCTATTTATCTTGTATTCAAATATATTTATACCTAGTTAGAGTAATGTTGTGTCTACAATTATACATATACCTTAATAACGTTACTTGCAAGTGTAGGTGCACTGGGAACGGTGCGTACCTTAAGAAATCATTATATAATGCGAATGCAGAAGACGCTGGTTCGATCTCAGCCCTGGGTACCGGAGGCCTAGGTCACATTTTTCCTTTGTAAATTCGCCATCAGGTATATCGGTGTGGCCAAGGTGGTCACTAATATCTGAACAACGCCTATATTGTCAAGGCGATAAAGTGCATGCAATGATGGCGACTGTATATGACATACCTATATAAGTTTATAATTTATATTTTTAAGACTTATTTTCTTGTACAGATTTGTAAAATAAAAATATGTGTTCATTTCAGGTCAAAGAGGATGCAGAAAATGACATTCAACATAAAATCATGAAGGAAAGTGTGGTAAAAGTGCCACATCGATTAAAGAAAGGAGATTTGCTATACTTAAATGCTCCGAGAGCTCCACATGTTGAAGCCCCACGCTACAGTAGACCATAGTTTAATATCTGTATTAGACAAGGTAATAATGGTAGGCTGTGGATAAGTAAATATGCAGGTTGTGTTTAATAATAAAAAGATTTCTATATTACATATGTTTTATTTTTATTCAATAATAGGGGTAGTAGGTATTTCTAACACTATCTTTCTAGATGAAAGCAGCTAGAAAGATAGTGTTAGAAATAGTTAAGTACTGCACATAAATCTTAATTAACATTACTTGGTACTAGCAGAGACTAGTCTCTGCTAGTATCTGCAAATAATTTATAAAACTAACAATGTCCATTCAATAACTTGTACCATTAAATACTTGACGTTGCATCTCTATTTAATACATATACTCTGTAATAGTACTACATATATCCTTGACCTTAATCAATTTAAGGCTAGTACCAACTGATGATAGTTTGGATTTCTTGCATTCATATTTGATGCTAGTTGTTGGTTGGTCCGCTGCACTGGTGTAGCCATGTCATCTTTCTAAAACAATATAATAAACTAATTAATATCTTTCTGTGGGGCTTGTGTATAAAATTTCCGATAACTTAAACTATATGTTGTATGTTGTACAGTTATTATCAAATATACCCGACCAAGGTACTTAAAATATCTTATCATGGACATTATCACCGTGACAGGCGTTGTTCAGATATTTGTGACCATCTTGGGTGCTCCAATAAATCTGATACTGTACTAGAGTCATATATTTATTATAAACACTGCCATATGTATCTATATAGCATCAGTAATGCAGACATAAATGGGATTGGACATTTGGCATGTTTAAAACAAAAAAATCAACTATGCCCTGGCAAATCAGTTCACATGACAATTATATAATAGCTCTAATAATTAGACCATTCTATATCCTTGTTATGTCTGAGGCTGGAATGGACACAAGCATATAAGCAGCAGCGGTGGGTGACTCCATCAAAATTTAGATTTTAATTAATCTATCTCGGGTAACCTAACCACATTTGCTCACAACACTAAGCCAAACTCCTACTATAAGATGGCTCTAGCCAGTCAGTTACTCTCCTTACAGAAATGAAAATCAAATATGTATCCTTACCCAAGTGTGCTGAACAATGTTTCCACTGTTAACAGATTTAACTTTTCCTTCTGTGTTGTTACAGTACAATTTTTGATTTGGTAGCTCCGGGGTGATTCTAGCTTTTACATATCACCATCTCAGCATACTTGCACATAGCCAATGGTCATGTTATGTCTATTGTAACATCATTTCAAGTACCTGTGATTCACAAAGAAAATAATGATTATAATTATGCAATAACTCTTCACATCTAAGATCACATCACATGCCTGTTACGGTTTTTGGAGTAGGTAAGCAATTTATATAAACGTAGGACAACAGTATAAGTAGCAGTTTCAAAATAAAGCAAAGGTTACTTATAGGTTATTGTTTTGGATTTTCAGTTTAAATCATTACACATAAGTAAGTAATAGATTAAAAATTATAATTACCTTGCAGTTTTCGCTCCTTTCATCTTGGCAGGCATTAACATTGTTATTATTGGTGAAATACGAAGACATCATAAATGCATTATATTCGGCAAATTGTCCAGTTGCGTCTTTACAAATCCGCTATCCGTCATTGTACCTGCGTTGTTGTGTATTATATTATAAATGAGAAACGACAGTGCTGCAGTATCTGGGTGACATAGTTGAGTTGAGGATAATGACATTGACTTGACTGACATCAGCTCAGCACAACTGAAACTGACTAGAGCGAGCGAGCGTTCGTTCAGATACTAAGCTTTAATCTACTTATTACAGTGTTAATGCATATTCTAATTATCGGATTACATAATCTACCATTTACCAAACACATTAAAAAGTATAGTATCATCTTACTTATGCAAACTAGGTTAGTTCTAAATAAAACTAGCTTGACGTATTTGTAAGGAACCAATGGAGGACATTTATTTAAGAGCAAATTTATTGAAACCTAATGGAAACCCAGCATAATGCATACCTCAAATTCGTCTTTAAGTGCCGATATTTGAATTATAACCGCAAAAAGCTGCTAAATCACCACAGAAACAATTTTTAATCAGTTTTCGTCTAAATCCAGTGTCTGCCACGAACAAAATAACAAATCTGTCAAGTATGTGACGTCACGAGTACGTTCGACCAATAGTGTTGCGTTTAGATTATCAGGTTTTTGCGCGAAATTTTTACACTTTTTAAGTATTATTTTAAGCATATAAATGTTAACTAAATTAAAAAAATGTGTTTATAGCATAATATTATGGCAATAACCATCGTAATAAAAAATATTTCGTTAAAATTTAAACTTCATGCATGTACCTAATTAGCCGATCTTTCTACATATGTCATTTGAACACATGACTCATGTGTTTATTCTGCTGAAGTGAACAGTTGTCCTTGTTTGCTTTAGACGGAGCGCTCGGTACAGAAACGGTGACCGAAGACGGGACCACTGACGATCGGGACTCCATGTCGCGTGAGTACTTACCGGCTTCTTTACTGGTTTACGGCGATCTTGTCTTAACTTTTAGCAACATCATTTGTTATTTGTTATAATAGTACATTATTGTTGAGGAGACGAAGCACATTGCTGGATGAGTATTATGTCGTCCACAGTAAAGTCGGGGATCTACCTTTAGGCACGCTTCGCGTGCTTGAATGTCGGTCGGGCTTCGGCCGGTTATATACATACGTTGACTACCTTGACGGAACCTCGGTCGTCTATTGTAAAAGCGAACTATTTACCACAACGTACCACGCACGAAGAGTACGGTCACGTCTGAAAATATGGATACATTGAATGTGACAAAAACAAGACTTTACGCCTTGGTAATAGAGCGAATACAAACTGGTGTTAACCAGGTTGGTTTCTATCTTAAGAAAATTAAAATATTTTAGTACACAAGGATCACATTATTTAAAAATAAATAAAACACCATATGGCAGAAAAGTGTAATGGTCATTACAATTCATAAATATATAAATTTTATTAAACACGGTGCACACGCTTTTGGAAAGGTGGATGCTAAGTGAAGTCGATTCTTTTTTGTTTAAAATTATTTATTTATCTTATGGCTACATGGCATGTGGATATAGATAGGCATTTCATCCCTGGGGTAGTAATAGTGGGAAAATTAAAACAAGTTATAGTGTTCATAACTATAGTCGTACTATCTATTGGTTATGTTGTAGCGATTATAATTTTAGTACACAAAAAAATCTATAATGGGCAGTAATAAATGCTAACAATCATTTGCAAAATGTGTGCCCAAATTATGGGGTGTTCAAGCTTTATCCTATAGGATCACTGTATTGAAGAACGACAGGCTTGATACTGTTTACTAAAAATCTCAATGAAAAAATATAAACGGCGCTGAAAGGTCAAGAACTGTTTGATCGAGGGGCTTTTTTAAAACTACCATATTTTTCGGTGCGACACCGAGAACACTCGGGGCGTTAATTGGCATAAAAATCAGTTTTTTGTAGTTTTTCGAATGTTTTTCACAAGGAAAGTTATTATCAACAACGGTAAGTTGGTTTTAAGGGTTCCGTAGCCAAAAATTATAAGTACGACATGTCCGTTCGTATGTCACAGCCATTTTACTCGGAAACTATAGGATGTATCTTAATAAAATTTAGACATAGGTGTATTTTACGTATATGCCGCTATTTCAGGGGTCGGCAAACCGCGGCTCGCGAGCCGCATGCGGCTCTTTGAAGGGTCAGTTGTGGCTCTTCGAGTTCCCCTCAAATTCTTTTTTCAATCAAATATTACAGTAGAAAAACATAAACAGACAACTGCGGCTCTATGAACTTCCGAAATTTCCAAATTTTTCGCCATCAGGCTCTTTGTCAAAAAAGTTTGCCTACCGCTGCGCTATTTAGTTATGTAATTAAATTTAAATAAAATAAATAAATTAGGGGTGGGGGCGCTCAACAGGCCCGTGAAATTAAACAATCAAAATTGCTAAAATAACAAAGCGTGATGTAGTTTTGGATTTTTGATGTTGGGACTAGTTTAGGCTATTTACATCTATATTTGCTACAGCTAGTTATTTATGCTGGATGAGCCTACTGTTTTTTTTTTTTTAATATTTTAAATTTACAAATTATAAGTTTAATTTATAAGGTTGCTTTGGCGATTTTTAAGACCCTTTAATTTGCAACAATTTGAGTCTAAATTTGATTGTCTACCTTTAGTCGGTGGTGTACACTTATTTATACGGAAAATGATGATGATGGAATTTCCATTTGCAGAGATAATCCTTTAGGCTCTAAGATTAATTTAAGAAGGGGAGCCAATCAAATTTTTGATGCAATTTTTTGACGAAGTGGGGGGTGCCCCCCATAATTAATTAAAAATAAAATAGAGCTACATAGTCAAGTTTGATATCATTTTCGTGTAAAGCAAGGATTCTAGGTACCAGTCATCACACCACTCTTCTCATCAATGTAGCTAGAGCATTGAAAAGACAAAAAACTAAAATCGTGGGGCGCTTGAATCTTTTATCAACGGACAACGCCTGATATCATTATAATATATATGAACTTAGGTTAGGTACGCTACGCTAGTGATGTGATGAGTGGTACCTAGGACCTATCGATTATTTTAGCCTTGAGTACATTACCTGCATCATTATTATCATGATTTTCAATTAAGGCGTTTAATATACGATTTTTAACATACTAATTTAACTACTATTGGAAACGGGGTGTTTACCTAACTCAAACAGAAAATAATTATTTTACTTATTTTATTTATGGCCTGGATACGAGACTTTCAAGCCAAATCTTTATTGGATAACTCTGCACTAATGTGTTACATATAGTTATAACAACTGTTTTCCCCACTTCCCACAAAAGTAGGAACATTCATATATTTTTTGCAAAAACGGTTGAAGTCACCACAAAACTTTCAATAAAGGAAATATTCTTCTTAAAATTTTCTACAATTCTTGCCTTTGAAGTATGTTGCTAAGACTTATAGTTTTCAATCTATGTGTCGCGAAAATTTTAACCCCCCTTTTTTACCCCCACCGCACCATAAATTTAGCTTCCTAAAATCGCCTATGGGTCCTAAAGTCTCACTATGCAAAAGGTGATCCCACCATCACTAAAATCCGTATAATGCCCTTTGTTGTCGTGTGCACCACCGACTACTTAAATATTTTACAAGATGGCCACTTATATATTTGAAAAACTAAAAAAATATTACAATCAACTTGCGCGTTAACTCCCAAAAAACTGCAGATACATTGACGATATACCACAGATTTTTTTTATATTAATGCCAGAGACCCAAAGACCCTATGGATAGTGTTCCATCTTTTCACAAAAAAAGGTGACTCAAGAAATACAATGCGATTCCGAATCTCGAAGTGAATGTCAGCAATGTAAGTGTTTTAATGGTATTTGTAATCCATACTAATATTATAAACGGGAAAGTGTATGTGTGTGTTTGTTTGTCCGTCTTTCACGGCAAAAAAAGGCGACGAATTGACGTGATTTTTTAAGTGGAGATAGTTGAATGGATGGAGAGTGACATAGGCTAATTTTTTGTCACTTTCTAACCCCCCACTTCCCTAAAATGGGGGGTGGAAGTTTGTATGGAGCATTCCGGGGGGCAATCAGTAAAGGGGAACCGTGTTACCCCGAATTTAACGCGAGCGAAGCCGCGGGCAACAGCTAGTAGATACTAAAGCAACATAGTAGGCAACTGATTTTAAATAAACCTTATGTCAGCATATAAGTTGTGACTCTCTTACGTGAAGTATATTAAACTAGATAAATAGGTTGCGACATGGAAATAGTAATATAATCGAATAAAAGCGGGTTCATTCTTTTGAAAATGCAGTACAAGTTTATTTGTTTTTAAACGGTTTTATTTAGCTTGACCCCGTATATTTATTTATTTGTATATTTATACGCATCAAATCTTGCAATCGATTTTTCAACCATTTCTACTCAACAGATTTCAATGAAATTTAGTATGCGTATCAGGTCTCCGTGACAATAACTTTTAATAATATTTTCAACCTTCGATCTTCAAATCCTGATGCTGCAGAGACACTGCTTACCCAAACCGAGAGTCGTACACATCTGCTAATTTAACTATATTATTGTTGCTAGTAAATAAATCCTTAGTGACTTAATATTGACCATCAACTCTTCAGTTCTAATGCTGCATAGTTACTGCCTGCCATAACTGACCGGGTGGAGACTGTGTCAGTTTAATAATAGTGCTCTAGATTTAGGTCGACGCATTTACGTTTCAATTGACCTCCAACTCCTCGGTCGTGATGATGCAAGGTTACAGCCTGCCATAACTGACAGGGTGCAGAATGTGTCAATTTAATAATAGTGTTCTAGTTTTAGGTAGACGCATTTACGTTACATATTGATCTCCAACTCCTCAGTCGTGATGATGCAAGGTTACAGCCTGCCATAACTGACAGGGTGGAGAATGTGTCAATTTAATAATAGTGTTCTAGTTTTCGGTAGACGCATTTACGTTACATATTGATCTCCAACTCCTCAGTCGTGATGATGCAAGGTTACAGCCTGCCATAACTGACAGGGTGGAGAATGTGTCAATTTAATAATAGTGTTCTAGTTTTAGGTAGACGCATTTACGTTACATATTGATCTCCAACTCCTCAGTCGTGATGATGCAAGGTTACAGCCTGCCATAACTGACCGGATGGAGAATGTGTCAATTCAATAGTAGTGCTCTAGTTTTAGGTAGAGGCATTTACATTTCATATTGATCTCCAATTCCTCAGTTCTGATGCTGCATGGTTACTGCCTTCCGTAACTGACCGGTTCCAGAAAGTATCAATTTAAAAATAGTGCATTAGTTTTAGCTAGAGACATTTACGTTACGTTTGATCTCCAAGTCCTCAATCGTAATGCTGCTAGGCTACTGGCTGCCATAAAGGACCAGTTGGAGATATGCATTTAAAAATAGTGTTCTAGTTTTAGGTATAGGCGTTTACGTGTTTTATTGATCTCCAACTCCTGAGTCGTGACCGCTAGGACACTTAATTATTGGGTTTTGTCCGGTCCAGGTCATGCTGCTACTGAAGCAATTCTCGTTGTGATGTTCCGATCGTATGCAATACGCGGAACTCGGCCTTTTAGCTTCGCATAGATTGCGGCTCACCCTCGGGCCTTCGGCCCTCGGGCTCGCTAAGACACTTGGCCGGTGAGTTTTATCAAGTCCATGTCATGCTGCTGCTGAAGCAATTCTCGCCGTGACGTACTGGGCCTTTTAGCTTCGTATAGATTGCGGCTCACCCTCGGGCCTTCGGCGCTCGGGCTCGCTAAGACACTTGACCGTTGAGTTTTATCAAGTCCATGTCATGCTGCTACTGAAGCAATTCTCGCCGTGACGTATTCGGCCTTTTAGCTTCGCATAGATTGCGGCTCACCCTCGGGCCTTCGGCCCTCGAGCTCGCTAAGACACTTGGCTTTTGAGTTTTATCAAGTCCATATCATGCTGCTGCTGAAGCAATTCTCGCTGTTACGTACTCGGCCTTTTAGCTTCGCATAGATTGCGGCTCACCCTCGGGCCTTCGGCCTTCGGGCTCGCTAAGACACTTGGCCGTTGAGTTTTATCAAGTTCATGTCATGCTGCGGCTGAAGCAATTCTCGCCGTGACGTACACGGCCTTTTAAATTCGCATAGATTGCGGCTCACTCTCGGACATTCGGCCCTCGGGCTCGCTCAGACACTTGGACATTGAGTTTTATAAAGTCCATATCATACTGCTGCTGAAGCAATTCTCGTTGTGATGTTCCGATCGTATGCAATACGCGGTACTCGGCCTTTTAGCTTCGCATATATTGCGGCTCACCCTCGGGCTCGCTAAGACACTTGACCATTGAGTTTTGTCCAGTCCATGTCATGCTGCTGTTGAAGCAATTGTCGCCGTGACGTACTCGGCCTTTTAGCTTCGCATAGATTGCGGCTCACCCTCGGGCCTTCGGCCCTCGGGCTCGCTAAGACACTTGGTCATTAAGTTTTATAAAGTCCATGTCATACTGTTGCTGTTGACATACGTATGCAATACGCGGTACTCGGCCTTTTAGCTTCGTGTATATTGCGGCTCAACCTCGGGCCTTCGGCCCTCGGGCTCGCTAAGACACTTGCCCATTGAGTTTTATCAAGTCCATGACATGCTGCTCCTAAAGCAATTCTCGCTGTGACGTACTCAGCCTTTTAGCTTCGCATACATTTTTAAAATAAAAGAATGTCCTTTACGTAAATTAAGCAATTTCAAGGATAGATTCCCATAGATTTTTCCCACACTGTATACATATATGTACCCTATAATATACGTAGGTTCCCAACTACCCAACTTAATGTACGTACCCTCTACTTTAAACACACGAAAGGTCACATACAATTAATATACTACCACTTGAGCTGTCATCACATATAGTTTTTCCACCACATACTACGGTCAATAGGGCTGGTTACAAGTACAAAAATTTTACTAAAAACTTAAAAATAAATTAACGTAAAAAAGTTTTAAGTTAAACGGTTTTATTTCAATCAAATATTGTACCAAAAACTAGAAAATAAAAATTTATACGAATTTTAGTCCCACGTACATTGCTTCCTGGAGAGTAATCATGTATGACGGATAACAGAATAGGCATCTCGAGTCGGATGCTAAAGGCCCTATTTGTCTCTATATCAGTGGATTAAGTCATAATCGGAAGCTTTTATCAGACTAAAATAAAAACGTGTTTAATTCTATTTTAGTTTCGTTCAATTCTAGTAAGACTCAAGCGTGTCTTATGTCCGCTAAACGGAGTCCATTCCATCTTACTCCTACTTTCCAAAATGTATCTCATCCGTTAACCGACCATATTGAGTTTCTTGTAATCTCGCTGACTTCGAAACTCAACTTCGGCCCACACAATGAGTCAAAAGCACAGCAAAAAAGCTGGGCATCCTCAACAAGGTGAGGCAGTATTTTTCACCTAGGCAGCTGCTCGACCTTTATCAAACACAAGACCGGTCGTTCGTAGAATACTGCTTACATCTGCGGGATGGTTCAGCTAAATACCAGCTTGAGGCACTCGTGTCAAGAGGAGGGCCAAAAGAATCATCAATGATGACGAGCTGACGAATGCTCGACTTCAAAGTCTGGAGCATCGTCGCAAGGTTGCCAGCCTATCCATATTTTCAACCGACTTCAAGATTTCGAAGGAGGAGGTTATCAATTCGTCGGGATCTTTGTTTTTGCTTGTTTTTTTTTTATGTATGTTCACCGATTATTCGAACACGGCTGGACCGATTTGAGAAATTCTTTTTTTGTTTGAAAGAGTATACTTCACAGTTGGTCCCATTGTAACCAGGTAAGGATCTGATGATGGGATCCTGGAGAAATCGAGGGAACTCTTCAACTATTATAGGCACACCTATGGTGATTTGAGTATTTTTTACAGCAGATCGAGCATTTGCTGTTGGAAAGGTAGATGCTTAGTGAAGTCGGTTCTTTTTTGTTTAAATTTTTTTGTTATGAAAACATCAGGCGCTTTGTTTTGGCATAAATCTGCAAACTTTTGATGCTGCTGCCACTGACAAGGCCACACACGGGGGCTTGCAGCACCGCATTATCGTGTAGACCTACCCCTCCCCTGCTTCGAGGAACAAAGGAAATCTGGGAGACTTATCATTCTAGAAACCGGATTTTTTATTTAAAAAAAAACATTCTAACTACTTTTTTGCATGCAGCATCGGCATTTCGTATTCCCCAATTAAAGACGTGACTAATTATATATATCTCGTCTAGGAGACTTATCGAACTAGGTTCAGTGTAACTTCTTATACTATAACTTATATGATCATATATTATGAAGTTATTGTACTTCCTAAAACTGCATTAAAGGAGAATGGGCATTTTGTACCATGAGTGTATACGACTGAGACATATCTCATTTGAAAGGTCTTAACTAGTGCATTATTTAATTGTATGAAGCCACCATTGGATAGCGTGCAGGGTCTGAGATATTTAAAAAAAAAGGTTGAGCATATAAACGGTTAATTTATAAAATATCCGCTCTATAACCAGTTATAGCGTATTTTATATGAAAGAATATGAGAAATGCTTCACGCTTATTTACCACCACCATCTGCAAAATACGTACAGGGCTGGAATTAGTAGATGAAACATTTGCTTGTATGTAATAACACCTGTAGCTTAGCGAAGCTAATGGTCTAAGAGCTGGCCACGTCAGATATGACACAACAATGAGAGCAATGAAACCTGTCTAGTTAGACTGCTTTACCATCCTTATTGCTAGATCCGGGCATCTGGCAGCTTTTAATGGGTGGATGTCAGAGTGAGAGACCAACAAAGTTTTTAAGTTGGAAAAAAGTAATACCAAAATAGATAAAAACTGCCAAAGTTGTGTTATTTATAGAGGACAGGGCCTATATTTTAACATTACATTAAAAACCATTGTCTATTATTGCGGATACAAAAACAGTAGGCGACTAACTAAAAATTGCATTATACATCATTTGGCACTACTTTCCCCCAACAAAAACTTCTGGATATGATATAATCTAATTAATTACACAATTTACCATAATATTGCATCAAACCCAGAACTCTAGCATTTGTTTTCTTCAAGCTATTTGCATTCTTTGACATCCACCACTTTACAGCTGCCAGATGTCCGGATCTAGAAATAAGCATAGTATAGCAAACTAACTAGAAGGGTTTCGTTGCTCTCATTATTGTGTCATATATGACGTGGCCATCTCTCCGTCTATAACGTGAATACAAAAGTCGTATATAACAGCTAAAAGGTATTTTTATAAGCTATTTTTCGTTAATGATACTTGCACTCTAACGTATCCAGAGACCAGAATAAAACGGTTTTATGCGTTAATTAACTGAAATTAACGACGGCCTAATTCTTCTATTGAACACTAGATGGAGCTTGCGCAGCAAAATGGACAACTTTTGCCACTGGCGTATACAATTGAACCTTATCTCAAATGAAAGATCTCAATCATAGCATTAATTAGTTATATGGCACCGAAGGCCGAAAGCGTGCACGGAAGCCGGTATTCATTATTTTGTGTCTGTGGCGAAAACTGGAACTAATTAAATAACCTATACAAAAAAGGTTAACTTTTATACACGTTTACATAGTTTATTGGCCTGAAATTAATTGTAAAAATAAGTCATTCATTTTTTGTGACTAATTAATGTTAAATGACCGCAATGAACTACTTAAATAATTAAAATCTGTTACTGGCGACATATTTGTATGCAATAGAAGAACCGACTAAGAGTTGAGTAGTTAAACTACATAAATATTAATAATGCTGGCTCCATATCGTTGCTTTTTAACGCTTAAAAATCTGTGGTCTAAGGCTTCACGTCGCGTAATTATAAGTTAGTTTCTGAACGTTGACTATAAACTAGCTGTTCTAGGGGGCTACCTTGAACATCAGAATTTGAAAATTCGTCTATTTGCCTTTCTCTGGTGCTTTCGCAAATTCGAGCGATAAAGAGGGAGATAGACTAAACTTCCTTTTTCGACTTAGCCCGGTCACAAAAGAATACCGTATTTTTTTATCACGACGGTGACAAACAAGCATACGGCCCATAAGATGGTGAGCGTACGTTGTCATGAGTCATTCATGATGGAGTTAGACCGACGCGCCGGCACGTCGTTTTTTTTAATGTTCATTTTAATAATGTCATTTAGAATTTTGGAAGCTAGCTCCATGTAGTGACGAGTAAAAAACTTAGAACTTTAAGCACAATTAATTAACATACGAAGTATATATATTTTCAACATGCCTACCCTCTCGTCGCATGCAAGTAGACGTGTGCGCCACCATAGAAATCCGCGGCGGCGGCGCGCCGGGAATTTTTGGCGGCGTGGCTGCGCCACGCCGGCGTCAAGGTCACCTTTGCCTACACTCGCAAGGCTCACGCATTAAAAATATGTTAAATATCAAAATCTTTTTAGGAACAAGGAACATAAAACGATATATAGGGTGGGGCCTGTAACTAAAGCAAAAAATTAAAACGTAGATTCTAGTCCTCAAACTAGACAACTTTTGTGTAGCAACTTTTTAAAATCATAAAGTTTTTAGATTGTTATTTTTTCAAACAAAGTAAATAGTATTTTCAATGTACTTAAAACTCCGTCTAATTGACATCGCCTGTCAGTCTAGTCACTCTACAGACATAATCAATTTCATAGTACATTGCGTGTTCGAATTAACTTTAAAATGTAATAAAATTCAAACCGCAAGTTTTTTTTTAAAGTCGTCAAACAAACGTTGCGTAGTTTGAGGAGAAGAATGTACATTTTAATTTTTTGCTTTAGTTACAGGCCCCACCGTGTATAAGGCCGTTTGCTTATTTAAGGGTGTTTTTTTTTCTTGTACACTTCAGTCCTGCCTATTTTTCGGAAATCGCTTTTATGTTGATGTTTTTCATAATTGTGATAAATTAAGATCCTTTAAAAGCCAACTCCATATAAAGCGTGTACCAAGGCCAGCTACCAAGAAATGTCTTGCGGGAGCTCGCCACAAGGTTGCCTCTCAAGATAAAGGACGTTATAAGGGATCCTTTTGAAGATACAGAGACAATATGGAATGGCTTCAAGACGGTTGGGTCCGAAACAGCGAAAGAAGTCATCCCCACTCCTGGGAGCCAAGCAAGACGGAAACCCTGGATTTCTGATGCTACCTGGGAACTTATAGAGCGACAGAGGACTCTCAAAGAACAAGGATTTAACACAGACATAGCAAGAAAGGAGTATTCCAGGCTACACGCTTGCGTGAAAAGGGCTAAATAGACGCGATAAGAATAATTCAATCCATGCTTTGCGTGACGAAATCGAAAACCATGCTGCAACTGCCCATTCTAAAGACTTGTTCCAAAAAGTCAAACTTCTCACCCGCGACTACAAACCTAGAAGCTTGCAGATAGCGGATACTGGTGGAAACACTTTATCAGACTGTGTACCACTAGAGCCGGACATATTTATTTCCGAAGTGGAAGTCGCTATCAGACGTCTGAAAGTTAATGCCGTCGGTACTGATGGTATATGCGCTAGTCTCCTAAACAATCTAGGTGGCGAAGGTACACAGTTCTTACACCAGATTTGCTGCAAAGTGTGGAGAACTGGCCAGTGGCCGAGAGACTGGACTGAATACATGGTTATACCTCTCCATAAAAAAGGCTCGATGCTAATATGTGACAACTATAGAACATTGTCTATTATATCGCATGCCAGTAAAGTATTTCTTTACATCATGAATCCGTGAATTCCTGGAGCGGTAAATACTTGCAGAGCAGGCTGGCTTTGTATCTGGGCAGGGACACGGGACCAGAATTTCATCGTGCGCCAGATCATAGAGAGATGTCGTGAATGGAACAAGCCATTAGTCCTATACGCTTCATAGATTACGCCAAAGCATTCGACTGTATTAGATGGAAAAACATGCTGTACGTGCTCCTGGAGATGGGTGTCCCTGCTCATGTAGCTCACCTTATTGAGAACTTGTACGCCGAAAGTACTGCAAGAGTGCGCATCGAGAACATCTTGTCGGACCAGTTCAAGCCAGAAAGAGAAGTAAGACAGGGCTGTATATTATCTCCGAAGTTCTTTAATATCTACGGCGAATACAACTTACGTAAGGTCACCGAGAACTGGGACGGCGGCATATCCATTGGCGGCAAAACGATTAGCAACCTACGCCATGTTGACGACACAACGCTCTTGGCTTCCAATGAGGAGGAGATGTGTCTTTTGTTCCGGCGAATAGAAGCGGAGAACATCGAATTAGGACTTCACGTCAACCATGCCAAAACCAAGTTAACGTTCGTACACCGGAAACACTCTCCTCCGCGAAGCCTAGCATTATTAGCCTTCGCCTACCTCGGCTCACTTCTATCTAGCGATGGTAGGTGTGAACGTGAAATCATCCGGAGGATTAAAATAGCGAAGCGTGCTATGACTCGGTTAGATAGGATATGGAGAGATCGCGACATACAGAGGCAGACTAAGGTTAGACCTATGCGTTCCCTGGTGTTATATGGTCTTGAAACTTAGACTATCAAGACAGATCTGAAAAGCCGTATCGACGCGTTTGAGATGTGGTGTTGGCGAGGGCTTTTACGGATACCTTGGACTGCGATGCGTACTAATCAGTCCATATTAGAGGAGCTACGCATAAAACGCTGGTTGTCTACGACGTGCCAGGACACCACTCTCGACACTCCTCGGATAACCTGGAGAGGATCATCATGACAAGAAAAGTTTAAGGCACAAGTTGCAATTAAAACTGCAAGAAGCCATGCGCTTAGCGAGGGATAGAAGGCTATGGAGGAACCTGGTCTTCAACAGAAGGACATGATCCTCAGCCCTGAGGGAACCACTAGTGATGATGAAGATCCTTTTTTGACTCGCAATAGGTCCAAACATACTGTTCAGTATTAAGGATCAATCCTGCCACCAAACAACCGGTACAATTTTGATGGCAGATTTATTATTTTCGTTGCCAATCTTATTCATAAGGCCATCGACTTCATATTTGTTAGGTGAGCGGTTAAATCATACTCATTTATTAATCTCCCGAAAGAGAAGGAATTGACCAAACCCAAACTATTTCAATGTGTAGATGTTTTCATGGTTTAATTTGTAAATATACGTTGTTAAATTTTCAACTGACTTTCCTCCTTAGGTAATTGTCATTGTCAATTTTGCCGAATTCTGAAATTTTGGCCAACGGCGTGGATTTTGAAATCCGCGGCGGCGGCGGCGGCGTGGGTCCCACGGCGCGGCTACGCCACGCCGGCGCGGCGCACACGTCTACATGCAAGTTTGGTATCTTCTTAAGATTGATCTGTGAACTGATCGTAAACTATTAGCCAAACGAATCTTACGAAAACTGGCAATGATCTTTTCTCTCATTTCTCCAATCCTATCAGACTCTGTCGCATACACATCATCTTTAATGGCTCCCCATAAATAAAAATCTAGCGGCGTCAAGTCTGGTGATCTTGGTGGCCATCGATGAGGGCCATATCTTCCAATCCAGTGATTTTCAAAGATTTCGTTTAATCTGTTACGGACGGCAACCGAAGAATGTGCTGGTGCACCATCCTGTTGATACCAAATTTCGGCATGGCCAACAGGCAACCCATTTATGTAATTAACAACGTGCACATTTAAATTATTCAATGATAAATTAGATTGCCACTGTAACCCTATCTCTCGAGTTAACTGTGTAACGTATTTAGGTCTTAAGACGATTGTCGCCGGAGTGTCCTTGAGCGTTTGGGCGCTCTCTACCCGCGCCACCCGCGTACCCTTCTCATTGCGATCGTGCGTAAATTCGCCGCGATGCACCGCAATAATGTTCAAAGAATATGACTTTACTCAGAGGCGCGCGGGCAGATTTATAATAATCATACCTAATCCTTTTGTGGATGTTTTGTGATTTGAATACTGTGATTAAGTACTACGGTGACATTTTTTAGGAATGCTACTAAATAAGATAAGTAATAAGGATCTCGATTAGTGGATTTTTATGTAAAAAAATGAAAACCTAGATTTTGAATTTGAAGTACAGTGAGCGGAAAAATATTTATGAATTTACGAAATATGGTTAAAAATATTCCGCATATCAGAAAAAAATAAAAAAATACTGACTAGTACAGAAAAAAAAAACTGAATGCGGTGAAGTATCAAAGCGGTGTTTTCATGTGAATTTGAATTTTTTTTGCTGTGTAAGTGAGCTTAATAGATGGTTATTTTTTTGTTGCGATTTTAAATATTAACCGTAAAAATTCACTTAATTTCGATAAATTAAGCCTGTTGCGAGTTGCGAATAGTAAAAATGCACATGTAAGGAGCGGTATTTGTGCACGAAATCGTCATACAAATGAGCGCAAACACTTCTTAGGGTTCCATAGCCAAAATGGTAATAACTGAATCCTTAAAAGTTTTTTGAAACATGTCTGTCTGTACGTCCGTATGTCACAGCCATTTTTAGGGTTCCGTAGTCAACTAGGAACCCTTATAGTTTCGCCATGTCTGCCCGTCCGTCCGTCCGTCCGTCCGCGGATAATCTCAGTGACCGTTAGCACTAGAAAGCTGAAATTTGGTACTAATATGTATATCAATCACGCCGACAAAGTGGTAAAATAAAAAGTGGGATTTTTTATTTTATTAGGGTACCTCCCCTATACGTAAAGTGGGGAGTGATTTTTTTTTTCATTTCAACCCTAACGTGTGATATATTGTTGGATAGGTATTTAAAAATGAATAGGGGTTTGCTAAAATCATTTTTCGATAATGTAAATATTTTCGGAAATAATCGCTCCAGAAGTAAAAAAATATGCGTCCCCCCCCCCCCCTCTAACTTTTGAACCATAAGTTTTAAAAATATGAAAAAAATCTCAAAAGTAGAACTTTATAAAATCTTTCTAGGAAAATTATTTTGAACTTGATAGGATGAATAGTTTTTGAAAAAAAATTACAAAATAATTTCTGAATTAAGTTTGTAATTTAACCGTATAAGCAGGTGTTTATTGTACCTGTAATTTCTACAAAATTACAATGAAATGACGTGTTTTCAAATAAAGTAAAAACGGTGAAAATCGGTTCACGCAATAAAGAATTATTCCATAAAAATCATCTTCCATACTTTAAGCTCGCGCGCAATAGTTTACTTAATTTGCCGATAGATGTCGCTGTACGTGGAACTCTCATATCATATCCTACATGGCGGTGTTATACTCTCAAGTGGGGACACTTACTGTGACGGACGGAAAACTACGGAACCCTACACTGAGCGTGGCCCGACACGCTCTTGGCCGGTTTTTATTATAAAACATATATTACTGAAATTTTATCTAGAGGTGTGTTTCATGTGCCGCTACTTAGTTTTCTGGCTAAATTGCTAAAAAAATCTTTTAGGTGAGGCACTCCATATATACATAATGCCAAACTAAATGTCAAAAATATTTTTTTGTAAATATGAACATGTTGTACGATACGGCTTTAAAAATATCTTATATATATAGAGTATTTTTAAAACTTTTTTATTAAGTCAATATTTTCAGAAATAATTGCTTCGAAAGTCTAAATATAATAGCCCCATCTAACTTTTAATCCGTAAGTCTAGAAAATATGAAAAAATACCAAGAAGGCTTATTACTTAATTTTCTACGAAAATTATTTCACATATTATCGGTTCATCCGTTTTTGAGTTATCTCCAAGAAACTACTTTCTACGGAACCCTACATTATACATGGTCCGTTACAAATTTGGCCGGTCTTTTAAAGATATTTGATAGGTAGTATTAACCCTTAGGAGTAATTTATTTATTCACTTGTGTTGATAATTAATATAAAAGCATTTCACCGACATAGAAAAGTTTTTTTAGGGTAGTCAACGCGCATGTGAATCTTCTGGGGTTGCAGGCGTCCATAGGCTTTATAACTGCTTTCAATCAGGCGGGTCGTATGCTTGTTTGCTAGCGTCGTGGTATAAAAAAAAGCTTTTTTTCCTTTATTCTTACATACATTGAACTCTTAAATAGCAGCAATTTTTTATTTGATTCTCAATCAGGCTTTGCTCAGTGATATTTAGTAGACTGAAATTTGGTATAAGTAATTATGTGTTTTAATTACGCCTACAAAGTGGTAAAACAATAAGTATCTGAAACCCATTGTTGGATAGGTCTTTCAAGAAGAATATGCCTTAAACGACTTTTGGATAAAACGAATACTCTCGTAAATAATAGCTTCGAAAGTTAAAATGCTCTTTGATTTTTGAACCGTGGGTCCAAAAAATTGGGAAAATTCCTGGTAGTCAGGCCATTGAAATACTTATCACGTATTTTCAATAAAAACTATATGGAATAAAATCGGTTGAGCCGTTTTTGAGTTATGCCTATAGTAAAATAACGTAAGTGCCACAAAATATTTCTTTATAGACTACCTTTTGAATGGATGTATTACAACAGGCCGGCAACTACGGATCCCTACACTGAGCATAGCCCGATATTCTCTTGGCCGGTTTATCTGCAATCCTTTGCAGTTTACTTCGCAATTTCTAGATTTGATAAATTAGTATAAAGTATAACATTTAAGATTGTGTTTAATCTTAAAATAAAACGCATATTACATCCGTTTAGAACACGGTATTCTTAAATAAATGTTTAAATAAATTCGGTTCTTTGGAGTTTTTTATTAAATTAATTATTAGTCTAATGTATTGCAGTACTAGCAGATTTCCGCAACTCGACGACTAATGCCTATTTTGCGTGATGCATGCGTCTACTAAAACATAATAATTTTAGTTTAATTACATGACCAAATTTGTTTTCAGAGCAATGTGAGATTCATGATTTTTGTTTTTCTCCATTTTTATTTAATTTGTTTTTTACTTGTATTATAATCTAAATAAAATACACTTTTTATACGAACGTACATAAACATGCATACGAGTACATTATCGTAAAAAGATAAAACGTCTATTCTATATATGATTGATTCCGGGAAGACACGGTATATCCGCACCGCATGAACCCTCTGCAGTTATTTAGTCTTTAAGCACAGTAAGTCCGATATTATTGCTCACGGGCCAAGCACAAGTAAATGTAGTACAAGGAAAGCACGGAGCGACGAGCGACACAGCCTCCTCGTCTCAAAGCTAGCTCACGACTGCCAGCAACGCCGTTTTCGAGCTAATAACGCACGAAATGTGGAATTATGATCAAGTTGTTTAAGAAAATTTAATCAATTTAAATATCCTACGTTGAGTTTGTAGTGTTCTGTAGTACATATTTTTTAGTTCAACAATATTTTAAATCGAATGAGCCGTTCAGTAGATATAAGCAAAATTAACCGTAAAACGACATTTCGTTACATTTACATAACGGAGAAACTATACGTTACACGAGTTATTCAAACGTTGACAATGTTGTACATGAAATGGTAAATAACATAAATTTTTTTCAAAATTTTAGAATGACCCGTTTTTGAGATATATCCCTTAGAAAGTAACAGTTTTCGGCTACAATCAGCGCCTAGCGCCTTAAAAGAAAACAAATTTGTTTACTTGATCAGTCTTCTTAATTGAAGTAGGCAATGGAATAATAATATTTTTTACCAGACTACGGCAAAGCAATTTACAAAAATATTATTAATAGGTAAGTAAAGTTATGTATCAAAATAACTGCACTGTTAAGTGTCAATTAATACATAGCTTAACATAACTTAACATCATATCACAAAATAAAGTTATTTTTTATTGTGTGCTAACCTTTAGCGTTGTTGAGCGTTTATGAATTACGTTTTTGGGCATCAACTAGATTTTGAGAATGTTCTAACTTTTTACGAATAAGGCTGTATGTATGTACCAACCTAATCAACACAATTGATTACTTTAAAATTTAATTTAGAAACGAACTTCCTTGGATATGATCATAATATAGTGAAGTATGGTCACCCTAAATGATATATTTATATGAGAAAAATTACAATTGAATATCTTTAAAAACAGACAACGAATATAAAATATTAGATGGTAGATATTTAGTAAAATATTTTACTAAGAGTTGAACTAATTTATAGTTTCTCTGATACTACAAATCTTCAGATATTTACATTTTTAACCTACTTATAATATGTGGACTGAGTGAGCACTCGCAAAAAAATATTATTCAAAAACCTGCCACGTTAGTGGTTCGTTTTGCATTTTACAAAGTCCCATTTTGATTTTACTTAACTTTACACATATATAGCAATTTAAATCTTCAGTTGTTTCATCAGAAATCGAGTTTTCGAAAGTGTGTGGATTGAGTGAGCATAAGAAATTATTTGTAAAACCTGAAATACGTTACTAGGTGATCTACAAATTATAAAGGTACGTTAGCATAGGTTTTACTAAATATTAGTATATAAATATTATATGATAAATAAATACATTCACTAATTTCGTTGGTCGTTTGTGAGAACTGAGTGAGCACATGTTAATGAACTTATATTTTTATTTATCTTTTTACAAATACAGACATTAGTTTTACAATTGTTTTAGAACTTTTGTGGCGATGCCACCCTTATGTATATACTAATAAATATAGACTATTTACTTATATACATAAACATTACAGATATACTTATAAATATCATATTAATAAACCTATACATATTTAATATCATACTAAGTTCATAATATATATACACATATATCTATATACACACAAACATACATAGTAATAAATAAATATATGTACATATTTATAAAGCACAAATCGACACAAGTAATCGACACACTCCAGCTTCCCGGCTGTGTCGGCAGCAGCGCTATACCACGCCAACCGGTACCTGCGTGACGTCACCGCTGCGGCCGATTGCCGGCGTCCACGCGGCCCTGTATGCGCCCGCGCCGCGGCAGTGCATCTCCTGACTCGACGCGGAATGCATGTCGCTCTGCGCTATCACCTTCCACGCTTTCTATTGCACTTTCTTAAGCCTTACTTGATTGCCATACCTACTGTGTGCTACTGTATATCTGTGTGTGCTTATGGAACATTATAGTGCTTGAAGATACGTGTGGTGTTTGTTATTTTAGCCCGCAACCCCGCTGTACCTAGTCGGTAAGTCCGCTTGCTTATTTAAACACAAAGACTGTGCCCATTACCTACACTGGTGACCCCGCTATTTGGACGTTAAGCGCACCTTACTGAGAGTTAATAATGGTTGATGGAAAAGATGGTACAAGTGGGGAGAATGCGAAAACAACAGCAGTAAATACGCAAGTCACGCCACCTCCGGCCGAGCAAGCGCCCGTGGAATTTTCCACTATGCCGTTGTCCAATGGTGCCGACACATTCCGTGTCGGAGTTCGACTTCCACCGTTTTGGCGTCAAGAACCGGCCGTTTGGTTTGCTCAAGTGGAAGGGCATTGTCTTTTATCAAGGATCACGTCTGACATAACAAAATTTTATTATGTACTGTCACAGCTAGATCACGAATATGCAGCAGAGGTGAAAGATGTGATTGTCAACCCGCCTGCTGAGAACAAATATGAGAAGCTGAAAACTGAGCTCATTTCAAGGCTGTCTGCATCCCGTGAAAAGGAGCTCAAGAGGCTGTTGGTGCACGAGGAATTAGGGGACCGCAAGCCGTCCCATTTTTTGAGGCATCTTCAGCATCTGGCAGGCACACAGGTACATGAAGAACTTTTAAAGACGATTTGGATCAATAGGTTACCTATGAATATCCAGGCAGCAATAGCAACGCAGCCAACGCCGCAGACGCTCGATGCTTTAGCAGGTACCGCGGATCGTGTATGGGACCTAACTCCTCCTACCCCGCAAGTGGCAAGTACTTCATCAGCTGGATCTATGCCAGCGCCTCAGAATGCTGCATTCGAGTACATGGCGAACCAGATATCCGAACTGACAAAGCAAATGCACGAAATGCGAACACAACTGAATTCCAGATCACGACCAAGGAGTAGAAACAATGGACCGCAGAGGTATGGTCGTAGTCGTAGTCGTGGAACTAGTCAAGGTCGATCACAGTCCAGCTACCGCAGATGGCCAGTGTGTTGGTACCACTCTAAATTCCAGTCGCAAAATGTGTGAAGCCCTGCGATTTTGTGTCGGGAAACGGGTCGAGCAATCTGTGATGGCGGCCGACGATTGCTCCAGCTCCGGTCGCCTGTTCGTTACAGACAGACGTTCTAAAATGCAGTTTCTCGTCTCTGCGTTTTTCCGCGCTCAGCTCTACGTGAACGCCGACCTAAAACTACGTATCAACTTTTCGCCGCGAATGGGTCTATCATCAATACTTACGGGAATGCGCAGTTACACCTGGATTTAGGTCTTCGTCGGGAGTTCAGTTGGCAGTTCACTGTGGCTGATGTTACAAAAGCAATCATAGGCGTCGATTTTTTATCTTTCTATGATTTACTCGTTGACAGCCGCAACAAACGCTTAATCGACAACAAGACGTCTCTCTCCGTAACAGCCATATCTGCCGCCACAGCGAGCAACATCTCATCGATTAAAACATCATTTGGAGAATCGAGATATGACAACATCGTTCTAGAATTCCCAGAGATCACACGCCCTCCCGGAGTTCATCGTGAAATCAAGCACAATACGGTGCATTACATCAAGACGACTGATGGCCCTCCGGTACACTGCACACCCAGAAGGTTAGCACCAGACAAGCTCAAGATAGCCAAGCAGGAGTTTGAGTCAATGCTCTAATGTGGCACAGCTAGGCCTTCGCTAAGCCCATGGTCTTCGCCATTGCATCTAGCACCCAAGAAAGATAATGGCTGGAGACCATGTGGTGACTACAGGCAATTGAACGCACGAACAGTACCTGATCGCTATCCGATACGTCACATCCATGACTTTTCTCATCAGCTCGCCGGATGTAAGGTTTTCTCCACAATCGACCTAGTCAAGGCGTACAACCAAATACCTGTGAACGAGGAGGACATAGCTAAGGGAGCCATTTCCACGCCATTTGGGTTGTACGAATTCCCCTTTATGACGTTTGGGCTCAGGAACGCGGGACAAACGTTCCAGCGCTTTGTGGACGAGGTAACGAGAGGAATGGACGTCGTTTACGCCTATCTGGATGACTTTCTCATCTTTTCACCTGACGAAAACACACATGAGGACCACTTGCGACAGCTTTACACCAAGTTGAAGGAGTATGGTATGGTCATAAATCCATCAAAGTGCGTCTTCGGCGTTCCTGATGTCAAGTTTTTAGGGTATCACATCTCGGCTGATGGCACGAAGCCTCTGGAAACGAAGATAGAAGCCATTCAATCATTCCCTACGCCCAAAACCGTGAAAGAACTTAGGAGGTTCCTAGGGATGATAAACTTTTATCGTCGGTTTATCCCGCAAGCTGCTCAGCTTCAAGCACCATTGCACGCGTTACTCACCGGCTCTGTAAGAGGATCACAACCAGTCGACCTGAAAGACGAGAAATTGACAGCTTTCCTCGACTGCAAGTCTAGCCTCTGCAACGCAGCTATGTTAGCGCACCCAGACTGCAACGCCCATCTGGCACTCGTCACAGACGCCTCCGACACTGCCTTAGGTGCAGTGCTTCAACAGAAGAAAGAAGACTCATGGCAGCCACTCGCATTCTACTCTAAGAAGCTTAACACGGCGCAGCAGAAGTACTCGCCCTATGACCGAGAACTGCTGGCGATCTACAACTCGATCAAATATTTTAAGCACATGCTGGAAGCGCGAGTATTCACTGTATTCACGGATCACAAGCCGTTGTGCTATGCTTTCACAAACAATAAATCAAATTGTTCACCGAGACAGTTCCGACACCTCGACTATATTTCCCAATTTACAACGGACGTCAGACACATTTCTGGAAAGAACAATGTCGTGGCCGACACTTTGTCCAGAGTCGAGGAACTCGAAAAGCCAGTCGATTTATCTGATCTCGCCAAGGCACAAGACGCTGACCATGAGCTCAAACGAATCTTGGAAGGAGACACTGGATACAGTATAAACTTGAAAAAGCTAACGATTCCAGGTTCAACTACGGCACTATACTGTGACGACAGCACCTCTACTCTCAGACCGTACGTGACTCCTGGGTACAGACGACAGGTTTTCAATAGCCTTCACTCACTCAGCCACCCAGGGATCAAGGCATCTACGAAACTCGTGGCTGAACGGTTTGTGTGGCCAAGTTTAAACAAAGATTGTCGTGACTGGGCTCGAGCCTGTTTGGCTTGTCAGAGGTCTAAGATATCGAGACATGTTCAAGCACCTTTGGGTACATACCAGTTGCCTAAAGCTAGGTTTACCCATGTGCATATCGATATAGTAGGACCGCTACCTCCCTCTCAAGGATTTCGTTACTGCCTGACGGCCATAGATCGCTTTACGCGCTGGCCCCAAGCGATACCAATAACGGACATCACAGCAGAGACTGTGGCGAAGTCGCTACTCTCCATGTGGATCTCCAGGTTCGGTTGCCCTATAGACATCGTGACTGATCGTGGAGCACAATTTGAATCCGCACTTTTCAACTATTTGGCCAAGATCGCCGGTTTCAAGCATCGGCGCACTACTGCATACCACCCTGCCCGTAACGGTCTCATAGAAAGGTTCCATAGACAGCTTAAGGCAGCAATCACGTGCCACGCTCAGGACAGCTGGACAGAGGCCTTACCGTTAGTGTTGATGGGAGTAAGGAGCGCCTTTAAGGAAGAGCTGCAATCTTCTTCTGCAGAACTGGTATATGGCAAGCCGATAAGACTACCTGGAGAATTCTTCCAACCCAGCACCGACACTACAACCGATCTCACCGACTTCACTGCACGCTTGAAGAATATAACCAACAAGCTTCAACCTGTGCCTACATCAAGGCATGGTCAGAAGAAGACATTTATATTCAGAGACCTAGCCTCATCCACCCACGTTTTCTTAAGAGAAGACGCCGTGCATGGAGCGCTGAAGGCAGCCTATACGGGCCCTCACGCAGTTCTTGAAAGAGATGAGAAGTTCTACAAGATACGGGTGAACGGGAAAGAATCCACAGTGACTATAGACCGCCTAAAGCCGGCTTATCTTCTTGCCGAGTCCACGCCATGTACGGGAACGCAATCTTCTGCGCAGGCAGATCCTGAAAAACAGAGAGTTCCTGAAAAAGAAAATACGTGAAAACCTGTGGAAGAAAAGAAAAAAGTTAATAAAAAGGAAATAGAGAAAGAACCAGAGAAAGGAAACATTTTACGGCATACCAGATCAGGCCGACGGGTTACATTCCCAGATTATTATCGCCCGTGAGACGGTCTCTGGGGGGGACTGATGTGGCGATGCCACCCTTATGTATATACTAATAAATATAGACTATTTACTTATATACATAAACATTACAGATATACTTATAAATATCATATTAATAAACCTATACATATTTAATATCATACTAAGTTCATAATATATATACACATATATCTATATACACACTAACATACATAGTAATAAATAAATACATGTACATATTTATAAAGCACAAATCGACACAAGTAATCGACACACTCCAGCTTCCCGGCTGTGTCGGCAGCAGCGCTATACCACGCCAACCGGTACCTGCGTGACGTCACCGCTGCGGCCGATTGCCGGCGTCCACGCGGCCCTGTATGCGCCCGCGCCGCGGCAGTGCATCTCCTGACTCGACGCGGAATGCATGTCGCTCTGCGCTATCACCTTCCACGCTTTCTATTGCACATTCTTAAGCCTTACTTGATTGCCATACCTACTGTGTGCTACTGTATATCTGTGTGTGCTTATGGAACATTATAGTGCTTGAAGATACGTGTGGTGTTTGTTATTTTAGCCCGCAACCCCGCTGTACCTAGTCGGTAAGTCCGCTTGCTTATTTAAACACAAAGACTGTGCCCATTACCTACACTTTTACTAAATTAACAGCATTTTTCCTTTTTTTTAAGGGTGCTCACTCAATCAACACGCACACCAAATAAAGTATCTAAATTTTTATTATTTTTTAAAGTCTCAAAACAAAATTAGATCAGCTAAGTGAGTAGAATCGAACCTTACAATTAAAGCCTCAAAGTCGGAGACACGCTGTATACGCCTCCCGTATACACATTAGCTTGGCTCTAAACCAAGCGATATTCATATCAAGCTTCATCATCATCATCATCATCAGCCTATTTTAGTCCACTGCTGGACATAGGCCTCCCCCAATGAGCGCCATAGCGCCCTGTCTTCAGCTTGCCGCATCCAGCATCTGCCTGCAGTCTTTCGCAGATCGTCATCCCACCTTGCCAGAGGGCGTCCTACACTACGTTTGCCGAGTCGCGGTCTCCACTCAAGAACACGTTTACCCCAGCGGTTGTCGGTTCTTCGCGAGATATGGCCGGCCCACTGCCACTTCAGCTTGCTAATTCTTTGAGCTATGTCGATAACTTTGGTTCTCTGTCGGATGTATTCGTTACGAATCTTATCCTTCAGAGAAACTCCGAGCATAGCTCTTTCCATAGCTCGCTGGGCGACTTTGAACTGGTGGACCAGCCCTACCGTGAGTGTCCACGTCTCAGCTCCGTAGGTCATTACGGGTAGGACGCACTGATTAAAAATTTTCGTTTTCAAGCATTGCGGTATGGATGACGAGAAGACTCGGCGTAGTTTCCCAAATGCTGCCCAGCCTAGCTGGATCCTCCTTTTGGCCTCCTTCTCGAAATTGTTTTTACCTAACTGCAGGATCTGCCCAAGGTAGGTGTACTCAGAAACAGTTTCAAGAAGGTGGCCATGTACGACGACCGGTCCTGGATCAATGTGGCCATTGATCATGACTTTGGTTTTATCCAAATTCATGCCAAGACCGATGCGTCGCGAGGCTGAAGCTAGGCCGTCCAGCATCCGGGTCAGCTCCTCTAGCGACTCCGCCATTACGACTATGTCATCAGCGAATCGCAGGTGTGAGATGTAATCGCCGTTTATGTTTATGCCCTTACCTTTCCAGTCCAGCGTCTTAAACATGTCTTCCAATGCGCTTGTGAACAGTTTCGGGGATATGACATCCCCCTGTCTCACCCCTCTGCGCAATTGGATGGGTTTAGACTGCTGGCCCTGTACTTGGACACTCATAGTGGCGGCTTCGGAGAGACATCTCAGCACCTCGATATAACGATAGTCTACTTGGCATCGCTGTAAGGATTCCAGAACAGCCCAAGTTTCCACGGAGTCAAAGGCCTTCTCATAGTCCACAAAAGCGAGACACAGGGGCTGATTATACTCTTCGGACTTCTGTATAATCTGCCTCACTGTGTGAATGTGGTCTATGGTGCCATATCCTCCGCGGAATCCAGCCTGTTCCGGTGGCTGGAACTCGTCGAGTCTTCTGGCGAGACGATTCGTGACCACTCGTGAGAAAAGCTTATAGACGTGGCTCAGAAGTGTGATGGGTCTGTAGTTTTTAAGGAGGGTTTTATCACCCTTCTTAAAAAAGAGCACCACCAAACTCCCGCTCCACGCCTTAGGAGTTCTCCCACTGTGAAGGACGGTATTGAAGAGGTTCTGCAGCTCCTGTATAACAGGAGCTCCTCCTGCCTTCAGAAGCTCTGAAGTAATACCATCCTCACCGGGGGCTTTTCCATTTTTAAGCTGCCTCAGAGCTAACACGATCTCGTCTTGACTGATGTCTGGCAATTCGTCGGTATAGTGGCGTGTCAGGGTGGCTCTTGAATCATGGTCGTCTCGTCGGGAGTGGGGGGCATGTGCAGAGTACAGCCGGCCATAAAAATCCTCTATCTCGGCGGAGATCTCCGGCTTCGACAACACGGTCCTCCCGTCGTGCGTTTTTAGCTTCGTCAGGTGGCTCCTGCTAAGCTGCTGAGTGAATACTTTGGACCCTCGGTTTCGCTCTATCGCCTCTTCAATAAGGCGTGTGTTGGAGCTCCGAAGGTCGCGCCGTACCATCTTCGCAATTCGCTTATTCAGGTCTGACCTCTCTGACGAAGTCGCTTGGGTAGTCTCCCGTCTTCTTGTCATCAGCCCCAGAGTCTCATCCGAGAGTTTGGACTTCTTACCAGTACGCTGTTTTCTGCAGAACTTGATACCCTCGTCCCTCAGCGTTTCGACCAGATTGTGTAGGGTCTCGTCGGCGTCATCAATGGGTTCCAAGGCAACAAATCTATTCCCGAGAAGCTGCTGAAACTCCTCGGTGCCCGCGACGATTTGGATTTGGTTAGGCCGGAGCGTGGACTTCATCAGACGGTTTCTTTCAAGCTTCAAGTTGATATTCAGAGAGCCTCGGAGCAGTCGGTGATCAGATCCGGTATTGAACCTGTTGATCACTGAGACATCTCTGAATATGTGCTTGCTATCCGTCAAGATGAAGTCGATCTCATTTTTTGTCACAGTGTCGGGGCTCTGCCATGTCCACTTCCTTTGAGGCTGTTTCTTAAAGTAGGAGTTCATTAAGAATAGCTCCTCTTTCTCAAGGAAGTTGACAAGCATTTGCCCCCTGTGATTCCTAACTCCATAACCATGCGGGCCTATTCGGGATTCGTTGGCAGTCCGGATTCCCACCTTGCCGTTAAAGTCCCCCATAACAACGTTGAAGTGAGCCTTTGTGGTGTTGTGCAAGGCTTTGGATATGTCTTCATACATATCCTCCACTTCATCATCCGAGTGTGCCGAGGTCGGTGCGTAAACCTGAACTACCTTCACGCTATACCGCTTGGAAAGCCGAAGGATCAGGTACGCTACCCTGTTCGACACACTGGAGATTTCTTGAACGTTGCTAGAGAGGGCCTTATTGACGAGAAAACCTACGCCACCCTGGGATGTTTTATCACCCTCGCGAAAGTAGAGAAGATGGCCTGAGTCTAGGGTTACGGTGTCCTCCCCCTCTCTACGGACTTCACATAACCCAAGAACATGCCATTTAATGTTCTCTAACTCCACTTCCAACTGCGCTAGATGATGGTCAAGCCTCAGAGTGCGTCCGTTGAACGTAGCCAGGGTCAATTTCGGAAGTGTGTGGTAGCCTGTTGTAGCCCGGGGATTCCTAGCACCCCCTGCCCCGCCGTTACCGTGGCCGCTACCATGGCCAGGAATAGCGAGGCGGCCGGGAACTGGGGGCCATTTCTTGGCTGAACTTATCATAAAGGGGTAATGCCCATAATCCCCACGCTGGGCATGCGGGTTGGGGATCGCAGTTTGGTGGTGGGATTTTTCTGCAGGGGCGCTGCTGCCCGCCCCCCGGTATGTCCCTTAGTCGCCTCTTACGACACCCACGGGAAGAGTTGGGGTGGAGCAATTCTAAGCCGGCACCACACGGCCCATATCAAGCTTAATTTACATTAATTAATTCTAGCCCTGTAAGTATTCAAACGTGGGGTGTTGTACACAGAATTGAACCATTTCTCATATGCTTTCAGATAAACCATGCTATAATGGATTACATATCGTATCGTTAAAAAAATTATCTTTATCCTGTTCGCTCTTTTTTTTTAAATATATCGGTCCCTGCACGATATCCAACAATGGTGCCATATAATAAAATAATCCTGTGATTACGAGCTTTAAAACGAGATACGTCTCAACAGTATACATACATCCATGGTACTACTAGTGGTAGCCGTACGATTAAAAAAACCGCAAATCGATGTACAGTTTAGCCGTTTGGCACACCCGTACTAGAGGTCAAAATAAATTTTTTGACCCGCAGTTCTTAAAAAAAAATGCCTTAGGAGGGGGGTGCCGAGACATTTTTTTATTTGTATGGAAAAAAATTTTTTTTTTCAGAAACCTATCGTGTGTGGTATCTTTTGAAAGGGCATTTAATTTGAGACGATTCTAAAAATATATCACATCATTACATTTCAGCCATTTTTTTTTAATTAATACAAAAATAATTTCCGAAACATACCAAGTTTGGGCTCCTCCAGACACGATATGGCTGATTTTTTTTAAATATAATATACCACAAATTATACGTAATATCCTCATATACTTAATACTTAATAATCCTCATATATAATTACTACACACGATAGGTTTCTGAAAAAAAAATTTTTTTCCATACAAATAAAAAAATGTCTCGGCACTCCCCTCCTAAAGGATTTTTTTTAAAGAACTGCGGGTCAAAAAATGCGTTTTGACCTCTAGTATGCGTATGCCAAACGGCTAAACTGTACATCGATTTGCGGTTTTTCTTTGAAATTGGGCTTGTACGGCTACCACTATACACTCCCCATACAAAAATGCCCATTCTCCTTTGCTATCTATTAGTA
Organism: Pammene aurita; assembly: GCA_947086415.1. Taxonomy (NCBI): domain Eukaryota; kingdom Metazoa; phylum Arthropoda; class Insecta; order Lepidoptera; family Tortricidae; genus Pammene; species Pammene aurita. Next base: position 13,801,007 of record OX352313.1, read on the forward strand.
AAAAAATGAAGTCTCTATGTGTAATGGTTATTTTTTTATTAACATTTAAAGTTACCCTACTGAAAAAGCGATAACTGAGAAAAATGTGTACTTGTACAGATTAAAAATGTATCTCGTCCTACAAATTACAACTTTCTAGCTTCAGTAGTTACGACCTCCCTTTAAAATTAACTTCTCAACCTCGTTTCAACTCCTCTGAGGTGGAATTGTTAAACTCGCTGAAGATAGTTTTTTTGCTTTTAAATTAAAAGCCTACAAAAGAAATTTTAAGTCTTACAAAAAAATATTATAATCTCTATATAAACTTTCAACCCCTTTTTAACTCCGTTAAAGGTTGAATTTTAAAAAGCGCTGAAATTTCTTGTATTGTTTTTCATTAAAAGTACGAAGTTTCAAATGTCTAACTTTAAATTTTAAACCCCATCCATGCAAACTTTTTAACACCTTTTTTACCCGCTTAGGGGTAATTTTTTTCTTTATCGCTTCTTATTACTTGTACAGATTAATTTATAAATTTAACCTGTCCTGCAAATTACAACTTTCTAGCTTCAGTAGTTAGGCCTCCCTATAATACATACATTTCAACCTCGTTTCATCTCCTCTGAAGCGGAATTTTAAAAAATTCTGAAAAATTTTTTTTTTTTCTTTAAGTTTAAGCAGCCTACGACCGAAATTTCAAGTCTGTCAAAAACAAATCCTAATCTTTCTACAAAATTTTAACCCCGTTAGAGGTTGAATATTGAAAAACACTGAAACCAATTTTATTGTTTTTTAATTATTAGTAAACGTGCGACGTTTTAAATCTCCTCTAAATTTGAAAACCCACCCATACAAACTTTCAACCCCATTTTTACCCCGTTAGGGGTACATTTTTTCTAAATTGCTTCGTATTACTTGTACACTATAAATGTAACCAGGCCTGAAATTTATAACTTCAGTAATACTATAAATACTTTCTAACTTCAGTAGTTTCGGCACTGCGTGGATCAGTCAGTCAGTAAGGACATAGACATTTATATATATAGATATACTTTCAACTATTATTGGCACTGTTAGTGACCCCTCTGACCCGTGATTCCAATTCAAAAATAATCAGTAATTTGTTTCAGACATAATCTGTGACACGGGATTGGAGCCAGAGCTGTATATCTCGGCCCACGCCAAGGAACAGCTAGCGATGGCTTGTGTCGTGAGGCTCGAGCGTCTTCGTGGCGATGAGGCGCCGCTCGCTGGCCAGACGTGTCCCGCGACCTCACACCACGAGCCGGGACAAGCGAGTCCTATGCAGGACACGTATGTTCATACCGCTCCTGACTGCGCTGAGGAACAAGGGTACACGTGCGATGATTGCAGGGAACAGTTCACATACAAGTTCAGTTTAATAAGACATATATTCCAAACCGATGAATGTAAAAATCCCTTTGTTAAATATACACAAACTCACATAGATAAAAAAATCTACTGCTGCGATATGTGTAGGAAGAAATTCACTTCAAAATCTATTCTAATCCGACATATTAAAAGACATATGCGCCGGAAGCCTGCGCTATGCGAAGTTAAAAATCAAACTAATATAAAAAGTTCAAAATTGAATAAACGTAAAATAAGGCGCGCTTTGAACTCACAAAATAGAAATATAAATATGCATATTGCTAAAAATAAGAAATTTAAATTAAATGAATATCACAAGCAATTTGTGTATGTACATGAAAGAATCAACAGTGGAATAAAACCATACGAATGTAAAGAGTGCAACAAGCAATTCACACAAAAACATAATTTAGTTTCACATGAAAGAATCCACAGTGGCGTGAAACCATACGCATGCAAAGACTGTGACAAGCAATTCACACATAAAAGTGGTTTAGTTATACATGAAAGAATCCACAGTGGAGTAAAACCATACGCATGCAAAGACTGTGACAAGCAATTCACACAAAAAAGTAGTTTAGTTATACATGAAAGAATCCACAGTGGAGTGAAACCATACGCATGCAAAGACTGTGACAAGCAATTCGTACAAAGAAAACACTTAGTTGTACATGAAAGAACCCATAGTGGAGTGAAACCATACAGCTGTGAAGATTGTAACAAGTCATTCTCAGATCCAGGTTATTTCTCTAAACACCGAAAATTCCACACTGGAGAAAGACCTTACGAATGTAAGATTTGTCACAAGCGATTTAAACAAATGGACCATTTAAAACGTCATGGAAATACTCACCTTGAAGTCAAACCATTCAAATGTAAGGAATGTAGCATGCTGTTTGCATTCAAATGGAATTTAGATCGACATGAAAAATCACACAGTGAAGTCAAACCACACAGTTGTTTAGAATGTAACAAGAATTTTAGTCAAGAACGATCTTTGGTTCACCATTTAAAAACTAAACACGATCACGTGGAAAGTAACAAACATTTTTATAAAGAATCTAGTGTGGATACACAAAAAATAATTCTGGATTCAGTGAAGCATATTTGTGAAGAATGTAAGAACTGGTTTTCATCAGGAAGTGAGTTGGAAAGACATAAAAGAATCCACACCGGCGACAAATCGTACGAGTGTGAAATATGTGAATCAATTTTCTTCGATGAAGCCAGTTTGATAACACATGTGGAAACTCATAGGGCTAGGACAAAATCGCCTTGAAGGTGGTTTCTGAACGTGTATACTGTGGAGAGTATCCTAAATTAATACTCTCAAAATATACTTGTTAATTATTTATTTTCTTTTTTTATATCATTCGCTAGTACATTAAAATCGACTATCTGTCTAGGCTGTCCCTTTGAGACTCCTCAAAGAATCCTGAAAGTCTGACATAGAACGTCCGAAATCTTCATTTAAATAACACCGCGCCAGACAGTGTTTGAGAAGAGACGTTGTAAAGGTAGACAACCTTTACAATACACAGCTCTGATGAATGGGATTGGCCAGTTGAAGTTTTTATACAGGAGGCGGTATCATTGGTTGTACCTGGTAATCCTACCAATGGTGTCAACCCATACAACAAATCTGGTGACAGGTAGAACCTATGCTGGCGCCATCTGGCAAAACATTAGACAGTTGCCTTTCTAATTCAAAGACTTTGTATTCTGTTGGTTGAGTTAATACTCTGATTAAATAAAGTAATAAATGGAATTTTCTAAAAAAGAATAGCCCAATCCCTCGTCATAAGACGTCGTCGTCGTCGTTTAATTTAATTTTTATGTGGTTTTAATTTAATTTATTATTTTGTATGTAATTATATGGACTTGTGGTCTGAATTATACGATTTGAATTTGAATAAGAGGAGGCATGTGGCTATTGATGGGCAAGTTTCCGAAAGTTTCCTTAACTTAACCGTAACATTCCCCATGCAAAACGGAAATGTGCCCATCACTAGCATTCAGGAGTATTCTGTGACATCAAGCTGAGTGAGGACCATTTAGCACAAACGACAGTTTTAGATAGTAATTACCATTAGTTAGTTTTTCCTGTCCTTGTTTTGTGCTTGTGAATATCTTTTCTTTCTTTCACTTCACTACATGTGACCAGCCGTGGTACGTATATTTAATTTTCAATTGATCTGGACCCACTTATATATATTATAGTATTTTATGCAACGGTTGTATAAAATATGTCAAAAAAGACGAGTGGCGTGTGGTTGAGCCGTTAGGCGAACATCGTAAAGGGAGACGCCACGAGCATTTTTTGACTCAGTTATACAACGTTGCATACAATTCTTTTTCTACGACTACATACTCAATTTTACATAAAATATAAAATTGTAGAAATAATCTATTTTCGCTTACCTCTTTGGCTATTGCAGATATTTCATCAACATTGATTTAAGTTTCACCCTTAAAAAATGTATTTTAATTTTAGTACACACAACCACACGCAGTTATTATTAAATCAAAGAATCTTAATCTAGCTCAAATAAACACTCGTACAAAGCAATATAACTAAAACTTAAATTTCAATAGGTTTAAAGCGAACTATGAAATCAAAATTTGATTATCTGCGTTTCTTTCACTCAAATTTGTAGAGAGAGATATATAGATCTCTCTCTGAACAAGCGGGAAACGTAAAATCGGCCAAGTGTGTCTCTGGTTAACTTTGTAATTTGCTAGTTTTTTTTTTTCTAAAGACGCTGCGTTTATTTAGGTTGGTAGCAATTATATTTAGTTTTGAAGTGTTGTTTACGCGAAATACGTTTTTACTGCCAAAACGATACGTCTTGGGGAATAGATTATATACTTGTCTTCAGATTAATTATTATGCATTTTCTTATCTATGTTCATCATTAATGTTTAAATGACAAATAAAAGTACTGGAGTAGGAAAAGTGCATATTTTGATAAATGGAATTTCGTAGGAATACAACACTTAAGATATAGTGCATGGTATACCCTTGGCTCGTCGAATTCCAGTTCGTCTTTTCAACTTTTAATATAATTATGACTACTTTATTAGTCAGTGTCAAATGTCACCCATTGAATACAACAATTGATTGACACTTCGGGTGCCGTCGTATTCCGATTGAGATCCGAGTTCTCCCGATGGAAATACGTTATGTACTATATCTGTCCATCGTTTGTATGTGTATCGTTTTTGTATAATAATTATGATAAACACCAAAATGTAACTATGTATAGACTTAATACCATGAGGTGGAAATAATAACTAATAAATTGATATTTTTTTATTTGCTAAGTGCATTTTATTTATTATATTTATAACCTAGGTGAGAAAACTCAACAATCAATATTAAATTATTTTATCACTTCTCATGCTCGTAAAGTTCGACATTAAGTCGCACGGGGAGGACATAAAATCGCTTTTTAAGCTATAGAGCATAAAGTAATTTTTTTAAACTTATATAGATGTCATATACAAAGAAAAAAGTGACCTAAGCCTCCGGTGCCCAAGGCTGCCCTGGGCACCGGAGGCCTAGGTCACTTTTTCCTTTGTATATGACATCTATATAAGTTTATAATTTATATAGTAGTGTGTCTACTTAAAATAAACAAATCAAAATATTTATTAAAAATAATTTGATTTGTTCTTCAGTTTTTTTTTTCTAAAACTTAAGATAATGAACACATTGAAAATACATTGCATAATTTAATTGAACAGTAAAATTTCGTAGAATACTGAAAATCGTTGTATTATTTTATTCTTGCTATAATTATTTTATTTATGTGTTTCCTATAATTAAATTAATTAAATCAAATCAAATAGGAGTTAATAATTGTTTAAAAATGCATCGACATGTTTTTATGACTTGGCAGAAAACATGTATCTACTCGTATGTCTAAACTCTAAATTCACATGTTGAAAAAAAAAAATGTAATTGGTGGGAACCATATTTATTTTCATTGTAATATTTTTGTTACATCCTGAAAATGTTTTACGATTAACGATAAATAATTTCCTCGCAATTGAAGTGAAAAGTAGAGTGTAAAACTCGTCCATAAAACCCATTTTACGCGAGGCGTTTATCCATCCGAGCGAGCTTGCGAGCGAGTTGACGTGTGTTGACGACTAAAGGAACAAGAGGGTACCTCGTCATCAAGACACTGGGTCCTCTTTGAGCTCTTTGACAACCTTACTCACCGGCAGGAATACACCACTATGCTATGAGTAGGGTCTAGTGCTATTTCTGTGGTTTTCTGTAAGGTATTTCCCCAGTCGGGCTCTGCTCCAGATTTTAGCTAAATGCCCTACCACACATAGCGAGATGACATTCGCAGTAGCTTACCTCTCTTTTGGATATAGTTTAAGGACATACCCGGGTCCGTACACGGTGCCGCAGGCGTCCACAGTTGACAATAGAAAGCTCGTTTGACTCGTAACTTGTTTGAGCGTTTATGTATGTACCGCACGACTGTACCCACTTCAATGTGTTCATGAGTTCTTAGGTTTCTGTCATTCAATTATTATTTTTCATGTTTCTGCTGTCGTAAATGACGTTGGACAATACACAAATCTTTTGCATTATTATATCGACACGCTGCCAATGCCAATCGACTGATAACCTACTAACCTCCTACCAATCGGCCGCCACGAGGTCATACCAATCGGGGCGGGGCGTAGCGTGGCCGTTTTGTAATATATTTATTCTGTGACCTGGAGTGCGATTTTTGAATCTCACCAAGTGACTAATTCTCACCGATGTGAGTGATTTACTTTCGGAAATCACTCACATCGGTGAGATTTAGTCACTTGGTGAGATTAAAAAATCGCACTCCTGGTCGTATTTACGTAAGCCGAATATAAAACATGCCATTATTGAGAAGACGGTGAAGCTTTGCTCTTGTGATATATTAGTGAAGCACACGTCCGTATAATCAAGAACTAGCAATACTAAAGCCTGCACGAGAAGTTTATTGGTACTTACTAGCAGAAAATTTTAAATTTATAGCTTACGCTATGTCCCAGAAATTTACTGACTTGTTTCAGATACCTGACCATTCCAGTACGCCTAGCATATCTTGACTTGTGACGCGCGAGTTCATACTTCAAGCGCGACTCGAAGTATGAAGTGACAGGCGACAACGTAAGATATGCTAGCCCTACAGGTGAGGCTTGAATCTAATATAAGGCCGTGATCCTTTATTTTATTGGAGACTGGAATGGCGGTACCATCAAAGAGGATAGGCGCGACAGAGCCTGTAACAAACTGTAGATATTAGTCAGTATACAATATAGATATTAGTATACAATATTGCCACGCTCCTATAAATTGGCTTTACGTACTTTCAAGTATTATTGGCATTTTTAATGACCCCTCTAACCCGCTATCCCAATCCAAAAATAATCGGTTATTTGTTTCAGACATAATGTGTGATACGGCAGTGGAGCCAGATCAGCCAGAGCTGTTTATGTCTGCCAGCGCCAGGGAACAGCTAGCGATGGCTTGTGTCGTGAGGCTCGAGCGCCTCCGTGGCGATGAAGCGTCGCTCACTGGCCAGACGTGTCCCGCGACCTCACACCACGAGCCGGGACAAGCAAGTCCTGAGGAGAACACGCCTGTAAATACTGCCCCTGCCTGCAGCGAGGAACAAAGATACACTTGCAATAATTGCGGAGAACAGTTCACATACAAGTCCAGTTTAATAAGACATATATTCCTAACGGATGAATGTAAAAATTCCTTAGTAATATATACACAAACTCACATAGATAAAAAAATCTACTGCTGCGATATGTGTAGGAAGAAATTCACTTCAAAATCTACTCTAATCCGACATATCAAACAACATACGCGCCGGAAACCTGGTTTATGCGAAGTTAGAAATCAAACTTATATAAATAGTTCAAAATTGAACAAACGTAACATAAGGCGCACTGTTAACACACAAAATGGAAATATAAATATGCATGTTGCTGAAAATAAGAAATTTAAAGAATGTCACAAGCAATTTCAACTAAAGTGTCGTTTATGTAAACATCAAAAAACCCACAATGAAAAGAAGCCACACGAGTGTAAAAAATGTAACATGCGATTTGCATATAAAAGCAACTTAGTTTTACATGACAGAACCCATAGTGGAGGGAGGCCATACGTATGTAATAAATGTAACAAGCGATTTATATATAAAAGTAATTTAAATGCACATAAAAGAATCCACAGTGGGATAAAACCATACGAATGTAAAGAATGCAACAAGCGATATACAGAAAAACAAACTTTAGTCAACCATGAAAGAATCCACACTGGAGTGAAACCGTACAAATGTAATGAATGTAACAGGCAGTTTAGATGGAAATGTACTTTTAATAATCATGAAAAAACCCACTTTGCAATAAAACCATACGCATGTAAAGAATGTGACAAGGGATTTTCAACTAAAAGAAACTTAGTTGTACATGAAAGAACCCACAGTGGAGTGAAACCATACGCATGCAAAGACTGTGACAAGCGATACACACAAAAAAATAGTTTAGATATACATGAAAGAACCCACAGTGGAGTGAAACCATACGCATGCAAAGACTGTGACAAGCAATTCACACAAAAAAGAAGTTTAGATGTACATGAAAGAACCCACAGTGGAGTGAAACCATACAGCTGTGCAGAGTGTAACAGGTCATTCGCAGATCCAAGTTCTTTAGCTTACCACCGAAAATCCCACACTGGAGAGAGACCATCATACACTTGTCACGAGTGTAACAACAGCTTTGCAACAAAATTTCGTCTACAACAACATTTAACAATCCACAGTACATTGAAACCGTTTATTTGTAATACTTGTAATAAAAAGTTTCGAAGAAAAGCCTATCTAATTGTACATGAGAAAATTCACAGTGGATTCAAACCTCACGCGCAGTACGCATGTAAAAAATGTAATATGAAATTTACAGCTAAATGTACCTTATATCGACATGAAAAAACCCATGCTGGAGATAGACCTTACGAATGTAAGATTTGTCACAAGCTATTTAAACGAATAGACCATTTAAAACGTCATGAAATTACTCACCTAGAAGTCAAACCATTTAATTGTAAGGAATGTAGCATGCAGTTTGCAGTAAAATGTAATTTAGATCGACACGAAAAAACACACAGTGCAGTCAAACTGAAAGCCGTCAGTAAGAAACGTAACAAGCGAAGTCCACGAAAAGATAATTTAAATGTTCATAGAAAATCCTACAGTGGAGTCAATCCACACATTTGTTTAGAATGTAACAAGAATTTTACTCAAAAACGAGCTTTGGTTCACCATATGAAAACTAAACACGATCTCGTGGAAAGTAACGAACATTTTCATAAAGAATCTAGTGTGGATACACAAAATATGAGTCTTGATGCAGGAAAGCACATTTGTGAAGAATGTAAGAACAGGTTTTCATCAGATAGTGAGTTGGAAAGACATAAAAGAATCCACACCGGCGACAAATCGTACGAGTGTGAAATATGTGAATCAATTTTCTTCGATGAAGCCAGTTTAATAACACATGTGGAAACTCACAGGGCTAGTACCAAATCGCCTTGAAGGTCGTTTCTGAACGTGTATACACAGCTCTGATGCCTCTGAGCAATGGGGTTGGCCAGTTGAAGTTTGTACACACATTCTCATTAAAGTACGCACGAGTAAGATATAAACAGATAAATGTCCGTCTTTGGCATCTCATTTGCTGTGTCGATGTGTGCGTACACTCGGAAATACGTAACCACTACCATTGCCTTGTAGGCCCCGCCTACTGTAGGGATGTGGCCTGTCGATTGTTTTTAAATCGATAATTAACTCCAAATATCCATATAGTATAATAACGCGCGACACCTCATATTAATAAAATAATGTCGTTTTTTATTAATAGCTGAATAAAAATCTATCCTGATAAGGGTTCATCCATTAATTACGTTGCACGTTAAGGACGCGCATAGGTCAAGTACAAATATTATGTACGTAGATATTAAAATCCACTATTTTGAAAGAAAGGAACATTCAAACTTGGGATTCTTATTTTTCTTATGTTGATTTCATTTAATTTGATTCCCCATACAAAGTTTCAACTCTCATGGAATTTTTCTGTGATAAAAACTAGCTTATGTTCGTCCCTCGGATTCAAACCAAATTTCATCTTAATCGTTTCAGGAGTTTAAGCGTGAAAAAGTAACAGACAGACAGACAGACACACTTTCGCATTTATAATATTAGTATGGGTAGTATATGTATAGAAGTATCATTAGTTATCGTATCTACAAAAGCTGTTTGCGATAAAGAGGTCTGGACCCTCGCTCCGGGTCCTTCCTGATGCAAAAGTTGTCTATAGCCGTCACAGAGAACCTCCTATAGAGTAATAATGTTGCTCATTTTGTTCGCCCCCCGAGTCACCAAATCTTGCGGAAGACGTAAGGGGCGGGTGGGTGATAGCGGCGCTGCGATTGGTCGATTCAAGGACCGCGCGCTATCACCACGCTATCACGTGGTTGCGTAGTGATGGGACATATGTACTACAAGTAAACGGTACTGTACCGTACGGTACCGTAATTTGTTGTTGTTGATTAAGGTATTTACTGTTTACTAAATTGATAACAAATAACAATAATGCAATATGTATATGCCTACTTTAAAAACGTATTACCAATAAATTTTACCTAGTCGCCTTATAGACTAATCTAAAATTACCTTATCTGTGCATTAAAAGTACTTTTAGAAGCGACTCCCATGTGACACCCAATTCAAGGTGTCTTCTAGAAGCAACGCTCATGTGACACCCATTAATAGTTGCTTAAAGCCACTGCTATGTGACACCTATTGAAAGCGCCTTATAGAAGAAACGCTCGTGTGACACCCATTGAAAGCGTCTTATAGAAGCAACGCTCATGTGACACCCATGGAAAGCGTCTTATAGAAGCAACGCTCATGTGACACTCATTAAAACCGTTTTATAGAAGCAACGCCCATGTGACACCCATTGAAAGCGTCTTATAGAAGCAACACTCATATAACACCCATTGAAAGCGTCTTATAGAAGCAACGCACATGTGACACCTATTGAACTTGTCTCATAGCAGTAACGCTCATGTGACACCAATTAAAAGTTCCTTAAAACAACTCTCATAAGACACCATTTGAAAATGTCTCATAGAAGCAACGCTCATGTGACACCAATTAAAAGTTACTTAAAACAACTCTCAAGAAACGCTCGTGTGACACCCATTGAAAGTATCTTATAGAAGCAACGCTCATGTGGCACCCTTAATACCCATATTTATTATAACTACATATATGAAAAGAAAAACTACCGACAGAATAAATTTTAAATTCTACCAACAACTCAAACTAAAAGAAAAAAGAAAATAAAACAAAGATCTTCTGTTTTCTATTGAACTTCGTATATTTGTTAAGTCGAAAGTACGTGGTGCCGGTATATAAGTCCGGTACACATCATCCGCACATCACTATCCTACACGTGCTTCCGTAAGAAAGGAATAGCACATTGCATTATTAACATGATAAAAAGAGACGGGCATACTAACTACTTCTCAATTGACTAATTCAAAATGAACTCCGCTGGCTAAAAACATATTAAAGTAAAAAAATATATTTTGAAGTAAAAGTGGAATGTAACTCCAACTCTTTTGATTCTTAACGTTTAAAAACATTTGCCACACCACCTTACACTACAATATGCCAGAATTTTGAATAGTTTTCATACGTATTTTAAAAAAAACTTGCATACACGCACACTACGTGCAGGTCTAAAACATGGTCGCAACTGAACGGCACGGCGGACGCCCGCGCAATTTATTAGTCGTTTTACTCCAACGAGTGGTGACCCCAAGTCGCCTTGTAAGGCTTATCTAGTGGTTACCTTATTATTAAATGATAGCCGTTCAACGCGGCGAGCGTGATGAGCACCTTTGCATCTGGAGGATCGCGGGGTGGGTTTCTGGCAGAGATAATTAGTTAATGCTAAGGTATAGTTATAGTGCTTAGTTTAGCTTATTATAGTGTTTAGTTTTATTTTAGTTAAGGATTAATACCATTTTGTAACAATGTTAATTGAATTCTTTAAAAAATAAATTTCATTGTGTTTCAATGAGAAATAAATAAATTAATCTATAAAATAAGTTGATTAATTAATCCAGTCAGTCACGTTTATTTTTTTCGAAAGAAAAATTAGTTTCTACTATAGGACAGACAAGACAAGTTACACCTTAAACACCGTGTTCGAAATTATCGATAAATAACGGGCCGCCGCAATTAGTATTTTTCTGGTCTGTGGCCAAAACCCATATAACAAATCCTAGTGACAGTTAAACCTATGCTGGCGCCATCTGACAAAACAGTAGACAGTTGCCCTTCTCATTAAAAGACATTGTAGTTTGTTGGTTGAATTGATACTCTGATTAAATAATGTAATAGGTATGTACATGGAATTTTCTAAATTAAAAAAAAACAATCCCTCGTCATAATCTATCCATAATCCATGATGTAGTGACACATTTGAATGACAAATATAAAGTTGCCGGAATATTTTTAGATCTTAGCTCAGCTTTCGACACTGTAGACCAACAATATTCTGTTAAAAAAACTAGAAATTTTGGAGTTAGAGACAATGTTTTCAAAATATTTTAATCGTATTTAGCAAACAGGAAACAATTTATTGAGCTAAGTTCAATTGTGGGTGATACGGAAAAGAAGGTCAGGTCAAAAACAGTGCTGATCAAACGTGGAGTCCCGCAGGGCTCGATACTTAACCTTTTTATTTTTCCTAGTGTTTGTGAATGATTTGATCCCCTATATCGAAAATACGGTGCCGCAAGCAAATTTAGTAGTGTTAGACGACACTAATGTTGAAGCTGTTGTTAAATTACCAAAATGTATATTTATATAGATACTTTAAATATTACTTTGAACGGTAATAAAATTATACAGACCGATGTTGTCAAATTTTTGGGAGTACTCATTACTAAATTGGAAACATGAACTTTAGACACTAACCAATTCAATAAGCTCTGCTTGCTATGCCCTTTGAAGTCTGCGCGAAGGTAAAGTAGTTGGTAGGATTACCATGCACTCGTAGTGTCTAAATTGCGATACAGCATCAAGCAGTGGTGCAACAGCTACCATTATAATACAGAAGCTGCTATCATACTCCAAAAAAGGGCTATCAGGACAATAGTGCTCATACCTCAAATAGACTCTTGCAGAAATCATTTCGTTGATCTTAACATCCTTACTGTGCCGTCACTCGTAGTTCTGACTGAATTAATTAAGCATTTAAATAAATATGAGAGCTTAACTGAAAGAGGGATAAGGCTGTCTAGCAAACGTAAGCACATAAAATAAAATGCGACATTGTTCCATTATGAAGCATGCAGCAGGCTATCAGGCTGTGTTCCTGTTCAACCATCTACTCATTGAGTATAGATTAGATCTATTACTAAACTAATAGTAAAATACAAGACTCAAACAGCACATACTGAGAAAATGTTACTACTCTCTAGAAGATTTTATATTAGATAGTTAATATTTTATAATTCATAGATCAAACAGGAAGGCCGAGGCAGAGGTAGGCAAAAACGGAGATGGCGAGACGATCTGAACTCGTTTTGTGGCGATTGGCGGGAGCGTGCACTGAGGCGTGAAGGGTGGCGCAAAATAGGAAGGCCTTTGCCCAGCAGTGACATACAAAATAGGCTATTTAAAAAAGAAATCAGATATTAATTATTTTATTGAAAATTTAATGTGTAATGTACTCGTAATGTTATGACTTGCATTGCAGTGCAATGTTAATTTTAAACTTAAGATTGATTTAATGTAAGATATATTTAATAATTTAAGTAGTTAATGTTCAACGCGATTAAATTGTTATGAATAATAATAATAATAAGAGGAGGCATGTGACCGGCCCTCTTATAAAGTACATATTTTGATAGATGGAATTTTTGTAAGCAACAATACTAAAGATTCTTATAGTGCATGGCATAGGTTTACCTCCGTTTTGTCTAATAAGTTTTTCCCTGATTTCGCTTTGTCCAATTTCAGTTCATCTAAATTCACTTTGCACAAATATTCATTTCGTCTAATTTTCATTTAGTCGAATTTCACTTCGTATACTATCTATTGTTTCGTCTAATTTTGATTACACCAAATTTTTATTGATATAAAGTTATTATGAAAATTATGTAATCATATATTTTCTTAGGCTTAGATTGCACGAGTTTATTACGTTAAATTTGTTTGCTAGCCTATCCTAATCAAGTCTATTCGTTTTTGCTGAGGTTCCAGTTCTAACCTAAGCCAACCTACTTTCTTGGTAGCCATTAGAGAACATGCATGAAAAATATTTAATTGAATCTGTTGCATAAACACGTTCAACAACCCCAAACTAATATAAATAAGTGGAAATCCGTAATAATTTTTAACAGTTTTTTAAAGATATTGCGGTTTGAAAACGTAAAATTTTAGGCATTTTTTTATATACATCAAATGTATTTTCGAAACTTCAGTTCGATTACTTATGTCCTAACAAGAAAAAAAATGTATGACAACTATATAGCTAAACGCATTTTTTCGTGCCTAAAATTACAAAAATCTTACAAAAACTTGTTCCTTCCAAACAGTTTTCTGCAACTTTGTGAACGGTGACGTCACAATCCACACACTTTTTGTATGGGGCGTTTTGACGCGCGGCGCAGACGCCTAACGTATTTTCACATTTTTGACGTTTCAGGGCTATCATAGATAGTAGGTTTATTAGAGACATTTGAATCTACAGGGAAATAGAATCGAATGACGTCTTCCAAAAAAATCATGCATATTCCTATTTGTTTATGTTAAAGTCGCAGTTCTAACCTAACCTAAGCTTTCTTTTTGGCAGGTATTCGTTTCTGCTTAGGTGGCAGTTCTAACCTAACCTCACCTACTTTCGAAAACCTAAAAGAAAAATTTAGTTTCTGTTATGTTCGCAAGTTAAGTCCGACTAACCTATAGCATTGAAGTTGGTTTCGGTAATATCTAGTTAACATACAAATATCTAGTATCTAGATATTAGACCAAATCATATTCGGCAATGCGATCAAAAGGTAGTTAAAATGAAAATCGACGACGTGATTATTAGGTATATTCGACGAAACAAGATTTATATAAAATGAAGTTTAGACAAAACGATTTTCGATAAAATAATCAATAGTTAAACCGAGCTTACGAGGGCCGTTTGATAAGTTTTTTTAAAAAGTCAAAAATCATCAGTTTTTTTATACAAAATACATTTATTTCTCAACATAATCTCCTTCAAGGGCCAAACACTTATTCCAGCGAGTTGCCAATTTTTCCCCCTCCAAAACATAGGATTCGTTGAGGTCTGTAAAATAGCCATTCACACCTGCTATACAGTCTTCATTTGTCAAAAAATTTTGTCCTCCAAGCCATCTCTTCAAATTTGGGAATAAGTAATAATCACACGGAGCTAAGTCCCGTGAAATGGAGCATGAGGAACCGGCTCGAAGCCTAATTCATGGATTTTTGCCATTGCAATAGTTGAGGTGTGCACTGGGGCGTTGTCTTGGTGAAAGAGTACTTTTTTCGGAGATAATCTTGGTCGTTTTTCCAACAATTCGGCTTTAAAACGGTCTAACAAATCTGCGTAATAACGGCCGGTGATAGTTTTCCCCTTAGCTAAGTAGTCGATCATGATGATTCCTTCGCTATTCCAGAAAACTGTCGCCATCACCTTCCCAGCCGACAAAACAGTCTTTGCCTTCTTTGGGGCACGTTCACCAGCAGCCATCCATTGTTTGGACTGTTATTTTGACTCGGGCGTGTAATGGTGGACCCAAGTTTCGTCCACAGTGACAAATCGTTTCAAAAAGTTTCGAGGATTACGCTTCATCATATCCAAACACAGTTTTGAAAGTCGCTTTCGTTCGATTTTTTGTTCGATCGTCAACAAACGTGGCACCCATCGTGCAGACAGCTTAGTCATGGCCAAATCTTCGTGTAGGATTTTATGTACACGCTCAGTAGAGATGCCTATCTTTTCGGCTATTTCACGCACCTTCACTCGGCGGTCGTCGAGTACGATATTATGAACTTCTTCAATAACGTCTTCAGTAGTGACTTCGATTGGACGACCAGAGCGTGGAGCATCAGATGTGTTTGACCGGCCACGTTTAAATTCATTTAACCAGTTGTAAATGGTTTGCAACGTCGGTGCATTAGTGCCATGAACAGAATCAAGTTCAATTTTTATTGTGGCAGCAGTGCAACCCTTCATAAAAAAGTGTTTAATAACGGCACGAAATTCAGATTTTTCCATAGTTGACAAAAATGCGTAGGTGATGTCAGTTAAGCAACGATATAAGTGACGTATCTTTGTTTTTTAGGCTTCCGTAGTCAACTAGGAACCCTTATAGTTTCGCCATGTCTGCCCGTCCATCCGTCCGTCCGTCCGCGGATAATCTCAGTGACCGTTAGCACTAGAAAGCTGAAATTTGGTACTAATATGTATATCAATCACGCCGACAAAGTGGTAAAATAAAAAGTGGATTTTTTTTATTTATTAGAGTACCTCCCCTATACGTAAAGTGGGGAGTGATTTTTTTTTTTTCATTTCAACCCTAACGTGTGATATATTGTTGGATAGGTATTTAAAAATGAATAGGGGTTTACTAAAATCATTTTTCGATAATTTAAATATTTTCGGAAATAATCGCTCCAGAAGTAAAAAAATATGCGCCCCCCCCCCTCTAACTTTAGAACCATAAGTTTTTAAAATATGAAAAAAATCTCAAAAGTAGAACTTTATAAAAACTTTCTAGGAAAATTATTTTGAACTTGATAGGATGAATAGTTTTTGAAAAAAAATTACAAAATAATTTCTGAACTAAGTTTGTAATTTAACCGTATAAGCAGGTGTTTATTGTACCTGTAATTTCTACAAAATTACAATGAAATGACGTGCTTTCAAATAAAGTAAAAACGGTGAAAATCGGTTCACGCAATAAAGAATTATTCCATAATAATCATCTTCCATACTTTAAGCTCGCGCGCAATAGTTTACTTAATTTGCCGATAGATGTCGCTGTACGTGGAACTCTCATATCATATCCTACATGGCGGTGTTATTAACTCTTAAGTGGGGACACTTACTGTGACGGACGGAAAACTACGGAACCCTACACTGAGCGTGGCCCGACACGCTCTTGACCGGTTTTTTTCTTAATTTTTCGTCAGTTATCAATTGAAATATTGTACCAGCCAGTGTTAATGCCATTTACCAAAAAAAAGGTTTAATAAATAGTTTTTTAAAAGACTTTTCAAACGGCCCTCGTATATAAAACGAGTTTTAGGCAAATCGATCGTTATATTAAAAGCACTTTTAATATACTGATGATGATTTTATTACTTAAGTTAGTGTCAAATGTCACTCATTTAATACAATAATTGATTGGTACTTCGGGTGCCGTCATATTCCGATTGAGATCAGAGTTTTCCCGATTGAAATACATTATGCATATATCTGTAGATCATTAGTTTGTGTATCGTTTTTGATTGTATAATTATAATAAAAACAAAAATGTACCTATGTATAGACCATGTGTACCATGAGGCGGAAATAATAACTAATAAATAGATATATTTTTTATTTGCTAAGTGCGTTTTATTTATTATATTTATAACCTAGTTAAGGCCTCATCCGTTTCAAATCTGCCAAATTTAAAGTGCTTTTTCTTGAATATTTTCTAGCACACTCTATTTAAACACTCCACCACAGAAATAGCCTGAATCAAGAAAGTATTATACTTACCAAAAATAAATTTTCACTACGAACTATCAAATAATTTCAAAAAAGATAAAATCAAATAATCTCTCTGAAGTCAACGCTGAAAATGAATAGCCGCCAAATTACTATCAAAAACTTGATACTTGGTGACGTAACCTTAAACTAATTTCTAACACAACCTTAAAACCTTATGAACCATGTAATGAGTGTCGAAATCTAATCTACGTGTAAAGGAGAATGGGCAAAAATGTATGGGAGCTGGGACCACCCTCCAATAGCGTTAAGATGTATGTCGTTCGATAGGTCTTGTCAATAGGAATAACTTTTGCTTTGACAGCTTTGTTGTCACAGTTGTCCGTTCAGAGATATATGACATTTAAGATCCGATCAGGGGTTATAATTAAGGGCCGTCAGAGGGAAACAACTGCCACGCATGGTCACCATCTGTTACGCCGATGACACGATGGTGGCCGTGAAGGGAAAGCGGCCCGAAGAAACTCTTCGGAGAGCGGCTGTAGCGACGGCAATGACTGTCGGTCGCATAGAGCTCCTCGGGTTGAAGGTGTCCCTCCCAAAAACGGAGGCGATCGTCTTCGGCAAATGGCGGTTGGGCCCTGACACAACCATTGCCGTCGGAGGGGAAGCTGTCCGGGTTAACATTAAATATCTGGGCCTTATCCTGGACAGAGGTTGGCAATTTCGTGAGCACTTCGCGAGGCTCGCCCCTCGGCTAGTGGGAGCTGCATCGGCTGTGGGGCGCTTGCTGCCCAACGTAGGTGGACCCAACAGCTCCTGCAGGAAACTGTTTGCGGGTGTGCTTAGGAGCATGGCTCTGTATGGTGCACCAATATGGGTGGACCGGCTGACGGAGAGAACAAAACCTTTGCTCCGTCGGCCCCAAAGGATAGTGGCGCAGCGGGCAGCAAGGGCCTACTGCACCACAGCTTTTGCAGCGGTGTGCCTCCTCGCCGGTACCCCGCCGTGGGAGCTGGATGCTCAGGTGCTGGCGGAAAGGTACAGGGTGAGGGCTGAGGCTCGGAAAAGGGGTGAGCTCCCGGACCCAGAAGAAGTCGAGAGGGCGGCGCGATAGGCTCTGGACAGGCTCCGGGAGCGCTGGAAATCTGTGCTGGAGGATAGCGTCTATGGAACCCGCACCATAGGTGCTATTCTCCCACACTTTGAGAGCTGGTTGGGCTGGAAGCATGGGGCCCTCACTTATAGGATGACGCAGGTGATGACCGGACATGGGTGTTTCGGGCATTACCTGCACCAAATCGGGAGGGAGTTGGGGCCCCAGTGCCTGGATTGTGGAGCGGTGGACGACACGGCCCAGCACACGCTGGAAGGGTGTCCCCACTGGACTACAGAGAGGGCAACGATGACGGCAGCAATGAGGGTGCTGGATCTCTCGCTGCACAGCATGGTCGGAGCAATGCTGGGCAGCGACAGATGCTGGAGAGCGGTGGCAACCTTCTGCGAGGAAGTAATCTCGCAGAAGGAGGCAGCGGAGCGGGAGCGTGAAAACAGCGGAGACGCGCCACCGCTCCGGCGCAGGCGGCTAGGGAGGAGACGTAGGCAATATGCCCTAGCCAACGGCTAGCTTCTCCCCAATGTAGGGCCCATGGGCTGGGGACCCACATCCAATTAGCCCTATCCGTCTGAGAAGAAAGTCAAGCGTCATGGCTCTCTTTCTCAGTTTCTTCGGGCCGCTTTCCCTTCACGGCCACCATCGTGTCATCGGCGTAACAGATGGTGACCATGCGTGGCAGTTGTTTCCCTCTGACGGCCCTTAATTATAACCCCTGATCGGATCTTAAATGTCATATATCTCTGAACGGACAACTGTGACAACAAAGCTGTCAAAGCAAAAGTTATTCCTATTGACAAGACCTATCGAACGACATACATCTTAACGCTATTGGAGGGTGGTCCCAATCTGCCCATTCTCCTTTTAAATTACACACATCGCATGTATATGGTTGCTTCTTGTTGTGGCTACGTTCATGCTTCAAACATTTGCTTAAATTAGAGAACTTCTCTGGACAATATTTGCAAATGTATTTTAAGGGAAACTTTTTCTTATGTGCAATGTGTTTTTTGATGTGCTTTATTAAGGTAGCCTTCTCTGAGAACTGCTTCGGACAGGTGTTACATGTGTAGTTTTCCTCAAGGCGGACCTTGGTGTTAACTTCTGGCGCTGGGTCCGTCGGGGCTATAATAAAGACATTACATTAGAGCGACGAGCGACTAATAAGTAATAACAAGCGGACTGTATAGAGACCGTGCGTGTCGGATGGTCGGCCATCTTGTGCTCTATGCTACTCAACACTCACAGCAGTTATTACCCCTTTTCTTTATATTGAGTTTTTTTTTGTATTTTTAATTGTAAATAATTTTAAACAAAAACGAACCGCTTCACTTAGTCTCCAACTTTCTAAAAGCAATTGCTCGAGCTGCTGTAAAAAATACTCAAATCACTATAGGTGTGCCTGTAATAGTTGAAGAGTTGCCTCGAATTCTCCAGGATCCCATCATCAGACCCTGACCTGGTTACAATGGGACCAACTGTAAAGTTACTCTTTCAAACAAAAAAACCGGCCAAGTGCGAGTCGGACTCGCGCACCGAGGGTTCCGTACAAACCTGTAGGTATATAAGTAAAAGTTCAACCATTGCGTTGACATAGAAGGTTGATTTTGGTACAGCTGAAAGGTATTATAGACCTGAGTATTTAATATGAATTTCAATTGAATACCTCTACGCGTTTACGAGGAAAAAGGTAGTAAGTTTAAAATTAAAAAAAATATTTTTTGTATGATTTTACTAAAAATGTCTACTTTTCGTAATTTTTCCTTTGTCTGTGCTATATGAAGTTTCTTCGTGCCAAGTTTCAAGTTTCTGAGTTTACGGGAAGTACCCTTTAGGTTTTGAGTTTCTTGCGAGTACTCAGTTTCAAAATACGCGACTTAAATTGCTATTTCTTTTGATCGCGTTGACATAAAAGTTTGGAATTGCTAAATCTGAAAGGTCCTATAGCCCTGAGTATTTGATATGAATTTCAATTTAATACCTCTACGCGTTTACGAGGAAAAAGGTAGTAAGTTTAAAATTTAAAAAAATATTTTTTGTATGATTTTACTAAAAATGTCTACTTTCCGTAATTTTTCCTTTGTCTGTGCTATATGAAGTTTCTTCGTGCCAGGTTTCAAGTTTCTGAGTTTACGGGAAGTACCCTTTAGGTTTTGAGTTTCTTGCGAGTACTCAGTTTCAAAATATGCGACTTAAATTGCTATTTCTTTTGATTGCGTTGACATAAAAGTTTTGATGGTGGTGAGATGGAAGGCAGAGCAGATCGCGTGATCGCCGACGACAGCGTCCGCGCCGTAGGCATACAAGGAGCCGAAGCCATCGCCGACGAGTTTTATCAAGTGGACGACGTAGCAGATCGTGCGACCGTCGGCAGCGTCATTCGCACCACGTACGCAAAAGAAGCTGTAGTCGTCAACGGTACTTTTCTAGTGAAAGTGAATTGAGCTGTGAATCGTGGGTGCGTAAACCAAGGGACTTGAGGTCGAGACATAGTCGAAGGCATCATTCTGGCAAGACAAGGAGCAGGTCAAGAGTCGAGAACAGGGAGACGCCCCACAAGATCCTCACAAATGCTGGCGTTGATGCAGCTAACATGGTGAAAGTGCTGACGGACCTAGTAAAAACACTAGCAAACAAACGGCCCGAAGGTAATAAATTTCCAGTTTTAGGTAATGTCATTCCTGAATTTGATCCAATGATAAAGGGTCAAACCATTAACATTTGGATAAAAAAGGTAGAAGAATGTGCTAAATTATATCAGTGGGGTGATGATCAAATTATTCATTATGCTTTGCCGAAGTTAGCAGGTGTTGCTCGTACCTGGTATCAGGCCCTTCCTACAATGTCGTTTTCATGGTCAGAATGGAAAAAGAAACTAATGGATTCATTTCCCAATAGCGACGATTATGCAGAGCTTTTATCCGAAATGTTATCCAAAAAGGTTAAATATTATGATTCACTAGAATTATATTATTATGAAAAAATAAATTTGTTACATCGATGTGAAATTACAGGTAAACGTGCTGTTGCCTGCTTGCTGCATGGTATAGAAGACCGATCCTTAAGACTTGGGGCAAAAGCTTTAAAATGTGAAGAACCCCAAAAATTGTTAGAATATTTTCAATCTATAAAACATCAGACCCGTGATCCATTTAAAAATATTCAGGATAGAAGGACTAATGTTCCGAGCAGCAACCAGGTCAACTCACAAAATGAATAAACCACAAGCTAGTGGAACCACAACTAAGGTATGTTATAACTGTAAAGAGCCGGGCCATTTCAGTTATAACTGCACCAAGCCGTTAATGAAATGTTCGCTGTGTAATGCCGTTGGACACGTCAGTACCAATTGTTATAAACAAACAAAAGAATCTGGTAAAAATAACAATGCAATTGAAAAGACTGTGTTGCTAGTAAATTTAGATAATATGAATGATGATAAATATAAAATACAGTTGAATATTAATGAAAGTGCAACAAATGGCTATGTTGATTTAGGAAGTCAGGCTACTCTTTTGCGGTACAGTGATGCAGTAAAATTAGGCATTACATGGCAAGTTGATAATTTGCCTATCTTAAAAGGGGTAGGGGATAACATTATATTACCGATTGGGTCAGTAGATGTAACTATGGAAATACAGGGCATTTCAGAGCGCACTGAAGTAATCATAGTGGAAGATAGTGTCATAAAATATCCGGTACTAGTAGGACATACTTTTACAGAAAAGCCAGGAATTATTATTATTAAAACTTCAGAGTCATTAATTTTTAAACATGGCCATGAGACAAAACTAAACTTAAGGTTACTAGATGATATTGTGATACCTCCAAATGAGACAATTGTTGCATCTGTTAAATGTGATCGAGAGTATTCTGGTAAGGTTTATGTACACGGTACGCTACGCGGGTTACCTAACTATGAATTTTGTTTAATGGCTGGCGAATATAGTATTAAAAAGGGGTGTGGTGGATTAGTACTACTAAATGTATCTGATAATAGTATTCGTCTAGAAGCGGGGTCCTTGATCACACGCGCATTATGTTTGAAAAATGTTCTGTATGTTAACTTACTAAATCTCGAAGGAACTGATTTCGAAAATAGTTTTAACTATGGTGAGCAGTTAACTGAAAAAGAACTGACACAGCTTAAGCATTTATTAAAAAAATATGAAACTTTTCAAATAATTTGAAAGATCTTGGGCTCACCAATGTAACACAGATGGATATAGAACTAACTGATGACAAACCGGTCGTGTACCGTCCTTATAGACTTTCATATATGGAAAGGGAACGTGTGCGATCAATGGTACAGGAAATGCTCGACGCGGACATTATCTGTGAATCTAACTCTCCTTACGCGAGTCCTATCCTTCTTGTGAAGAAGAAAACAGGCGAACATAGATTATGCGTGGACTACCGCGCCTTAAATAGAAAAACAAAAAAGGAGCATTACCCGTTACCATTGATTGACGATCAGCTGGACATGTTGGCAGGTCATTCTATGTTTATAAGTTTAGACTTAGCCTCTGGCTATTATCAGATACCCATTGCACAGGCCTCACAGGATAGAAGTTCGTTTGTGACACCTGATGGACAATATAATTTCAAGCGTATGGCTTTTGGCTTGGCCAATGCGCCGTCAGTCTTCCAACGAGCAATGAACAAAATACTTACCAAGTCACAACTTAAATATGCGTTAGTTTACATGGATGACGTCTTGATCCCAGCTCACTCCTTTAATGAGGGCTTATGTCGTTTAGAAGAGGTCGTTGACCTTCTCCAAGGAGCTGGCTTGACGTTAAAACTTATAAAGTGTCACTTCTTTTATACAGAAATAGACTTTCTAGGATTTAGGGTTAGTAACGAGGGTATTCGTCCGGGCACAAAGAAAACAGATGCCATATCTAAGTTTCCAACTCCGAAGAATGTACACGATTTAAGACGCTTCCTTGGATTAACGAGTTTTTTTAGGCGGTTTGTTAAAGGGTTCGCACTTATAGCGTGTCCACTTACCGACCTCCTTAAATCGAAATTTGAATGGAAGTGGGAGGAAGAGCATGCGAAGGCGTTCGAAACCTTAAAACAGAAATTAATAGAGCGTCCTATACTGGCTTTGTATGATGTGACATTGGAGACCGAGCTCCATACCGACGCATCTAAATATGGCGTAGCTGGAATTTTAATGCAGCGTGGTACTGACGGATTACTTAGGGCTGTAGCATACTACAGTCGTAAAACTACATCAGACGAACAGAAAATGCACTCTTTTGAACTCGAGACCTTGGCTGTTATTTCCTCATTAAGTAGATTCCGTGTATACCTTTTAGGCATACGATTTAAAATAATTACTGACTGTGGAGCGCTACGAACTACACTGACAAAGAGAGATCTTATTCCTCGGATCTCCCGGTGGTGGGTGCAGTTCCAGGAGTACGACTGCGAGATTGAGTATAGAGCAGGTACACAAATGGCGCATGTAGACGCTCTCAGCCGTGGTCCTGTCACTGAGCCTACCCCAGGAGAGGATTTACATGTAATTGACGTTTTGCAAATTGATGTAAAGGACTGGATATCGACAGTTCAAACTAATGATGATGAAATAAGTAGAATTAAAGGGGTATTACAAGATAACAACACGAAACTTGCTGCTGATATTCATAAAAACTATAAACTGAAAGGAGATTATGTTTACAAGGTTGTTGAGGACGGAATACGTTGGGTAGTTCCAAAGTCGGTGAGGTGGCAGGTTCTACGTATGAACCACGATGATGTAGGCCATTTTGGTCATGAGAAAACACTAAGTAGAATTCGTGGTGTATTTTGGTTTCCTAAGATGCGTCGTTTTGTCAAAAAGTACGTAGAAGCTTGTCTCCAATGTGCACATCATAAGAGACCTGGAGGCAGTAAGGAAGGTATGCTTCACCCGATACCAAAATTAGAAATACCATTCCATACCCTTCATGCAGACCATCTAGGGCCGTTCGTTCGCTCAAGGAGAGGCAACATGTACATCTTGGTTATAATAGACGCATTCACGAAATACATAAACATCAAAGCTGTTCGAGATACAAAAACCACTACAGCCATTCGAGTTTTCAAAGAGCATTTCAGCAATTTCGGTACGCCTAGCCGTCTGATTACCGATAGAGGGTCGTGCTTTATAAGCACTAAATTTAGATCTTTTACAGAAAGCCTAGGCATAAAGCATGTATTAAACGCAGTAGCAACTCCTCGAGCGAACGGACAGGTGGAACGCTACAACCGGACTATCACCGAGGCATTAAGTACAAAATGTCATGGTCAGAGTGATAGTTCTTGGGATGAGCATGTAGGTAGTATACAGTTAGGAATGAATACGACTTGGAATAAGGCAACCGGTAAAAGTCCTTCAGAGCTCTTGTTTGGGTTTAAGTTGATTACTTCTTCTGAAAATATACTAGGGAATATAATTAATGAAACGATCGAACCCCTGACAGATGAAAGATTACAGTCTCTGAGGTCGGCGGCTGGTGATTCTATACAAAAGCAACAAGATTCAACAAAAAAAGCCTTTGACAAGCATAGGAAACCCGGTACCAAATATAATGTAGGTGATCTAGTCAGGGTTGAAAGGAATGTGTTTGATAAAGATCTTGTTGGAAAATCCAAAAAGTTAACACCTAAATTTCATGGACCGTATCGCATCGTAAAAGTTTTGCCAAACGATAGATTTGTAGTTGAGGACACCCCACTTATAAGAAAAGGAAACAAACGCTACGAGAATATCGTGGCTTTGGACAAGATCCATCCTTGGTTACACTTTAAAGATCTAGATAGCGAGGGCAGTGAAGGCGACATGGGTGAGGGCTTGATGTCTGATATTGGTGCTGATAGTGAATAGTTTATCCATGCTTAGTTTTTTTTTTAATTTTTACTAGTTGTCTGTTAGTTTTAATGTCCTGGAAACACATTGACAAATAAGTATTATTTATATGTGCACTTAATAGTGATGTTTTAAAGTTGTTCCTCAAAGGTTTATAAGAATTTATTAAGAGTTAATTAATGATGATAAAGCTTGCATATTTGAACGAACTGTGATTTTAATTAATGATATGAGTAAACTTTGTTAGTTAAGGTGATTAAGAGTGTGGCAGACTGTCTAGAGTAGGCCCTGGTGGCAGACTACCTAGAGCAGGCCCCTAGCATTTAGGCAGACTGTGCAGTACATGCCCTCTTGGCAGATTGCCTGAAACAGGCCTTAAGCATTTAGATTATTATTATAGATTTCGGCAGACTGTCTAGAGCAGGCCGCTATGGCAGACTGTCTAGAGCAGGCCGTTAGCATATAAATGATTACAGATTTTGTCAGAATGCGCAATACATGTTGTCATATCAGTGTCTGGAGTTTTCAGGTTACTATATATCGTATCAGCTTATATTACATGATAATGATGTTTTTAAGAGAAACAATATGATATAAAAAGAAATCTTGTTAGAAGTATATCCGTTATTATTGTTAATGTCAAAATTATTTCATATTACTATTGAGTATAAAACATGTGATATATCCTAAGGGTTATTAAAAAAAAATTCGTTGATATTGTGAATATTAGAATGATCTCAGTAAATAATAAGATACATTTAACTTGAGATATGTGTCCTTCATGGATAAATAAAGGCTGTTAAAAAAAAGTACTACTAACTATTGTAAGATGTTTTATATGTTAATTGATATTAGTAAGAGATAAGACTGATGAGCCTATGAGTCATGTTGTAGTTGAATTTATTTCCTTGTATACTTAATAGTTTTTATACAGATCTCTACATGTAAATTAAAGTGAGAGGTCTCACTTTCTCTTCTGAAAGGATGGCCGAAGTTGTAAGCTTCACAATAGTTTCATTCTGTACGTAGCTTTATATATTGTCATGTTGTATGCACCCAGCCTAACTTCATGGTTATATGTTTATGGTCATTGTAACTTTTTCGGAAGGACTGACAGATGTCATTTTTGGAGGGAAGGCTCTCTGATTTTTGCAATTGTAAAACAAGGACATGAAAAGGCATCTCTCTTGCGATATAGTAATAATAAACACAATTTCAAGTTATTCTTCGTTTAATTCCATATCAGACCCACGTGAACTAAACATATACCAAATTGAAGCTAAAGAATATAGCTAGCGAATTGTGCAAGACGGATGGGTCTTAAAGGTGATTAAAAATAAATAGGATTTAAAATCAACATGAACAAGGAGTGTAATTTTCACGTATATTTTTCACGCCTTTTCCCGAGTGTTATAAAGAATTCTGAAAAACTGCGACAATAATTGGCAATTCAAAATATTGTAATCTATTGACTATTAAATAAGCTTTTAAATGATTAATTGTTGCTACCTGTTCCTATTTATTTAGCGAAAACTCTAGTAACAGAACTTAGTAACCGACTAGGTATGTATATGACGTTGCTTCGTGCCAAATTTCAAGTTTCTGAGTTCACGGGAAGTACCCCGTAGGTTTTGCGAGTGCCGAAAAACTCTAAAATTTGCAGCATAAACGACTGTATCTTTTGATTGCGTTGGCTTTTTTCACAGCTCCAAGGGACAATAGATCTGAGTATTTGATATAAATTTCAGCTTGATACCTCCACGCGTTCCTGAGAAAAATGGTCTTGACAGACAGACAGACGGACAACAAAGTGATCCTATAAGGGTTCCGTTTTTTCCTTTCGAGGTACGGAACCCTAAAAAAGAATTTTCCAAATCGGTCCAGCCGTCTTCGAATAATCGGTGAACATACATAAAAAAACAACAAAAACAAAGATCCCGACGAATTGACAACCTCCTCCTTGGAAATCTTGAAGTCGGTTGATAACATATACAAGATATCTCTATACTCCTGTGGGAACACACTTGATTACGAATCCCACAACGCTGCACATTCCGCCCGCGGCGAGGGACGCGCGGGGGTTTGCAAGCTTCAAGTTTGCTCCCACACCTCCCGACACTTCTTCTATGTATTTCAATGTAATAACACGTTTAAATATAATAATATTAATTGGAGTCAGATTTTCATTTATGGGTCACCACTAACTTTACCTTGAACGTGCCGAACTGTCTTGGCCTTCAGTTCGCACAGTGGTGACCCCGACGTGATACCCCGAAAAATAGACTTTATAGCCGCGAGTGCGCGAGATATAAACTGTATGCTGCGAACGGGAGTGAAATCAAAACGTACGGAACTAAAGTGATGAGTTTGGACCTTAAGTTACGTAGACCGTATCGTTGGGAGTTCGTGGTAGCAGATGTAAGGCAGCCTATTTTGGGAGCTGATTTTTTAGCCCATCATAAGCTGCTCGTCGACTTAAGCGAGCGCAGGTTGATAGACCTGACAACGCTTTTGAAGGTCGCGGCGGAAATTGTAAGTACCAACCAACCCTCTATTTTTGTAGTAGCCGTTGAACATCCCTTCCGTAATTTGTTGTCCGAGTACCCGGAAATTACTAAGCCTCCTTCATTTAAAGAGACGGCACCGCATAATGTACTTCATTATATTGAAACTACAGGGCCACCGGTTTTCGCGCGTGCTAGGCCCCTTCCCCCAGATAGGTATATTAAGGTGAAGAAGGAATTCGAGTTGATGCAGGAATTAGGGATTTGTCGCCCTTCAAAAAGTGCATGGGCTAGCCCGCTACATGTGGTAGCCAAAAAGAACGGCGACATTCGACCTTGTGGAGACTACCGGATGCTTAACGCTATAACCAAGCCCGATAGGTACCCCATTCCGCGATTGCACGACTTTACCTACATTTTGGCAGGGAAGAAAGTGTTTACTAAATTAGACATTAACCGCGCATACCACTGTATTAGCGTAGCACCGGAGGATATTGAGAAAACTAGTATTATTACGCCCTTCGGATTATTTGAGTTCCCCCGTATGAGTTTTGGTATTCGCAACGCGGCTCAGACGTTCCAGCGCTTCATGAGCAACTCCGTACTTCAAGGTTTGGATTTCCTATTTAATTATTTAGACGATGTCATCATAGCTAGCGACACCAGTGAGCAGCATGAACGGCATATAGCCACAGTGTTCGAGAGATTCACGAAGTACGGAATAACCATTAACCTCGACAAGTGCTGTTTTGGACAGCCGTCGGTCGAGTTTCTGGGGCATCATGTCTCGACAGCAGGTATCAAGCCGCTCGAGGATAAGGTAAATGCCATCACCGAGTACCCGAAGCCTGATACTGTGGAGGAGCTCCGCAGATTTTTAGGAATGCTCAACTTCTATCGAGGTCACATTCCGGGCGCAGCGGTCAAACAAGCCGAGCTAGATAAGTATTTAATTAACACTAAAAAAAGGGACAAGACTAAAATCGTGTGGACGACACAAGCGGAAGAGGCGTTTGTGCAGTGTAAAGCAGGTCTTCAACAGGCCGCTACACTCGCACACCCGAAGCCCGACGCGGTCTTGGCCCTGATGTGCGACGCGTCAGACATCGCCGTCGGAAGTGTTCTGCAGCGGAAGGTAAATAACTCATGGGAGCCGTTAGGGTTTTTCTCTAAAAAGTTGTCTTCGGCGCAAACGAAATACAGCACGTATGACCGCGAACTGCTCGCACTATATCTATCTATTAGGCATTTCCGGAAGTCGTTTGAAGGTCGCCAGTTGACCTTGTATACCGACCACAAGCCCCTATGCACGGTATTTAATAAAGTAGGAGACGATAGCAAAGAAAGCCCCCGACGCGCGAGGCAACTCCTCTTTATTAGCGAATTTACTACAGACATACGTCATATTAGCGGCAAAGATAACGTAGTCGCCGACACGCTGTCTAGAGTAGAAACAATTGACTGCCCAACAGTGATTGATTTCTCAGAATTAGCCGACGCACAGGCAAAGGACGACTATGTTTTGCACATGTCGCAATCCGGGCGTAACAGCGCGAGCAAAGTAGAATTGAAATTGATAACTATACCTAACTGCAATAAACCTATACTCTGTGAAACGTCCACGCGTAAGGCTCGTCCTTATCTACCGTTAGAGTTCCGTAGGAAAATATTCGATAGCTTACATTCGTTAAGTCATCCCGGAATTCGTACGACTAGGAAGATAGTTAGTAATAATTATTTTTGGCCCGAAATTAATAAGGACGTGGGCAACTGGGCTATGTCGTGTATACAATGTCAGAAGGCGAAGGTCAACCGACATACCGTGTCTGACCTAGGTAGTTTTCCCGAATCTGCCGCCTTCGAACACATACATGTGGACATCGTAGGACCGTTAACTACGACTACAGATGGGTATAGGTACATTTTAACTATCATAGACAGGTATACGCGTTGGCCAGAAGCGTTCCCAACAAAAGAAATAACCGCAGACATAGTAGCTAAGACCATCTACGAGGGCTGGATTGTTCGCTATGGTTGTCCGATAAGGCTGACTAGCGATCAAGGGCGCCAATTCGAAAGTAAGTTATTTTCGGAGCTAATGAAGTTTCTAGGGGTAGACAAGATTAGAACCACCCCTTACAGGCCTCAGTCGAACGGTCTCCTTGAACGCATACATAGATCTCTCAAGGCTGCGCTCATGGCCAAACTCGAATTCGGAAGCTCATGGGTAGACATGCTTCCTAGTGTAATGTTCGGGTTACGCACGTCAGGTAGGAGCGACAGTGGCATAAGCGCAGCGGAAATGACGTTCGGGCGTACGCTTAGACTGCCGGGATCATTTTATGACATTTCGCAAGACAGAGACCCTATGGACCCGTACAGCGTAGTCGAGAAAATTAGGGATAATATAGCTAAGCTCAAGCCTACGATTAAACGAGATAGGCAAGATAGGTCCATTTTCGTGCACGAAAGCTTATCTACCTGTACGCATGTTTTCCTCAGGGATGACACAGTCCGTAAGCCATTAAAACCGCCTTACGACGGACCTTATAAGGTCATCGAAAGGGGTGAGAAGGTATTTTTATTACAACTCCCTGGCAGGCAGGTTCGTGTATCCATCGATCGGGTGAAACCGGCGTTTTTACTTCAGACGGATACCGACAATGACACTGACAAATCTCGACCAAGTAGTACGCGTAGAACCCCAAACAATCATACATCCAAGGACAGGGTGGATCGAGTACCGCCTTCCGCGGCACAGTCACCCGCACCCGCACCGGTGACTCGGACCACACGCAGCGGAAGGGCCGTTAAGAGACCAGTTAGGTTTCTAATCGACGACTAATAACAAGATGCACTATGGCACATAGTCTCTTTAAGACACAGTAGCGCAACTTAGCATTGCGTGAACGGTTGGTCGTTATGGTTGTTACATTTAAGTTTATAGATTGTTAATGTGTTTACTTTTTATAATTTAGGATTAAGTAGAAATGTGTTTTCGTTAGATGTCCACAAAAAGAACTTAGGCATTCTTTGGCTTAAGAAGCTAAGTCCTTTTTACGTTGGTAAATATGTTCGTAGGTAACAATGTTAGCAAGCATTCAGTTTTCTTATGTGTAAATGTACCTGGCACCGAGTTGCATTACTGCTTTAGTATTTTACGGTCCGGCCGGTCGTGATACAATTGCATTAATGATAACAAGGTCAGCTCAACGTAGTAACAGGTATAGCGCTATACAAAATACATTAGGTTGCAACCTAGTAAAGTAGTACTTTAGACTAAACCTACTTACAATGTAAGATTTTTGTGAGATTCAATTTATTTATTTTTGCTAAATGAGTTATTTTTGTGTATTTAAGTAAACTGTTAAGTCCGACGTAACCAGTTTCACTCAGATTCCAGCGGTAACGCTACGATTCTTAGACAGTTTTAACCCCAGTTTTCATAATTTGTATTGTGTGCACCATGGGTTTGGGACAAAGCAGAGACGAAAGCTCCCAGAATAGCAACATAGCGATCGCTCAGGTCCAGTCGATCTCCGGGCAGGTCGAATCTAAACTTAATTACGTTGGCACAGGGCTCATAGCGATTGGCGTGGTCCTATTTATAATATTGGTGTACGCGCTGCGCGCGCAATGCAAGCGCCGCGCTAGGAGCTGGTTACGTCAGGCTGTCGAGGCGCTGCCGCCTCCCACGGCTATCCGAGTGAGCAATGTGCTACCGCAGCAAACGCAGTCAGCACAACCTGTGTACTAGTGTTAGTGTTACTCGTATGTAATTAGATTTAGAGTTATGTGTAGCATAAGGTAATGGTTCCGTAAGAGAAACCAATGTTTACTTTTTAGATTTTTCATTTCATTTTTTTTACAAGGGGAGGATTACTGTGGGAACACACTTGATTACGAATCCCACAACGCTGCACATTCCGCCCGCGGCGAGGGACGCGCGGGGGTTTGCAAGCTTCAAGTTTGCTCCCACACCTCCCGACACTTCTTCTATGTATTTCAATGTAATAACACGTTTAAATATAATAATATTAATTGGAGTCAGATTTTCATTTATGGGTCACCACTAACTTTACCTTGAACGTGCCGAACTGTCTTGGCCTTCAGTTCGCACACTCCGCTTAGCGCGTTATTTCTTTGTAACCTAAGCTGCCAAAAAGAAGGGGTGCGGGATGGGAACACCCAATGCTAGACAGGGAACGCGCCATTGTTCCGTGGGGCGTAAGAGAGAGTCAGACATTATTGTTTGCAATGGAGACGTAGGTACTAAGTTTACTGTCACTTACAATAAATTAGTGTCTCACTATAGGGTGAAATTACTTCGAGCGTGGCAGCGGGGGTCGCCCGGCTATGCGGGGTCTTGGGTTTTTAGTCTATGGTTGATAATCATTTAAAATAAATTTGACAACTACAGACAGTACAGAGTACAGACCGCTTAGACAGAGATTTTAAAGAGGCGGTGGCAAGTAATTTATATTATTTATTTATGACGGAGGGGTGTCAGGAATATCCGTGGGCATTAGTTCATCCATTATGATAAAATCAAAATAACACTTGATTTCGATTAAGGAGAATGTATTTAGCACAATCACAATTTAAAATCAACAAAACGTCTTAACTAGGGACGGATGCGAATCGATTACAATTCCAAGTAATAAGCCTTCAGGAATAACGCTTCAGGGAAACGTGGCGTATTCAGTACGAGGCTAACGTTCGCTCACTATGGCGTTCCGAATCAGAATGACGCTGCGCGAGAGTGTCAGCCCCCACCACCGGACTGACAGGTTCACCAACCTAACAACAATAATGCCAGCCTCGTACCGACTACACCCAAGTTTACAACTTGACGTTTCCGTTTCCGTTACTAAATATTTATTGCTGTCAAATTAGTTCGGCAAACTGCCACCGGAAGCGCTAGTGGCGCAGCACGACGACATTTATATATTTATTTTAAACTTTATTGCACAAAAATAAAAAAAGTACAAAAGGCGGACTTAATGCCTCAAGGCATTCTCTACCAATCAACCATAGGGCCAAACAGATAATTGCTAAGGTGGGTGCAGCGAGAAAATTAGATTAGATTAAAATTATTTTGTCATATTTGTTTGTCACGATTTTCTTTTATTCAATTCAAATTATTTATTTCATGTAACTTTGACATATTTAGTAACAAAGTAAACACGTAAATACCGGAATTTAAACTTGTTATGTAATCGGTAACAAAGAAGATAGATTTCTTTAACTACTGTGTAACTCCAATGTATAAATTAACTTTTTCCCCATAGATAACTTTTATTATTTTTGTTATGAAAATTTGGTGTTATGGTGGAACGACGTGTCTTAAAGATCTGCGCTTTGTATTGTCAAATCCATGTTGCTTATAAAAAGAAAATCGCCATTTATAATCTGTGGGATTTTATCCTTATTTTATATAAATTACAAGAGCTCACCACACCACAAGTCCTCTTCAGGCATCCCATCATACCAGACCTCCCATTTGAACAAAGGATCTTCTTCTGTAACAAAATCAGACAAGTAGGTTTTTAACACATCACGTCGCGTAAGGGAGAGTTAAAATAGCATTCTGAATTGAAAGTGATTGCTGATAGATTCAGTTGCCCCATAATGTGGCAAGGGATGAGGCAGGTTAGTACTACTGTGACGGACGTCAAGTTGGTTTAGCAGTCGACTGCAAAGAGATGTATCCACTTTTTCACCTTATTGCATTGTAATAAGGTCCAAAAGTGGATACATCTCTTTGTAGTCGACTGTACTTGGTACAACCCCCCGCCGGGTGCCCACCTTGTTGTGGTGGAGGGGCTTAGTAACCGTGGCTTGGTCACCCACGGTGAAGCGAAGAGGCACCCAGGGCCGGCCGGCTTGGGTCATCGGCTGGCCCGGGGAGGGCGCTCCAAGGCCTCCAAGTGGGCTCGTTGAGCCGTTAAAGGTGGACCGCAGAGGAAGAGGAGTGCCAGTATTGCGGTGAGCCGTTCTCCCTATCCTCTGTGGCCGAGGTGGGATCGCAGGGGGAGAGGCGTGATGGTATTACGGTGCGCCACTCTCCCTACCCCCTGCGATCCCACCTGGTACGAGGGTTGCTACTTATATATCCGGAAACCGGGATTACAATCTTCTTAAATAGCATATTTGACCTCCATGGTAAAATTTGAACTTTTTTAAGTACTGGCCGGTATATTTTTTCTTTCTTATTAACGCTCGTGTTTTGTTTTTGACGGGTTTTAAATGTCATCTCGCAGCAAGAATGGAACTCACTCGTGAAAATATTCGTGCTATGATTTATTATGATTTTCGGCGTGGTTTAACGCAACAACAGTGCATAGATCAATTAACTTCAACTTTTGGTGATGAAGCCCCATCTAAAACTACTGTGTATCACTGGTTTAGTGAGTTCAATCGTGGACGTAGTATGCTTACGGACGAAGTTAAGGCAGGTCGCCCGAAATCGGTCGTTGTACAACAAAATATCGAGGCTGTGCGAAAACTTATAATGGACGACCGACATGGTACGTACCGCGAGATAGAGGCGACTCTGGGTATTTCTATGACCAGCATTAATAGCATATTACATAATTATTTGGCTGTAAAAAAAATTTGTTCGCGTTGGATACCCCACAACTTAACAAAAGAGCAAAAAGATGCTCGCGTCGAATGGTGCAATAAAATGTTAAAAAAATATAACCGTGGTGACTCAAAAGCCGTTTATAACATCTATACAGGTGACGAATCCTGGATCTATGCATACGATCCCGAAACGAAGCAACAATCAACGGTATGGGTGTTTCAAAATGAGCCGAACCCTACGAAAGTTACTCGTGCAAAAAGTACATTGAAACAAATGGTGGCCTGCTTCTTCGGTATTAATGGCCATGTAGCTACAGTGCCACTAGAAAACCGTAGAACGGTTAATTCAGAGTGGTACACGACCATTTGCTTACCGGAAGTATTTGAACAAATTCGTAAAACTAACCAGCGACGAAGAATCATTCTTCATCATGACAATGCCAGCTGTCATACGTCACGCGAAACAACTCTATTTTTGGAGGGTCAAAATGTGGAATTAACGGGTCATCCGCCGTACAGCCCTGACTTGGCACCCAACGATTTTTATTTATTTCCAAATATAAAGAATAAATTACGCGGTCAACGATTTTCGACCGCTGAAGATGCTGTCGACGCATTCAAACAACACGTTATGGAGGTACCTCAGGCGGAGTGGCAGAAGTGCTTTAAAAATTGGTTCACGCGAATGCAAAAGTGCATAGATCATCAAGGGGAATACTTTGAAAAACAATAAAACCATTTTCAGCCGTGTACGTTTGTTTGTTTTTTTGTTTCCGGATATATAAGTAGCAACCCTCGTATGCGTAACGGTATTTCCCATACTTGGTACAATAGTGTAGATATAAAAGTATTTGTTGTTTCTCGCTCTTAAGTAAAAAACTTCCATCGATAATCGGTTTTGATG
Source organism: Pammene aurita (assembly GCA_947086415.1). Classification (NCBI taxonomy): domain Eukaryota; kingdom Metazoa; phylum Arthropoda; class Insecta; order Lepidoptera; family Tortricidae; genus Pammene; species Pammene aurita. Next base: position 13,836,178 of record OX352313.1, read on the forward strand.
CGGTCAAAAACTCGTCTTCGAAATTATTTTTATCGAACAAGATGTTAATTGCAGTTCGGCTTCATGACGGGCATGATATTGGCTACAATATTTTCGTTTGGTTTTAAAATCCTTTGCTTACCTACTTGCTTTTGCCCTCCAACGGTGAGCAGCTGCCAGATACTCAAATCAAGTATTAAGAATAATATAAAAATAACACTAAAGGTTTCATTGCTCTCAAAATTGTATACTGATCTGTGGCGTATGTATAGTGGGCGTTGTAGCAAATCAAATACGGCTTTTCGTAAACAAAAGATTTCCTTCGGCATGATTATTCCTTAGAACTCAAGGATAGATTTGAGAAGTGGAGCCACCAGGATTGAAAAATGAACATCAAAGTTCATTTTTACAGGGGCAGAGGCCCTCAACACAGATTATATTGTAACGTTAGCGTTACGACGCTTCTTAGGTTATTAAAAAATAACAGTAAAACTACATAATTATTTCTAAAAAGTAAATAAAATAAACTTATGATTACCTCTTCAATTATATATACAAGTAACATTAGAATAATTATTGCTATACGCTGTGATGCAGGCGCCTATGTATCGCAAGTCACGTATGTGACGCAGGTGTCGTCATAGAGGGGTACGAGGGGAATCAAGGATGTGAACTCGTGCATTTGCTTTCCGCGGCGACGGGATGTGCCCGCTCCATCTAAAGTTTGAATGGCAGAAGAACGGCCTTAAATCTAAGAATGTATCATTTTAAATGAATAAAATATTCTAAATGTAATTTGTGCGCGAGTGTTTTCCCCCGCTTGGGGGCCTCGCCACCTACATCACCAACACCGGCTCCGGAGTCCACCTGCAGACCGTGACGTCACCGTGTCCATGTGCACCTACCACCTCAGCACCGAGCGCACGGCAGGGAAGTGGCACTCGTTAAAAAGCGTGCATAAGTGAATACGGGCTCGAACTAAATTGTATTCAAGGAGATCTAATCTTCTATTAAATCTACCCTATATTTATTTTTATATAAAATCATTTTTTTAATATAGTTTTTTTATTGTACCTGCTTGTTTTTATTCTAATAATTTTTAAGAAAAAAAAACCGACTTCAATGGGGGTAGCCGGTGAAGGATTATTGTAGATGGTGCACTTAGATTTCATACAATGAAATAACTTGCTTAAAAAACGCAGCGGAGAGGACAAATCGCCAAACGTGAACTATGCGTCGTTGAAGAGTTCCGTTCTGATTATCATCAGCAGTTCCACTTCATCAAATGTCACTCTTTTGAATGAAAATGCTTGATTTGTTGATAAAAATACAAAAGTCACTTTATGTATGCCTTTAAGATTTGAGGAATTCCCTCGATTCCTCGTGGAACTCATCATCAGAACTTGAGCTTGACGAAAATTGGTCCTGACAATCTAACTTGCTTAACAAACATAGCGAAGAGGAAGAATCGCCAAACATGAACTATGCGTCGTTGAAGAGTTCCGTTCTGTTCATCATCAGCAGTTCCACTTCATCAAATGTCACTCTTTTGAATGAAAATGCTTGATTTGTTGATAAAAATACAAAAATCACTATGTGTAAGCCCTTAAGATTTGAGGAGTTCCCTCGATTCTTCATGGATCCCATCATCAGAACTTGAACTTGACGAACATTTGTTCTGACAATTAAACTTGCTAAACAAACACAGCGAAGAGGACGAATCGCCAAACGTGAACTATGCGTCGTTGAAGAGTTCCGTTCTGATCATCATCAGCAGTTCTACTTCATCAAATGTCACTGTTTTGAATGAAAATGATGGTTTTGTTGATAAAAATACAAAAATCACTATATGTATGCCTTTAAGATTTGAGGAGTTCCCTCGATTCCTCATGGATCCCATCATCAGAACTGCGTTTTGAAAGAAACGGGACCAATCTGTATATATATACTTACAATCAAAAAAAGAATTTTCAAAATCGGTTCAGACATGACGAAGTTATGGAGTAACAAACATAAAAAAAAAAAAAAAAAAAAACATACACGCCGAATTGAGAACCTCCTCTTTTCAAATCTTGAAGTCGGTTAAAAAAGAACTAAATAATAGACAAGCGTTACAATATAATAGTTCTTACGAACAGATATGTATCACTCATAGAATAAGCAAATATCTACGGTTTACGTACTATCGGGTTCATAATTGCATACCCAATTTATGAATGAATTCATTGATAAACTGGGTATGCAATTATGAACCCGATGATACCTACGCAATAATATAATGGAGCGGCCTTCAACGCGCGGCACTCCGCACCTCCCGCACAATCGCTAGGATTGCCTATGCTTGGAAATGTTTTAGTTAAAGAAATAGGTATTTTGCATTGATTAAGTGTTTAAGTGGTTCGCATGGTGCATAACAATTATAGTTACATGAGTAATATTGATTGATATTTTGTTGCCGCGATGAGAGTATGATTAATCTTGACAGATTTGCCACACACTGTCAAAATTAATATGGATTGACAGCTATCTCAATCTTATTCTAATCGCCTTTTAGCAATATCAGCATAGTTATTTGAAAGATTTGTATTTCGTTAATAGTCTAAGATACGATAAGCTATTTGTACCTTCATCTGTTATTTTTATTAGCTTTGCTATTTTTTACATTTTTACATCGATCCACATCGCAATAAATACATTTTTTTCGTGATGAAATTGTTCAGAGTTCCGAGTAGCGTCGCGCGCGGTTCGACGTGCGTTCAGTGAGCGCGTTGGTAACTCACTGACTTTAGCTTCGCCGTCGGAAGCGCAAAACGTAGGTATTTAACTCGCTCGCGCGGGCATGATTCATAGGCCTACCCTCAACTTTATCTTGATATCTACATCAGGTTAGCTACTAGGCCAAGTTTGGCATCGTTTTCGTATAAAACGGAGATGCCGAATTCATTAAATTTACATCAAAAATCTTGGTGGCTCCCCTTCTTAAATCCATCCATTGATCCTAAGGAATAATCATGCCATAGGAAATCTTCGGTTCACGAAAAGCCCTATTTGACCATTTTATGTCGTGTGGAAACGCAACTATTAGTTGCATAACACACTTAAGCGGAATTCAACTATCATTATGCAAATATCAGCCGGACAGCGAAAATTTGTCTATAGACAGAACTAAAGTTGGAATTTTCCGACTTCCGGCTGATTGTTTGTTGTCTATGATAGCTGAATTCAGCTCAAGGGTGTGTTGCGGTTTAAACAGGCTCTTGGTACATACGGAACACAGCGTAGGCACCGCCCGCCCCAACTTCGTCGTCCGTTTCCGTCTTTTCTATGGGATGGGATTCAGCTAAAGAAAAAGAGTTTGTTACTTTGACTGAAGAACTTTTACTATGGGATCAACAAAATTGGGGCTTTTCTTCTATATTAAATTATTTAAAAAGTGAATTTAACACTGAAATGAAGATTACTTAAATAAAAAAACCATTAGGGCCTATGCACACCGCGTTTTTAAAACGCACCGTCGACCCGCGTTTGTATCGATACAATTCGTACGCAAGTCAGACGCGGCTTGTAGACCTTTGCACACCTACATGATGCAGACGCGCGTTGACGGCGCGATTGTAGCTATACAAACGCGCGTTTCAAATGATTTGCTTACCAGAGACTTCTCAGGGCCAATGCACATTGACGCCCGTTTGGATCGGTACAAACGCAAACAAACTGCTTCATTGAATGAAAAACGCGGTGTGCACAGGCCCTTAGGTGTAAAACATACTTGAGCGAAAATTCAGCTAACATAGACAAAAAATCGTACATTGTAGTATGAAGCCTATAGACAGAATTCAGCCGGAATTTGGATTTTTCCGTGTGCCAGCTGATTTTTGTTTATGATAGCTGAATTCCGCTCTCGTGTGTGTTACGGCTTGATTGCTCAGAAAGTAGATTAGATATATATACATACAGAACTCATCCAACATAGGCTTGTCAGTCTTGACATCCTCCACCACCTCTGTCTTCACCTCAGGATCTTCACCTAAAATCAATTACAAATTTCAATCCTGAATTGACAGTTACCATAAAAAAAATACTAGTAGGTAAATAGTTTGACAAATACCACATACTTATTACATTACATATTTTTTATATAAGCCTTTATAACCAGTCCTGACTGTCTTGCTTTGCAGCATAGGCCTCACCAAGAGTTTGCCATGCCAATCTGTCTTACTATTCTCATCCATATTATTTTGGCCACGTAAATTCTGCAGTTGCGTTAAAATTGGTAACAATAGGTCAGTATGGTAATGTGACGTGTAGCAGGTAAGTGAAACGCTCAACGTGTGGATAATAACTGTTTTATCTTGGAAAATAGATCGCTTTATATAGGTACACAATCCTTTGTTCTCGGTTTAGGTTAATACACTGATCAAGGCCGAGGTCATAGCAAATAGAAAATGATTTATTATAATATTCCATATATGGTGGTAGCGTATCATATTACATTAGGAAAATGAACGTTGTTTTTTATTTAATTTTCTATTCGCCTTGGATGGGCTGTGAGTCAGCTGAGTCAGCTGTTGTTGGGTGATTCTGTACCTATTTATTACACGTCCGTCGGTTTTTTTGAGACAGAAAAACAGGTGTAAACTGTTTTTTGTCTTTACATTAATAAGTATGAATTTGTTTCTTAAAAGGTAATTTTGAATATAAAATAAATCTTAGCACTATTAAAAGTGTTATATAAAAAAACTTGGTTGCTTAACTCTATTGTTTACATTTTGTAGCTTAACTAATTTATATAAAAAAATATATTTTAATCTTACGGCTAGGGTTTTAAAAATATGATTACAGTTTTGTTGGGTTTTTTTTTTTGCTGATGCATTTGAAAATATGATTACATTTTTGTTGTTTTTTTTTTTGTTGATGCACTTAAAAATATGATTACATTTTTGTCTTTTTTTTTTTTTTGTTGATGCACTTGAAAATATGATTACATTTTTGTTGGTTTTTTTTTGTTGATGCACTTGAAAATATGATTACATTTTTGTCTTAATTAAGTTATAGTTTAGTTACATTATTGATAAAATTTTGAATAATTTGGTTAGGGTTAACGTTTCGGAGATTATAATGTTCTGAATTTAATGGTTTTGTTACTGTGTTGTTGTGATTTTTTAACGTGATTGTCCCTTTTTCATAGTCTATGATACATTTGTACTTTATTAAAAAGTCTTGTCTAAGTATTCCGTCAACTTGTAATGGTAATTTTTGAAAAATATGGAATTCGTGCGGGAAAAATTTTTTTTTTTTTTGAGGCCAAAAAGATAGATTGAACCTTTTCTTTTTGTTTTCACATTAAATTTGGCTTATGTCTATGGGTTACAGGTTGGTTCTTAGGGTAACTTATGTTTATGGTATACAAAAGGAAAATATTAGATTGTATGGTTATTTAAGGACTATGGGTTACATTTCGATGTTTAGGTTGATGTTATGGCTATGTTATGCATAGATAATGATCAAAGATTATGTTTATACCAGTGTTGTTTTCTTTCTAAGTTGTGTTTTTATTTATAATAGCGGTAAGTTTGTTGTTAAGTTATATGCTGCGGTTTGTTTATTTGTTTCGATCCGTGTATGGCTAGGTGTTTGTGTTTTGTAAATTATTAACCTGATGTTTATGTGTTATTTGATATCATTACAGCGTGGAGATAGTACTTCCGTATTTGGAATGAGATGTGATCATTGACATGGAAACGTTTAGTTTGCTGTGTTAGTGTAGTGTCGAATGTGAGCGTGTTTTTTTTTGTTTTGATGGGTTTGTGTTGTGTATTAAATTTGTGTGTATATATATATATGTATATGTTTGCTGTTTTTATTTATTGTGGGTTTTTTTTGTATGGAGAATGTACTCTTTGCTTGAAATTGAAATTTTTTTTTTTTTTGTTCTGAATTTTGATTCTTTATGATGGTAAATAGTCTCTGATATATTATATTTACTTTATTTCTGTCTTATTTTTTGATTTATAGTGGGTCTCCGGTTTATATATGTATAGATAGATATATAGGGTATGGGATTATAATTTTAAATCGTAAGTATTTTTTTTTTTTTTTTTGAAAGCTGTTGATGTGTTGTTTTATGTGTTTTGTTTGTGTTTTTATATTTACTTTATTTTTATTTAAGAAATTTTTTATTTATTTTATTTGTGTGGTTGTTTTAATTATAGTATTGTTTAGTTCTATTTTTGTGGAGTGTGTTTTTTTTTGGATTTTGATTTTTTTTTTATGACGGGAAATGGTTTTTGATATATTGTGTCTAAAATTTTTTTTTTGATTAATACTAAATCTTCAATTTTATTACTTATGGGTTTAATTTTTAAATTGTAATTAGTTTTTTTGTTTTTGTTTTATGAAATGTGTTGATGTGTTTATGTTTTTTGTTTGGGTTTGTTTTAATTAAATTATTTTTAGCGTCTGCTTGGGATTTTTGTGACATATGTTTGAATTATATGGGATAGGAATCGGATTTATATATATATATATATAATGGGTATGTTTGATGAGTAATGTTTGTGGGTGTGTTAGCTCGTATGGCGTGTATTTAGTTGCCGGATGATTCATTGTGTTATACGAAAATACTAATACTGTAACTAATCAGATCACTGGTGAGTCTGGTTGCCTGTTTGTATTCTTAAATATGATTCTAGTGCTTTTCATAGTGGTTGACTGTACTTGTTTTATGCCTAATATGTTACAAATCTCTCGCATAGTTGTGGAGGTGAATTTGCTGTCTCTGTCTGCTTTTATTTATTTATGACTGTTTTCTGCTGTTATGAATTTTATAATGTCGTTATCTATTCCTGGTCTGTAGTAATAACTTTTAACGTTATTGGTAATTATTCTTATGACTGTGTCCGCTAGTGGGTAATAAGTTATATGTGACATGTCTGTCATCTTTGTCTGTGTTTTTCTTGACTTTCTTATTAGTCGTGGTACGTGTCGTCTGTCATGTGTGTTTTATACACTTTGGTAGCTTTTTCCTTCTGTGGTTGTGTTTTTGTTTTGTATGTGTTTTTCTTGTATCTGTTGTGTCTTATTTGTAACCTAGTTCTCTCGCGAGGAAAGCTCGTTTCGGACACGATGGAGTAATTGGTTCGACACACAGTGTTGTACAATAAATGAGCCATTTTGTTATGTCTGTATTTTGTCCTTATGTAAGCTTTTTTTTTGTGATACTTGTCACTTTTTTTTTTTTTTTTTAATGAGTACATGGCGCTTTTTAGCGAATCGGGTCGGCCGACCGTATTGCATACTATTTTATTTTTAGTTTTTCGATTTATGGATACAGAAATATTTATTATTGCGCGCTGGTACATATTATTATTATGTACTATCAGACAGTGTTTTAACGCATCGGAAGATTTGGACGTTCCGTGCGCCCAAGGATCTGGTCAATTGAGAACTCGCTCGAATTTGTTTGGTTCCAAGGGTTAGCGTCTGCTTTGTATCCTGGTGTACTCAGCTTACTTTTAATTCTCTCATGGGCTACTTGGTATTGCGTGAAGTAAAGAGGAATGCAAGGAAACCCTTTACTTTGTAAACTTAAAGCATATAAGGGTCACAACAACTTTTAGGTGATCAGGCTAATTGTTGGTTGCGATACTTATCTGTTTTAGCTTTCTACACGCTATAGTCACAGTTACAGTCATAGTTATAGTCATAGTCATAGTCAGTCATAGTCAGTCATTTGTAATATTTAAGATATTACATATATTTCTTATTATTCTTAACGTAATAATGTCCCTATTTATGTCGTGTCATGTTGCAGTCATATTAAGTTTAAAAAAAAATTTTGATTAATTATTGTGGTATCTAGTGATGTCAATTTATCAATTTATTTATTTATTTGTCAATTTATTCTGGAAATCGTGGCTATCACTCTCTAAGCGTCGCGTAATTGTATGGTATGACGCAATCGTTCCTCCTATTCCGCGTATGTAGGTCAGCTTGCATGCGACCTTGGGTTTTCAATGTCGCGTCGCGTGTTATTGTACTTTGGCTGGCTCTGGTGTCAATAATATATAAATACGTTGTGGCGTTTATTGTGAATTGAACTGAGTTTATGTGTCTATTAGTTTTAATGTTTTATTGGTTTGGCTGGCGCAGACGGTTGCTCTGGCCTTTGATATGTTTTGGAATTTATTTATTTTTTTACTTCGACAATGGTAATTTTTGAGAATTTTAGCTGCATCAGATTTGGTGTGTTGTTTTATTTTTGTCATTATGATATTTTATTATGTAGTTATTATACTTTTGAGGCAGTTCTTTTAACACTAGTTTATTTCAATAAACGTATTGTGTCCAAGGACCTTCACGAATTGGTATTTCAACACTATCGTTATGTATCAAGGATTTAGTGCCTGTCAAATATTTTAACTTGTTTAATTGTATTTTTGCCATAGTTAAATTTTGTTGCGTTTTTTATCACCATGTAGTTTTTTTTTTTTTTATATATATATATCAATCTATAAAAACACTAAAGTAATGTCTGTGTAGATATTATTATTATTATTATTATTATTTTTAACTTTTAATTTGTCGGTGTAGGTATACGTCAATACACTATAATGCGTTATTAAATGTTTTGAATGTAATACGTGCGTGCGGTTGAATTTATTTCTTTATTTTATTGGTATAGTGTAGCTACTTTATTTTCGACTTATTATGTAAAATATGCCTTATTTTTATATATATTTTTTTTTAAAGTGTGCATCTTATGCGTGTGACTTCTCTGGTAATAATGGACATTAATAAATGATGTTTTTTTTTTTGTTATATGTGTTGTTGCCGTTAGCCTGTGCCGTCGTGAATAAATTTTCTAGTTTTTTGCTTGTGGTGTTGAGTAGGCCGATTTCCCTGTTTTATGTTGAATAGTTTGTTTTGGATCGCGGTCGCTGATTTTACTGATGTGTTTGCTGGTTATTTTTAAGTTTTTGCGGGTTTTTTTTTTAATGGGTTTTTTAATTACGAAATTTATTAGCAATTTTATGTCATTGATTTTAATCATTATCGCGTATAATTCTATAAACTGTTTGATGACGGTTTCGGATCCGTCCATGGCTGGTAGCAATGTTACTGCCGTGTTTTGGTTAATTAATTTAGGTTTTGTCCGTTTTTTTTTTTTGTCTTGGCTGTATATTGATAAGATTTTACTGTACACGTCTTCTATTTTTGTGAGGTGTGATTGAATTATTTTGCTCTGTCCTACGGATATTTGTTGTTTTATTTTATTTTATTTTGGGCTGTATTCTTTAGTGACTGGACTAATTTGAATTTATTTTGACCGATTGTCTGTTTAGGGTGTTTTTGAACGAATTTTCGAATATTTGTTTGTTTGTAATGCTTCTAACTTATTTTTATAATTTGGGTCATTCTGTACGCGTAATGTGAATTATTGTTATAGTTACATTTAGAATTGTGGGCTTAAATTTATCACTGAATTTAAGTAATTATGATTAAACTGTCTTAGAATTGTACTTGCGATCGATAATCGGTGCTGGGTGCTGGCGATGGGGTGCGGCGGGGCTGGTGACGGCTGGTATCTGCTACATGTTCTGCTCTGCTCGACGTGCTGAATCTAGGCGCTCTGCTCTGCTTCGCTGGTTGCTGGTGGCGATGGTGATTTGGCTTGGGTTACTCGTTGGTGCGGGTTGTTGGGGCTGATGGTGGTGACGTGGTGTCCATCTTTTGGTCCATCGGACTGTTCTGGTTGGGGTCCTCTGTTCCGTGAACGTTATTGTGATGGTAATCATGGCCTTGGTTTTAGCTAACTCTGGCCGGCTGACTGGTGCGTTGGTGCCTTTGTTGGTTGTCGCAGTGGAGCGGGTCTGAGCCATTGTGTCGTGTCTTTCTTGATTGCTGAACGGCTGGGATGGCTGATGAGCTTGCTGAGGCGGCGGTGTCTAAGTTCGGCTGGGCGGGGCTTCGGGGGTTTGAAGGGTCGAGCGGGGCTGGTCCATTGTGGGCTGAGCTGTGCTGAGCAGGTCCGGGCTAGGCTGGTTCATGGAGCTTGCTGAGCTGGTTCGTGGAGCTCGCTGAGCTGGCTGGTATTTAAACCGAGGCTGCCTTGAGCAGCCCGACTGGCAGGGTCGCCATATGGTAATGTGACGTGTAGCAGGTAAGTGAAACGCTCAACGTGTGGATAATAACTGTTTTATCTTGGAAAATAGATCGCTTTATATAGGTACACAATCCTTTGTTCTCGGTTTAGGTTAATACACTGATCAAGGCCGAGGTCATAGCAAATAGAAAATGATTTATTATAATATTCCATATATGGTGGTAGCGTATCATATTACATTAGGAAAATGAACGTTGTTTTTTATTTAATTTTCTATTCGCCTTGGATGGGCTGTGAGTCAGCTGAGTCAGCTGTTGTTGGGTGATTCTGTACCTATTACATCAGTTTTATAGGTGGTTACAAAGAACATAACTTACAATTAACATCCACTGCTCCCTGCAGGGCCTGCAGATCTTCCTGGCTGCGCAGCGCTTGCAGCTTGAAGTCGCTCGCGTCGCGCAGCCGCGCCACGCACACCTCACATATACTGCTTGTACCTCTGCTTTCCAGGTTCAGCTGTATATGTATTAACAATCTTTTAAAACTATAAGTATCCTATTGAAATAAGTTAGTAAACCTCTGTTACATTCTCTCTTAATACTTATATAGATAAATAAAAACAGAGACGTAGAAACCATCCAGAACGCAGCACAAATATCCAAAATAAACACACAAGGTTAGGGGACAAGACACAAGACATTTCTCTTTCCAAACAAAAGGATAATTTGAATTAACACTTTGACTACCGAGAACCCGCCTGGTAAGCACTCGTAATGTTTGCTCAGATGCCAGCACGGCTAGCACATGTTGTGCGCGACTTCGTCGACAGTCGAGAAAAGGCGCGACTTAGATTCTCTCGCGAATCGGTAGCACAACTTACCCGCGACAACCCGCTGACTCGCGAACAAATGTCAAAGCGAGGCGTGCGGCATTGCGTTGCATGTCGTAACCCGCCTGGCGAGTTCTGTCGGTTTCTGGGGTATTGTCCAAAATTTTGCCCTGTTGCGAAAGTGTTAAAAACATGTTGAAGACAATGGAAAATTAAAATAAACAAGTGCGTGTCGGACCACGCACAATGGAGGGTTCCGTAGCTTCAATGGAATAAGAACCAAACTAATGCCAAAAGGTAACTCATAAATGGCTAGACCGATAATGTTGAAAACAATTTTCGTAGAAAGTATATGATAATGCGCCTCTTCACAATTTTTTTCATATTTTTTGGGCATAGGTACGGTTCAAAAGTTACAGCTGGGTGGACACTATTTTTCCGACTTTCGAAGCGATTATCTCTGATAATATTCTCTTAATCACAAAATGTTCAAAAAAACCTCAATGTTATTTTTAACCTACCTATCGACCTATCGATTGATGTGCAACATGTTGATATTTAGTAAAAAAAATTTATTTTTATTTAGTTACCTACATGTATGGAGCGCCCCCCCCTGAAAATATTTTATTCGGCAAATGCACTACATAACTAAATAGCGGCATACAAAATACACTTCATGTCAAAATTTTATGAAGATACGTCTTGCAGTTTGCGAGTAAAATGGCTGTGACATACGGAAGGACGGACGGACATGACGACGATAAGGGTTCCGGTTAAAAATGCTGATACTTACATGTAAATCGAAACTATCTTTTAGCATGCAGGAATATATCTCCGTTTTTCCAAGATGTATGTACGGTATCGTCAGGTCCTTGTTCGGAGGGCCCCGCAGGCAGCAGCGACACGAATGTGACACATCCATGGCCGACACTATGATTTAAATTTATACGGCAACTACTTTTCGACGATAATACAATAAAATGTTGAACGACTAGTTGACTTTTGTTCTTCTATTGTATCAAAAGACGATCAAAACAATAGTCACAGTGATATTTGATATATTTTTTCTACTCGACGACTGTAATGCTTGAATTGTGAATGTGTAGACCGAACTACTTACTAGCGCATACTTTCCTATAGAGCTTTTATGATCGCATATTGTGACATCGCCAACGATGGCACAAAGGATTTTCATACAATATTGTAACACTGTTGCACGAGCCCGCGCGGCCACGCCGCCGTCGCGCGTCGCCGGGGAGCCCTCCCGATCTGCTGGGAGATTGAACTTACTCTATTGTATAGGGGCAGCAGGTCTTTCGTCGAACTCTATTCTTACCGGCTTGCCTATATTGAGCACTCGTAGAAAAACTATTGTATACAATAGTGACATAATCAAGCTTTTCAATCTCGTACCTTACTTAGGCCACTCAGCAAGCTTCGTGGCCTAAACACGGTACCTACTCGACTGAAAAGCTCTTAATTATGTCACGATTGTATAATAGTAGTTTATGTAACTGTTACGTAATAAGGGTCCTTAAAACATGAGTGTGAATTTATGAAATGAGCCGCAGGCGAATTTCATAATAAGATCATACGAGTGGTTTAAGGCCTAATTGCGTACAGTTGTATACACTGCTTTATCTACACTCATATTATTTATTCTAAATGCCGTATTCGGAAACCATAGAATGGCCGCCATTGCACCGCCATGGCCAACTCGATTGTGCCGGCGGCCGCGCGGGTGCGTGTCGGGCTGTCGGCGGATGCGCGGGAGGGTGCAGGTGTACATTATGTTACCAAAACTCATAACACATCAATAGTTGAGCGTGTAGTTAAAATTACGTTACTGCCACAGATAAAAAGCTTATCATAGTAAAATCGGTCGTGGTAATGCTACCCATTGCCTACCGTTTTCGAACACGTTTTAGAGAACTTACAATATGAGTGTAGATAAAATACTATTCTTTTACTGTCAAAGATTCTTTGACAGTAGCATGACAGCAGTGTGGAAAATGCATATGGTGTCTATACTTGCCTCGATTTGGGGTCAACATTATGTCGCGGTCGCAGTTGACCGGACTTTACACGACACGATTTGATCTCTCATTATACCTATAGTTTCATCTCACTCTTACCTGTTGACCCGTAGCTTTCGAGTGTAAACAATAAGTGGGTCCGAGGCCCAGTTAAAACCAATATTCGACTTTGCAATTTCTAGAGCCCGATCTGTCGTGTCCAATACCTGTCGGCCCTAACGCCTCTTATTACACTTACCCGAGAAATCGCCCCTAACGACTGTGGCCGCCAGGCTACTCTCTGGCGTCAGTCTGCATCAGCGACAGCACAGTCTAAATATTTATTTATGCGGATACAGAGCATTCGCTGGTTCGGGATCCAATTCCTCCCACTGTGGAACGGGACTCTCAGTAATAACACTCACTGCACTTGGACTCTTATTTATTACTAAAACACAATCACTCGGTACACTTGGCTAACTATGGCTATTTACACTATTTACAACTTATATCCTAGAACAGGTACATATACCCTAAAGTCACAGGTAATTGTGATGGGTAGCGCTAAACAAATCTCCAAAATTGACTTTCTCAGGCTCCCTCCGATAGTCTTCGATGGTATCCAAATTCCTTTTTCCAACCAAGTGAAAAATCTTGGCGTAATCATGGATCGTTGTCTATCATGGGTGCCTCAGGTGAGTGAAGTGAGCAGGAAGATGTTTGCTGCCATAGGGTCTCTCAGACGGCTCCGGAATTTCCTGCCAAATGCTACTAAAATTGCGCTTGCTCAGTCGTTACTTCTCCCCATTCTTGATTATGCAGATATCTCCTATTTAGACCTAACCGAGGAGCAACTTAATAAGCTTGAGCGTATTCAAAATGCCTGCATTCGGTTCATTTTCGGATTACGCAAATTCGACCATGTTTCTAGTTTTCGTTCTCAACTCAAATGGCTCCCTATCCGTCACCGCCGTAACTCTCACATACTTTCTTTACTCTTTTCTATACTTTTTAACCCTGCAACTCCCCGCTACCTCAAAGAGCGTTTCTCTTATCTTAATTCTATTAGATCCTCTCAAAAATTGCTCCTAAAAGTGCCATCTTCATCTTCCAAATTTTATAATTGCTCATTTACGTTCCAGGCCGTTCGTTTGTGGAATTCTCTCCCTCTCAACATAAAACGCGCGCAATCTATTGGTAGCTTTAAATCGCAACTTAAGGAATACTATTTATCTCTTCCTTAGGTTTTTAAGTTGACACTGTTGTTTCTTATTGTGTGTATTATATATGTATATATGTACGTATATGTATGTTTATTTTGTATTTATTTAAGTATGTATATTCATATGAATGTGCTGTGTTATCTATTTCGTCTCTTTTGTTTCTATGCACCACCTACTGCTTATTGTTTTTCTCTAGTCTCCACTACCCAAAGGTTGTCTGGAAGAAATCGCTCATTAGCGATAAGACCGCCTGTTGTTACCTCTACCTAAATTTATCTAATTGTAAAATTTGTGCTTGTAACTGTATGAGGTGTGCAATAAAGAGTATTTATTATTATTATTATTATTATTATACCCTGTCCGAGGATAGGCACATTTACCCTACTTCGCACTGTCACTAACTTTACTTGAACTACTTAGTCCACGAACAGGTACATATACCCTGCCCGAGTACTGGCACGTTTACCCTAAGAGCACTAGGTACAAACTGAGACACTAACACTTTACTTATAACGCTTAGTCCATAAACAGGTACATATACCCTGTCATATGAACCCTAGGTACGCTAGGCACTAAACTTTAACACTAGGCACATAGAAAGCCGGTACGCACACTGATATACTGATACTGTCGACTACTGGTCACTATTATCTCTTCTTCTTCTTATTTTTCTTGCTGGAACTGCTTGCTGAACTGAACTGAACTGAACTATCGCTACGGCGGTGCGTGCCGGCTTTTATATGATTCGAAAATAGCGAGGGTGGAAATATCTAGAACAATCTGAAAGAGAGATCTATCTTCATCTCTTTTACGCTATGGAAAAATCTAGATATTTTAGACAAGGATATCTCTATCTTTTTCATACATTCGAAGACTCTAGAAGTTTTAGACAGAGAAGTCCTTTGTTTACATTGCTATCTCTTTCTTGCACTCGACTTAGGATATTTGCGTATTTATTTACATTTTTGCTTATATCTCGAAAACTACTGGACGGATTTTGATGATTTATACCTTGTTAGAAAGGTCTTTGCAAGATCTGTCTATCTAGGACATTATCTTTACATAATATCAATAAACTAAAAAGTTGCTTTTTCTTATTAGTTAATTTTGTATGGGAGTGAGCTTCTATCTACTCTAACTCCGGTATCCTAAGTCCGAGGCTTACAAAACTATTTCTACTGGATAGTTTACTAAAAAACCTATCTCTAGAGGTATGTATGACCTATGTGGGATGCGGCATTTTCCGGGAAAATCAAAATGTTTTCGCGGTTCTCGCTTCGGTCAAGCCTTGCCACCTCAGTCGGGGCCCGCGGTCGTCGTTTGGTAATCTCGGCTGCCTGGGTCATCATTCATACAAATACGCCGCTCCCCCTCTGCCCGCCCTCAGTCGGGCGCGTACCATCACAGAGGGCACACATACTGCTTTTCAGCGGTACAAACAAGTCTTGTTTCTGCACAGACATTAATCAATCTAGTTTTACTTTAATAAAGTTGACCTGTGTGTACCACTTATTTATCACCTTACCTAGACACCTTATTACTAACTAGGTAGAATACAATTTATTTAGGTAGGGATCTAGGCTGTCCGTAACAGTTCTGCCCCCGCTGACGCTCCTGCGGCTGCTCCTGTTGCAACGGTAGGACAGCCAGCTTCGTGACGGGCCTCCGGAACACGCCTCCCTTGGTCTGGACGTCGGCTGATCGGACTCCGCCATCTGGTCCCTGGTACACCTTCGTGACGATCCCTCGCGGCCATACGTTGCGTGGTAAATTCCCATCCACGATGATAACGTAGTCGCCCTCCTGGATCGGTCTCACTCCGTTAGCCGCTGACTGTCGTGGTGCAAGTGTGGGTAGGTACTCGCGTACCCACCGCCTCCAAAAATGGTCCGCTAGGGCTTGGCTGGCGCGCCAAGTTCTTCGGTCGGCTTCCTCGCATGGTCCTGTCGGTGGAACCCCCGTCGATCCGCCCAGCAGAAAGTGCGCTGGTGTCAGAGCTTCTTCATCTTTAGGGTCTACCGAAACGTGGGTCAGCGGTCTTGCGTTGACGGTGTTTTCTGCTTCGGCTAGCACGGTCATCAGTAATTCTTCTTTCGGCGCCTTTGTGTGCAGAGTGGCTGTTAATGCTCTCTTTACGGAGCGCACCAGTCGCTCCCAGGCTCCGCCTTGATTTGGTGCACCGGGTGGGATAAACCTCCACGAAATGTTCTTCTGTACGCCGAACTCTTGAAGTGCAGGTATCCACTCTTTATATGCGTTGCGTAGCTCGATGTCCGATCCCCGGAAATTGGTCGCATTGTCACTGTAAATGACCGCGGGCCATCCTCGTCGTGCCGCCAGTCGTCGTAGAGCCATTATTGCTGAGTCTGTCGATAGGCTGTGGACGACCTCCAGATGCACAGCTCGCGTAGTCAGACAGGTGAACAATGCAACCCACCTTTTTTCGTGTCTTCGTCCGATGGTTACCATGAGTGGCCCAAACAGGTCCACGGCTGTGTTCGTAAACGGTCTTTTATACGGCTGGATTCTTGCCAGCGGCAAGTCTCCCATTGCTGGCACCTTCGGCTGTGTCTTACGAAGAATGCACAGGCGGCACTTGCCAGCCACTTGTCGCACCGTCGGTCGTAGGTGAATGATCCAGTGGAGCTGACGCAGATCATTCACAACCCGTTCGTTGTTGGCGTGTCCAGCTTCCCGATGTGCTCGAGCGATCATTAGTTTGATCACCCGATGCCTGCCGTCCAGGATTACAGGTCTCTTTTCCAGGCCTTGCACCGGCGCTGCGTTGATCCGTCCCCGCATCCTTATTAGACCATCTTCATCTATTACTGGGTCTAATTCGAAGATCCGACTCTTCCGGTTCACTGGCTCCTGCTTAACCAGACTTCGGTATTCCTCCGGGAAACTCGTCCGCTGCACGTACTGGAAGAGTAAGTGTTCCGCTTTCTTCCGATGTCTCACTTGCAGCGGCATTCGTTGTCGGGTCTTAAGGCACTCGACGAACTGGTAAACGCGTGCTGTCGCGTTCAGCAGTCTGTTGTAGTCGGAGAATCGATCGATGTCGGGAATAGGCTCCTTGTTTACCTTTGGTTCTTCTGTCGCAGCGCAAATTATTTCTTCCCTCTCGGCTGGATCCGTAGTCTCCTGGGACATCTTCTCCTTTGGCCATTCGTTTTCTGGTCTCTTCAGGAAGTCTGGTCCTTGATACCATCGGCTGTCGAAGGTGACTTGTCTTCTGTTATCCGGCCGGGTAGCTTCATCTGCCGGATTTTCCTTGGTTGGTACCCAGCGCCATTGACTTGGCTTCGTTAGCTCCGCTATCTCTCCTAAGCGGTTGGCTACGTAGGCGCTGTAGCGTTTGGCGTCGTTGCGAATCCAGTGGAGTACTGTTCCACTATCAGTCCACAAAACGACTCGTGCTGGCGTCAGACGGTGCTCTTCTCGGATGGTCTGCTGCAGTCTCGATCCGATGAGCGCTGACTGTAGCTCCATGCGTGGCACGCTGAGTTGTCTCGTTGGCCCCACCTTACTTTTGGCGGCGACCATGCTGACCAGGGCCATCCCATCTTCTTGGACGACTCTCCAATATGCCACGCATGCGTACGCCTTGGTGCTGGCGTCCACGAAGACGTGTAGTTCCTTGCTCGCCGCTGCCCCCGTTGACAAGTAGCATCTGGGAATTCGAAGCGCTGCAACGCTGTCCAAAGCCCGTAGCCATTCTTCGAAGTTGTGCTTGTCCTCTTCTGGCAGTGGTGAGTCCCAGTCCAGTTTCTTGGCCCACAAGTTTTGTAACTGGACTTTGGCCGTTATTGTGTAGTGACTTAACAGCCCCAGTGGGTCGTACACGGACATCACGGCCGATAGCATTTGCCTCTTCGTCGGCGTAGTCTTCATGTCTCGTACCTCGGCTGGTACCCTCATCATGGCCGTGTTAAACCCGAGCTCGTCCGTTTCAGGGTTCCAATACATGCCAAGGATCTTGTTTTCCTTCTTCCCTAGCTGCGCCGGTGCGCTTGCGTGCAGCTCTTGTGGGATACCTTGCAGTAACTTCTTACTGTTGGACGTCCATCCACGAAGCTTGAACCCTCCTTTAGCGTGCGACGATGTTACTTGCGTGGCACGATGTACGAGCTCTTCCTCGTCCGGATAGCTTGCCACGTAGTCGTCCATGTAGTGGTTACGGACGATGTCCTCTACAGCATCCGGGAATTCTTCGGCGTTGTCCTGGGCGTTCCTGTTGCGAACGCTGTGCGCCAGGAAAGGCGAGCTCGCTGCGCCGAACAGCATGCTCGTCATCTTGTAGAACTGCGGGTTTCCGGTTCGGCGGTCTCCTCTCCAGACGAAAGTTTGTGAGGGCTGGTCCTCACTCCTCATCTTGATCTGGAGGAACATCTCCTGTAGGTCCGCCACCACGGCGAACTTCCCTTCGCGGAACCGGAACAGTATCCCGATCAGTGATTGTAGTAAGTCCGGTCCTTCCAGAAGAAAATCGTTGAGGCACTTCCCTTGGCTGCGACACGCTGCATCGAAGACTAATCTGATCTTTCCCGGCCTGTTGGGGTTGGTCACAGCGAAGTGCGGTAGAACCCACGCTACGTTGCTATCTGGCGGCTCCTCCAGCGGCTCAGCATACTTCTTAGCAAGCAAGTTATTTACTTGCTCGGTGTAGCTCGCTGCGAATGCCGGGTCACGGTCCATCTTGCGCTCGATGCTATGCAGTCGATTCAATGCCGTGTGCAGGCTCGGCGGCATTCGTGGCTCCTCGTCCCGCCATAGCTGTCCCACCTCGTAGCGTGGTCCGTCGATTTTCTTGACCGACTTCTCGAAGATATCCAGGGCCCTCTGTGTCCCTGGATCTACCTTCTTGACATTCTTGATGCCGAGCGAGTCTATGTTGAAATATTCCCGCAACATAGAGTCCAGGTGCTCGTCATCCTCTTGGCGGCAGTGTAGCGTCACGTGCTTCTCGGGTGGGTTGACTATACGTGGCTTACCTCCGAAGACCACCCAACCTAACCCTGTCAGTACTGCTGCCGGCTCGTCCAGTCCCCGTATTCTCGCCTCCTGAGGTAGCAACACTGGCCATTGGTCTGTCCCCACAAGTAGTCGCGGTACGGCCTCGTCGTAGCAGGCAGTCTGGATATCCTTGAAGTGTTCCATCTCCATGACCTGCTTGCTCATCCTTTGCGTTCGTAGTCCTAGTCTCTTCACTGTGGTGAAGACTAAGTTATACGCGGTCTCTAGGCCCTTTCCTTGTACGCGAACTCTGACTTGTCTGCTTACTTCTGGCACAGCTTCCATGTTGCTTACCCCTGCCAGGCGCAGCGGCGTCTCGGGTCCCGTGGCTCCTATGGCTTCGGCCAAGTCTGCTTGGATCAGACTCACTGTGCTGCCATCGTCAAGCATAGCGTAGGTATCCACCTTCCCTTTTGGACCCTCTACGGTAACAGGTACCATCTTCAAAAATACGCTGGACGTGCTGTTCACTTGTTCCACCGTCGTGTTCGACGTGATCTCCGGCTCTGTTGGTTTGGCCGCCTGCGGATGTCCAGACCCGTCGCGGGCGGCAGGTTGCGGGGCAGGTGAGGCCGCGCGGGGTGGCGGCCGGCGTACACGCGCTTCTTTCTGCGTGCTGCCCTCGCTGTGCAGTAATCGGTGATGCCATCTGGTGCATCCGTTGGAACCGCATGCCTTTGCGTGACATTTCAACTTGGAGTGTTTACCGTTCAGGCATTTGTAGCATATGCGGTTGCTTTTGGCCCAGTCCCATCTCGCGCCTGTGTCCATGACCAGGACTCGCTTACATTCCGTAGTCCTGTGTTCACCGCCGCAGCACAAGCAAGGCTCCCGAATGCCCACGGTGTTCCCTGTTGTGTACGTCTGCTCGGCGTGGTACTGCGCTTGCGTCCTACGCGCGCCTCTTCCCTGGACTGCGCGACTCGGTGATGGTCGAGCTACCTCCTTAGTCGCCGCTTCCCTCCTTTTATTGGTGCCAGGCATGCGAGCGTGCGAGAATTCTAACTCTGCGTCGCTCTCTTCCATTAAGAAGTCAGCCATCAGCATCAGCTCACACTTGCCGCCCTTTATGTGCTCCTTTGCGTAGGCGCACCATCGACTTCTGAGGTGTGGACTCAGTCTGTCTGTTATCTCTCGAACTAACAACGGGTTGTTGCTATAGTTCCTGCTGTCGAGCTCGCAAAGTGTACTTACAATGTTTACAATCTTCGTTGCGAATTCGTTGAGGTCGATGGCACTGGGTCCCAACGGCGGTAGCCGCTTGAGCTCGTCCAGCGCCTTGTCCACCAGTAAGTCGATGCGCCCGAAATTCTTCTTAAGGAGCCTTATTATTAGCTCTGGCTGTGTCGATGTGGATAACAGATGCTGCACACACTGCCGTGCATCCCCACGTAGACAGTTCCTCAGCCGAGCCATGTTCTCGAACGCACTGAAGTTGTACCGTAGGGTTGACTCCGTGTAGGCGTTGAAGAACAGAAGCCATTCGTTAGGATTGCCCGTGAATGGCGGCAACTCGTAACACTGCTTCGGCGGTGTGGTCCTGACGGCGTCCCGTAGCTGGTCGGCGAGCCTGTTGAACGCTGTCGCTGCATCACTCGGCAGCGGCTCTACCGACGACCTTAGTCTGGCGTTTTCGGAATACGGCGTCCATTCATGTCGTCCTGGTGGCTGATCACGCGGTTCCACGGGCGGCGGCGCTCGTGCCTCAATACGCGGCCCACGCGGCGGCGATTGGGCGCGCCTGACCCGTGACGGTACGGGCGGCGACTCTACGCGCACTCGATGACGCGGCGTGTCTTCAATGGTGCGCAGCCACTCGTGCACTCGACTATCGGGTTCAGCCGGTTGTTCCCTGGCCGGGCTGATTGTGCGCGATGACCCCACGGACGATGAGTCAGTTCCAGTTCCAGAGCTCGTTTCTTCGAGTACCTCGTCCCTCTTGAGTTCGTACTCCTTCCTTAGCAGCTCTCGTTCCAACTCGATCTCTCGCCGTTTTAGCTCGACCTCTTTCCTCATTTGCTCGAGTTCGAGCTCTCTTAATTTGGCTGATCGGAGGCTGCTTACGTGTGATGCGTGCGATTTCATCGACGGATGAGACTTGACCGTCGGTACCTTGCCTGGTGATGGAGTCGGTAACTTCTGGGTCTCCGTGGCCTTAGGGTGGCCCTCTGACTGGGCCTCCTTACTCCCTCTTTCCGAAACCGGAGACAGGTTCTGCGCGCGCCCACTCAGGTGCTCGCGCTCAACTCGGCGTTGCTCCGCCTTTTCCTTATGTCGCAGCTGCTTCTTGATCGCTTGCTCGATCCTTCGCCGCTCCAGTGTCGACGGCGAACGTGGTGATCCCTTATGGACAACCTTCGCGGGCCCAGACGATACCATGGCTCCAGCTCTTACAGGTACCCCCGCAGAAGATTCTTGACACGGCTGCCCGGCCTTGCCCGTGACCCCATCCTGTGGGGTGCGCACGGTACCGGGTGCCCCTGCCACGTTCGCAGATACGCCTTCCGCAGTATCTTCTAGTCGGCCTTCTTCCTCTCCGGTGCGGCGGCCAGACTGCGACCTCGTATTCACTCCTGATGACACCATCTTGGCACTTTATTGCACTATATCACAACACAATGTCACAAATAACACACACGCAAAGTGTCAGTAGTCACTATAAGAATCCACTTTTCACTAGTCCAAGTTCCACTGAATCCCCTGATCCGGCTCGAAGGACCATAGAACTGTGGCCGCCAGGCTACTCTCTGGCGTCAGTCTGCATCAGCGACAGCACAGTCTAAATATTTATTTATGCGGATACAGAGCATTCGCTGGTTCGGGATCCAATTCCTCCCACTGTGGAACGGGACTCTCAGTAATAACACTCACTGCACTTGGATTCTTATTTATTACTAAAACACAATCACTCGGTACACTTGGCTAACTATGGCTATTTACACTATTTACAACTTATATCCTAGAACAGGTACATATACCCTGTCCGAGGATAGGCACATTTACCCTACTTCGCACTGTCACTAACTTTACTTGAACTACTTAGTCCACGAACAGGTACATATACCCTGCCCGAGTACTGGCACGTTTACCCTAAGAGCACTAGGTACAAACTGAGACACTAACACTTTACTTATAACGCTTAGTCCATAAACAGGTACATATACCCTGTCATATGAACCCTAGGTACGCTAGGCACTAAACTTTAACACTAGGCACATAGAAAGCCGGTACGCACACTGATATACTGATACTGTCGACTACTGGTCACTATTATCTCTTCTTCTTCTTATTTTTCTTGCTGGAACTGCTTGCTGAACTGAACTGAACTGAACTATCGCTACGGCGGTGCGTGCCGGCTTTTATATGATTCGAAAATAGCGAGGGTGGAAATATCTAGAACAATCTGAAAGAGAGATCTATCTTCATCTCTTTTACGCTATGGAAAAATCTAGATATTTTAGACAAGGATATCTCTATCTTTTTCATACATTCGAAGACTCTAGAAGTTTTAGACAGAGAAGTCCTTTGTTTACATTGCTATCTCTTTCTTGCACTCGACTTAGGATATTTGCGTATTTATTTACATTTTTGCTTATATCTCGAAAACTACTGGACGGATTTTGATGATTTATACCTTGTTAGAAAGGTCTTTGCAAGATCTGTCTATCTAGGACATTATCTTTACATAATATCAATAAACTAAAAAGTTGCTTTTTCTTATTAGTTAATTTTGTATGGGAGTGAGCTTCTATCTACTCTAACTCCGGTATCCTAAGTCCGAGGCTTACAAAACTATTTCTACTGGATAGTTTACTAAAAAACCTATCTCTAGAGGTATGTATGACCTATGTGGGATGCGGCATTTTCCGGGAAAATCAAAATGTTTTCGCGGTTCTCGCTTCGGTCAAGCCTTGCCACCTCAGTCGGGGCCCGCGGTCGTCGTTTGGTAATCTCGGCTGCCTGGGTCATCATTCATACAAATACGCCGCTCCCCCTCTGCCCGCCCTCAGTCGGGCGCGTACCATCACAGAGGGCACACATACTGCTTTTCAGCGGTACAAACAAGTCTTGTTTCTGCACAGACATTAATCAATCTAGTTTTACTTTAATAAAGTTGACCTGTGTGTACCACTTATTTATCACCTTACCTAGACACCTTATTACTAACTAGGTAGAATACAATTTATTTAGGTAGGGATCTAGGCTGTCCGTAACAACGACCCTAAAATTACTTTAAGCGTGAACGTCGACAGAGATGGTTGTATGTTTTATTATGCCGTTGACGCTTTCAAATTAGAGAATTCAACCAACCGGAGCGGCCATGTCTATTATTTACTATTTCAAAAATCTGCCGATTTTTGCGGAAAGGGGAACGTCAAATGTATGGCTATTCGATAAATAAATATTTCTATTCTATTCGTACGTAACGTATTCGTATTCGTAGCCACGTCAGATAATCAGTCCATATAATAAATATGACCACTGATCATATGTTTTCGGCAAAGGGAAACGCCTGTCAATGGATGCTCCGGTTGGTGGAATTCTCTAAGGACCAAAGCAAATACTAGTCATAGTATATCTGTCATGGTAATAACAATACCAAGATGAAACGGGATGACTGCAAATCGCATTGACATATCGCAACTGCAAATTGAAGCCAAATTATTACGTCTGTAGAGCCCCTAAAAAAAGTTCAGTGTGTCAATCGCTGTCAGAAGTGTCAGAACAGAAGATATCTACTTAGTAATCTGTGGAAGATATATGTAGAATGTAAATAATAAATATATGGAAAATGAGAATCGGAATCGATGTGGATGGAAACTGTTATTACTGATAATGTTTTGAAACTGTTGAACAGCCGTCATGGACGTGCTGCATACGTGTCTCTGTTGCTTACGGCGGCCTCCGGACAAGGACCTGACCACAACGTACACACATCGCGACAAATCAGAAATATATTCCGATATGCTTACAGACTGCTTCAATATACATGTATGTTTCTATCATTGGTTTCTATGTTATCGGAACTGAAGACTATGGTTTCACTGCACTGAACGACGCACTACAGAGATGATTTATGTATTGAAGGGAGTGGCGGTTTGTTTGCTTGCAATACAAAATTCTTACACGGCTTGTTAGGCTGGAACAAAGGGTACCCCAGTTTTGAAATGTATCTTTAGAAATAGTGAAAGCATGGTGGTAACAAAAGAGTTGGACACATGCACAATTTAGTGTATCTTTTATGAGAAAATAAAGGTTGTCTCATATAGATACCACATTGAAAGAAAATTTTCTAAGTATCAACACTTTTAAAATCAACCCGCTGTGCCCCTGCAAAATTGCATGTTATGTAAAAAATAATAATAATATGGAACACTTAGCTTCTTGATAGCTGTTGTAATAAATGTTTTTAGCTAACACCACCTAATGAGGAATGCGGAATCTGCGAGGTGTGCATTGGCCGCCTGCGGGATGCAAGCGAATTTAAGCAGCAAGTGCAGCACAGTCAGGAGGAGCTGCAGAGAGCTCTGCTGGTGAAAAGTAAGTTTTTTTGTGTGCAGCTGAAATTGCATTTCCACTCATTTCCATACATCATTGTAGCAGGAGCAAAAAAAAAGGTGTTGAAGAATTTATATAACAGAATCTCCGTTTAATATAATCAGAATATTCTACCTGCCCTAGAAATTTCGTTTCACAGAATATTTTTTTGATGATTATATCAAGTAAAAATCATTTTTAAGAAAAAAAGAAACTGTGTTCCTAACATAATCCTTTATCTAAAAGGCCACACAAATCGATCACACAAAAATGTTTAGAATTACAGGTGACTACAATATAATCAAGTTGAGTATGAAGGTTAGATATTAGAAAAAACATTAATAAATTTTGACCTCCTTTATTTCTAAAATTATTCACTTACTTAAACACAAAATTTTCAAAAAAACCTTGATGTTACTTTTGTAAACCTATTGATTGATGTGCAACATGTTGATATTTGATAAAAATGTTTTTTGAAACTTATACATGTATGGAGTGCCCCCCTTAACTACATAAATAAATAGTGAGATACAAAACACACCTTATCGCAAACTATAAGGAGTTTCAAAATTATACCAAAACGATACCAAACTTGGCCTAGTAGGTTAACTGATGTAGATATCAAGATGAAGTTGAGAGAGAGAGAGAATTTACATCAAAAATCTTGGTGGCTCCACTTCTCAAATCTTTGGATCCTAAGGAATAATCAGGCAGAAGGAAATCCTTTGTTCACTAAAAGCCATATTTGGACTTTTTATGGCTTGTGCACATGCAACCAATAATAAACCTCTACACTCGATCATATAATTCAAATATTATATTTATGATGACTATTTGTTTCAGGTGTTGAGCCGCCTGTCAAATCAGAGATGAGAGAAAATGTGATCGTGAGTGAGTACTCGTATTTAAATAAATAAGAGCGGTTTTCCAAACATTCAAGTTATTAGAATTTCATAATTTTAACTGGAATTACGCTACATAATAGAATTTTTAGTATGAAATTAGATGTCTTTTTAATTTTTATCTACACTCACATTGTAAGTCCTCTAAAACGTGTTCAAAAACGGCAGGCAATGGCTAGCATTACCACAACCGATTTTACTATGATAAGCTTTTTATCTGTGGCAGTAACGTAATTTTAACTTTACATGCTCATATATTGATACGTTATGTATTTAAAATTCCGAACATCGAATAATGTAAATCCTGTCCTCCTTCCTGACCAACAACGGCACGCGCCCGCGCGACCGCCGGCACAATCGAGTTGGCCATGGCGGTGCAATGGCGGTCATTCTATGGTTTCCGAACACTTCATTTAGAATATATAATATGAGTGTAGATAAAGCAGTGTATGCAACTGTATGTAATTAGGCCTTATTACGTAACAGTTACATAAACTACTAATAAAAGCCATAAGTGATATTGGATATACACTTACAGCATTAGTCACAGGGTTGACCCAAACGCTTGAACATTATTATCGAACAAGCCAGTTCTGTAGGAGACTAGAGAATACGGTCCGAAAGAGGGCGTCAAAGTAACGGGCGGTGTTACATTCACACTCGATTGAAATTGACTCATTGTCAAGTTGGTATCATTGTGTATCGACGTCATTACTCCCACAATTAAGATGAGATGAGAATTACTTATAGCTTTGTATTTAGTAGGAACTCATCAAGTTTTGATTACGCCTCATGAACAGCTGTGCATATTTTACTCATGTGTACATATGTGTAGCTTGTTTAAAAAAAAACATAACCAAGACCTTTCTTCCAGTGCCATTGGACAGTATGGACGGGACTTCCGAACTTGATATGACGTCACGCGCGTGTCAGATGAGTCAAAAAATATTTGGTAAGGAGGAGAGCCTCAGGAGTCACCAGCGCAGTCAGAAACACGTCAGTGGGATGAGAAGGAACCACGAAAAGACCCCTGAACTCAAGAAAACCCACATATGTGACACTTGCCATAAATGTTTTCGATTTAAAACCAGTCTAATTAAACATATACGTACTCACTACGCACAAAAACTCTCTTGTCACTTATGCGAGAAAAAAATTACAAAAAAATCTAGTCTGAATAGGCATTATTTAGTACATACTGAGAGAGACCGCCATTTCTGTTCAATTTGCCAAAAAGAATTTAAACACAAATTTCATTTAAACGCTCATTTAAAATGTCACATGGATAAGAAAAGGTTTTCCTGTGAAATATGTTCTAAAACATTTACAAAACAATATAACCTAAATATTCACAAACGCGTACATACAAGAGAGAAACCTTTCATATGTGAAGTTTGCAAAAAGGGATTCAAATACGAATGCACTTTAAAAGCGCATTTCAAATGTCATACAGGTGGATACAGATTCTCTTGCGATACTTGCCAAAGGCAGTTTTCACAGCGATCTAACTTGATAAAACATAAATTAATCCATACTGGGGAAAAGTCTCACAAATGCCAAGTTTGCAAAAAACTGTTTGCGTTAAAAGGCACTTTGAACAAACATTTGCTGACCCATACAGGAAACTATCGATTTTCATGCGAAATTTGTAAACGAAAATTTTCAGAGGAATTTACTTTAAATATACACAAACGTGTGCACACCGGAGAGAAGCCCTATTCTTGTTTATTTTGCAAGAAAACATTCACACTAAAAGGTACTTTGAATAAACACGTACTTACGCACGCTGAAAATAAACTATTCTGTTGTGATATCTGTGGAAAACAATTTATACGTGAAACTCAACTAACTGTGCATATAAACGGTCATAAAGGCATAAAGCCATATGTCTGCGAAACATGTAACAAGAGATTTACACAAAAAAGTAGTTTAAAAGCTCATAATTTAATACACACGGGTGAAAAATCGTACTCCTGCAAAATATGTCATAAACCGTTTCGAACGAAAACGAATTTGAAAGGACATATGCTGACACATGATGGGGTTAAACTGCATTCATGTGGAACGTGTAATAAGCAATTTACTCATAAGTCAGCTTTAATAGTTCATAGCAGAACCCATAGCGGAGAGAAACCGCACTCGTGCGGTATATGCAAGAAAGAATTTACTGTCCTTTCGACCTTGAAGTTCCATTATCGCACTCATACAGGTGAGAAGCCATACACTTGTGAAGTTTGCCATAAGAAATTCGCACACCCTTCTAGTTTTAGAAAGCATAAACGTATACATAAAGATAAATGCTACCCTTGGTGAATTATGGCCTTGTTTTTATTATTATACTGGCATAAATTAAATAGTTCTCCATTGCTGAGCAGTGTATAATTCAGGTATGGGACCCTTTATGACTTTTTGAGTAAATTATAATGTGAAAACTTGATACTTATATTTTGTAAGGAGTTAGTTCATAAGTAAGTAATGTTGCAAACCTTGCTATTTGTATAACTATAAATTACATGTTTATTGAATACAGTTTAGTCTTTAATCAGCATTCACAGTGTTTACTTGAACACCCAACTTCCTTCACTTTAATTAAATGCTTCTTTCTTGGAATATGTGTAATAAATAACATGTATTTACCCTGTTATAATTTGGAAATATATACTCTGGAGACGAATTACAATTTTATCTGGTTAGTCTGTAAGATTTGCCTAATATTTTATTAAACCTAAAATGTTACTATGTGTAAATTCTTGAAAGTAGGTAAAATAAAAATGAATAGACTGATATAGCGTTTCGTTTTACCATAGGTATGAGTCAATTCTGAAATACCTATGTAAGTTTGTTATACTACAGATACACTCATGAAATTTCATCGGTTATAGCATTCCCTTTTTATTTTTACTTTCGTATTAACTAATGCCAGGCGGGTGTATCTTTATATATATAGCTGACCAGACAGCCGTCTGTAACTATCCTTTTCTATGTATAGAAGAATGAGAAGGATGAGTAGAGAAATAATGTATTATTACTGACAGTGTCTGGACCGCTTATAGTTTAATTACCTTAAATTCACAGGGTTCATTGCAGTTTTCAGTTCGAGGCGGATTACGCGTAATATACCCAGTCCCCCCTAGACGGTAATAATGATAACACAAATAAAAAGACGGATTCACTGAAATTAGAATAGCTTTTATTGTTAAAAAGTAACGTCAATGTCCTAGTAACACTGCCCATATTGTTGCCATATTCTACAGCCTTGGCCAGAAGTGTTGAGCATAGCAGTTTTTTGTTTAGTTCTGATGTTAAGTATTATTTCCCAATAATAACAATGTACGGTGACATAAAATGTTATATTTTATTTATATATCTAGAAAATTTCACTTAATAACAATTTCAAGGTACCTATAAAAGATGAAAACTTAAGGTCACAAAAATGCGACTTTAGGTCGGTGCGACAAATTGCAAATATTCTATGCAGTTACTACTAACTTCAACAAAACATGCCTGTTCAGTTTGAATTAATTGATAAAATAACTTTAAAAAAGATAGAAACACTGGACTAAAGTTTCGAGTTTTGTATGAAAATCGCAAGGGTGCTCAACAGAAGTGTTAGCCAAGGCTGTATCTTAATTCATAGAAATACAGGTGACGGACATATGTCAACTACTGAAATTAGGCAGTCGAACATTAGGACATTTACCTTAATTTACTTAAAACTAGAACGTAGTAATCAATTCATACGTTAGTTTACTAATAATATACCTAGTAAATTAAAATTTCTAAAAACCCCCAATGTTTCTAAAGGTAATAAATAAGTTTATGTTAAAAATTTCATTTTTTATACATACTTTTAACGCGGACAGTACTTTTCTTGTTAAAGTCATCCATTGTTTAACGAGCTCAACAAACCCAAATACAATGAGCTTCCATTATTGTATCAATTATCAGTATAAGTGTTATTATTATACCTTCGCTCTCATCATCAGACCAGCTCCATGGTACCAAATATTGTATTGGCATGCAAGTTACGCAACTTTGCTAAATCTCAGCTCAATCGAACATTAGGAACTGGTTCAAATTTCGCTCGCAAGGTTCTAGCTAAACAACAAACAAGCTTGTAAAAATAGCTTCATCTATCAAGTTACTTTAAAAAATCATGATTTATTTGATCGTTTTTTAGCTTGGATCTGTTTTTGTACTAAGTACCTGCACAAATCATTATTTTTGCGTTGTTTCCATTACTAAATGGTTATCTAAAAGATATCGCTCATGAGAATTAAGACCACCTGTCTAACATGGATTATTTAAAGTTTAAATTAAATGTATGTATGGTTTTATTTTTGTTATCACTACATACTATAAAACAAAGTCGCTTTCCGCTGTTTGTCCCTATGTATGCTTAGATCTTTAAAACTAAGCAACGGATTTTGATGCGGTTTTAATAAATATAGTGTTTCAAGAGGAAGGTTTATATGTATAATACATGCATAATATAGTATACTGATGATTTTAGAGGTTTCTAATGTGATATCGTAAATAAACCCATTTTTTGCGCTTACATTGCAAACGCTGGCTGAGTCCTAAGAGATAGATCAAAATAATGTACTACAGTATTGTACATCTTAAAAAGGTTTACAAAAAAGTCCGCGATTGTATATGTCTATCTCTTAGGGATAACCATTTTTTATCCCGTGCGAAGCCGGGGCGGGTCGCTAGTAAATAATATTTGTATTGATATACTACAGATACACTCTTCATAAAACATATGTACAACAGCATTGGGGGTTTAAATACGACTTTAAATACAATACATTTAAAGAGAAGCTACTCCAAGATTATTACATAATTCTTATAAACTAAAGCAATCTCTGATTACCGACATTGGTCTACTTTGTCTACCACTAAAAGCGAGAGCAAGCTTATTAACCCTTTCACAGCCGACTAAAAAAATATTCGTTTAAATTTGAACTCTGACACGTTCTCAATAGAGTTGAGATTATAATTGCAATAACGAGTTAGGTTCGTGATTGGCTATTAAAGGGTTAAAAGATTAAACAAATACAACTACATAATTATCTGCATTTCATAATGTGTTTGCCATGGTTTGTATCTTACAATAGTATTTTTTGACATTTAACTTAGTCTACAGCAGTGGTTCTTAACGTTACAGTGATAAAATAGTGAGGAATAAATACCCTTTACAAATGTAGTTCCTTTTCCTGTTCATTTCCCCGCGGATCACTTCAGGGGCTTCCAGGGACTACCAATGGTATAATTATGGCTAGTCATCGTTTGGCGTTCGCAATCAACATTTTTATCGTTCATACTTCGAGCAACAATTAAAGTGTAAAGGAGGTACGGTTTCAAACAAGATTTACGGAAAACAAATATGGCTCCTCAAAATTTGTAATCGGCTAGTTTTATACCGAAATACTGTCGAAGAAAGTACCGCCCGAGTCATTCTTGCGGTACTAGTGTGGGGCCATTTCTTTGGCTGACTGTGTATCCCTAATCCCTAGTATTATTCGATCGGTGCGTTCATATACTAATATCAATTACCATGAGTCACGTTATCCACTCGATCTATGTCAAATCCACCACTGGTTACAGTAGCCCGTGGACCACCGATTAAGAACCACCGGCCTAAAGGTTTAGTACTAATCGCGCGAATCATCTATTCGCAACAAATACGTACTACTTTTTTCCTACATAGGGTGCGTCAGAAACGGGCGATAGTGTGAAGTCGCGCGATTCGCATTATGCGCACGGTTGTTCGAACCACCACCACCACTATGCGTAGCTAGATGTTTCTTTAAAGCATATTTCACTGCAAACGATTTACCACATATGTGGCACGAGAATGGCTTCACTCCTGAGTGACTCAACATATGAATTTTTAATGTAGATATCAAGGCAAATGTCCTCTTGCAAATGTGGCAAGAGTGAGGTCTTTCTCTGAAGTGAACTGATTTTAAATGAACGGTCAAAGCACATTTGTAAGAAAATTGTTTATTGCATATTCTGCAGGCGTGTGGTTTCTGTCCAGTGTGTACGACCATGTGGTTTTTCAAAGTCGCTTTGAGACCGAAACGCTTCCGGCAAACTTCGCAACAATACGGCTTGTCGCCTGTGTGTATCTTCTTATGAGCCTTTAAGCTACTCTTTTCAGTAAATCGCTTGTTACATACATCACAAGCATGCGGCTTCACTCCCATGTGACCCTTCAAATGTCGAGCTAAATAACTTTTCTGTCTGAATCGCCGTCCGCATATTTCGCAACAGAAACTCTCCTCTGGCCTGCCGTGGCCTGGCATACCCAGACCAGTATGAGAGAGTAAATGCTTTTCTAAAGTACGTTTAAGAGTAAATTGCTTCTGGCATATGTGGCATTGATGTTCTTTTATACCCGCATGGAAGCGTTCGTGAGCTTGTAAAGTGTACCTGAATGCGAAGGATTTTTTACAGATATTGCAGCAGAAAGGTTTTTCCCCTCTGTGATAGCGCAAATGCGCGTTTAAAGTGCTTTTTAGAGCGAATTTCTTTTTACAAAGGTCACAGGAATAAGGTTTTTCACCCGTGTGTGACCGCAAATGACCGGTCAACGCAGATTTGTATGTAAATCTCTTCCCGCACACTTCGCAGGAGTATGGGTATTGCCTGTTTTCATTGTGAATCTGAATATGGAACTTTAAGTGGCTCTTATGTTTAAACGCCTTCTGGCATACTTGACACACGTGCGGCCTCTCGCCGGTGTGGCCCATCATATGCGATTTCAAACCGTTGCTACTTCTGAAACTTTTATCGCATAAATCGCATGGGTAACTTTTCTTGGGTTCGTGTTCCTTGCACAACTTGCAAGAAGACCCTTTGTCCTTTTTCTTTATTCCCTTTCTCTCTTTCATTTTGACTAGGTTCGATAGTGGACTACAGTCGTCAAAATCATCATTGGCATCATGATCATCTCCGATGTCGTCTCCTGACGGCAGCCGGTGTGTTCTATACACGGTGTGGTCAGCCTCGTGCTCCTTCAGGTGAGCTTCTTCAGCAAAATGCTTGTCACAAATGTCGCAAGAGTATGGGCCGTCGATGGTTTCGTTAGGTGACACCTTATGGACCTCCATGTGTCTAAGTAATTTACTTTTTTCTGTGAACCATTGACAGCAGAATTTGCATGTATGAATAATTTCCGTAGGGACTGGAATTTCGTTTTTTGCGTGGACTGCGAACTTGTGTCTCTTGAGGCTCTCCTCGTTGTCGAAGGTTTTGTCGCATTCTTGACACTTGTTGGAGTCGTCGTCGGCGTCGGACTCGGACACGAGGTCCGCGGCGGCTGGTGTCGGCGCGGTGAATAGCAGCCCTGTAAAAAAATACCTGTAAGTATTCAATTCGTTTTTCTTTCATTGTACTATGTCTGTGTGTTTTTATTTCTATTCTATATCATTTGGCCACAGGAGTGGATCCGTCGCTTGTTGCACCTAATGTATTGATTTAAACTTTCTTAACCCTTTGATTGGCCAAGCATCGGACGGAAAAATCGTGCCCTCAGCGCCAGTGCGTGCGAGCGCGCAATTCAATCCGGTTATATTTTAGACGTGATATCACGTGCTGGCGCTGAGCGCTCGACTTTCCGTGCGCGTGATTTGATGTCTTTGGCGGTCAAAGGGTTAATAGTAACTATTGAAACATTATTAACTGAAATGGAGGATAATTCCGTAATAAATGTAAGAATAATCTTTATTGACTAAAAAACCTAATATAAGAGTACGAGTAAGTAACATTTCAAAAGTAGGTACTCTCTAATAACTTAAGAGAAACTTATGTATTAGGTTTGATACAGTTTCACCGGAACTGAGCCTCTGTCTCCCGAACTAGGCGGTTGCCTATGACTCGGAAGTCAGTGATTGAACGTAGCGCTCGAAGTGACATAGGTACATAATTCAAATGTATTTATTACGTGTTAACGGTCCGTTTCAGTCAAAAGGTTGTGTGTTCACGCTGGAGCCACTCGAACGGTATCTAATATATTTAGTCGCATACTCAACATGTTAGTCTTATAATACCTTTTTATAAAATGGGCCTGGGTATAATTACTAGAAAAGAGTAAACAGGCCTTACGGTTAAATCCCAGAGTTAGCTACGCATTAAAATTACTTTATCGACACCAATATCATAAATCCTCTATTCCGCGTTTGGAAACCGTATGTAATTACCACCATTATTGCAACCAGTAACGTAACATCTCTGACAGTGTGGTAAAAACGTACGAAAATTCATTACCCACGGTAAGTAAAGAAGATCCGCCCTCATCCCGAGCGCCGGCACGCGCCCGCGCGACCGCCGACACAATCGAGTTGGTCATGGCGGTGCAATGGCGGTCATTCTACTGGTTTCCGAACACATCATTTAGAATTTATAATATGTGTGTAGATAAAGCAGTGTATGCAACTGTACGTAATTAGGCCTTATTACGTAACAGTTACATAAACTACTATTATGATATTAACGCATGTCCACTTACCTTCCGGCACCTGTGTTCAACTTTACCTTCTCGATGGAATAAAAAGAGCGAGCTTTGCTATAAACCCTTACCGCATAAGTAAAAACATATTTGAACTTTGACACATGTCAACAGTTGAAAGTTGGATCTGCCATATATGGATTCGTATGCGTAAAGGGTTAAATTAAAGGTAATTAAGTTACGTATTTGAAGTATTTGCAGGCAATTTGTCTATAAAAATATTAAAAAATGTTTTGTTTTTCTCTGATGTATACCGTATAACTTTAGTCCCATTTCGTAAATACATTTCAAACTAAATTATATTATATTACATAATGAGACTAAAAGAAAACAATGGAGGAAATAGGTATTAGGGTGAGTGTGCTAGTTTCCCGTCCAGGTCCACTTTACCGTCCACGTGATTAAACTGCTACAAATTTATGGGAAAAACTTTATAATGGCAACAAATTCTCTATTTATAGTTTATTATTATTATTTATTTTATTTATAGCCTGTTGTGTCCCACTGCTGGGCAAAAGCCTCCCCTCTCTTCCGCCAATCGCCACGGTCGCTTCAAAAGGCATCCAGGTCGTCCCGCCATCTCTTTTTCGGTCTGCCTCTGCTCCGACTATCCAGCTAGTTTATTATTCAGTAGAATTTTTAAGTCTAAGCTTTTATTTTGGGAAGTTCTTGAATATAATTTTATAAATAAGTATGGACCGAAAACTGGCACAATCACCCAATACTTTATTTTATTAGTGATCGGGTCTGAAACTAGGTGCATTTATACGCACTTTCAATATGATACTTAGCAGAGTTGGGCAAAAATATTAGTTTCAATCATGATTAGCTGTAGTGATTACATTAGTAAGACAGGATTTAGTTAAACTAACGATTTAGTTGATTAGATGATTATATTTTGCGTAGCTCCTAGCTCCATCACTTTTTCCCTGACGGAACAGAGGCGATACCCTGGCTAAGCATGGGGTATGGTATGAGTATAATATTTCAGTTTCATATTCATTTTTTACACGAAAATGTCTACATAGGATACTATGTAGACATTTTCGTGTAAAAAATGAATATGAAACTGAAATATTATACTGTGTGTGTTTTGTGTGTGAGTTCAATGTGAAATTCAGAACAAACGCCTTATTCTAGTAATAATATAAATCAGCTGAAGAACACTAATCATACATTCGTCAATCATATTGAACAAATCATGATTAGTCATTAGTTGATTAGCGTTACTTTAGTTTTAATCAGCGCCCGTCGTTAATGATTTACTCATGAAGAAATTACTTGATTGTTTTGTGTTATGATTTAATCAGCGATGGTTAGTAATCAATCACCGATTTCAATCAAATGTGCCCAACTCTGATACTTAGTCACTAGCATCCGAGTGAAGTCACGACATGTAGTATGTATTGGTATCTAGTGGAGACCTTATCTTTTTTATTTTATTTGTAATGAATATTATAAATCTTTAAAAACTAAAGATTTATAATATTAAAACTAAAACTATATCTACGTCTGATCTAACACAATGAAATTGTAATATAACGACTTTATTTTCCTAATAGCTTTAAGCTTTTTGATCCGTGGCTGTTTGTAATATACATTGTATAACAATTGACGATAAATTATTTTAAATCCTTTGTTTGAAATGAGATCACAAGATTCACCTACCCACGGCAGTTACTTGGACGTTCTTGCATAGTCCAACTTTTTAAACCTATGGTAATTTGTCGACAAGGCCTTTCTTAACCACATTGTGGTTGTCAATAACGACAACTTTTCATAGGAGTCTCTCGGGACGCCTGTTGCCGACCGCTGGTCTAGCGCGTCAAGTCCATCTCAAATAGTTTTGAAAGTGAAAGAGACCTTTGGATATCAGGATCATAAATAAAAAAACAAAACAAATTTCTTTACACTAACTTTAATCCTTAAACGAGATAAACACATACGTTAGTTCACTACAGCTAAGTAGATAAAAATAACCTAAAGCTACTACTTTATCATACAATAAATATGATAGAAGTGTGTACATAATGTAACATTATTTAATGATAATGTTTTATTCGAATCAGTGGAGACTATATAGAAACTACTAAATCGTATTTAATTTTTATGCAAAACGTCAAAAAGAAAAAAAAAATACTACAATATATCCTAACTCAATAAAATCAACTTCCAAGTGTACAGTCAGTAGCAGAAGTAACTAAGCGGGTGAGGTGTTCAAAATGACCTTCACGCGCTCTTATTCTCTTAACAAAAAAGTCGTATCAAGTTCAATTTGAACACCTCACCCGCTTAGCTACTTCGGCTGCTGACTGTACCACAAAAGCTATAGTTATACATTGAACATTATTTAAACAAACATAATACAACCAACAGTGACCACTTAGAGGCCGAGTCACACCGGTTGCGTGTGCGTAGACGTGCACGTTCCACTGCGTGCGGGTGCGGTGTGACATGTCTTATGAGAATTCTTATTGTACAAAGCAGTGGAACGTGCACGTTTACGCACGCACAGCCCGGTGTGGCTCAACCTTAACGAATCTTAGTTTTCTGGTTTACGGTTATCTAGTTTACATAGCTATCTGATGTATTTATTATGTATTTATATGCTTATTTTAATATAACAAAGGTAAATATCTAATAGATATCGTATTAGAGCATAATTCAAGCTGTTAGATATTTAGATATGAAAATACTTTTATTCATAACGGCCACGAAATACCGTAAAATCAGAATAAATAATGATGGCAATATCCATCCAATTAAGATAATAGATTGCACTTTTATGTTAACTACATATTATAAGGTCCACTAACCACAGACAAAAAAAGACTGCAAGCGCTCTAGAAACGAGTCTGTAGGTTTATCACATATTTTATATGATAACTGATAAGTCATGTCTATCCGTGAGTCACTTATTTTTACATGGTGACAAAAATAGACAGCGTGCTAGTTTTTAAGTTATCAAAACATTATTACATCACAACAGTGTTTTAAAGAGCTTACTGTGGGACTAGGTCAATTGTGTAAGATTGTCCCATAATATTTATTTATTTAATCATGCCTATAAATGATTAAGGAAGTATGGGCAGGCACGACGACTTCTAATTACATTAAATACACATATATGTAATTTATTTAATAAAGCTCGTCACAGACGGAGCTATAATATACCAAATTATATTTTACAGCTCGATATCTTACGATATATTTTACGTACTAGTTTGCAGAGTCCACACACGCAGCTTTAATATATATTTTGGTATCTTATAGCGAGGCATCGTAAGATACCTTGCCATAAATATATATTATATACAGATATCATCCTTACTTGTCTTATCATCTAAACAAACACTTCTCAAAGAAACTATCACAATTTCCTTAGAGAAATTCACAAAGTATTGAATTCAACTAAGTGGCCACCGAAAAATTACATTTCTCATTAAATTTTCTTCAATAATCGAAGTCACGAACGCATAACTTCTAAAATAAATGACATTACGATGTCTACATTGACACACGTTTGTTTACATGATAAGCAGACGCGGATCCAGGATTTCGTTCACTTTCCTTCACAAAAAATCTCGCGGTACGCACCTACGGGCCCCGTAGTATACGAAGTTTGCGTTTCAGGGGGGGGGCAATTGCCCCTGTTGCCCCCCGCCCCCCTGTTGCGCCTGATGATAAGACAAGTAACCTGTATAGCTCGATATATTACGATATATTTTGGTATATTCCGTTTCATTTCTGGCGTGACTTTCTAGCCTGATGATGGCAAAAATATATATTTCGGTATCTTACGGTAATAAATATTATAGCTGCGTCTGTGACGGCTTAAGACCCGAACACACATAACCGCGGTGTAACAGTGACATACATACTCGTAGATGATGATAATAATGTATGTATTTAATTCTAACTGAAACGCCGAGGAAACGACGTGTTGCGTTAGATACGTCTAATGTCTGTTAATCAGTGTACCAAATGCGTTTGTTAATATTAACGGTGGAAATCTTTAACACTGTTAAACTACTCGTTTGCTTACCCCCATTTCTAATTCATACAGTGCGAGAGAAAAGGGCGGTAGTGGGACGCCTGTGCGCGGTTAGCAGTGTGCGCGCGATTATTCGCGCTAGCCCCGCTATGGGTCGAGAGGTGTTTCTTTAACGCGTAACGCACTGCGAACGCCTTGCCACATATGTGACACGAGAAAGGTTTCATCCCCGTGTGACTCAATAAATGTATTTTTAATGTAGATATCAACGCAAACGACTTTTTGCAAATGTGACAAACGTGAGGTCTTTCTCTGAAGTGAACCGATTTCAAATGGACGTTCAAAGCGCATTTATAAGAGAATTGTTTATTGCATATTCTGCAGGCGTGAGGTTTTTGTCCAGTGTGTACGATCATATGGTTTTTCAAAGTGGCTTTCAATCCGAAACTCTTATGACAAATTTCGCACGAATATTCTTTCTCACCGGTGTGTATTTTCTTGTGAGCTTTTAGGCTACTTTTTTCTGTAAAACGTTTGTCGCATATATCACAAGCATGGGGTTTCACTCCCGTGTGACCCTTTAGATGTCTAGCCAAATAACTCTTTTGTCTAAAACGCCTTCCGCATATTTCGCAACAGAAACTTTCCTCCCTAGTGCAATTCGGTAGATTGACATCCGTGTGAGTGAGCAAATGCTTGTCTAAATTGCGTTTTAAAGTGAATTGCTTCGCGCATACCTCGCACGTAAGAGATTTTTTCTGGCCGCGTAATTCCGAGTGGAAACGTCTATGTTTCTGTAAGGTGTACTTGAATGCAAATGTTTTCTGACACACTTCGCAGGAAAAAGGTTTTTCTCCCCTATGGAAGCACATATGGGAATCTAAAGTAGACTGAAGTGCGAATTGTTTTTTACAAAGTTCACAAGCGTGAGGTTTCTCTCCTGTATGTGAGCGAATGTGACGAACGAGTGCAGATTTCAGTGTAAATTTCTTGTCACAAACGTCACAGTTGAATGGATATTGCCTATTCTGACTGTGGATTTGAACGTGAACTTTCAAGTGGCCCTTATGCCTAAATTTCTTTTGACAAACATCACAAGTGTGCGGTTTCTCACCAGCATGAATCATCATATGTGATTTTAAGCCATTGCCACTGTAGTAAACTTTTTGGCACAGTTCACAAGGGTAGGTTTTTCTAGGCTCGTCGTCGTCCTTAAACCTGTCTGCGTTTTTGTTTGGAGCGTTAATGTCATCACGTCTTCCTCTATATATATTATGTTCTTCGAACTCATGTTCTTTCAACTGTGAGTCATCTTCAAATTTCTTGTCACAAACCTCACAAGAATATTCATCATCCGTTATCTCCTCCGCTACTTTATGAATCTCCATATGATTCTCTAAATCAATCTTTTCAGTAAACCATTGGCAACAAAATTTGCACGTGTTTATTGCTTTTGCGGGAACTGGAATTTTATTTTTAGCATGGAGAGCGAACATGTGCCGTGTGAGACTCTCTTCTTGGTCAAATGTCTTGCGACATTTCTTACATTTGTACTCAGTCTTTTCATCTGAGTCAGAATCGCTATCGTCGTCGGATTCGGGGCCAGAAGCCGCGGCGGGAGTCGGTGCGTCAAACAATAGCTCTGAAAAAAAGTCACGGTGTAGGTACTTCGTTTTTTAAACTAAGCCTCTCAGTTGACGATAAGTATAATAAACAATCGTTTTGTCAGTATAATAGCATAGAGATAGAGGTCAACAGTTTAGTCCTCAGAATTAGCAACGCATTTCCTATTGAGATCGCAT
Source organism: Pammene aurita (assembly GCA_947086415.1). Taxonomy (NCBI): domain Eukaryota; kingdom Metazoa; phylum Arthropoda; class Insecta; order Lepidoptera; family Tortricidae; genus Pammene; species Pammene aurita. The sequence goes on from OX352313.1 coordinate 13,876,099, forward strand.
ATGGTTACATACAATTAGGAAGCTAGAAAACCAGTTTAGTTTTCCATAGGGCATAAGACAATATTTTAAGATTATATATTTGCTGAAAAATCTATTTGGTTCTTGTTTTTGAAATTTTACCGTAAAACAAGTATAAATTATAAATATATCCGTTAACCAGTTAGAGTATGATTTTTGGGCATTTGTAGTTACAACTGGTGCCCAATTTACCATAAGAGTTTCATGACTGCAGAGAAAGTACACTACAACTATCTATTTATGAGTTTAAAAATTATAACAAGTCATTAGCGCCGCAACGTCAATAACGAGAAAGAGTTTTATTTGCGTATTCTAGCATGAACAAAGCTTATAACTATAATACACGTACAAGCTTGTTTTTTATCAGAAGAAATACTTGGTTTTTAATTCATAGAGTGCGACATAAAAGGACGATAGTGTGGCGCGCGACTAGAAGTGCTAGTCCCCCCGCTGTGGGTTGATAGGTGCTTCTTCAATGCATATTTAACTGCAAACGCTTTACCACAAACTTGACACGAATAAGGCTTCACTCCTGTATGACTCGACATATGAATTTTCAATGTAGATATCAACGCAAACGACTTTTTGCAAATGTGGCATGTGTGGGGTCTCTCTCTAAAATGAATTGCTTTTATATGCACGTTCAAAGCACATTTATACGAAAATTGTTTATTACATATTCTGCATGCGTGCGGTTTTTGTCCAGTGTGTACGATCATATGATTTTTCAAAGTGGCTTTTAAACTGAATTGCTTGTGACAGATTTCGCATGGGTAGGGTCTATCACCACTGTGCACCTTTTTATGGGCCCTCAAGTTACCTTTATGTGTAAACCGTTTTTCACACAAATCACAATCATATGGCTTCAGTCCACTGTGGCCTTTTAAATGTCTGGCCAAGTAACTCTTTTGTCGAAACCGTCTTCCACAAATTTCGCAACAGAAACTTTCTTCCTGACCGCTTGGCATATCGATATTAGTATGAGAGAGTAAATGTTTGTCCAAAGTGCCTTTTAACGTGAATTGCTTCTGGCAAACTTCACACTGATGTGGTTTTTGTCCTGAGTGGAATCGCTGATGAGAAATAAGGGTATACCTAAATGCAAAAGATTTTTTACATATTTCACAAAAAAAAGGTTTTTCTCCCTTGTGATAGCGCAAGTGGGCATTTAATGTACACTTGAGTGCAAATTTCTTTCTACAAATGTCACACGAGTACGGTTTTTCACCCGTGTGTGACCGCAAGTGACCGGTCAAAGCTGATTTAAGGGAAAACCTCTTCCCACAAACCTCACATGAAAATGGATATTCTCGATTCTCATTGTGGATTTGAATATGATACTTTAAGTGACTTTTATGCCTAAATGTTTTCTGACAGACTTGACACACGTGTGGCCTTTCACCTGTATGTACCATCATATGAGATTTTAAGCCGTTGCTACTTCTGAAACGTTTATCGCACAATTCACACGGGTAAATAGTTTTTGGTGTATGTTCTTCGCACATTTTGCATGATTTATCGTCCTTTTTCTTTTTCGACGAGATAGGAACTTGACTGCCGTCATAGTTATCAGGTTCGTCTCCAGTAGACAGTCTCCGGTAGACCGCGTGGTCAAGCTCATGCTCCTTCAAGTGAGCTTCCTCTGCGAATTGTTTGTCACAAATATCGCAAGAGAATTGACCGTCAATAATCTCATTAGGTGATACTTTATGAACCTCCATATGTTTTTTTAAATCGCTCTTTTCTTCAAACCATTGACAACAGAATTTACACGTATGTATTATTTTCGTTGGGACTGGAAATTCATGTTTAGCATGGACAGCAAACGTATGTCTCTTGAGACTCTCCTCATTGTCAAAGGATTTCCGACAAGTCTGACACTTGTACGTCGCCTCATCGGCATCAGAGTCAGATGGAAGGTCCACGCATGGTGTGGCTGCGGTGAATAATAGCCCTGAAAAAACGTTACAGTGTAGGTACTCGACTTTGTTACTTCCGCTTTATTATCTTCATGGATATAAAACACATGGAGGCAGAAACTTTAACGTTTAGCCTCAGAGTTAGCAACGTGTTTAGTGTTGAGATTACACATGCCCGCTTGCCATGTGTATATGGCAAATAGAATTAAACAATATTTTCATATATTCACTTTTGAAATTTTTTTGGGTTTTTATTTTCTAGGTTACGTCTATTTAATGCACAGATGTATATTAAGCCTGCACTTCTACTTGAAAAATAATGAGGAGTGATGTAGTTCATATTTGGACGAGATCTTTGTGAAACCTTTTAACATGAGTTAATTGTTCCTGATTAAAACTAGCCGTACATATTTAGAAAACCCTTTGACGAGATACACTAATAATTTAAACATAAAATTCATTTGTTCATTTGTTATATGGATATATGAATGGAAAAGGAAATTAACATGTTGTAATGGCGACCTAATCATAATGACTGAAATTGTAGTTTTTTTAAGAAAGATATAATGCCAATCATAATAGATACGCACTGAAATTAGAGAGAAGTTTAATTGATAACAATGTTTTACTTACAATGTTAGTTTACTACAGCTAAAATAAAGTGAGTCTGAAGCGATAACATTAAACATAATAATTTGAAGAAATAATGCTACCGGTTTAAGGAAGTTTACTATTTAACAATACCAATAATCAAATCTGTTGGGTCAATTCTGTTAGTAGCAGTAAAATAAAAATACCCTTAACCGTCTACAAAGTGCTGAAAACCAATTCTTCGTCAATTTTTGTGTATATATATATGTATAGTTTTCAGATTGATACGATAAAGAAAACGTCACATGTCACATCGTGGTTTCGTATATCGGCAATCAAGACTGTGGCGAGTCACTCCAAAAACGCCAGACCCCCTAATTCATACAATGTGGGAGAGGCTGATAGTGTGATGAGCGGGATGGAATCTGGCGACTAGTCGAGCCCCCGCTATGGGTTAATAAATGCTTCTTTAATGCGTACTTTACCGTGAATGCCTTGCCACATACGTGGCACGAAAACGGCTTTACCCCTGTGTGACTTAACATATGTATTTTCAAAGTAGATATCAATGCAAATGCCCTTTTGCATATGTGACAAACGTGAGGTTTTTCCCTGAAATGAATCGCTTTTACATGCACGTTCAAAGCACATTTGTATGAAAATTGTTTGTTACATATCTTGCATGCGTGTGGTTTCTGTCCAGTGTGCGTTATCATGTGGTTCTTGCAACTGGCTTTGGATCCGAACTGTTTCCGACATATTTCGCAAGTGTACAATTTTTCACCGGTGTGCACCATCTTATGAGCTCTTAAATTACCCTGTTGGGTAAACCGTTTATGGCAAATATCGCACCCATATGGCTTTACTCCCGTGTGCGACCTTAGATGTCTAGCCAAATAGCTTTTCTGTCCAAACCGCCTTCCACATACTTCGCAACAGAAACTTTCCTCCGGTTGCTCCGGTAAATCCAGGACGTCTGCATGGGAATATAAATGCTTGGTTAAACTAGTCTTTAAACTGAATTGCTTCTGACATACTTCACACGTGTACGGTTTCTGGCCAGTGTGAAAGAACATATGGTTAGTTAAAGTAGAGCGGAATGCGAATGCTTTCTGGCATATTTCACAGGAATACGGTTTTTCACCTGTGTGTATACGCATATGAAGCTTCAATGAATATTTCTGTGCGAATTTTTTACTACAAACGCCACAGGAGAATTGGAATTTCCTATTCGCGTTGTGTATTTGAAGGTGTGCTTTTAAGTGACTTGAATGCCTAAATTTCTTCTGACAAACCTCGCACTGGTGAGGCTTTTCACCGCTGTGTACCATCCTATGCCATTTCAAACCGTTGCTAGTTTTGAAACGTTTTTCACACAATTCACACATGTGATTTTTCTCGTCCGTGTGTACTTGAATCTCATGTTTTTTCAAGTGCGATCTCTCCGCAAACTGTTTGTCACAAACTTTGCAAGTTAACTCATCATCACTCGACTCGTCGGTTGTAACCTTGTGGATCTCCATGTGAGCAGTCAAATCACTTTTTTCTGTGAACCATTGACAACAAACTTCGCAAGTATGGATTTTGCTAGTTGAAGGTGGTTCCATATTGATGTCATGGATTTCAACCTTGGATTGGAGTTCATGTTTAGCATGAATAGCAAACGTATGCCGCGTGAGACTCTCTTCAGTTTCGAATGTTTTTCGGCATGTCTGACACTTGTACGGGGGCCCACTGTGTATGGGTTCGAGCTGAATCCCCGCTAACGCTGAAGTTGCGCTGTCTTCGCGCCCTGAAAAAGTTATAGTATACTCTTCAAACCTAGCCGCATTTGGATTTTGTTATGGGTGTATAACAGCAGATGTATTTTGAGTGTTTTTCTTTCTAGTCCCAAGAGTTAGCAACGCATTTTTAATTTAGATTACATTTGTCTACTTACCTAGTAATAACTTGTGTCAATTTACTCCCCCATAGAAAGCAAATAACAATAATCAACTAATTTCATCACATAATCTTACAAATAATTGATAAATTACCATTATATCGTAATGAATTCACAGGTTAATTAAAACGCATACTGATGTTTGTAACCTACTCGAAATTCGAACTTGTCTAAATTATGCCATGCTATAAGTTTCAAACAGTTATCAACAAATGACAAAAAAACTTGATTAAAGATTGGTTATTTTAAGTACCGGTATACAACATATTTATATTCGGGGTCTTTAAAAAGTAAAATAGTGTAAACAAACGCATTAACATGCATCACTTCGCAATCACGCACTTTTAAAAAACAATCAGTTCTATTGTCAGCTTGTGTATAAACTTATTTGTATTCATTTTATTCAAATTACTTATATTTCAGTAAAAACTATTTTCTTTAATATTTTTTTTTTATCATGTGTTAAATGCTTTTTATCAACTAGAAACGTAGCCATATTTGTTTACCTTATTTTATTTTTCTATTGACGCCAAATATACATGTGTATTTTCATGAACTTAATGTACCTACTAAATGAATCCTGAACTTGTGTAAATCAAGCTAAGCCATACGTTTTACACAATGATCATTTTTAGGTTGGTTTTTTCAAGTAACGGCCTAAAATATATGTGACTATGTGTATTTTCAAAAACTATGTTTTCCTTTCTCGATCTTATTTGACCGGCAAGAGGATTGTATAGCAGAATAAAATGATTTTATAAATTAATCATAATCATGTAAAAAACAAGGTTCGAATATTATTTGGCATTAATTTTAAAACGTATAAATATAAAGAAAATATAAAAAAGGGGATTTATTTCTCAAAAACACATTATTTATCGTACATATATGAACAAATCATAGAAATAATATATTTATAACCAATGTTTTTGTATACGAGGTTTATACATTTCACTACTGCAAACTATAATAATTTTATACAGGCTATGACACTGTTTTGAGTACAAATTAGTATAGTAAATAAAAATAAAATAGAAATGATTTTTATTTCTTGCAGATTATAAAACAAATAAATAACTAAAAAGCAGCATTTTCAATATTTAAAGTTTGTGACATATTAAAATTTCAAATGTCAAAAATAACGAATACTTACGAATAAAATGTTGGAATTAATACTTATTGTATTATTGTGACAAATTAGTATAAACAACATTAAATACAACAATACAATGAAGAAAACTTAGCTAACTATAACATTTTAATTCAATTAAAAAAGAAACCCTATTCGATTAACTACTGTATGTGAGCAAGCGATTTTTATTACAGAAAATACATCAATGCTGCAATACACTTAGCAGAGCCACAATAATAAGTAAATATATCCCATATTTTTGCAACTCTAGCCACAGATTCATACCTGACAAGTCTATGATAACATCATGAGATGACAAATGGAATGCCGTGAAACAGCACATAGATATTTCTACAGCAACATTAATTTACAATATTTAGTTAACATTGGAACTAAGAACATATTTGGTTCTAATTCGGACAATGCGACAGAGAAGGGTGATAGTGTGTCGACCGACTTGGGAATGGGCGGCTGATTGTTGATGTCCCGCCACTATGAGTTAGTAAGTGTTTTTTCAATCCATATTTAACTGTGAACGCCTTGCCACACACGTGACACGAGAAAGGTCTTTCACCAGTGTGACTCAGTATATGTTTCTTTAATGTAGATATCAATGCGAAAGCTCTTTTGCATATATGACAAACGTGAGGTTTTTCCCTGAAGTGAATTGCTTTTATATGAACGTTCAAAGCACATTTATATGAAAACTGTTTATTACATATTTTGCATACGTGTGGTTTTTGTCCAGTGTGTATGATCATGTGGTTCTTACAATTGGCTTTAGTTCCGAATTGTTTACGACATATTTCGCAAGTGTACAATTTTTCACCCGTATGCGTCTTCTTGTGAGCTATCAGGTTACCTTTTTGTGTGAAACGTCTATTGCATATGTCACAGCCATACGGCTTTACTCCCATGTGAGCTCTGAGGTGTCTAGCCAAATAACTTTTCTGTCTAAATCGTTTTCCGCACATTTCGCAACAGTAACTTTCCTCCGGTTGGTTTGGTAAATCGATAACATCTGCGTGAGAGTATAAATGCTTGTTCAAAAGGCTTTTTATAGAAAATTGCTTCTGGCACACCTCACACGTGTACGGTTTTTCACCGGTGTGGAAACGCCTATGGGAGTTTAAAGTCGATCTAAATGCAAAATGTTTATTGCAAATATCACAAGAATACGGTTTTTCACCTGTATGTATCCGCATATGAAGTTTTAGAGATGATTTTTGTGCAAATCGCTTCTTGCATACTGCACAAGAAAAATGAAATTGCCTATTGGCATTGTGAATTTCAATATGAGCTGTCATGTGACTTTTATGCCTAAATCTCTTCTGGCAGACATCACATGAGAACGGCTTCTCACCGCTATGTACCATTTTATGCATTTTTAGCCCGTTACTTGTTGTGAAACTTTTGTCACACAATTCGCACGAGAATTTCTTTTCTGCGTGTCCAAGCTCATGTTTTCTCAATTGGGTTTTATCCTCAAATTCTTTTTCGCAAAATTCGCATGATAATCGATCGTCATCAGAGTCATTGGATATCTTGTGGATCTCCATATGCGTAGTTAAATCATTTTTATCAGTAAACCACTGACAACAATAGTCGCACGTGTGAATTTTTTTCGCGGTAGGAGGTTCCATAGTGAGGTCATGTACTGCTCCTTTGGTTTGTAATTCATGTTTCGCATGTATAGCGAAGGTATGCCTTGTGAGGCTCTCTTCTTGGTCAAATGTTTTGCGACATGTCTGACACTTGTACGGGGGCCCACTGCGCTCCGTGGAGGCTGTCGATGCAGCTAATTCGCACTCTGAAAAACAGTTATGATGTACTCTAAGGCTTCTTCACTGTGTTTTAGTAGTCGTAAAACAGCCGGGTTGGTTCTATTACACAGGCATTTGGTCCCCAGAGTTGGCAACGCACTAACTTATCTGAAATTTCTCATTTCCACTTAACATTTAACGACACGTGTGCTTGTTTTCCTTCTTAATAAATAAAACAAAGAAGTGTATAAGGAATGTATAACATTTTGTTATTACGACAGACCCACACAAGATTTCTTGTATGAATTTTTCATTGGCATTCTTATAATTATACGTTGATATAAATACATAAGTTCCGTACTAAAAATTAAGGAGTTCATAGGTTTACTTTTATGGATGTGTGTTTTATTAAAAATGCGTGTTTTTTGTAATGTTTTATTTCCAAACAAATATATTACATGAGCTTTTTAATAACACTTATTCAAGGACAAGATTATCTAATTATCTTGATATTCGTTCAGTTGTTATAAACACGTAAAAAAATAGAAAACAAAGCTTTAGTAGCAAAAATAATAAACAATTTATACAAATAAACCAAAATGCTGCCAAACCTCTTGGCGTGGGAATGTTATTTGTGCTCACAGCTTCCTTTTGTCCAAGGAAATATGAAGTTACCTCTATTACCTCTAACAAAGTGGAACGGTTCCGTTTTAGATCAAGAGGAGGCCGTAGCCAACCCTTCCTCATCGAGTAGCAGAATTCGGCGTATGTAGAGCAATGCACGGTGAAATGTTATGTATTTTAATACGTGGTAGCCTCAGCCAAAGTTGGAGCATTTTGTACAGTCACTAAACTATGACCCTATTTTTTTTTTTAAACTGCTTGACTAGGAAGTGGGCACTTGGCCCATTCGATAGTGCTCATCGAGAAGTGCCAAAAAATTGTGGTGGCAACACGCAAACCACACATTTTCGATTTTTTTTTTCTTTAAAAGTTGGTGCGTTCTATCATGTCACAATTTTTATCTTCTACCAGGTTAATTATTTCAATATTTTTTAATAATGTAGAATCATGAAGTTTCCAGTTTTGGACACTGCAACCTCTTATTTTTTGGCATTTGTTAATAAACAGTGTCTTATTTACCGCGTCAATAACAATTTAAACCATCCCGTGAACTCATTTGCACGTACTTGCATTAGTTCACGCTAAAACATAAAACTTGGATGAACAAAAGCTCCATGTTTAAGGTCGGCTACCATTTTTTGTAATTACCAGGTTGATTAGTTCTTTCGAATGGCAAAAGCTTCAATTTGCTACTCGATGAGGTGGATTTAATAATGTTTTTGCTGTCTGTACAAAATGCTCCAAGTTTAGCTCAGGCTACCAAGTACTAAAATACACAACTTTTCACTACATAGGCTGAATTCTGCTATTCGATGAGGTAGGGTTGTCTACGGCCTACTCTTGATCTATTTATATTAAGTAATTGCCATTAATTCCTTCCATTAAATTCTACTCTTTCTTCAGTGACAAAAACCTGCGTTTTTTTCAATTAGTGTTCGGCACATCTTTTTGAAAATATTTATAAGTTCAACAGGTTTAATGCTCAGTGTGTCTGTATGTAGTTCTTCAAGCTTTCGCTACCCTCCAGCGTGTAAGCGCTTATGGCAGTTTAGGGTACGTTTTTTGGTAAAACGTTTTTTGCATACATTACAGGAATAAGGCTTCACTCCTATGTGTCTTTTCATATGTACTTCCAAATCGGTTTTATGTTGAAATCGCGTCCCACAAATATCACAACGGCACAAATTATTATCTACTTTACTTGAACTTCTCAAGTCAGGTTTTTGAGCCATATGTGAGCAGCGCATATGCGCATCGAGGCTAGACTTGCGTGCAAACCGACTTGAACAAATCTGGCAAGAGTAGAATTTTTCTTCCACGTCTTGACAAATATGGGTTTCAAGGTCACTTTTTTGTGAAAATTTTTGCTTGCACACCTCACAGGAGAATTCATGTGGTCTCTTTTTCATGTGAGATCGTCGATGGAAAACTAAGTTCATGGACTGCTTAAATTGCTTGTGGCAAACTTCACACTTGTGTGGTCTTTCTTCTGCGTGACTTAGCATGTGAGCTTTTAAGTGAGCTTTACTTTTATACCGTCTTCCGCACACTTGACACGATACTGTGTGCACTAACTCATGCTTTTTCAAGTCGGTTGCCTCGGTAAATTCCTTTTCACATTTTTCGCAACTGTAAGGTTTAGGTACCACCTTATGCGTCTCCATATGCGTCTGCATATGCGTAATTAAATCCGTTTCAAATGCAAAATATTGACAACAAACGTTGCATGTGTTAATGTTCTTGGTGGGAGCGTTGTAGCATTCAAAATCGTGTTTCGCATGGACAGCGAACATATGTCTTGTTAGACTCTCTTGTTGTTGAAAGTTTTTCTGACACGCCTGACAAAAGTATGGCGGCGTATCGTCGTCGGTTTCCAGCTCAACCCAAACCGACTCCGCTGGGACTATCACTTCTTGGTAAAATAGGTCTGAAAAAAGTAAATCACTCTTAAATGGGTTCTTTGTGGGTTCACCCAGACGGTGTGTTTTAAGCGTCCAAAGAGTTGGCATTGCATTTTCACTTTAGAGATTTTAATCGCCAATATGGAATTATTTATAAAAGGAGCACAAATATTTTTACTGTAAGTACGTTGTATTTTTTTCTTGCCACGTGGTGGCAATTATTTGCCATTGTTTTGAGGAAATTTCCGAAACTTTTATTTGCACATTAAAAACAGGTAACAAATACGTCATAATACGTACCTATTAGCGAAAACAATGAAAGAAAAACTTTAGAATATTTGTTACATTTATGCAGTTTGTAATAACCATAGCCTAAAATATATTGCCAGGATATTGTTGTAAGGTCATCATGATAATTAATAAATATTCCTTTAATATATATTATGCGTTACTTAATACCGTTTTAATTATTCTTGTTGTGAATTGATGTTTCGTTACTACAAAGTATTTAACTGAATATTTAGGTTACGAATTAAGATTTTCGTCAGTTTCAACTTAAAACCAGTCACATATAAATATATATCACGAAAAGAGTTATTTGTCCAGTGAGGCTACACAAATGTAGTTTTAATGTAGAGCATAGTGCAAATGCCTTAATTGTGTAATAAGGCTTTTTTTGCAATCATAGTTTTCGTTTGCGTGTACGGGTTTTTCTCTTATTGGGAAGTACGAAACCTTTTGTAACGACATCAATCATAACGAAATATCGGATGTTACTTCGAGTAAATAAATCCCTGGGCAAGCTTTTATATTCAAATAACACCGGTTATTACGAAATATCGGATTTTTGGCGATATTTGGTGTCGGAGGCCAAGATCCACTTTGGATCGCTGCACTACTGCAGTAAGTATCGGATTTAACGCCAAAACATGGTGGTCCCTTTGAAGTCGTTATAAAAGGTTTCAACTGTATGTCTTAAGCATGAACTTCTAAGTTATGCCTCGTCAAACTCTTCATTTATGTTTTTTTTTTACATTTCACTCATACGCATTACGCAGTGTTGATTCGATTTCGACACAAAACGTTTCGGCAATGGATATCTCTCTGGAGAACAACAGGCCTGAAAAAAAACGCTTTTGCAATATTGACATTGCAAAATACCCACTTACCGTCGGGTAACTTGCCTAACATTGTTCCTCCAAACTAAAAACCGATCAAAAAGGTTAGAATCTTTAAGATCGTTTTAAGAAAATTGTGTTAATTCAGAAAGAAGCTAGTAAAGCCAAATAAATGTATTTACAGGCAAATTATAAATTAAAGAACAAAGTGGAGACACCGCCGAATGAATCCGCAAAGACAGGCCATAAGTAGCAAACCGAGAAAAATATGGTTGTTAGATCTATGTTTTGCAGCAGAAAACATGCAATACACCAGGGTGAGGGGTGGGAGAAATGGGACAAGGAAAACTAGAAAAAGCTGAGCCGAAATAAAAGGATTTAATTAATACTTACCCTTCTAATGTCTCCTCGAGATTTCAAAATCCTTTCTTTTAATATTCCTTAAATATTTCCTGATTACAGCGGAAAACTTCCGCGAGATTCACACAGAATGTTCTTCTGAACAGATTACTCAATTATTCGTATAAATTGAGCAATAATTCAGTCAGACAATTGCGCATCTAGCTGTTGTCATTACCAACACAGAACAAACATAATTATAAATAGCTATTCATTTAACATAGGTGCGTATTTTTAATAATTATTTTATATCGTCTACAATTATCCAAATACGGAATATCTTCCTTAATTAATTAAATGTCATCTAATATAACATACCACAAGAACGCTTTCAATTCAATAAATTTTTACATTAACTGATATGCTTAACTTTCACGCAACCAGCCGTTCAATAGAACAGTTAGCTAATAACAAAACTCCCAAACATATAGGTCTCATCTCCAACAAGGATTTACAATAATGAATCGTCGTCAATTTGAAATACAAACACCAAAACCTAGTTTAGCTGTTAATATATCTGAAGGCACTTCAGTACCCAGGAAAGATAAGATCTCCAGTGGAGATTCTCCACACCATAAGTAACATTTAACGCTACAAGACGAGTTATGATGTAATAATATCACTTGCTCTGGGGTGGCAGAACACCGGTCACAACACTTCACTATAGAATACTACTTGCAAAGCAACCAGTGAAACTTAAGATATTTAATAGATGTATATGCCTGCCTACTTATGCCATTAATATAGATATAAATAACCGATTTCATCACTTCCATATCTAAAGATTCGGATTTGCAGTTAATTTCAACCGATTTAGCTTATGTTCCAGTACTTTACAATACAACACATTGTAAAGTTGCACATGATGCATATCACGGAGAAATATTTTACGGCAACGAACCGGAACCGGTATGTCTTCAACCCGAACTATTATACCCTCTATGTAAAACACATTCCATCCTATTGTTTAGTACCCCCAAATATCTCACAGAACATATCTAATGTGATAAATCATTAAAGATTAAAAAAACCTTATGTATAAATGGCCCCCTTTGTAAAATAGCACCTAAACATTAGCACATTAAACGAATCTTGAATCATATTCCCAGTTATACCACATCATACAAATTCAATGCGTCCTGCAAGTTACCTTTATAACGTTATTCACGAAATTAACGTTTAAATATCACACTTTAATTACTTATAACTAACGTTATTATGTAAACGATATATCATCGCTACTAGTTCGTAGTTTTGTAGTACAGTTTAGCTATCGCGATACGTGTTATCAACGATGATGAAATGTGGCGTAGCAGCGGCGGGAGAAAATATAACAGGACTCACTCCTTCGCTCGAATCGACCATTGGTAGATTTTCAATCATCGAAATATCGCAGTTAACACAATCTACATACCTTACCGTTTTGTAACGTTATAAAATACCGTTATGAATATAGACACAATGTTTAGGTCACGAAAAATACCGTTCTCATAACGATTTTTTAATAACGTCATAAAGGCTTGCATGGAATTATGCAATCTCAAGATTTCACATGCATTGCCAACTCTGAGGACTTAACACGGTATGCTTCTATACTAAAATGTCACCGGCTGTCATACCACACCAGAACAAAACAGTCAAAATATTACTGTTAGGTGACAGTTAGTCAGTGTATTGTTTTATTTTGGGTACAATTCGGATGTAAACTAGATTTCTAAATGGTTTTATTGTATCCTATTTTTACTGGGAATCAAATCTCAAAATGGGGCCAGCTGCATCGGAGCAGTACAAAATTTAAAAAAATTAAGAAGCCCCAATACGGTACATAGAAAATGGCTGAAATAGAGGACGTCATCGGCTGCGTTCAGTTAAATCGAGAAATAAGAAAATATACTTAAAATATGGCTTCATATGTTTAGTTGTACTACAATTTATTTTTTAAATAATACCATTTTATACATTTAGGAAGTTTGGACATTCAAACAATTATTTCAATAAATATTTTGATACGCTTGTGTGGTTGATTTGTTTATTTTTAAGTAGACACATTACTATATAAATTATAATCTTATATAGATGTCCTATACAAAGGAAAAAGTGACCTAGTCTAGTGTTTAGGACGTCTGCCGCGAATGCAGAAGACGCTTGTTCGATTAGCCCTGGGCACCGGAGGCCTAGGTCACTTTTTCCTTCGTATATGACATCTATATAAGTTTAAGAATAGATAATGTTACGTTTTTACGATCTATGCGGAAAGAGAATGCCTGTAGAATATATAAGTTCCCATAGAAACCACGAGATTTCTCTTTTCGCACAAAATTCCTATCAAACAAAAATGAAAGTTTCATATATCAGATAGAATGGGAATGGTACCTTAGACCAGAGGCATAATTAAGAAAACTTTGGAAGCTCTTAAAGTAAGTGCATTAAGATAAATTTAAAATCGGGATAACTTGAATAATCGCATCTAAACAAGGAGCATTTAATAGTTAGGCGAAACTTAGATACACAGGTGCTTTTCAACTGTTACTAAATAATTATATAGTAGGAATCGCCCGAGATTTCGTCAACCTCAAGTCAACCTCTTTTTCATCCCTAAGAGGTTGAATTTCTAAAGTTCTACGACGTTTTAATAATAGATATAAGTGTGTTTTCTGCCTGTCTCTACGTAAAGCAACTGTTTTATATATTTGTGCCATCATTTTGGTAAAGGTATCATTTGGAGATTTAAGAGGCTCGCGCTCATGTCGTACGTCGTACAGACGTAAGTTGTTCAATATTTAATTCGATCAATAAAAACGTCAGCGCCGTGCTCTAACTGGTACCTTTACTAAAATAATGACACATTTAGATTTAACAGAAACATGTGGTGTGGTTTTTACTCTTTTGCATAACTGCTAATCAAACCCTCTACAAAAATGGCGAGAAATTTATCCGATTGTACCCAAAATAAACGTCACCTAGACTAATCAATCATGTATTAATGTTATAACAATTTAACGCTTTAACGCACGTACTCACTACGCGCGCCACTCGGGGAGCCTAGGTCTCCATTTGAAAATGCCAAACCCGTTCGCGTTGACCCAATGCTGACTGCTGGGCACGTGGGTTAAACCGTTAAACTATTATAAATAAGAGCCAGTCAATTAAGTGCCTAAGACCCTACTGTTTACTTTACTATTTGTGACATTCTCAACCAAAAGGATATTGCCACATGTCTATAAGGCGCAATAGCCATGACCATTTAACTGTAAATCAAACTTATCAACAACCAAAAAAGTTCCTTTTGCTTGATAACGCTGCATTTGAACTAAATTGAGTACTTACTTGATACTAAATCGTCAGACTCCGCCTTGAATTCTTTCTTCGCGTCGTCACTTTGACCTTGAGGACAAAATGAAAACGTTAATACATGTTACTGGAGGATAAAGACAAATGTATGTATTAAAAACCGATGATTTTATAAGAAAGTGTTGTTTAAAAATATGTGCCTCGAACACAACACTACACAGACACCTCATCATTAAGATTTTACAAAGAGCACGAGGTCACCACTCGTAAGCTCAATTTTATTCGTAAATTTCTACGATTCGAACATCACACCTCAATAGTCTACACCATTTTGTATAACAATCCAGGTTCACCCCTATAACTTGATTTTTGTGGATATTTTTAATTGACATGAGTAATGATCAAAAACGTTAACTCAACTGAAATAAGCGGTCGCACTCTCATACTAAATTAGTACGGGAGCGCCTATGTCTGGTGACCTCGAGTTGTAATTATGATCTATCTAGTGGTTGAGATTATCTGAGGCCTCGAATGACAGCTGGATTAGGTGGCGCTGTAACGATACGACCCTGTACGTTTTATTTCTTCTTGAGTATATATGGTACAAGTTTACAATCTACGAGGCTTGCACTGAAAGTATCGGGAATCGAATACTTATTAATTTATTTTTAACATACCTTTTTATAATTTCTGACGTTTCCTTATCTCAACACACTGGCCACTTAGAAAAAAAATCTATGGTTCGGTTTCAATTGTTTATTGAAGTCGTCGAGTCGCTGCTTAAAATGGAATTGTGCCGTGAAAATTTTAGAGCTATGATTTATTATGACTTTAAAAGTGGACTAACACAAAAACAATGTGAAGAGCGGATGGTTGCTGCTCTTAATGATGAAGCACCTTCAAAGACTACAATATACAGGTGGTATTCACGAAGTGCGTGAAGATCGACCAAAATCGTCAGTCACGCAAGAAATCGTCGATGTTGTGCGTCGCCTGATAAATGAAGACCGACATGTGACATATCGGGAAATTCAAGAGTGCCTGGGTATTGGAATGAGTCAAATACTAATTATTTTAAAAGAAGAATTAGGTGTGAGGAAGTTATTTTCCCGTTGGATACCTCACCTATTGTCTGACGAGCAGAAAATAGTCCGTGTCAATTGGTGCCGCAAAACTTTGAACAAATTTAACAAGGGACGCTCAAATGCAGTTTTTAGCATAGTATCAGGTGACGAGTCGTGGATATACGCTTATGAGCCTGAAACTAAAAACCAATCCCGAGTATGGGTCTTCGAAGACGAGCTCAAACCGACAAAAGTTGTTCGTTCTCGCAGCACGGCTAAGAAGATGGTGGCTACGTTTATCTCTAAATCTGATCACGTAGCTACTGTTGCTCTTGAGGATCGTGGAACAGTCAATGCTGATTGGTTCACCACTATTTGTTTGCCGAACGTCTTTGCTGAACTCCGAAAAACAAACCCTAGTTGTCGCATCATCCTTCACCACGACAACGCCAGCCCACACACCGCTCGGACAACAACTGAGTACCTGGACGGTGAAAAAGTCGAAATATTGGACCACCCTCCATATAGCCCTGACTTAAGTCCCAACGACTTTTTTACATTCCCCAGAATCAAGGACAAACTGCGTGGTCAGCGGTTTCAGACGCCAGAAGAAGCAGTGGAGGCCTATAAAATAGCCATTTTGTCGACCCCTACTTCAGAGTTCAAAAAGTGCTTTACGGAGTGGTTTGAACGCATGCATAAGTGCATGAAATACATGGGAGAATCTTTTGAAAAACAATAAAAATAAATAACCTCACTTATACTGCATATCTTTTTCTATTCCCGAAACTTTCAGTTTTACCTGTACTTTTAGTTAGCCAGTAATCTTCGTGAAGACGATTCTAAAGAATAATTGTTCAGTAGAGTCGGCACGTATGGTCACCTTCGGACTCCATTATCAACCATAATATTATCCAAGCAGTTATACAAGTAAATATGTTTAGTTTCAGCTCAATCGGAAAAGGTAACTAAACTTGTAGGTATTTAAGGGAGGGAAATTCAATAAAATTAATTTTAAAACAGAATAAACACAAACAGTTTATCTTCAACCGACTTCAAGATCAAGAAGTAGGTTCTCAATTCGTCTTTTTGCTAATTTTTTTATATATGTTCATCTCCATTGTCATCAGGTCAGGATCTGATGATGGGATCCTGGAGAAAGCGAGGCAACTCTTCAACTATTATAGGCACACCTATAGAGATTTGAGTATTTTTAAAGTAGCTCAGGCATTTGCTTTTATAAAGGTGTAGGTAGGTTATGTGAAGTCGGTCCTTTTTTGTTTAAAATTATCAGTGTTTCATCTCAAGGGTTGCATTGTTGTACTCACAATGTTCCAATGTATCCAAATAGCCACCTCCAGTCATCATCATTAGATCAGCAAATCAATTTCAAGATACCATAACATTCACATAGATGATAGAAATTTCAACTTAACAGAAACCAGAAAGTTCACAACTTGTTATAGTGTAGGTGTTTCCTAAACTAGATATATGCTACTTGCTATAAAAACAAACGGATTCCAGTTATTACCTATGTGTTAAATATATATACTTATGTGTTATTTTTGGACCCGGGGTATGTCCTTAAACTATGTCCGGACTTGGGTATGTCCTTAAACTACGCCAAAAAGAGAGGTATGGGCACTGCGAATGGCATCTTGCTAAGTGTGGTAGGGCACATTCAGCGAAAGTCATCTCGCTCAAATCTGGAGCAGAGCCCGACTGGGAAAGTACCTCCACCTTACAGAAAACCACAGCCAAATAACACTAGACCCTACTCATAGTGTTGTGTTCCTGCTGGTGAATAAGGTTGCCAAAGAGCTCAAAGAGGACCCAGTGTGTTGACGATGAGGGACCTTCTTGTTCCTTTAGCCATCAACACAGTGAATCCTCCTTTTTGTAAAGGGTCGGCAACGCCCTTGTGACTCCTTTGAAGTTGCAGGCGTCCATAGGTTACGGTAGCTGCTTACCATCAGGCGGGCCGTATGCTTGTTTGCCACCGTCGTGGTATAAAAAAAAATATGTAGAGGACAAAAAATGTGAATTTTCATGCTCTCGGAATTTCATTTAACAATAGGCTTCTCGTTTTACTCCTACACCCCCAGGTTAAGAGTCCGGTAACGAAAAACTGAATTCGCTAATAATGAAATAACGCATATTAATTGCATTTGATAAGACTTCATCTTGTTATTACAAAAAAAAATATTACTATTTTGTAACCAAAAACTTAATTCTTACAGAGCATGTTTAGTGAGGACGTTGATTTGCTTATTTATTTTTTTATGCCCATTAATGTGTTTTATATTATCTGGTTAGTCCATAAAGTCAAGTTAATTTCTACATTTAAACATTTATGAAATACATTCCCAAAAATATCACCTAAACTTCGGCAATATTTCCTAAAATTGCTCTAGCTAAACATACTCTTGATAAGAAAATATTTATGAAAATAGCTTCCACTTATTCTTTAAACAACTCATTTTCAACGTATTTATATACTTTACATACTAGTTAAACTTAATTTTAAACATTAAAAATCTAAAGCAAAAATCACGAAACAGCTGTTAGATTAAGCTTAAGCACCTTTAGTTCGTGCATTGTTTATAAATAAGACATTAAATCAAAAAAGTGTTCCATGTAGTTTAAAAACAAACGATCTTTAAAAATATGTATACAAACAAATATAAGGCTTGTTAGTTACTGCAAAATGATGTTGAATTGAACGAATTTGAGTGGAAATCATGACCTACAACAATGATCCAAACATACTATGTAGGTTTCTATTTAAAAAAATCAAATTCGAAATACTTTATTTTCTTTAACAACAAGTACATATCCTATTTATATTGACCGCCTTGACATTCGGAAGATCGCGGGTCACTTCTGGATGAGATTAGCTCAGAACCGAGACTAATGGCGTACTCAAAGAGAGGCCTATCCTCAGCAGTGGGCGATAAATGGCTTGCATGTTAGATTCTACGTACGCCACTGTTTTATATTCAGATTTTTAATCATCATACACAGAATATGTCCAACAGGCACAATGAGAGTTGTAAAGTCTGTCATCTTGTTACCTGCAACGGTACAACCTGTCGGTCGCCCGCTCGTTTAACGGGCATAAGGGTGTCGGAAATAACGCAAAATTGAACCTTATTACTTCAAAATAAAGCACAAATAATGTTGGGAAATATATTCCCTTCCATAGAGAAATAAGTAAGTATAGAATGCTCACTCCATACCATACACATTATGAAGGCTTAGTTGTCTATGAGGACCACAGATAATATACATTAAGCTAGAAGCTCGTACTCCGCGTGTTATGTATGTGTCCACAGATCAAATATCCAAATCATGAACTCATGATGTTCCAACTGTCACGCATTGATCTCTACAATAGAATATGGTCTATTACGGCTCCCTAGCCTAGTCGGTAGTGACACTGCCTACGAAGCGGTCCCCGGTTCGAATCCTGGTCAGGGCATTTATTTGTGTGTTTATCAGTTCACGGATATTTTTGTTCCTGAGCTATGGATGTTTTCTATGTATTTGAGTATTTATATGTATATATCTATTATATATATCATCGTCTAGTACCCACAACACAAGCCTTAATTGAGCTTACTGCGGGACTAGGTTGATTTATGTATGATTGTCCCATAATATTTATTTATTTATTTATAAATTGTAATTATTCATCCAAAAATGTTGGCCGAGTAAATGGCAAGGTTTTCTTATCATTTTGCTATAAAAATACCTATCAAGTATGGAGAAATCGGCACGTGCGGTTTCATACTTTTGGCGGTGCTTGCTTCTTCTATTTAAATATTTGTTCTGTGGTGACGACTGAAGGAGCAGGCAGGGGGCATGATTACCAGGTTTTACAACAGGCACCCTATTAGTTAATAACCTGAAATATCAGTCGCTTTTTGATAAAGGGAAACATCGTGAGAAAGCCCTAGTGTCTGGATAGAATAAGATCTAGATGGCAGTCGCTTGGAATCAGTTGCCGCGCGGACCTCAGGCTTAAAAAATGAGCCGCGGCAGCTAAGACAATGCTAGGAAGGTAATGATGGAAATATACTCACGTATCAGGGGCTCGGCGCTTATTGGGTCTTCTTCAACTATCTCCACTTTTACGATGGGTGGTTTTTTATCTGAAACAATGTATAAGAGACTATATTGTGTTCCGTTCGTGATTATATTAACGGCCTCCTAGCCTAGTTGGTAGTGACCCTGCCTATGAAGCAGGAGGTCCCGGGTTCGAATCCTGGTCAGGGCATTTATTTGTGTGTTCATCCATCACACATTCCTGAGTTATGGTTGTTTTCTATGTATTTAAGTATATATTTATTTATCTATATAAGTATGTATATCGTCACCTAGTACCCATAGTACAAGCTTTGCTTAGTTTGGGACTAGGTTGATTTGTGTAAGATTGTCCCCAAATATTTATTTATTTATTTATTTTATTTAAGTATTTATCTATATCTAACGGGCCCAACGCCAACAAGAGTTGGACACAACAGGTTGGGCACTACAAATTGCCATGTGTAATAGCCGTTTAAGCTCGATAAGGCTTGTGTTGTGGGTACTAGACGACGATATATATAATAATATATAATATATAATAATATATATCGTCGTCTAGTACCCACAACACAACACCTTACCGAGCTTAAACGGCTATTACACATGGCAATTTGTAGGGCCTAACCTGTTGTGTCCAACTCCTGTCGGCGTTGGGCCCGTTATTACACTCTCCCTACAAATCGACCCTACAAACCCTACCTCACCAACAAATCGTACCTACCAACGTTTACAGAGATGCCTTCAAAACATCTAAAAAATGTATTGGTGAAGCACGGTGATAGCACTCATAACATAATGTACACATTAAATAAAAAAAGAAACTGTTTTTATTATTATAGATATTTAAATGACCGCTCGAGCTGCCTGAATCTAACTTCATCTGCCCAACCCTTCTATTATTTAAATACAAAAGTAGATAAATATATTAATTACCAGCGAATCTACACTATATAACTTTTATTTTAAATAAAAAACCAGACGGAATGTGTAGCAAATGGCTAACATTATAAATTAAAAAGGTAAAATAACTCTAACAACCTCCATAAATAAACAACTGCGGGTGTCAGGGCACTGCCGATCGCCCCGATCGCCCTAGATCGGGACTCCTACTCCCTAGGTGCCATTACACCTACCAACCCGACAAGTTGGGCCCTACAATAGTTTTACTGTGGGAGTGGTTGTGTAAGATTGTCCTATAATATTTATTTATTTTTCTACTCCAGCACTTCTATATGCCAATTAAATGACTGATAGTGGTATCTAAAACTACATCATTTAAGTGAAGGCGCTAAAGTCTATTTGTCTATAGGTACTTTCTATAACTGCTAGCAGTCACACAAAACATATTGTGCAACTGTTTTTGTTTTTTTAATACACTGACCAGGTGCCATGTCCAAAAAGGGTTCGTTCTTGTTTACAATATAAATTATATTTTTATACTTGAAATTATTTTTGCACAAACTATGATAAAAACATTATCACGTCTTTTTTAAAGTATTAATATCTTAAATAATTTAGTTTTCATATTTATGAAAAGCATAATAGAAAGAAAGAAAGAAACATTTTATTCTCAAAAAGCACACATTACAGAACAAAAAAAGGTGAGATTACAAAACTTAAACACAAAACAGAAACATTAAAAAGTTGAAAAGTAACACATTAAATACAGAAAAAAAGAAGCTTAAATATAAATATGGGAAATGCTGATGTTTCATTAAAGTCCCACAATGTGTACAATCAAGAACAGGCAAAGACTCAGCATAATGTTGCAAATTGCAGGTGAGAAATTTGCAGCGCTGTTATTCTGTCTCAACCTTGCGGAGTGACATAAAACCTAAACAGGTACACGAGTAAAATTAAAAATAAGTAAATATGGGTGAAAATTCAAATTATACGGGTAGATATACAATAACTCTCTTTTCGATTTATGTCGGAAGGGAACAACATAAAATAATAAGGGGGATAAGGATAATATGAATGTGTATAATTGTATTAAGGTGACATTGTTAATGTTAGGATTTATAAATACATAGGTAGATATTAAATATATGATAATTTAAATGTTACGATTTATAAATACATAGGTAGATATCTAAATATATAATTTATCAACTTGACTGTTGAATAACTGTTCCAGAGATCTCGGACTTTTGGACATTTAATAATAATTCACGCAATTCACGCTGAAGGCCAAGCTTGGAACCACAGCTCCTAATCGGAGGAGGCAGATCATTCCAGCATTTTGTAGCCTGGAACCGAAAGCTGCCCCGGAAGGCTGCGCAGTTACATTTAGGGACTATGAGTGGTTTATAGTTGGCTGCAATACGTATCGCTCGCTGTTGTTGTCGCCAAGCTATTTTCGTCAAGAGGTAAGGAGGTTTGCCTAATTTAAAGACGCCAAAAAGAAGAGAAGCAAGGTGGAGGTGTTGCCTTTCTTTCATTTTAAGCTTTGTTTCTTTGTTTTGTTTTGTTTATTTTGTTTTGTTATTTTGTTTTTTTTAATAGTACTTTAATGTAAGCTTTTGCATTGAGAGTTACTTGAACGAAGCCATATTTTTTTGCAATTGAAAACCAACTCGTGGTCTGTCTATGACATTTAGTCAAAAAGTTAATATTTAAAAAGTTTCAACACAATGTACGGCTTAATTTTTGTATTTAAACTCGTATATTATGTTAATATCAAGAAGTTTATGTTAATTTTCATAAAATAAGTGACAAAAAAACTTCACAGTGAATATCCGAAGACTTCGGCACAAAAGTTGATAGAAAAATCTTAAAACAAAATTGATTTATGTACTCGTGATACTTAAGAACTTTAAAATTATTTATTAATTACGTTTAGTTTACCGGGGTAGGTTAGTCTTTAGCATTAGGTAATTTATTAAACTTTAATTGTATTTTATTAACATTAGCACTTAAGATGTTTTAGACTTAGGTATTATACTAACAAATATGGACTTGCTTCCGAAATAAATTATTTTGAATTTGAATTTGAATTTGTTTTTGCTACTGTCGTAGAAAAAGTTTCGTGTGCAACGGTACATAATTAGGTCTTAAAATTCTCGGGTCTGTTATTACAAAATTCGGCTTCGCCTTATTTTGTAACTTCGACCCTCGAATCTTAAGAACCCTTATTATGTACCTGTTGCACAAAATACTATTATATGGATATAAGTACAGGTGCAAGCACAGAATAAGTAATAGTACAAGTAGGTACAGAAGATTCTCCTTCCTGAATTTGACATTTAGCTACAGAGATAAAAACTATAGCCGTCATGTGATCTTAAAAAAATTGGGTTTTCAACATGCTTCATATATCAATAAGACGTTAACTGCCATAAAAATAATTTAGTAATTAACTCTATTAACAACCAACAATGATGTACCTGTGACTTGAAAACGTCACATATTCTCGAACGCTCATATGCTGCGCCTGGTGCGTGTTTCAAATATGATCTCCTCCAGCAGAAAACATAAAACTGGCAGCAGTTGGGAGTGAATGGCTCGCGGGCACTGCTGTTGTCTTAGGCGGTTATCGCGTGTGGCAACTTCGTGCAAGCGAGATGGCGCTCAGCAAATTTTCAGCAAATCCTGAAATCACGCAATAAACTTTAAAGATGCTTACCTTTCTCGGCCAGCGCGCGCTCCAGCAGCGACTTGAGGTCCAGCTGGCTCTGCTGGACCTGGTTCTTGAAGTCGTTAGCGTCGCGCAGGCGGTTGACGCACACCTCGCAAATGCCGCACTCATCGTTGCCGAGGTTCAGCTGCAATTGTAAAAAATGGGTGAGTGTCATGAGATTGAGGATGTTAGGCCGTGTCCATATTATGCTTACCGGCGTACACGATGTTAAGGTGGGTACGGACTTTAGGTAACCTCAGGTTGAGGCAGGCATGGCTGGCTTGTTTGCTCAAATTCGTATGGGCCTCGCTGCTCGCGCACGGTTCGTGAAGCGCGTACGAATTTGAGCAAACAGGCGGGCCGTGCGTGCCTCAACCTGAGGCTGCCTCAAGTCCGTACCCACCTTAAGATAGTGGCAAACCAGTGAACATGAATGTACGAGTATGTATGCCAGAGCTACCTCGCGCAGCAAACGTGCCTCGTGTAATCTGGACAGTCTAAAGTCTTACATATTTAATTGCAGTTGACAACCCAAAACATTTTATTTATTATTGTATGGTATTTTGTCCCAGTACTCATTTGAAGATTTTTAATAATCTTTTGGATCAGTATATGCCTAAAATTAATTGATCTGAAATTCAAAAAATATGTAACTGCATGGAAGCCTATGGAGGAACTAAGTCTTTAAGACTAAGACTTTGCCAGCATTAAGGGAACAATGGGCAATGATGATGAAGCTGAACCCAAAGGCAGATTCTTGGCATATAGATTTTATGTAATTCCTTAAGATTGAATTAAAAGTGCCAAGGCATGGGAGGAGGGTAAACTTACTAATAATGTTCATTATATTGACTTGTGTATAAATTTTAAATAGACTGTCAGAAATAAAACAACTAAAAACGGATTATATCGCATGTACTGAGCTTAAATTACATTCCGATGTTTCGAACACTTTACAGTGTTCTTGGTCAACGGGTCGACTGAAGAAAAGTATAGAATTCGTTTTTAGTTGTTTTATTTCATCAATAACTATCGCGGCAACCGAAGACAATATTATAGACCGTCAGAATTCAGATAGATTTATTTGTATGGTTCAACAACGCAGAGGCACTGCCAGTCTGCCATACCACCTGATTATTAAAAATATTGAACCCAAATTTTTCTTTCGTCATTTAAACAAAAAATTACAAACATACAGCTTATTTCTTTTACATGCTGTGATGTCATAAGCACTCAATCTGTAACGCATTGTTATAAAATGTTACTAGATTTTATAACTTTATATAACATCAGTGTGTTACCATAACTCAAGACACACTTTATCTTTGGGTTTACTGGACAAAAGCAAAAGATAAGTGTAAAAAAATAAGGTGTCCGGTCTGTTTTTTTATATGATGGAGTCATCTCTATCCTACTTTTCCTCCTACTTTTGCCAATGAATAAAATTGTTTTAAGGATAGAAACAATTTTAGATCAGTAAATTTTCAGCACAGTATTTGAGAATAAATAATAATAATAAATAAATATTATGGGACTATCCTACACAAATCAACCTAGTCCCACAGTAAGCTCAATAAGGCTTGTGTTGTGGGTACTAGGCAACAATATATATAATAGATGTATACCATATAAATACTTAAATACATAGAAAACATCCATAACTTAGGAAATATCTGTGATATACACAAATAAATGCCCTGACCAGGATTCGAACCGGGGAGGGGACCTCCTGCTTTGTAGGCAGGGTCACTACCAACTAGGCTAGGAGGCCATTAGAATGATCAAATGTTACTATTACCGAGTTACTCAGTTCTCCCTAGAATATGGACATGTTGAAATGAAATGTACCACATAAACAGCCAGATCCGAATTAGCCTTTAGGCAGGGTAGGCAACTGGCTAGGGGCCCCGCTTACACAGAAAAAAATTAAAATGATTCACAAATTTAATATGAAATCAGAAATTTCCTATGTGTGTACAGTGGAAAATTTAAGTTTCATATTTTTATTGGCTAGGGGCCCCACATGTCAGGGTTGCCAACCATACGAGGCTTCTCAATACGAAGATACTTCTCAATACATACAAATACGAGATTTGTGGTCTTCTGTACGAGGTACCTTGACACCATCGGTCTCGTAAACTTATATGCGAGATTTTGACTAATTATCTTGAATAAGCAGATTTTTTCAAGAACAGCTGATAATTAGGTTTTGATCTATAATCTTTATGGCTTGTGGGACATATACATAAGATATATAAACAACAACTAACAAAATATATAAACAAGCATTAGATAATGAAAACAAATTGTGTTTGTAGGATAAGGGAAAAGAAGAAACAATTTAGAACAAATGCATATTCCGAAAATCCCTTTTCTCATTCATAATGACTTCTTATGAATGCCAATGCACTTGATGTAGATTTTGCAAGTGGAATAATAAAAAAATATATAATAACGATGACCTTTAAAGCCCTATAAGTTGTCTGAACTCAAGTGAAGTGTAATATACATACATTTATATGGAAAATAGGTCAACTTAACAGAATTCAAATCGTTTCTACTAAAACTATAAGTAAAATGAAACATTTACACGTATGTCGAAGCACTGCTTGAGCATTTCCCAATACACTTCAGTTTTGCCAACAGACTCGTACATCGTCTTGAGACCCTTGTCCGGAGGGCGTCGCAGGCAACAGCGACAATTATGAAGGGCCTCCATGGCCTGAACAGCAATATCCGTCATTGTGGCGGTTACTTAACAACTAGTACACGAATTAACAATATATACCGACTAAAAAAGCATAGATTCAAACGCAGAATCAGTACGAGTAATTTGAGAATCCATCTTTGCAATACCGTTCACTGACAGTGTTCAAAATGGCGTCGGACGCGAATAGCAATGGGAATAGTAGAAGTAGCGTTCGAATCTCTCTCTAGAAATAATTACAACGTTCCGTTATACCCTGAAGTTATGAGCTTGAACCGGTTTTGTAGAAACATACGAATTATAAACCGGCAACATTAAGCATTTTGACATGCGTTTAACCAATGACGTGAGGCCTTTTAAGTTAATGTTGCCATATTATAAAAACAAAACAAACGAAAGCGGTCTATGTAGGAAACGCAGGATAATGAATGGACTTCTAAACGAAACTTGGCATAAACTTGGCCACTTTTATTTAATATGTCCGGTTTAAGATTATCGAGGCGCTTCACTATAGTAAAAAACCGGCCAAGAGCGTGTCGGGCCACGCTCAGTGTAGGGTTCCGTAGTTTTCCGTCCGTCACAGTAAGTGTCCCCACTTAAGAGTTAATAACACCGCCATGTAGGATATGATATGAGAGTTCCACGTACAGCGACATATATCGGCAAATTAAGTAAACTATTGCGCGCGAGCTTATAGTATGGAAGATGATTTTTATGGAATAATTCTTTATTGCGTGAACCGATTTTCACCGTTTTTACTTTATTTGAAAGCACGTCATTTCATTGTAATTTTGTACGAATTACAGGTACAATAAACACCTGCTTATACGGTTAAATTACAAACTTAATTCAGAAATTATTTTGTAATTTTTTTTCAAAAACTATTCATCCTATCAAGTTCAAAATAATTTTCCTAGAAAGTTTTTATGAAGTTCTACTTTTGAGATTTTTTTCATATTTTTAAAACTTATGGTTCAAAAGTTAGAGGGGGGGGGGCATATTTTTTTACTTCTGGAGCGATTATTTCCGAAAATATTTACATTATCGAAAAATGATTTTAGTAAACCCCTATTCATTTTTAAATACCTATCCAACAATATATCACACGTTAGGGTTGAAATGAAAAAAAAAATCACTCCCCACTTTACGTATAGGGGAGGTACCCTAATAATAAAAAAAATTACACTTTTTATTTTACCACTTTGTCGGCGTGATTGATATACATATTAGTACCAAATTTCAGCTTTCTAGTGCTAACGGTCACTGAGATTATCCGCGGACGGACGGACGGACGGACGGGCAGACATGGCGAAACTATAAGGGTTCCTTCCTAGTTGACTACGGAACCCTAAAAAAGACAGACCGAAGACACATTGGCGCGCCAATTTATTTAAATTGTTTTTGTGACTTGTTTTGCTTGTGCGCTTATTTTAGAATAAATTTAAGGCTATTGTAACTAAAAATATGTATAGGTAAATACATAATGCTAAACGATAATAATATCACGCAACTGATTGCCGAAATGAACAACTGAAGTATACAAAACGAAATTTCTAATTCAAGTGGTGAAATAATAATCCATTAGATTTTGCATCGTATCTAACTCGGAGTGATACCCTGATACCTGACAATAAGTACGACGAAAACAGGAAAAAAGTATTTCTTGTGCGCTGTGGTCTGGGCCCTACACCAAAAAGGTTTACAAGTGTAAAATTCAACTTTGTTAAATTGTAAAGAAACACACCCACAATCATAACATATGTCATGGCTACAAGTGCTGAATACAGCAACCAATTAATTGTATGGATTTATTTAAATGAAACACTGCAATACGGTAAATTAAAATGTAATTCAAATTTAACATTAACACAGGCATTTAATCATTACTCGTTTATATATATTTTTTGTAATATGGAAAGAAGACATTAGTAATTTATTTCTTTAAATGCAAAGGGGGAAACTGCTATAGCATCATTAACAATGTGGTGCTCTTATACTTCCTATAATAGATCTACCTGTTGATAGTGCTGATCTGAAACACGGTGAAAATAGTTCTCAGCTGTGTCTCCCACACGTGTGCCTGCGGCAAAAGTGTAGACCAGATGGGCCGCCATGGCCTCTCCTGTACAAAAAGCGCCGGCCGCTTATACCGCCACGGCACTATCAATGATTTGGTCCGTCGCGCGCTTGCGACTGTGTCTGTGCCTGCAATTTTGGAGCCGGTAGGCATGGCAAGAGATAATGGCAAGCGTCCCGACGGAGCCACATTGGTGCCGTGGAGGTTGGGTAGGGCTCTGGTGTGGGATGCGACGTGCGTCGACACCTTTGCGCAGTCCCACATCCAGGCGACCCGCACACAGGCCGGCGCTGCGGCTGACCAGGCCCAGGTTCTCAAGCGCCGCATTTGCGAAGAAGAAAAGAAGAGAAGGAAAGGAGGATTTTGGAAGAGTATTTACTCTTCCTTACTTAAGGACTATGAGTTTGCGGCGCTTGCTTTAGAGACACTGGGCCCCTGGTCGGCCGACATGAAATGCTTCATGAGGGCCCTGTCGGCCCGGCTGGTCGAAAGTACAGGGGACCGTAGAGCTGGCGCTTACCTCTCCCAGCGTATAGCCTTAGCTGTACAGAGAGGTAACGCGGTCAGCGTCATGGGGACCATGCCGCAGGCGGACCTTTTGGACGGGGTATTCTTTTTATAGTTGGGTTTTCATAGGTAGGTTTATTTTTATATTTTTAATTAGTTTGTTAGTATAGTTTTGATTTTTAAAAGGAATAATGTATTATACTAGTCGTTTATTGTTAATTTTCTATAATAAACAAGTCTGTAAAAAAGTTCTCAGCTTGTCTTGATATGTAATGCCTTAAGGCATTATGTCCGCCATTTGTACATTTTATGTGCAATAAAAAATTTACTATCTGCCTCTATCACTCTTGCATATTTGAGCCTAAATAGAGGCATATATTAAGTAAATTCTTCATTGTGGGAAGATTCCAATTTCCTGAGTTTTCTCAGTTACCCAAATAGAGGTAATAGCAATTGAAAATTAATCAGTTGTTTATCATAGGTAGGGTGATTGTGCTAGTTTTCGTCCACTCTTGTCAGTTTCCCGTCTATACTTATTTAAATGTTTATATTCAAGTTTTTCCCAAAATAAAAACTAAAAATTAAAAAATCTACTAAAGAATAAACTAAATAATAAAATATAAAATTTGTTGACCTTAAAAAGTTTTTCCAATTTATTTGCAGCAGTTTAATCAAATGGACGGTAAACTGGACCTGGACGGGAAACTAGCACAATTACCCTATAGGCCTGCAAAGTAGCCGGCGGCCGCCACACGATTGCCCCCGCGGGGGCCGGGCGCCGGGCTCGACTCAGTATCTGCATTATATTGAGAGATCCCGAGTGCGATAAACTTTTAGGCTTTAAGTATAGGGTTTTAGTTTAGGTCTTATTTCCACGCATTTTTTTTAGAAAAGCACTATACATACCTCGTCGTGAAAACGGATTCCCGGCCTTCGCTCCCTATCGCTGTATATACCTACTTGGCCGGAAATCCCTATTTTCCCAGCCTCTGCTTTAATGTACTATTTAGATGCGTTTTTCCGTAAATACGTGAATTTATGATCAAGTCTTGAACCCAGAAAATAATGCTTTATACCTATGTATTAAAATCAGTAGGTTTATTTTCGGAGTAGATTATGTTTTTGCAAAAAATCATCTAAGTTAATTTCAATTTTTTTAACGTAACTTCTGGGCGGTATGTTTTCGATGTAAATGGAAAATCAAAGGAATTATAATTATTTACAATCAGTCCTCTACACTCAAAAACCCTTTCGTTAAAGGAAGCCAGTCCAAAACTTAAAACTGGGAACACGAAGTGTTATTATAAACTTGTCTATTAGGTTGGTAAAGTAATTAGTGTAATTACTTAATTAGAATAGAACTTCCACAATGATTTTCGAAAGATGGACTAAATTTTGTATTAATTTTTCAGTATAGGTAATACAAACCATGAAATCAGTCACGCGAGCCAAACTTTCAACCAAGTTCATTCAATCGCTTCTCACCAACTTTATTGATTGAGCGGTGAGCTTATAGCAAACGGTAAAGTTTCATACGGTACGGCGTTTACACCTGCCTATTGGTACTCGCGTTGGTGCTCGTCGAATCATTCCCAACAAGTCCCAACACGAATGCCCGTTGACATATTAGGGCCTATGACACCGCGTTTTGTTTTTCAAACGCGCCATCGACGTGCGTTTGTATCGATACAAACGCGATTCGTACGCAAGTCAGACGCGGCTTGTAGACCTTTGCACACCTACTTCGATGCAGCCGCGCGTTGACGGTGCGTTTGTATGGATACAAATAGCAGAGAGTCCTCGCAGAAACCCACCTCGATTCATTTCACATTGACCTCTAACTTCGTTACTAATATGTCGTAAATCTATGGGTCGGACTAAAATAGACGCTTGGCCCGTGGCTAAGTATTCGGTAAGCGATGGAAATAGTAAAAACCGGCCAAGAGCGTGTCGGGCCACGCTCACTGTAGGGTTCCGTAGTTTTCCGTCCGTCACAGTAAGTGTCCCCACTTAAGAGTTAATAACACCGCCATGTAGGATATGATATGAGAGTTCCATGTACAGGGACATCTATCGGCAAATTGAGTAAACATTGCGCGCGAGCATAAAGTATGTAAGATGATTTTTATGGGATAATTCTTTATTGCGTGAACCGATTTTCACCGTTTTTACTTTATTTGAAAGCACGTCATTTCATTGTAATTTTGTAGAAATTACAGGTACAATAAACACCTGCTTATACGGTTAAATTACAAACTTAGTTCAGAAATTATTTTGTATTTTTTTTTCTAAAACTATTCATCCTATCAAGTTCAAAATAATTTTCCAAGAAAGTTTTTATAAAGTTCTACTTTTGAGATTTTTTTCATATTTTTAAAACTTATGGTTCAAAAGTTAGAGGGGGGGGGACGCATATTTTTTTACTTCTGGAGCGATTATTTCCGAAAATATTTACATTATCGAAAAATGATTTTAGGAAACCCCAATTCATTTTTAAATACCTATCCAATAATATATCACACGTTAGGGTTGAAATGAAAAAAAAAATCACTCCCCACTTTACGTATAGGGGAGGTACCCTAATAAAATAAAAAATTTCACTTTTTATTTTACCACTTTGTCGGCGTGATTGATATACATATTAGTACCAAATTTCAGCTTTCTAGTGCTAACGGTCACTGAGATTATCCGCGGACGGACGGACGGACGGACGGGCAGACATGGCGAAACTATAAGGGTTCCTAGTTGACTACGGAACCCTAAAAAGACGCGCCGTCGACGCGCGCTTGTATCGATATAAACGCAAACAAACTGCTTCATGGAATGAAAACGCGCCGACGACGTGGTCTGCATAGGCCCTTAGCCTCTCCGTACAACTCCCCGACGCGAGCACGCCCGAAACCGAGACGCATGTGTAAACAGTCCGCGCGCTAATCGGCTCGTCACCCGCACGCAAGTGTAATCGCACCATTATGTTAGTAACAATCCTATAATATTTTTTGTTTTTTTTTTCCAATGATAACCGTCGCATCGTTATTTATGTCTATAAAAGGAAACTAACGGAGATTAAGATATAGTAAACACTAAACACTATAAGCACATAGTTATACAAATACGTATAGTATATAACATGGTTCAGTGCATTACTATCTAAGAGTGCTGCTCTCTTTTTCACATATTATTTTCATGCTTTTATACAAAATAGTCAACATCGAGTCTATTTAGTGTATATATCGTAAAACAGTGCATCCAAAAAATACAAAGCTATGTCTATTTAAGCTATATTCTAATACTAATTCGTTTCTTACGCACATACAGTTGTTTCTTCAACCCTTTAGTTCTTTCAAAGTTTCGTCGAGGAGTTTTTCAATGTTTTCTATGGCACAGCCATTTTTTTTTTCGCGATTTTGGTGTTGTACCCATATACGGTTCCCCTCATTAAATATGATTAACACATTAACTGCCAGACGAAAAATTACGTCCTACTTCAGAAACCGGGCGTCCATAGATAGCTACGCACAAAACAACCCGCCCAGCGAGTTGTCCAGCATCTGAGCAAAGTTTACGAGCGCCCACGAGGCGGGTTCTTGGCAGTGAATGTGTTAAAAGTTGAAAAAACACCCCGTATTTCTTATGGCGTATTAATTTTAGCGAACGAAGATAGGTATATGTGTTAAGTAATTATAATCCATAACTTTACATTATGTTTCTATAAACATACATACAGCGTCAAAAAAGGTCAGTCAGTTCGTCAAAAAGAAAACAAACAAAAAATACAGTGTCACAGTTTATTGAAAACCTTACTGCATAAAAACATTTAAACTTAGCAACAGATCTAAGCATTGTACTTATAAAATACATTCTTGAGTTGTTTGCACAAACAAATGGTTATTATAATAAATGTGACGTTTTCAAGTCAAAGGTACATCATTGCCGGTTGTCAATGAGGCGTCACTGTCATAAAAAATCATTTAGAAATAAACTCTATTAACAACCGACACAATGATGTACCTTTGATTGAACACGTCACAAATAAAGCATTAGAAGTATAAATGAAAAGTATTTTTGTTCGGTATTTAATAGTACATTACTTACCAAGGACTGTAAAAGAAAGAAAGCCCCAAATCGCAGGTATTTGTGGCCCGAGCCGCAGGCGAGGGTTGTAAATATGCGATAGAGGGCTTTCTTTTTTACTGCCCGTGGTGAGTACACAATTTTACGTCTCCACCTGGCCATAATGCGAGTTTTATCGTACGCGTAGCGTGCGGTAATACTCACTTTATGCCCAGGTGTGACGTAATAATTATTATCATTTAAATATATTGACTATTTAATTTTTATTTAATATTATATAAACTATAGTTAAAACATTTTTTGTACAAACACCCAAGCAAACAATTTTCTTCATAAGAAAATATGACGATTGTGACTCGCTTACGTTAATATTTTTCTTCAATAAGTTATTTAAAAATAAAAATTCATTTTTCCAACAATATTGATTTCTGGAATGGACAGTATTAGACACCGTTCGTCTTTTAAATGAAATCATTATTAATCATATCAAAAATACATATCATATGTTAGGCAGTATATTATAAATAAGTATTCTAAATATTAAAACTATAGCATTTTCCATTTTAATAAGTTCTATCCTCTTTGTTATTAACAAATGCGTTTTGGAATAATTTTAATATGCGTAAACGACGAACGGTGAATTAAAAAAAGGACATCTACCTTCTGCACCATATAGTCAAATATTTAAAAACGGATTTCTTATACTCTACTGGCTACCTACTGTACTGTGCAATATAATCTTGAGTAACGAAGGCTGCATTAATATGTGACACCCTCTTACGGCTCCACTAATATAGTTTTGTTGATCTGTGTCAGATATTTCTGCGTTTCTTTGGGTAAGACATTATTGCAATGGAACAGTAGTGCGGTCTTACCTTTTAAAAGTAAGTCAATGTGGTGAAGACCGTCATAAAGACAAGACTATAACTCTTGTGTTTGTAAGTACAGTAAGGGTTTCCACACAGCTATCGACGCGGAATCGGCAATAGCCGATAGAAAAAAGCTTTATGTCTACGCAATTCGAGCGAAAAAGACATCGACGCGTCGGCAGGCGTCGGCCGAGCCGATCCGAGCCGAACCGTGCCTTGTTAGCTCTTATTGCGTGGACATAAAGCTTTTTTACACGGGATTATACCGACTGCGTCGATATATGTGGGGAAACCCTAAGGCAGTGTTTTTTGTTGCAGGCAGTGGTCAGCTACAGAGAAATGTACTCTAAAGCGTCAGCAGTACAGTCATGTACTTATAGCCCGAGTAGACGGTCTTTCCAATATGCCGGTTTTTCCCCACATTGCCCTTAGACTCCAGTAGGATATTAGAGTCCGGAACAATCCACATCCACTAGAACAATTACTCATACTAACCCCATAAATACTTAACTAGTTATTTATTTATATAGTTCACATCGACGTCGGGTTCCATTTAAAAGTTTTATCAAATCATATTTTAAAGGAACCCGAGCGTAAACGAAAACAGAAGTGATGTAGTCGTGCTAAATAATTTCAACCATTTAAGTTGCAAAATTCCTTTTTTTTGTTTATTTTTTCTTCTATTTTTAGTAAGCTTGAAGTATGAGTTTATTTTCAGCAACTTTGAAGATGAAATTAAATTTAGACAACACTACAACATTTCTTGTTATATTCCATTAAATATTACCTAGCGTGCTTAGAGAACATTAGCTACAAAAGTATGATAACGAATTAATTTTGGTATTAATTTAGGGCCTTATCGCGGTAAAATTTTACTTCGGTGCGCGTATCTGGCTAACTGAATTTATACCTGATCAATTTATTTAATTTCTTATCTAACATTACGACATTTATGCAACCCTATATGAAATCTAACGGTGCACAAGTAACGTGATTTTTCTACCCACAATTGAAAATCAATATACCACTAGCACGTCAAGTAAAAATTATAGAACAGTAGTACTTAGTTGAGCGGCGACATGTAGGTGATGTCGTCCCACGGGTGGCGGTACAGGGGTTGCTTCATGCGCTTCTGGTCGAGGTAGTGGCCGATGAGGCCGATGGAGCGGCCGAGGACGAACAGCGCGTTGATCGTGCCCATCTGGATGTAGTTGTTGCCTTCCTCGCTGGAACAATTAGTAATATATTAGTCTTAAAATGAGAACGATCTAACGATACCTTATTATATGGTCGTGGCTTTCAGGCTGTGCCTACGCAACGAAATGCATATTAATAGGCAAGTGTTTGCTAATTAATTGGGAGATAGGTTCTGCGCTATATTTGACGCCCTTATTTAATTTTTTTACAACACGCTTTCTATCTACAACTCGTTTAGAATTGTATTAAACACATTCAATTGTATCGTAACAAAGACTTTTACACACGGCAATACGATATAAGCAAATATTACAATGTCATTTGTAAATTCGGTTTCCTTTATAATTTCGTGCCGTGACTAGCATTCTCAGGCAACTTGCGTTGTTTCTATCATTCATCATCTTAATAATTCTAACTATATAATTTTAAACAAAAAAGAACCGACTTCACTAAGCATCCACCTTTCCAACACCAAATGTTCGATCTGCTGTAAAAAATACTCAAATCACCATAGGTGTGCCTATAATAGTTGAAGAGTTCCCTCGATTTCTCCAGGATCCCATCATCAGATCCTGACATGGTTACAATGGGACCAACTGTGAAGTATACGCTTTCAAACAAAAAAAGAATTTTCCAAATCGGTCCAGCCGTCTTCGAACAATAGGTGAACATACATAAAAAAAAAAAAAAAAAATTGCAAAAACAAAGATCCCGACGAATTGATAACCTCCTCCTTCGAAATCTTGAAGTCGGTTGAAAAGTGGAGTATACAACTCTAAATAAAAACTGCTACATAAATGTGATCAATATCGATAACTGAATGAGAAAAATTGGTTCCTGATCACCGATTATGAATCATCCTGTAGATTGGTATTCGTGAAGAGGTCAACCATGACGGCTGTGATGATTGAGTCGAGGTTGAGTATGAGGTTGGGTTTGTAGATTCTCATTTTCAAACTACATGACGACATTTGTAGACTCCGGTGCAGTTACAGTTTGGTGCCGTGACCAGGATTCTCAGTTTACTTACGTGGTGAACCGGTTGGTATGCCTGAAGAGGTCGACCATGGCGGCGGCGATGATACCGTCCACATTAAGGATGAGGTTGGATTTGGAGATTCTCATTTTCAAACTACATGACGACATTTGTAGACTCCGGCGCAGTTAGTTTGGTGCCGTGACCAGGATCATCAGTTAACTTACGTGGTGAACAGGTTGGTATGCCTGAAGAGGTCGACCATGGCGGCGGCGATGATACCGTCGACATTAAGGATGAGGTTGGATTTGGAGATTCTCATTTTCAAACTACATGACGACATTTGTAGACTCCGGCGCAGTTACAGTTTGGTGCTGTGACCAGGATCATCAGTTAACTTACGTGGTGAACAGGTTGGTATGCCTGAAGAGGTCGACCATGGCGGCGGCGATGATACCGTCCACATTGAGGATGAGGTTGGGCTTCTTGCGCGTGGTGACGGCCTCCACGTCGAGCGCGTAGCGCGTCACGGGCCACGCGGGCCACCGCGCCGTCACGTAGGCCTTCAGCTCGCGGACGCGCGAGTCGGGGTTGTTGATGGATTTTACTCTGGAATTTGAAGTTTTTGTTAATAATTTGCAACACAACGAATTAGATTAGAAATAGAGTGTTTACAGGAAATTTGAGACACTCGGATAGCGAAAATTGGACACACAATAGAGCATATTTTTGTAATTCCTGAATTCTTAATCGCGCGGTATATGTTTAAGTTACTAGAGTTATTTTAAGTGCTTCCAATATTTCGGACCCTAACTACCTATAGGTATGTATAGAATAGAGAGCGTGCATGCATGAATTGTAGAGGGCAGCTCAAAAAAATAAATTTCGTTTTCGAACGAGCGGAGCGTAAGCGAAGTGAAGTTCTTACAAACGACTTCGGCTATTGGGACGTTGCGGCATTTCGATGGCTTTTTGATTGTGATGGTTTAACTTTAGTAACGTTTTTCTGATCTTTGTTAAATTTGTTGGAGTTGTAGCAGACATACATATAATTTCAGAATTCGTATATGAGCAGGATCGAACAAGGGGTTGTGGAGCTAGAAGGCGAAACAAAATATTGTTATATTGGTCATCTCGTTTGCAAGTAAATCGCGAGTTCTCCGTTCGAGGCGGACTACTAGTTGAAATAAATAAATAAACTCTTAATGACTAACGACTTAATTTCACAAGTACAAAAAATCGTAACCTCAGGGTCGAATGACAGTCACTTGTTTGTTTCGTCTACACTAATATTAAATCCATATGAAATTCAATTAAAGCTTAATTTACCTGTGTCCGATGCCCATGATGAGCTCGCCCTTGGCTCGCTTCTCGTTGACGAACTCCTGCGGGTGCTGGCCCTTGTCGTAGGCGGCGCAGAAGTCGATGGCGGCGCGGTCTAGCGCTCCTCCGAAACGGTCACCCTGGAAACAACAGGCATTTGCACTTTTGATTTTATGATGCACATAGGAATTCGAATTTCGGGACCCGGGGTATGTCCTTAAACAACGTCCGGACTTGGGTATGTACTTAAACTACGCCAAAAAGAGAGGTATGGGCACTGCGAATTGCATGTCGCTAAGTGTAGTAGGGCACGTTCAGCGAATGCCATCTCGCTCAAATCTGGAGCAGAGCCCGACTGGGGAAGTACCTCCATCTTACAGAAAACCACAGCCAAATAGCACTAGACCCTACTCATAGTGTTGTGTTCCTGCTCGTGAGTAAGGTTGCCAAAGAGCTCAAAGAGGACCCAATGTTTTGACGATGAGGGACCTTCTTGTTCCTTTAGCCGTCAACACAGTGAATCCTCCTTTTTGTAAAGGGTTGACAACGCGCGTGTCACTCCTTTGGAGTTGCAGGCGACCATAGGTTACGGTAGCTGCTTACCATCAGGCGGGCCGTATGCTTGTTTGCCACCGTCGTGGTATAAAAAAAATTCAAGAAATGTCCGGCTTCCATCTAACAAGACGGACCTACACTGAAAGCTACGCCAGAGAGGAGCTCGGTGCGTGTAGAAGAGCACACTCAATAATATGTGATACGTCCTTATGGCTCTACAAATAAGATTGTCACAGAAATTTTAGCGCGTTTCGTTATGTAAGACATTGGGTTGACCAGTAGTTCGGTTTTACTTATTACAAGTAGGCTTAAAGTTAAAAAAAAAACTTTTAAAAACTAAGAAAGTGACAAATGGGTTTAAAAACTAGAATGATTCAACAATTCAGAGGAAGTAGCTGGCGGAGTAGTTAATCGCATTACCTGTCGCTTACTTAACATGCCTTTATTTATTTATATCATTTATGGTATATATTTAGGTACTTATGTATTTTTTTGTATCTATTTTTAGGCACTACCCGTTCATTGTTTTATGTACTTAGCAGAGCTCGGATTTTTCACGGCAAAACAAAACACTAGCGTAATTTAGCCAGTGCTTGAAATATTATTTTATCGACACCTATCGAGTCTTACTAGAGTATATGACAGGTATTGTCAGTACATTTTTTCTTTTTTTATTCGATGGTACACCTATCAGTGTGAATGTCAAAATTTAAAAACTAACAAACGTGCGAAAATTTCGAAAAACAGGAGACTTACTAGAGCTCAAAATCAATATTTTTGACCAGTCTAAGGTGACCTACTGGGGGTTAGAAGGTTGTGCATTAATTACCGGACATCCTGTATAAGTAATAAAATAACTTTTCATTTTAGCTTTGCCATAGTCGAGCAACAAAGAGGTAGGTCTGCGTGTACAACTTAGAACGAAGTAACTATACCACCTCATTTAAAATGATAGAAACGACTGCAAATTTCATCTCACATGACATATGACATTCACACTTTAACTGTCATTTCATTACGTATAAAACGTAAATTGCATCTAGGTATTATTTATTTCGCAACGCATTGAATCCGACGTGTTGGATATACGTATAATAACTTAATATTGCAAGGTATCAATTAATACAAAAATGAGTAATGTACAAGATCGGATCAAAACGTGGATTGAAAATCACCCTGAGTTAGTCTATAATGAAGTGACCTCCACTATATACTGCTCTATGTGCGATATGCATCTAAAACTGAAGAAATGCAATATTGAGAATCATGTGAAAAGCAACCGCCACAATTACCGTTCGGGGCAACCAAATAGGAAACATCAATTTTATTTCGATTTAATTATTTTTCTTATTTCATGCAACATACCATGGGCAACAGTCAACAACAATAATTTTCGTCATTTTTTTAACAAGTATTTATGTTGCGACTGCTCTATGACTTCTTTACCGGACGAATCGACCCTGCGAAAAATTTATTTAAATCTCGTGTACAAAAAAACTATACAGGGTATAAGAGAGGTAAACAAAACCAATTATTTGTGGATATCTATAGACGAAACACCAGATTTCATGGGAAAATGTGTGACAAACGTGGTGATTCGGTCTTTGCAAAAAAATTGTTCTAAGCAATTTTATCTTTTGGGGTCGAAGGTTTTAGAGAAGGTAAATGGGGAAACAATAGCAAACCTAATAATAAACCAATTAAAATTTTTGTTTCAAAATTCTTTCAATGATAACGTAAACAATTTGCTTTTACTTTGCACAGATAGTGCCGCATATATGCTTAAAGCCGGTCGTATTTTAAAAGCAACGTTTCCTCGTATGAAACACATTACGTGTTTAGCTCATGGTTTGCACCGGGTTGCCGAAGAAGTGCGAGATAATTTCAAAGGTGTGGATGGGTTGATATCGAATGTCAAAAAGATATTCCTAAAATCTCCAGAGCGTGTACGCCTTTTTAAGGCAAAATATCCGTCCATTCCCCTACCTCCCGAGCCAATTATCACCAGATGGGGAACTTGGATATCTGCTGCGGTATATTACGCTCAATACTATGAGCAAATACGTGATGTCGTCTCCATACTTGCTAATGACTCGGCAGCTATAAGAGCTGCAAAAAAATGTTTTCAAACACGCAAACTACGACCGGAGTTAAATTTCATTCGCGACAACTACGAAGTAATAGCCTCTTCAATAGAACAATTGCAACGTTCGACTTTATCCATTGCGGAATCCTTCCTCATTCTGGATACTGTTCGTTGCTACGTAAACTGGAGTAAACTTTTACCAGTGATACGTAAATTTGAAGCCGTGCTCGAACGAAATCCTGATTACGAAATCTGAAAATATTACCCGAACTGATAATGAATTCTATAAATTTGCTCCCTTGACGTCAACTGAAGTTGAACGTACATTTAGTGTACATACATGGATTTATAGTGATAAACGCAACTGTTTACTCCCAGAGAATGTTGAAAAGATAATGATCATCTACTCCTATCACTATTACCCAAATAAAATGTCTTGTGCTGCTGTGTGTACTGACGTAGATTTTGAAGAAGAAATTGCGTCTGTTTCTAATATATAGTAACTTTATACAAATGTTTTTATTAGTTTTATTACATATTAATTTTATTTGGTGACTTTTATTTCTTCTAGTTCTGAATTATCGATATCGATAAAATAATATTTCAAGCACTGGCTAAATTACGCTAGTGTTTTGTTTTGCCGTGAAAAATCCGAGCTCTGGTACTTAGTCTCCAGCTACCCAAAGGTTGTCTGGAAGAGATCGCTTTTAAGCGATAAGACCGCCTGTTGTTACCTAGTTTTAATTTTGATTTTCTGTTTGTTTATCTCTACTTTATGGTGCACAATAAAGAATATATTATTATTATTAATCTACTCACGATGGTGAGCAGGCCGCTGACGACGGAGGAGATGAGGTCCTTGCCGGCGCGCGCGGTCACCATGGTGTTGTGCGCGCCCGACACGGCCGGCCCGTGGTCCGCCGTCACGATCAGCACCAGCTCGAAGAACTTGCACGCCCAGTCCGGCAGCTCGCGCTGGAACCTGGACATGAGGAATACGAGGATACGTTAAGGGGCTGCATTTAAAAAAAAAATGCACTTTTTCTAGTGCTATGAAGTCAGGCATGGGCGCTCTCAGTTCATGCGCGTTCTTCAAGACCCGACATTCAGAGCGGGCTTCACTCGCTCTCACTTTGGGCGCCTGCGGCGCTTCACAGTGAAAGATCGGGCAAAGCACTTTACTCGCTCTCACTTCGAACGCCTACAGCGTGTTTTAAAATCGGGGAGACCCGACATTCAGAGCGAGCTTCACTCGCTCTCACTTTGGTCGCCTGTGGCGCTTCACAGTGAAAGATCGGGCAAAGCACTTCACTCGCTCTCACTTCGAACGCCTACGGCATGTTTTAAAATCGGGGAGACCCGACATTCAGAGCGAGCTTCACTCGCTCTCACTTTGGGCGCCTGCGGCGCTTCACAGTGAAAGATCGGGCAAAGCACTTCACTCGCTCTCACTTCGAACGCCTACTGCGTGTTTTAAAATCGGGGAGACCCGACATTCAGAGCGAGCTTCACTCGCTCTCACTTTGGTCGCCTGTGGCGCTTCACAGTGAAAGCTCGGGCAAAGCACTTCACTCGCTCTCACTTCGAACGCCTACTGCGTGTTTTAAAATCGGGGAGACCCGACATTCAGAGCGAGCTTCACTCGCTCTCACTTTGGTCGCCTGTGGCACTTCACAGTGAAAGATCGGGCAAAGCACTTCACTCGCTCTCACTTCAAACGCCTACGGCGTGTTTTAAAACCGGGGAGACCCGATATTCAGAGTGAGCTTCACTCGCTTTCACTTTGGGCGCCTGCGGCGCTTCACAGTGAAAGATCGGGCAAAGCACTTCACTCGCTCTCACTTCGAACGCCTACTGCGTGTTTTAAAATCGGGGAGACCCGACATTCAGAGCGAGCTTCACTCGCTCTCACTTTGGTCGCCTGTGGCGCTTCACAGTGAAAGATCGGGCAAAGCACTTCACTCGCTCTCACTTCGAACGCCTACTGCGTGTTTTAAAATCGGGGAGACCCGACATTCAGAGCGAGCTTCACTCGCTCTCACTTTGGTCGCCTGTGGCACTTCACAGTGAAAGATCGGGCAAAGAACTTCACTCGCTCTCACTTCAAACGCCTACGACGTGTTTTAAAACCGGGGAGACCCGATATTCAGAGCGAGCTTCACTCGCTCTCACTTTGGGCGCCTGCGGCGCTTCACAGTGAAAGATCGGGCAAAGCACTTCACTCGCTCTCACTTCGAACGCCTACTGCGTGTTTTAAAATCGGGGAGACCCGACATTCAGAGCGAGTTTCACTCGCTCTCACTTTGGTCGCCTGTGGCGCTTCACAGTGAAAGATCGGGCAAAGCACTTCACTCGCTCTCACTTCAAACGCCTACGGCGTGTTTTAAAACCGGGGAGACCCGATATTCAGAGCGAGCTTCACTCGCTCTCACT
Source organism: Pammene aurita (assembly GCA_947086415.1). NCBI lineage: Eukaryota > Metazoa > Arthropoda > Insecta > Lepidoptera > Tortricidae > Pammene > Pammene aurita. The sequence continues at coordinate 13,918,373 of OX352313.1, forward strand.
TTGGGCGCCTGCGGCGCTTCACAGTGAAAGATCGGGCAAAGCACTTCACTCGCTCTCACTTCGAACGCCTACTGCGTGTTTTAAAATCGGGGAGACCCGACATTCAGAGCGAGTTTCACTCGCTCTCACTTTGGTCGCCTGTGGCGCTTCACAGTGAAAGATCGGGCAAAGCACTTCACTCGCTCTCACTTCGAACGCCTACTGCGCGTTTTAAAATCGGGGAGACCCGACATTCAGAGCGAGCTTCACTCGCTCTCACTTTGGTCGCCTGTGGCACTTCACAGTGAAAGATCGGGCAAAGCACTTCACTCGCTCTCACTTCAAACGCCTACGGCGTGTTTAAAAACCGGGGAGACCCGATATTCAGAGCGAGCTTCACTCGCTCTCACTTTGGTCGCCTGTGGCGCTTCACAGTGAAAGATCGGGCAAAGCACTTCACTCGCTTTCACTTCGAACGCCTACGGCGTGTTTTAAAATCGGCGAGACCCGACATTTAGAGCGAGCTTCTCGCGCTTTCACTTCGGATCCCTCAGTGTACGCTTCACTCGCTCTTACTTGGTGCCACAGTCTACACAGACTACTTATCATTAAGCTTTTACAAGGAGCACGGGGTCGCCACACATAAGCTCAATTTTATTCGTTAATTTCTACGATTCGAACAGCACATCTCAATAGTATTCTACACCATTTTGTAGTATAATAATCTAGGTTCAGCCTATAACTTGATTTTTGTGGATATTTTTTATTCACACGAGTAATGATCAAAACGTTAACTCAAATGAAATAAGCGGTCGCGCTCTCATACTAAATTAGTACGGGAGCGCCTATGTGTGGTGACCTCGAGTTGTACATACGATCTACTATATAGTGATTGAGGTTATCTGTGCTTCGGGGACATACGGCGCCCTTATATTATAAAGTCGGCCGAAACCTATTATTCAGAGCGAGCTGAGCGCGCTCTCACTTTGACCGCATGGGGCGTCTTTACAGTATAAGATCGTGCGTAGCCCGACATTTAGAGCACGCTGACATTCGCAGCGCGCTTGTTACTCTGGGCTAACGTGGCTCCTTTATATCATACTAGACGACCCGCCCCGGCTTCGGACGGGATTAAAAATAGTCACTGTGGGTTATCCTTAAGAGATAGACTTATAATATTGTGGACTTTTTTGTAGACCTTTTTAAGGTGTACAATACTGCAGTACATTATTTTGATCTATCTCGTAGCGTTCAGCCAGCGTTTGCAATGTAAGCGCAAAAAAATGTGTTAATTTACGACATCACATTAGAAACCTCTAAATCATCAGTGTTTCTCTACTATATTATGCATATATTATACATATAAACCTTCCTCTTGAATCACTCTATCTATTAAAAAAACCCGCATCAAAATCCGTTGCGTAGTTTTAAAGATCTAAGCATACATAAGGACAGACAGCGGAAAGCGATTTTGTTTTATACTACGTAGTGACTTCACACTCACCACAGCAAGCTGATAGTGCCTCCCACTCCCAGCTGCTTCTCAAGAACCTGGCTGATGGGCATCCCGCAGTATGTGAGTTCCTGGCCGCGCTCGTCGCAGATGGTGCTGATGAACGCTGCGGGTTTGCGGATGATACCCAGTTTCTGTAAATAATTTTAGTACATTACTTACCAAGGACTGTAAAAGAAAGAAAGCCCGAAATCGCAGGTATTTGTGACCCAAGCCGCAGGCGAGGGTTGTAAATATGCGATAGAGGGCTTTCTTTTTTACTGCCCGTGGTGAGTACACAATTTTACGTCTCCACCTGGCCATAATGCGAGTTTTACCGTACACGTAGCGTGCGGTAATACTCAGATTATGGCCAGGTGTGACGTAATAGTAGTTTATGTAACTGTTACGTAATAAGGGTCCTTAAAACATGAGTGTGGTTTTATGAAATGAGCCGCAGGCGAATTTCATAATAAGATCACACGAGTGTTTTAAGGCCTAATTACGTACAGTTGCATACACTGCTTTATCTACACTCATATTATTTATTCTAAATGCCGTATTCGGAAACCATAGAATGGCCGCCATAGCACCGCCATGGCCAACTCGATTGTGCCGGCGGTCGGGGAGGCGCGTGTCGGGCTGTCGGCGGATGCGCGGGAGGGTGCAGGTGTACAGTTGAGGACAAAGAGATGTATACACTTTTGGACCTTATTACAACTCAATAAGGTCCAAAAGTGTATACATCTCTTTGTACTCGACTGTACATTATGTTATCAAAACTCATAGCACATCAATATTTGAGCATGAAAAGTTAAAATTACGTTACTGCCACAGATAAAAAGCTTATCATAGTAAAATCGGTCGTGGTAATGCTAGCCATTGCCTACGGTTTTCGAACACGTTTTAGAGAACTTACAATATGAGTGTAGATAAAATAAATTATAAGGTCACTAACATTACAACTACTATTAAAAACGGGGTATATATTATGTACTCGTATGTTTGATCAATCCATATTATATTTGTAAGGGCAGTTACTCCGTGATAATGGCGCTAAAACTTTGCCGAAATTTCGGGAACGCAAAACAACTACTATAAATGTTTTTTTTTAATGATAAAGGAAATAAAAATAAATAAGATTAGGGTTTGCAATTATTCGGATATTATCCGAATAATACGAATATTATCCGGATAATTCCATACAAATTACTATTCGAAATATCCGACTTGCAAACCCTAATTAGGTAGAAAGCGGTGCCCAAATTCTCAAGGTCTCAAGACTAAACGCCTTGAGCCCTCGTTTCTTAGAACATAATTAAACAATATACTCATGTTTGATATGATGCCCAAGGCAGCGTTTTATCACCGCACCGCTCGCCGTCGGCAGGGTATTCATCCTCACACCCTGGAGCCTAAAGGGTCGGGCACTGTACGGTTTAAGAGGAATTTCCTCCCTAGAACGCTGCGGCTGTGGAACGAACTCCCTGCCGAGGTTTTCCCATCCGTTCTTCAAAAAAGGAGTGTATAGGTTCTTAAAGGGTTGGCAACACATGTGAATCCTCTGGGGTTGCAGGCATCCATAGGCTACGGGAACTGCTTACCATCAGGCGGGCCGTATGCTTGTTTGCTACCTTCTTGACTTGATGTATGACCCTATGTCCCCTAGATGGGGAAGAGGGCATCCACAGTGCTCCGCCATCCCGTTCGGTGTTGAGCTTCACGCTTTATTTCGCTCCACGTCCTGCCAATGGTCGCCGCCTCTGCGATGATCTTCGGCCGCCAGGATTGCTTAGGGCGCCACGTTTCCGCTTTCCTTGGGGATTCCAGTCTAGGGCTTGCCTCGGGATGTGATCGGGGTCCCTTCGGAGCGTGTGGCCGATCCAGTTCCACTTGAGGCGTTTGATCTGCTGGTCGATCGGAGTCTCACCGCAGCGTTTCCACAGATCTACGTTGGAGATTCTCACGGGTCAGTCATACAACGAGGTTTGCCACCGTCGTGGTATAAAATAAAAAAATACTCTGACACTTACCCTCGCCCAGTCATAATCCATAGGCACTTTAGGCGGTTCCTCTTCCTCTTTCACGATGATCTTGCCCTCGGAGACCAGTTTCTGGTACACCTGTCGGACGGAGGTGCCCAGACTGTCGAAGCTCTCGGGGACCGTGACGCCGTACGACTTGAGGCCCTGGTTCTTGGCGAACGCCTTTTCCAGGGCCGAGCCGGCGAGGGAGCCGGCGTGCCCGAATTGGACCTCGGAGGTGAACATGTCTAGAAAAAAAAAGGTAATAAGTCTAGGGATTTCAGAACATAGCAACATCTATAATTTGCTTTTTTTTTTATTCATTTTAACAGTAAAATTTTAAAAATCGAATAGTGAAATTTCGTACTTTAAAATATCGTAAATTTTGAATCGTTTGAACCATTTCAATAGATTTTTTAAAATTTTTACTTCATTTGAATATATCTTCGAGCAACAATATAAAGGAGGGACAGACTCAAACATGATTTTCTGAAAATACGGCTCCTAAAAATTTGTAACCGGCCAGTCTTATACCGTAATAAGACTGTCAAAGAAAGTACCGCACGAGTCGTAAACTCAAACTCAAACATTTATTCAGTAAGTAGGCCACAAGGGCACTTTTACACGTCAAAGTAAAAGAGAGAAAAAAAAATCAAACTACACCGGTTCTAACCCTACACCTCTGACCCGAGAAGAATTGGACGTAGTTTAGGGAAAAGGATCCAGTCCACAAAAACCTGCCAATAAAATGTATTCTTTATGTCAATACCGTAAGCCATTCATTTCAATGACAAAATTTTGAGGATGGATCCTTTTCGCTAAACTACGTCCAATTATGTCCGGCAAGAAACTCGGCGGGACTTATTTTTTCAAAACAACAGTACATCAAAACTAAACAATACATATAAGTGCGTTGTTCTATAAGAAAACATATCAAACCAAGTTAGATTAACCAACAATAGGTTATAGTTTAAGAAAAATACCAAAGAAAAAAGATGAGTCCAAGTCTGACTATTTGAAAATGAATTACATACAAGTTTGATATACTTTCTTACCTGAACTGTGTCTTCTATATAAATTTCCAAATTATAATGAGTATCGTTCTTGCGATACTATTGTGGGGCCATTTTTTTGGGCTGATCGTGTATCCCTAGTATCATTTGATCGGTGGAATATATTGATAATGTTGTATCCTATTAACTAAATTTATTTTTTTAATTCAACATGTGTCATCCATCATCCCTATTCTTATGACGTCATTACTGTTGAAGAGCTCGCTCCGGGAACCTATAGGCATTGATCTAAGGTTACCATTCCACTAGGGAAAAGAGGAGCGGGAATAAACCGATAGCATCATCCGCCCCTTATCTCTGCGTCAGTGGAACGGCAGCTTACCCACAGATAACCTCAACCACTAGATAGACCATAAGTACAACTCCAAGTCACCACACATCAGCGCTCCCGTACTAATTTACTATGAGAGCGCGACCGCTTATTTCATTTGAGTTAACGTTTCCGATCATTACTCGTGTGATTTAAAAATATCCCCAAAAATCAAGTTATAGGGGCTAACCTGGATTGTTAGACTACAAAATGATGTAGAATACTATTGAGAAGTGCTGTTCGAATCGTAGAAATCAAGGATGATTAAGACATGGATTGACAATGCCTATACAAAATCGCGTACCCTTATTTCAGGCTAAAGCACTAGCGTCATCTATCGGTAACCACAAACACTAAATTCCTACTTAACCTTTCTGTTAAGCCCATTGGTTGAGTGGTAGAGAATGCCATATGGCATTAAGTCCGCCATTTGTACCATCTTATTTTGTGCAATAATTAAGATTAAGTAAATAAATTCTAGTTTCTAATATTTTGTTCCGCGATTAACGCTGATAGAATAACTCGACTCCAGACTCAACAGATGGCGCTGTGGCACTTAGTACCGAAAACAGACGTATAGCCTGAAGATTCGAGGAACGCGATTTTGTATAGGCATTGTCAATCCATGTCTTAATCATCCTTGGTAGAAATTAACGAATAAAATTGCGCCAATGTGTGGTGACCCCGTGCTCCTTGTAAAAGCTTAATGATGAGGTGTCTGTAGTTTGTGGCTTACCTGAGCAGGTACCGATGCACCAGGCGACCATGGGTTTCTTGATGCGGCCATCCTTGATGGCGCGGCACACGTGGTACTCCTCAACGCCACCCACTTCACCCAGCAGCACCAGCATCTTCACGTTGGGGTCGGCTTCGAACCTGTTGGTAATATTTCAGTTTTTGTTTTTATATTGATCAATGAACTCCTTATATAATTTTAAACAAAAAAGAACCGACTTCACTTAGCATCCACCATTCCAAAAGCAAATGCTCGACCTGCTGTAAAAAAAAATACTCTTATCACTATACGAGTAGGTGTGCCTATAATAGTTGAAGAGTTCCCTCGATTTCTCCAGGATCCCATCATCAGATCCTGACCTAGTTACAATGGGACCAACTGTGAAGTAAGAATTCTCTCGATTTCTCCAGGATCCCATCATCAGACCCTGACCTAGTTACAATGGGACCAACTGTGAAGTATACTCTTTCAAACAAAAAAAGAATTTTCCAAAGCCGTCTTCGAATAATCGGTGAACATACATAAAAAAAAAAGAGCAAAAAAAAAACAAAGATTCCGACGAATTGATAACCCCCTCCTTCGAAATCTTGAAGTCGGTTGAAAATAGCCCCCTATCAAACGCTTACATCTAGGTATCTTAATGAAAGAACCTTTCGATTGGAATGTCATGCATGAGTAACAAAGTAGGCCGACCAAAGACTTCGAAAAAAACTGAGGTCAAAAGAGTTGTTAAGTTTGGCCAAAACGAATCGAACCTTACGGAGCAATACAGATGATTATAGATTCTACTTTTTCATGACCATTAATCTATTGCCAGAAAAAAGTACGATAGACATTAAATTCGTGCATATTATTGTATTTCAAAATTGTACCTGAACCAAATAACAGGTATTTGTTGACCGAAATTCAAATATTAATATTGATTAATGTAAAAAGATGGCAACGCGATGATAAATGCCTTATTTTCATACAAATCGGGAGACAATTAAGGCCCACAGAGTTACTGTGATTAAGAATATTTACAGTTTGTTATTATTAAACTAAGCTATCGAGATTGATAGCCCAATTAAGCCTCTTTCTCCGTCCCAATGTTTTGTGCAAATGAATGTGATTGCCAAGTATTCTAAAATATTCATTTTAAGAAAAAGTGTCAAAAACTTATGTATAACGAAAATTAGAATGGCCCACATTTGTATATAAATCTTTCCTCATCCTCATCAATTCAATTTGTCATCATCCTCCTAGTCTTTGACCCGGCTTTTGAAATATGAAATACTAGCTTTTGCCCGCGGCTTCGCTTGCGTTAAATTCGGGATAACACGGTTCCCCTTTCCTGATTGCCCCCCGGAATGCTCCATACAAACTTCCACCCCCCATTTTAGGGAAGTGGGGGGTTAAAAAGAGACAAAAAGTAGCCTATGTCACTCTCCATCCCTTCAACTATCTCCACTTAAAAAAATCATGTTAATTCGTCGCCCCGTTTTGCCGTGAAAGACGGACAAACAAACACACACATACACTTTCCCATTTATAATATTAGTATGGATTTTATTGCTAGAACATAGTGTTTACATTGGTGGTCTTATAATAAACAGGTGTCCTTATGTCGCTATGCTGGTGTTTGAATCATTTGGCTTCATTTTAGCAGTTCCCATTTGTATCCCATGATCTGCTTCGCAACATAATAATAGTTAACAATAGAATACTAGTTACCTCAGCTGATGGTTGATGAAGGTGGTGCCAGGGTACCGGTCTCCGCCGATGGCGACTCCCTCGCAGACTCCGTCGGCCTCCTTGGAGATTATGTTGTTCAACTCATTGCTCATACCGCCAGAAGTATCGTATCACTGTGTCAGGGGCAGGTTGTAACAGGGGCTGGTAGTTACCTCAGCAGATGGTCGATGAAGGTGGTGCCAGGGTACCGGTCTCCACCGATGGCGACACCCTCGCAGACTCCATCGGCTTCCTTGGAGATGATGTTGTTCAACTCGTTGCTCATACCGCCGGAACGCGATACGTAAGCCACACTGTTAACGAAAAACCGTTTTAACATCACAAAGTATTTGATACAGGTTCTGAGAGGCTCCCATGTGAAATATAATCATAGGATGATTAAAAGTTTTATAAACGCAACCGGCGCGAAAGGACAACGACAAAAGTACGGGAGCGCTGATGTGTCGTGACCTCGAGTTGTACTTATGATCTATCTAGTGGTTGAGGTTATCTATGTGCCGTGCACACATATAGGCGTTCAAGTTTGTAGTATGACGTGTCTGCTGTGACGACGCTAAAAACAGGACGTGTAAAACAGGAAATGTAATTTAAGCACAATTGCACAAACAATATTTTTACAGCTTGTTGTAATAATACGATTGGACGGCGTACTTTAAATATGAACCTTATATTGTTTGAGTTAAGGTAGAAAATCAAACAGTTTAAACCCATTTAAGACTAACTAAGCACTAGAATATACATAAAGAAAACTGCTAGCTCACCTGCCGGCTCTGTAGAGCTTGCTGTCGACAATGTTGTCGATCATACCGGCCGTGTTTCCGATCTTGAAGCAGCCTGGCTTGATCCCACCGACGGTGGCCGGACCGATTACGTTCACCTGTCGTGTATAAGTTACATAAAGACTGTGTACGATAAAATCTGGACATGTATGATCTGGTATATCTTTTTTTTGGTACCACATATTTAAGCAAGACATTTTTAATAATTTGTGGTCATCAAGCTACATAATAAAATTACCAACATAATATAACGTTACGTTATTTGTGACTTTGATCACTATATATTCCATAGTGCCTATAGTTTTTTGTCCACGGTGTTCTGGCAGTGTTTACCAAATTTTCCTGTGAAAAATAGATTTTTATTTTTAACTAGATAAACCAAATTATACCTAATTACATTCTCTTTTCATAATAGCTTACATTTTCCTAATTGTACTTAGATGTAAATAGTTCTGAGGTGTTCTAGCTTTGGTGAGTTTGCCTTTTTTTTAACACGCTTTTATTAGCTTCACTTGTAACTAACTATGTATGTAAGAAAATCTTGGAATCTTAATTTGACCCACTTCCCGGTCTTCGATTAGGATGAAATTTTGCACACGCTTTGAGTTCTGATGACAATACATTTTGTAATTTTTAGTGCGTGCTAAAAGCGTGTTTTTTAGTTTTTAAACTATTATTT